>CM060887.1:71578652-72256152 GCA_030762935.1 Hymenopus coronatus | reverse complement strand
ATAAGGGAATTTATCAACTCCTGATAATGAAAAGAAACGGATTTCATCCACATGGCAACCTGCTTTTAGCCTAGCGTATTCGATGATTTCCCTTCTACTTACAAGAAAGCATTTCTGATAATGTTTATCTCGATTAATATGAACTAGAAAGAAGAATAAACTATTTTACAATAATTTTCTACAGAGATGTAGAGAAAGTCATGTTAATGGAGCATGTCGAATTTTTTTATAGTTTTGGTGACTACTTTGGAGATTGTTTTATTAAAGGAGACAATATAAGCTTACAAAATTATTAACAATTATGGTAACACTGCAATTTTACTTACGCTATACATATAACAAAGAAAATAGATAGCGGGGTGTTGAAATGAAAAATATATTTTCACTTTTTATTCCGGGTTGTCCTTGGTGGACAAATAAACTGACGCAGCGCTCGAAATGCCAATCAGTGGAGTATACATTATTAATAGAGTCCCAGGCGAACAGAATACAACAGCTTGAGTTCAGGGGAACTTTCACAGAAGTCATGAAACTACCGCCCCCAAGTCTGACCTACAGAGAAATCCATTTCTTTTTTATGAGCTATGCTTCTTGCAACACACCCGCTTGAAGAAAACAACAAGTGACCGAGTTTATTCCTTAAGCAAAATGTTCATTCATGCAAGTAAATAATTAGATAACAATGAGCTATGCTTCTTGCAACACACCCGCTTGAAGAAAACAACAAGTGACCGAGTTTATTCCTTAAGCAAAATGTTCATTCATGCAGGTAAATAATTAGATAACAATATAATACGTTAAGAATATTTTGTGATTTATCAGAATAAATGCAATCAACTGGGGACCTTAATGTATTATCGGCATGTTGCCGTGGTAGCTCAGTTTGTTAGAGTACGGAGGTGTTTGAAATTCCCTTAAAGGCATTGAGTTTTTCAGTCTGACTCCACCTTTCCAATATTGACATACACACTCTTGTTATGAAAGATCAGTAATTATTATTATTATTATTTCAACAACAATAAGAAGAAAAACAGAAAGTTACACAGAGTTCGTTAATGACTGAATTTTTGCTTTATAGTTATATTCGTCCACATTTACTCTCTTTGTCAATTTCTGCATTATACTGTTCCCTAATAATAATTTGTTACACGAACATCAAGAAACTTTTTTTAGCATAAATTGTAACGTTTTTAACTTCTTTAAGAGGCTGTGTGCACCTTTAAACTGTTATTATCTTTCTTTTAATTTTGTGTTGACTTTTATGTGGAAAATATGTGTAATTTCAAATAAAGATGAATCACAAACAATCATATTGTGATTATTTTTATTAAATCTAATTTTATATAGTTTAGGAATTTAAAACAATATGATTTATAGGTTGTATTTATAATGTATAACTAAATTTTAATAATAAGTTCTTGGTTACTAAATACAATCATACAACTGTATAGTTGTCCTATTAATTAATTGCAGCGTTGTTGTAAACAGAGATATAGAAATATATTTGACACATTTCAAGTCACATGTGGAGGAACTAATACAACATTGCAAAATTATTCAAAAGAGATCTGAAGGAGAATTTTTACAAGATATAGCAATCACTGCATTAAATTCAAACAATATAAAAATATTCTGGTACCTCAAATCTATATCCCACTCAAGAGAAACAACACTATTGATACAGGAATCTGACTATCCAACTAAGGCCATCTCTCTGGAATGCAAGCTTAGGTGAACCAATGGACTTAACAGTACAGAAAGTTAAACGAGTGTGAGTAATCAAAAAAATCTGATGTGTGCCATTCACATGTTTTTCTCTACATCTCTGCAACAAATTATTGTTAAAAAACTTGTGCCTCTATTTACTTCATGGTAATCGAGAAAAAATACCAGAAATAGTCTTATTACTTGCTTTCTTGTAAGTAGAAGAGAAAAAAGGGAGTAACATAGTTTAAAGTGATATTCAAAAGCTGGTTTCTATGTGACTGAAGTTTCTCTGTTTGTACGGACAGCAGTTGACAAATTCCTGTATGAGAAAATTATGTTTTTAAAACCTGAAACCAAAAACAAGTAATAGCTCAAAAAGAATCAACTCCACGAAAAAAATGTAAATGACATACACTACCTTTTTTGTGTAGTAAGTTTTTGTCTATCTCTTAGGATTTACCAGTTATACAAAACTCAATAAAAATCATGCAGAAATAATAGGTCTTTAGAGGCTATTCTCAGAAAATTCAAGATATACATTTTATTTGGGATGTAAATAACTTAAACGTAAGAGATTTTAATGAAAATCGTTAGAGTCATTTCTGAGCAAATCAAAATTTTAGAACTTTTTTCCATGTAAATGGTAGTTTGGGAATGGGGGATTTTCTTTAAAATCTTAAATATCAACTTTGTTTTCAGTTTCAAGCTATTCTTCCACAGACACATATATAGGTTTTTTTTTATTCAGGGGGAACGTAAGAGATTTTAATGAAAATCGTTAGAGTCATTTCTGAGCAAATCAAAATTTTAGAACTTTTTTCCATGTAAATGGTAGTTTGGGAATGGGGGATTTTCTTTAAAATCTTAAATATCAACTTTGTTTTCAGTTTCAAGCTATTCTTCCACAGACACATATATAGGTTTTTTTTTATTCAGGGGGACTCAAAACATGTATTTTCGGTGAAATCTCGGTATCGAATTGTTTGTGAAATACAATACCTTCTCTATTCTATGTACATAGTGGTTGTAGAGAAAGTAAATATCACAAAGAAGATTATTACATATCATACCAAGTATAAAAAAGATATGGGAGCCTAGAAAACCTTTTGTACAGGGCATAAATAAAGATGTGTGTGTTTTGACATTTCTGGAAATACCCTACCTCCATCGACCGCTCCCAACTAATCCACTAATGTTGCGTGCTGCGCCGTGTTGCCATGTTGCCCATAATACAGTTTTACTGTGGCTCGCCTTTAAGGGATGAAATATATACCAATGTTGTATCAAGAAGCTTTTCTGTTACTGACGAGTATAAAAGACTGAAAAATAATTCCCATCTACTATGACTTCAGACATTTTAAAACTGTGAATGAAAATAAGCAGATCATTAACTCACAAAATTAAAAATCTGATATGTACCATTCACATAACTTTCTCTATATCCCTGCAAAAATTATTCTCAATAAGCATATACTACTATTTCCTTTATGCTAATCAGAAAAAAAATTAGCAGAAATAGTCTTATTACTTGCTTCCTTGTAAGTAGAAGCGAAATAAGGGACTACTATTGGTTAAGGTGATAGTCAAAAGCTGGTTGCTATGTCAATGAAGTTCCTTTGTTTATATGGATTGGAATTGACAACTTCCTGTATGAGAAAAATATAAGTTTTTCATAGCAGAAACCAAAAATAAGGAATGTCTCAAAAAAAGACTAACTCCGCCAAAAAAATGTATATAACATAAATTGAGTGTTTTAATGTGTTCTACATTTTTTGTGTAGTAAGTTTTTGTCCATCTCTTACAGTTTAGCAGTTATTCAAAATACCGCAAAATTCATCCAGATTAAACTACTCTTCAGAGGCTATTCCTAGAAAATTCAAGATATACATTTTATTTGTCAGGTAAATATGTTTAATATACGAAATTTTAATCAAAATCGTTAGAGCCATTTTTGAGAAAATCGAAATTTTCGAAAAATTTTCCATGTAAAGGGTAGTTGGGAGTGGGGGGATTTTTCTCAAAATCTTCGTGTCGCATCCCTGGAGGATACTAAACTTAAATACCAAGTTTGGTATTTTACCGACTTTTCATTTTTGAGTTATCGTGTTCACGGACGCACGGACACACTGACACACGGACCTATTTGTGAAACTGCTTTTTTTGGATATTGGGGACCCTAAAACATATATTTCTGGTGAAATCTCGGTATCGAATTTTTTGGTGGAGTGCAATACTTTCTCTATACACTATGTACATAGTGCGTATAGAGAAAGTAAAAAGCATTGAACTGTGTGACAGAAGTTATTCAGCGATGGTACGAACTTGCATTATTTAAATACTGTGTCCTCTCTTATCGAAATATATCTAGTATAGTATTTTACCATGTAATGTTTGTTCAGCATACGTACATAGCTCTCGTAGCAGAAATATTAAAAAAGAGGTTCCGTGCGTTTCAAACATTGCACAAACACCATGCTCTAGCATTTCTGGAATTTAATGAACGTTCAAAACGTATCAATACAGATATCTGCAGTGAATAGCAGATTTATACATACTGTAATTGAGTCCGCTCCACCCAATGATTTTACTAACTGAATTGGTAATACATCTGAAGAATTATCAAATGACTGAAAAGCAAGTAATGATCTCTAAAACCAGAGCTTTGGATTTTGTATTTCTGAAACTCAACGTGATACCAGTTAATGTTTTTGTGTTACCCATTTCCAAACACAAAGTTCGAGCTATAGCAGTAAATTATAAATAAGAGCAAACAAAAGTGTCATTTCAACGGAAGCGAAGGCATAAAAAAGTATTCATTTAATGAACTTTTATAAACTGGTGTATAAACAACCATAAAAATATTAAGTCGCTGGATCAAATTTAAAAGAAATACAAGAAGATTAGTCCCTGAGGATAACTGGTTTCAAACTAGCACTAAAAGAAACTAAACTCCCTCTTTAACTCGTTTATTTTCATTTAAGAATTACTAATATAAGGGCAATACAATCCACACAAGATAGCACATAGTACAATATACACACTACATTTAAAAATCTGATGTGTACCATTCACATGACTTTCTCCATATCCCTGCAACAAATAATTCTTAAAAAGCTTATACTTCTATTTACTTTATGCTAATCAGAAAAAATTAGCAGAAATAGTCTTATTACTCGCTTCCTTGTAAGTAGAAGCGAAATAAGGGACAACCGTAGGTTAAAGTGATAGCCAAAAGCTGCTTATGTCAACGAAGTTCCTTTGTTTATATGGATAGGAGTTAAGTTCCTGTATGAGAAAAAGTATACGTTTTTCATAGCAGAAACCAAAAATAAGTGATGTCACAAAAACGACGAACTCCACGAAAAAAATGTATATAGCATAAATTGTGTGTTTTAAAGTGCTCTACATTTTTTTGTGTAGTAAGTTTTTGTCCATCTCTTACGGTTTAGCAGTCATTCAAAATTTAGTAAAATTCATCCAGAATAAACTACTCTTTAGAGGCTATTCCAAGAAAATTCAAGATATACATTTCATTTGTCAGTTAAATGTTTAATATCCGAAATTTTAATCAAAATCGTTAGAGCCATTTTTGAGAAAATCAAAATTTTCGAAAAAACTTCCATGTAAAGGGTTGTTGGGGGTGGGGGGATTTTTCTCAAAATCTTCGTGTCGCATCCCTGGAAGATACTAAACTTAAATACCAAGCTTGGTATTTTACCGACTTTTCGTTTTTGAGTTATCGTGTTCACAGACACACGGACACACATACACACACGGACCTTTTTGTGAAAATGCTTTTTTTGGATATTGGGGATCCTAAAACATATATTTCCGGTGAAATCTCGGTATCGAATTTTTGGTGGAGTGCAATACTTTCTCTATACACATGTACATAGTGCGTAAGGAGAAAGTAAACATTAATAAGTCAAGTACCAGTTTTAGAAAAAAAAACCTGATATGTTCCATTCACATGACTTTCTCTACATCACTGTAACAAATTATTATTATTATAAAACTTATGTTTCTATTTACTACATGGTAATCGAGATAAACATTAGCAGAAATGCTTTTTTTGTAAGTAGAAGAGTAATAAGGGTATACACTAGGCTACAGCTGGTTACCATGTGGATGAAATACGTTTCTTTGCATTGCCAGGAGTTGAAAAATTCTCATATGTGAAAAGTTTAAGTAATTTACAATTAAAAACAATAACAAGTAATATCTTAAAATGGTCTACTTCACGAAAAAAAGTATATCACAAATCGTGTGTTTAATGTGATCTACATTTTTAATGCAGTAAGTTTTTGTCCATCCCTTACATTTACCAGTTATGCAAATTTCGGTAATATTAACCCAAAATAATTGTCTTCAGAGGTTTTTCCCTAAAAATTAAACATATACACCTTATTTGTGATGAAAATATGTTTAATATGCGGTAATTTAATCGAAATTGTTAGAACTATTTTTGAGAAACTAAAAACTTTCAAAATATGGTATATTTAAGATATTTACCTGGCAAATAAAATGTATATCTTGAATTTTGTGGGAATAGCTTCTGAAGACCTGTTTATTCTGGATGAATTTTGCTAAATTTGGCATAACTAGTAAACCGTAAGAGATAGACAAAAACTTACTTTACAAAAAATGTAGGATGTGTTACAATACACAAGTTACGTCATATACCTTTTTTTCGTGGAGCTTACCGTTTTCGAGGTACTCATTGCTATTAGTTTCAGTTGTGAAATACTTTTCTCAGACGGGAGTGTCCATTTTTCTTTTGTTCTACTCCTGGCCAAGAAAAGAAGCGATTTATAATGACAATCGCGTAACGACAGCTTTTAAAACATTTGACTATTAGTTTAGCCTAGTGTATTCCCTTATTTTCTCCCTACTTATACGGAACTAAGTAATAAGAGCATTGTGCTAATGAATACCTCGATTAGTAAGGTGCAGAAAGAGGAATTATCTTAGGTATGAATTTTGTAGACGAGCTAGAGAAAGTCATGAGTGTAACACATCAGATTTTTTCAACTTCTCTGGTGGCTTAATGCATAACGCAGGAAGTTGCTATCCCAAAGGTTACGAGTTCAATTTCTGTCATAGAGTAAATGTTTTTTTTATAATTTTTTTTTTTCTTTCCAGACGAAGTGCTGCGATACGTGGCGTACTGGCACTTCAAAAACTTATAGCCGTTACTTCGAAATTTCAATAAATGGGCCATAAATCTCCTATCTCAAATTAGTTATTTAAGGAATCTACATATTCTGTGAAAATATGTCGGTATAGTTGATTAACATCCTGTATATTGGCTGCAAGCTTCTGAGTCTGCGTTACGACTACGGTTGATTTTCGATGTGAATGGCCCTTTATAGTGTATGGGATTTAAAGTGAATTGAGTCTGCTACATAAGAGCTGAAAATGTAACCAGTCCTGAAATACTCGCATACACATTACCAGAATAAATAGAGACAACACCTGTATGGTAGGGGCTTAGGACGCGTTCACAGATCTGTAATGCATTCTTAGGGGAAAGAGGTTACTCGGCAGTGCCAAGAAAAATATCTTAATGAGGCTTAAAAGACCTGATGTACTAATACTTGAAGGATATTCATAAATAAAAGTATTTTTCTCTAAGACTAAGACTGAAATCACTTAAATTCCTTAGGTTATTTTATCTAAATGGATACTGTACTATATATAATTCACTATGTTTGGCTTTTTGAATATATGTGACGCACAAACTGAATATTTCAATTAATTGTGTAACAAAATACAATTCTAAAAATATAACATAATCAAGTAGTTATTCTGATAAAACTCCTCATAAAAGTTCTAAATATTGGTCATTCCATGTCGGTCTATAAACTAATTTTTACTTTCTCTTTTTCGTACTATGTACATAGTGTTTAGAGAAGGTATTGCACTCCACCCAAAAAATCGATAAAAAGATTTCACCGGAAATATATGTTTTAGGGTCCCCTTTATCCAAGAAAGCATTTTCAGAAAAAGGTCCGTGCGTAAATGTATCTGTGAACACGATAACTCAAAAACGAAAAGTCCGTAAAATACCAAACTTGGTATTTAAGTTTAGTATCTTCCAGGGATACGACACGAATATTTTGAGAAAAATCTCCCCACACCCAACTAGCCTATATATGGAACTTTTTTCAAAAAATATATTTTATAAAAAATGGCTCCAACGATTTTGATTAAAATTTCATATATTAAAGATATTAACCTGACAAATAAATTGCATGTCTTGAATTTTCTGGGAATAGCCTCTGAAGACTACTTTATTCTAGATCAATTTTACGGAATTTTGCATAACTGCTAAACAGTAAGACATGGAAAAAAATTTAAAACACAAAAAATATAGAGCACGTTAAAATACACAATTTATGTTATATACAAATTTCTCGTGGAGATGATTCTTTTTGAGGTATTCCTTGTGTTTTGTTTCAGCTTTGGAAAACAGGAATTTGATTTCTGATACAGGAATTTGTCAACTCCTATCCATACAAACAAAGGAACTTTAGTCACATAGCAACCAGTTTTTGATCATCACTTTAAGCTATGGTACTCCCTTATTTCGCTTCTACTTGCATGGAAGCAAGTAATAAGACTATTTCTGCTAATTTGTTCTCGATTAGTATGAAGTAAATAGAAGTATACGCTTTTTAACAACAACTTGGTGCAGAGATATAGAGAAAGTCATGTGAATGGAACACATCAGATTTTTTATTAAAATGTTTGACAGTTATATTTTTACTTTCCCTACATGTACTATTTACATAAAAGGTAGAGAAGTATTGTATTCCACCCAAAAATTCACTGTCGAGATTTCGCCGGATATATATATATATATATATATATATATATATATATATATATATATATTTTAAGGTTCCCTGAGTTCAAAAATGCATTTTTGGAAAAAGAATAATCCCTTTTACTCTTTTAAAAAAAGAGCTGAAACGTATATATTTGATTTATGGGAATAGCCTCTGAAGACTCCTCAATCCGGATGACTTATTATAATGGTAAACCGTTAGATACAACGCTTAATACAGATGTGATACATTCACGCGATTTTCTCTACCTGTTTTGCAAACAATCGGGCCATGCTAATTGAGATACACATTAGAAAATTTGCACTAGACTGAAGCAATGTCAAGCCCTTTAAAGCCCGGTCGGTATGTGAAACAATTGAAATACGATTCTCTTTGTTAGCTAAGAGTACATAAAATACAGCAAAAACAAAATAACTTCCTGTGTGATAAAAGTTTAAGTAGCTTAAAACTGAAACAAAAAAAACAAAAAAAAACAACAAAAACAAAATGGAATAACTAGGTAACAGTGAGTATAATAGGCGTTCAATAAGTTCTTAGAAAATCCAACAAAATAATTTTTAGCATCGAAAAAAAAATGTATTTAGTAACCGTCGTCTCTTACTAAATGGCAGTTAAAGTTTCAGCTATATCCAATACGTGGTTTCGTTTCTATACAATCTTGTGCTTATTTTGAAAGACGGGGAAGAAAACGAGTTTTTTGTGTGGTGATTAAACACCTCTATTTAACAGGCTCAACACGAAAGAGATAAAAGTGGAGTGGAGTGAAATTCATGGCATATCTGCTTCTGCGTTTGCAACAATTTATAATTGGATAAATTAATTTAAACGTGGCCGTTTATCCACAAATGATGAACATATACGGACGTCCAGCAGAAGCGACTTCCTCTGAAATAGTTGAAAAAATCTGATGAGTTCCATTCACATGACTTTCTCTACAACTCTGCAATAAATTATTGTTAAAAAGCTTATGCTTCTATTTACTTCCTGCTAATCGAGGAAAACATTAGCAGAAATAGTCTTATTACTTGTTTCCTTGTAAGTAGAAGCCAAATGAGGGAGTACCATAGGTTAAAGTGATGGTCAAAAGCTGGTTGCTATGTGACTGAAGTTCCTTTGTTTGTTTGGACACGAGTTCACAAAGTCCTGTATGAGAAAAGTAGGTTTTTTATAGCTGAAACCAAAAACAAGGATTATCTTAAAAACAACCAACTCCAAGAAGAAATGTATATAATATAAATTGTGTGTTTTAAAGTGCTCTACATTTGTGGCCTGGTAAATTTTTGTCCATCTCTTACGGTTTAGCAGTTATGCAAAATTCGTAAAATTGACCCAGAATAAAGTAGTCTTCAGAGTCTATTCCCTGAAAATTCAAAATATACATTTTATTTGTCAGGTAAATATCTTTAATATATGAAATTTTAATCAAAATCGTTAGAGGCATTTTTTACAAAATCAAAATTTTCGAAAAAGTTCCATGTAAAGGGTAGTTTCGGATGGGGAGATTTTTTTCAAAATCTTAGTGTCGCAACCCTGGAAGATACTAAACTTAAATACCAAGTTTGGTATTTTATCGACTTTTCGTTTTTGAGTTATCGTGTTCACAGGCACACACACACACACACACACGGGCCTTTTTTCGGAAAATACTTCTTTTGGATACAGTGAACCTAAAACATACATTTCCGGTGAAATCTCGGTATCGAATTTTTTGGTGGAGTGCAATACCCTCTCTATACACTCGGGACATAGTGCGTATAGACAAAGTAAAAATGGATATGGTTTTGAGTGATCGACAAATCAAAGTTCACGAAATAGTAGAGAATATAGGTATACCAGAAGAAACAGAGTTCTCAATTCTGCATCGATACATAACTGTGGATAAAAGATACATTCTCTACTACACTCCAGAAACAAAAGTACAACCGAAACAGTTCCTACTTTTTGGAAGGCTTAATGCAGTTGGAGAAACGCTGAGAAAAGTGTGTCGAACTAAAAGGAGATATATATTAAAAATCTACCAATAATAATTTGTTTTCTATCTTTTTCTAAAAAACTATTTAACGCCCCTCTATAACAAAAATTGCGTGTTTTAGCGAGTTTTTAATTTCTCTACACGTGCTATGTATGTAATATATTGTATAGAAGGTATTGTAGTGCACCCAAAAATTCGATACCGAGATTTCACCGGAAATAGATGTTTTAACACCCACTGAATCTAAAAAAGCATTTAAGAAAAATGTCCGTGTCTGTCTGTCTGTCTGTGTGTGGGTCAATATGTATGTGTGTGCGTGTCTGTGTCTGGGTTCAGCATAGCTCAAAAACGAAAAGTCCGTTAAATACCAAGATTTTCAAGAAAATTCCCTCACCCCCAACTACCATTTGCATGGAAAAAAATAGAAAAATGTTATGTTCTCTAAGATAGCTCTAACGATTTTGATTAAAATCTTGAGTGCCCTGAGTATAGTCTCTGAAAACATCTTTATTCTGGATGACTTTTGCGGAATTTTGCATAACTGGTAAACCGTAAGAGATAGACAAAAAGTTACTGGATAGAAAATTTAGAGCTCGTTAAAACACACAGCTTATGTTATATAATTTTTTTCGGGTAGTTAATTGTGTTTGAGATATTCCTTGTTATTGGTTTCAGGTATAAAATATTTTTTTTTTTTTTTTATTGTTTCATTAAATAGCCCCCTTTAACATCCAAGGTCACATCGGGGGCTTTGTATTTGAAACAACTCGTTGTCTGTAGGTTCTTTACGTTGGTTTTTAAATCATTTATTTTTCTCAAATACACACACACACATTCACTCTCAAATACATACTTCCAGACTCTGTGGGGGATAGGGCATAAATCTGGCTAAAGAAAAATTCCCCGCCCCAGCCGGGAATCGAACCCGGGACGTCAGGATAAGAAGTCAGCTCACTGACCACTCGACCACGGAGGCAGTCTATAAAATGATTATACTTTTCTCTTACACGAATTTGTCAATTCCTGTCCATACAAACAAAGGAACTTCAATGATATAGCAATCAGCTTTTGACCATCAATTTAGCCTTTGCTACTCCCTTATTTCTTTTCTATTTACATAGAAGCAAGTAATAAGACCATTTTGGATAATTTTTTCTCGATTAGCATGAATTAAATAGAAGAATAAGCTTTTTAGCAATAATTTACTGTAGAGAAAGTCATATGAATAAAGCAAATCAGATTTTTTTACACAGAATACCCCAAAATGTATTTATGATGTGACATACAGGCTCATACGCTAACATACATGGGTCCTTTTTCTAAAAATGCTCTTTTTTTATTCAGAGGACCTTAAATCGAATTTTTGGGTGGAGTGCTATACCGTCTCTGTGCACTATGTACATAGTAAGTGTAGAGAAAGTAAAAATATATAGGCTGGTAGCTTTATTCTGTTATTATGGCTGCCTGGGAGGAATGTCTGTGGGCAGTATGCATGCGATAGCGAAGTGCTAAATTTAGCTGCATATTATGTTCTAAAGCGGCCTGTAATTGTCAGCTAATTACCTTTATAGCACTATAATTTAAATTTTCACCGATATAAACAGAGAGATTTATGTGCTTGTTTTGTTAAATCATTTGTTTTTCAAAGTTGATTTAAAGTTACGAATTCAAATGTTTCAAATGCTGTTAATGTAAAATATATGTACTTCTGTTAATTGCTTAAGCTCTCGTATTTGATTGGCTTGCGGTTCATTTGTTATTGTTTATTTTGGCACACCAAGTGACGCTCTAATGAAGGAGGAATATGTTTTGTATTATCATGAGGTACTTTGTGGCTCTATCAGCCAATTTAAGTGTAATTTTACATGTTTACTAATACAGAGAGTTATCTACTTGTGGGTGGTTTATATATTCACAAAATCTGATGTGTTCCATTCACATGACTTTCTCTATATCTCTGCAAGAAAGTACTGTTAGAGAGCTTATGCTTCTATTTACTTCATGCTAATCGAGAAAAAATTAGCAGAACTGGTCTTATTATCTGTTTTAAGGTAGTATCATAGGTTAAAGTGAAGTAAAAAGCTGGTTGCTATGTGATTGAAGTTCCTTTGTTTGTATGGAAGAAGTTGACAAACTCCTGTATGAGAAAATTATAAGTTTTTAAAGGTGAAATCTAAAACAAGGAATAACTCAAAAACGATCACCTCCACGAGAAAAATGTATACAAAATAAATTATGTGTTTTAAAGTGCTCTACATGTTTTGTATGATAAGTTTTTGTCCATCTGTTATGATTTAGCAATTATATAGCATACCGTAAAATCATCCAGAATAAAGTAGTCTTCAGAGGCTATTGCCAGAAAATTCAAGATATACATTGTAATTGTCAGGTAAATATATTTAATATACGACATTTTAATCAAAATCATTAGAATCATTTTTTAAAAAATCAACATTTTCGAAAAAATGTTTCATGTAAGGGGTAGTTTGGGATGGGGTGATTTTTCTCAAAATCTTCGTGTGGCAGCCCTGGAAGATACTAAACCTAAGTTTGTTATTTTACCGACTTTTCTTTTTTGAGTTATCGTGTTTACAGACACACGGACACACACGGACCTTTTTCTGAAAATATTTTTTTTTGATCCAGGCGGCCTTAAAACATATTTCCGGTGAAATCTCGGTATCGAATTTTTGGGTGGAGTGCAATACCTTCTCTATACACTATGTACATATTACGTATAAAGAAAACAGTAATACTGATCAGTTTTTAGGCACTGTTGCCCTTTTCTTTCTGATTTGTTTAGTTACGAAAATGTATGTTTTATCTGAATATCGGGCATTGTCTTGGTACCTCTCTTTAAAGCTGAAATTTCAAGATAATCGATAGCGTTGGTTCTCACCACTCTGTATTTTTCTCGTAAGAGGTTTCTGTAAGAAACCAGGAGGATGCAATATACTAAGCAGCAATAATAATGATTCTGAAAAGACGGTTAGATACCAAAATTGGTATTTAAGTTTGCTATGTTCCAAGGAAGCGATACTAAAGTTTTCAAGAAAATTCCCCCATCCTAAACTACCCTTTACATGGAAACATTTTCGTAAATTTTAATTTTATTAAAAATGGCTCAAACAATTTCGATTAAAACCTCTTACATTTAAGATATTCACATGACAAATAAAATATATACTTTGAATTTTCAGATAATAGCCTTAAAAGACCTCTTTATTCTGGATGATTTTTATTGGATTTTGCATAACTGGCAAAGCGTAAGAGATGGACAAGAACTTACTACACAAAAATTATAGATCACGATAAAACACACAAATCAATTTTTTTTTTTAAAATTTTCCATGTAAGGGGTAGCGGGGGAATTGTCTTGAAAATCTTCTTGTCGCATCTTTGGGAGATACTGAACTTAAATACAGAGTTTGGTATTTAACGGACTTTTTGTTTTTGAGCTATGCTATCCACAGACACAATACATGCACACACACGCTGTCACCCTCCATGGTGTAGTGGTTACCATCCTAACTTCATATACCCAAGGTTGCGGGTTCAAACTCGGCAGAGGACGTTGGATTTTTTCGGGTGTAAAAATCCTTAGCATGTCTTCCTTCCAAAGGTAAGTAAAGCCGTTGGTCCCGTGTTGTAGATTTACAGAAGTAAAAGAACCTCAATCCTGATAAAGAGGCCTTTGAGCAAAAGTATGTGGTCTTTCACGCCATTTGCATTTTTATTTACATACACAGACACACACGGATGTTTTTCAAAAATTGCTGTTTTAATGATTCAGGGAGTCTTTAAACATATATTTCCGTGAAATCTCGGTACCGAAATAAGATAATTTGCTAATACAAAAAGTCATAAAAAAAGAATTTTGGGAGTCGAAAATGTCACCGAAATAAGATGATTTGCTAATATAAAAGGTCATAAAAAAAGAATTTTGGGAGTCGAAAATGTCACTCACAGGTCATTAGGCTCCCAATATTTTTTTTTCTTTGGCTGGCTATTTGGATGGTGTTAAGCATATTGTATGCTTGGTTATTCATGGCAAGGTAGATTCAAGATTTAGGCCATAAGATGCAATGTTTTTATTGGATAGATAGAGTCAGACTGAAAAATTCAATGCTATAGCTGGGATTTGAACCACGGATCTCCCGGTCTCTAGCCGGTTGTACTTCCACTGAGCTACCATGGAAATATGCCAGCATAGCATTGAATTTCTCAACTAACTCATATGTTTCCCGGTCTAACTCTACCTATCCAACTCTACACATACGGATTGTGTAATAAAACAATTAAATCAATGTTTTTATTATTCGCAGGTGACAAGATATAAAGTAAAAAACAAAATTTAAATTATTAATGTAAATCAAAATCAATCTCTCTCCCTCATTTTCATTCATTTTAGTGTATCATAAACATTCCATAACATAAACATGATCCATAATGCCCATAATATGGGAAACATGATTGTATTCAACATACTGTGAAAAAAATCTGATGTGCTCCATTCATATGACTTTCTCAGCATATTATTGTTAAAATGCTTATTTTATTTACTTCGTGCTAATCAAGAAAAGATCATCATAAATTGTCCTATTACTTTCTTCCTTTTTATCTAAAAGGGAAAAAGGCTAAACGATAGTCAAATCTTTCAAAACCTGGTTGCTATGTGAGTGAAGTTCCTTTGTTTGTATGGCTAGGAGTTGACATATTCCCGCCGGAGAAAGGTATAAGTATTTTAAAATTGAAACCAATAACAAGGAATATTTAAAAATGGTCAACTCCACGAAAAAATGTATCTAACGCAAAACGTGTGTTTTATTGCTGTTAAGTAAGTTTTCGGCTATTTCTTACTGTTTGCCAGTTATGCAACATTCCGCAAAATTCATCCGAAATAAACATATCTTCAGAGAATATTCCAGAAAATTTTAGATATATATTTTATTTTTCATGTAAATATCTTTAATATACTACATTTAAATCAAAATTGTTATAGCTATTTTTGAGTAAATCAACATTTTCGAAAAACTTTCCATATAAAGCGTAGTTGTAGTTGGGGAGATTTTGTTGAAAATCTTCTAGTCGCATCCTTGGAAAATACTGAACCCACATGCCAGGTTTAGTATTTAACGGAATTTTTGTTTTTGAGCTATGCTGCCCACAGACATGCACATCCACACACACTGGCAGACGTTTTTCTGAAACTGTTTTTTTTTTTTTTTTTTTTTTTTTTTTTGATTCAGTGGGTCTCAAAACAAATATTTCCGATGAAATCTCGGTATCGAAATTTTGGGTGCAACACAATAATTTCTTTATACACTATATAATAATTCCATGGCACGACAGCTCACAGGGAACCTTGGCCTACCGCCCAGCCGCTGCGTCGCCCATCTCGGTCCACTACAGTCGTCATGGATGGGGTGCAGTATTGGAGGGTGATACCTGATCAGCGCCTTGAGTCCCCCAGGCCGGTTATGCAGTCATGACCTGGAGCCGCTACTTCTCCATCAAGTAGCTCCTCAATTGTTGCCCCGGACCAGGTCTCCCAGCGGGGTGAAAATCCTCACGCCGGTACTGGGAATCGAACCCAGGTCTTCCGCTTGGTAAGCAGCCGCGCTACCACCGCGAGAAGGAGACGACCTTCTTTATACACTACGTGTAGATAAAGTAATACGTATTTCACTAAAGTGCTCAAATAAAGGCGTTGAACCTTCCGGGACTTTTGGCACCTGGCTTAAAAAAAATCGTGCAGGGAAAATGTGCAATCTCCAACAGAATTTCCAGGGAGGCTGAACTTCATTTCTCTCCAGCCTTGACCATTCCACGTGGTCACCAATCTTGGCCCAAATCCGGGGTAGATTACCGCAGCGTTATGCAATTTGTCGCCCATGCAGGAGTTGATCCCCAATTTCGTATCTACCTCCTTTCGAGTAGGAAGAGAAGTAACAGGTTTTTGTTCCAAATTTCAAATCATTTTTGTCTAGATTACAAGTAACATACATATCTTTTATTTAATGGAGTCATACACTTAGAAAACAACTTATCAGAGCTCAGCTTTTTCAGGCAACAACTTTATAGCTGCCCTAGAAAAGACTAATTATTACTGTAATGTGATATTCAAAATGTGATGTACTTTAATGCTGTTTTATACTGTACTAGATATATACTTCTCTCTCTTTCTTTCTATTTCTCTCTCTCAAACACACACACACATACATACACACACTACAGAGAAAAATACACTCGCAACAAAACACCCAGCAGAGAATAAATAAGGGAATAAATGCTAACAGAAAATACGCATAAAATTAATCAGAAACAATTAAAAAGAGCTACGATTCATTTGAACTGCTAAAAGGAAAATATCTCTTCATCTGAATTAAACACACAGCTTTGTACTTTTAAGTCCTGCGTGAGTACCAGGAAATTTCTGATAATTCCTTTTTAAAATTATTTTCACTTTGACAAAATTGTATGTATTAATAAGTAACAAACTTGTGATAAAATCATTTTAGTTTATTTAAAGAAATACTATTGATAGCTCCTTGGATTGGTTTCAATACATCTTAAGATAAATTATCAAATAAAGAAATAGAAAATGTACTACTGTCAGTAGTTATTAAAATTAAAAAAATAATAATAACAACAACAAAAATGCAATCATCATATTTTGTGTTGCAAATAAATTTATTTCTTGGTTTCTTATTTCACCTGGTGTTACGTATCCTAATAATAAATACCCTTTATATAATTTCGTATTTCACTACCAGAAAAAGGAGTCCATAACTTTAGGTATCGAACTTGCAGCCGCTCTTTTTTTTTTTTTTTTCTTTTTCATTTGCTTGATCTATATAGCCCCCTTTAACATCTAAGGTCACATCGGGTCACTCGTTGTCTGTAGGTTTACGTTGGGTTTAAACTTTTGTTTCCTCAAACGCGCACACAATCACTCTCAAATACATACTTCCAGACTCTGTGGGGGATAGGGAATAATCGAACCCGAGACCTCTAGGTGAAAAGACAGCTCGCTGACTACTCAACCACGGAGGCAGTCCTATAGGGTCTTGCTGCTAGTTCCGACTGCTTCAACAATAAATTTATTTCAGTAGACTTTACAGTTGGGTCGTTAAGGTAGTGCCTCGTCTAGCTGTTTGAAGATTATTAAATTTATTTGTGTTATTTGCACTGCAAGAACTTTCTCAAAATGGTGTGAAGTAAAGGGATAGCCAATCTATTTCTTTTCAAATGTATTTATTTCGTTTCTGTTTGACGCGAACGTAAAATGGTTTTAACACAGTTCAAAACAAGTTTAATTTTCGTTGGATTTTACACTTTCTCCATTACTTGATCATTAAATATGTTGTAGAATTGCCATGTACACATATTAATTATATACAATTTTTATTATATAATTATCTTTTTGCTACGTAAATCAGTATAGCATGGTTTTAAATAACACTATCCAACGTTAGTTTCCTCTAATCTGGCTTCTTTATAAATTCAATATATCTTTATACAGTAATTTTTCTGATTTATGTACGGTATTTTTAAACCTCCAATAATATTCCATTTTATTACCTCTAAATGATAAGTTTATGCCTATGTGGATTATTCCGTTGCAAACTTCGATCTCGCATTGTTTTTAATATTAATCCATACTCGTTTATTATTGTGTGTGTGTATGAAATCCAGGTAATTGAAATATTAAATATGTTCTAAAATATTTTCCAATAGAATTTTTAACCATATTGACGTTTTTCCTGAAGTGACATGGTCTTAGTCTTGTAAATCCAGTTTTTTTGTTCTGATTGAGGCGTCTCACAAATTTGTTTTAGTTTATTCCCCAAATTTCCATAATGTTATTTTGTTTACAATATGCTAATAACTTTATTATTTTTCATACTCCTTTTCATCTTCTCTAGCGCGTTGCAAAATGTAAATAGTAGATAGAGAAGGTATTATATTCCACAAAAAAGATCAGTATAAAAATTTCATCGAAAATATATGTTTTGAGACCCCTGAATCCAAAAAAAGAAAGAGGCATTTATAGAAAAAGGACCGTGAGCGTACATGTCTATGGGCAGCATAACTCAGAAACGAAATGTCCATTGGGTATCAAAGTTGGTATTTAAGTTAAGCATCTTCCCCATAACCCCAACTACCCTTTATATGAAAATTCTTGGAGATTTTTACTATTACAAAAAATTCTCTTAACGATTTTAATAAAAATGCCGTTTGTTTAATATACTTTCATCGCAAATGAAATGTACATATATCTTGAACGATTTAGAAATAGTCTGTTCTGGTAAACTGTAACAGATAGACTGAAACAAGTTATTTCATAAATATTTTGTTTAGAATTAACCAATTTAGAATTGCTGTTAGTTTATCTTTTAAAATACTTATTCTTTTTGCAAACAGGAAATCGAGTTCATTTTTTTACTCCATAGAAAGTATTCTCAATGACAATCACATAGGGTTAGCATTAAAAACATTTGCCTATCGCTTTAGTTTAGAATATTCTCTTATTTTTCACTTCTATTTACAAGAAAGCAAATAATAGTACAGCCTCTGCTAATGTTTACCTCGATTGATATGGATAAAAGAGTGGTTCTCTGGCAGAAGTGATAAACAAACTCATGTAAATGGAACTCATTAGACTTTTTTTTAAAATGGAAGATGTAGTTTCTTTTACTCATGCATTATAAATTTTCATTGTAATGCAGCAAGCTAATATTAAAAAGAAAGAGCAGAAAGTAATAGTCCCCCATTCTTTATCAATTACATATCTATTATTCCAGTCCTGGCGATTTTCTTTTGTTTCTTCTAAAGTATTCTCTATAGTCAGTAAACCAATATTTTATTAGGTTATTCTAGTAAAAATTAGACATTCAGGTTAATGCATATATTTTTGTAATGCTCAATCCATTCTTCTTTAAAATTACCCCTATTTGTGCGTTATCTCTTTTCCTTCTCATTTTAAGTTTCTTCATAGTTTTTGGTTAAAATCTTATCTACATAAATATTCATTTTACTTTACTTACAAATAAATCCCAACTATATTATTTCTACACATATCTCTAAGCGCTTTTTTTTTTAACTTTCATTCCAGATCTTAATGCTTTACCATCTGCTGCTCTTGTTATGAAATTCTTTATTTTCTAACATCTAGAAAATAAATGTACTACATTTACAATTAAAATAAGAATAAATGTAGCTCATTTATTAGTTTTTCCATTTCAATTAAGTGTCAATTTAATTTTTGTAACAAGCTAATTTTGTATTTTCGATATTCTATTCTTACATTCATATATTTCTTAGTCTTCACCCATCTAGTTTTAATATAATTTTGATCAACAAAATAAGATTATCAGAGTACATGTTGAATTCCCTGTGGCCTGTAAATAGTTTTATTAGGGATAAAGCCGTTTTGGTTACAATTATGTTGTGTACAATAGATTTGAAAATCACTCCAAGTAAACTTGTGAATATATTTTATTCTATCGAATGTAATATTTAAGTTAGTATAAATACAGAAATCTTGCATATTATCGACATTTGAGTTTTCTTCTTCGTAGTGAGCGATATTGTCCTTTATGGTAAACCTCTAACATGACAGTGTTCTAGTCAGCACTAATATAGAGTATATTAATTTTATTACTCTTATTAACTACGATTTACTTTGCTTCACAAAAGATCTCTGATTCTTTCAAACTCCGGGCCGTAAACACTTACACATATCATGTGACCTCTTGGTATATTACAGCAAATTGTCATATTTCACTCAAAGAAGGTATATACTTTAATATTTTAGTCATTTCTAGTCGACTTTTATGATAATATCTCCTTGAACTCTTGCGTTTTGTTCAATCTCACTGTATACATGGTATAATGTATTCTTCTTGGTCTCATTCCCTTTAATATCATTTTTGTTTAACTCAATATATTTTTCTTCAATAACTAGTAGAACTCTTGAGAGGAATGTTCAAAACAGATTTTTGTTTTACCAGTACGTAGTGCATCTGAATATGTGTCTGATTTAGATATCTGAGGGATAATTCTGAAGTAATATGGAGAAATATTTTTAAAGAGGTTTATTATTTAATGATGGTGTGCTTAATTTATCCAAAGATGTCTTAATACAATTCAATTATTTAGAAAAATGTTGCATTTCTCTACTTAGTATATAGTAAGGTTAGTTTAAACTTTTTTCACCTGTGTATATTTTATATCTTTTACTAAAATGGAATTGTTATTTAGGTTTTCTAAAAAATACGTTAGCCCTATGTAGTTACGTTAAAACTCATCATTTTAATCACATTTTTGAAGTTTAAATACAATATTACATTTTCATTGTAAAACAAATTAATTTTTATAAATATATTAAAGGATAATAATTACATTTATTAACACATTATTAGTTACTGCAACTAACATAAAGAAATGCAAGAGACACCCTCAGATGACTACTATATGATAATGGAGCACATAGAGATGTACTAGAATGCTCCCGGAATATGTCTACTTTTACCCAAATTTGCAAGGAGCAGTAATTACGGGTGCGGCAAATTAATAAAAAATCGTATGTGTTCCATTCACATGACTTTCTCTACCTCTCTGCAACAGTTTATTAATAAAATGCTTAGGCTGCTATTTGCTTCATGCTAATGGAGAAAAAGTTAGCAGAACTAGTCTTATTACTTGCTTCCTTGTAAATAGAAGCGAAATAGTACCATAGGTTAAAGGCATAGTCGAAAGCTGGTTGCTCTGTGACTGAAGTTCCTTTGTTTGTATGGACAGCAGTTGACAAATTCCTGTATGAGAAAAGTATGTTTTTAAAGTTGAAATCAAAAACAAAACTCCAAAACGATCATTCCTCGAAAAAAAAAGTATATAACACAAATTGTGTGTTTTAATGTGCTCTACATTTTTTGTGTGGTAAAGTTTTGTCCATTCCTTACGGTTTAGCAGTTATGCAAAATTCCGTAAAATTCATCCAGAATAAAGTAGTCTTCAGAGGATATTTCCAGAAAATTCAAGAAATACATATTATTTGTCAGGTAAATATCTTTAATATACGATATTTTAATCAAAATCGTTAGAGTCGGTTTTGAGAAAATAAAAATTTTCGAAAAAAGTTCCACGTAAAGGGTAGTTGAGAGTGTGGGGATTTTCTTGAAAATCTTCGTGTCGCATCCTTGGAAGATACCAAACATAAGTACTAAGTTTGGTATTTAACGGTATTTTCGGTTTTGAGCTATGCTGTTCACAGAGACACAGACACATATACACGCATATACACACTGCTTTTTGGATTCAGGGGGACCCAAAACATGTATTTCTGGTGAAATCTCGATATCGAATTTTTGGGTGCATTACAATACCTTCTCTATACACTATGTACATAGTACGTGAAGAGAAAGTAAAAACAAAATTCATCTCATATAATGAAAGCTGATTTCCTTTGTTTCATCTTGTGAATCCTTTTGGCGTATGAATACCAGCTCAGTTACAAATGTATAATACTATTATTCTACAATTTACAACATAATTATACTTCCTTTTGGGAGTTTTTACACGTAAAAATACTCTCCTTCATACAGTTTCTGATTTAACCCAGATTTTACCATGATTATTTCTGCTTTATGAGGATTAAATAAAGAAGTAAACATTCTAATTCGGACATTTTCCATGCGTAAGCAAAAATATGTAACATATCTTTATATAGTAATTTTTCTGATTAAACATGGTATTTTTAAACTTCCAATAATATTCCATTTTAATTATTTCTAAATGATGACATTTAGAATTCACGCCTATGTGGATTAATCCGTTGCAAACTTCGATCTTGCATTGTTTTTAATGTGGTTCTTATAGTGCCACATATTAAATTTTACTCATTTATTATTGCGTGTGTGAGTGTGAGTGTGTGTATGAAAGTTCCAATCTAGGTAATTGAAATATTAAATATATTCTAAAATATTTTCCAATAGAATTTTAACCTGTATTGGTGTTTTTCCTGGAATGACATGGCCTTAGTCTTTTAAATCCAGTTTTTTCTTCTGATTGAGACATCTCAGTAATAATTCCATAATTTTATATTGTTTACAATATGCTAATAATTCTATTAATTTAAGGTTTATGTCTATCTCCTTTTCAGCTACTCTAGCACGTTGCACAATTTACATAGTAGATAGAGAAGGTATTATGTATATAAGATATTTTAATCAAAATCGTTAGTCATTTTTGAGAAAATCAAAATTTTCGAAAAACGTTCTATGTAAAGGGTGGTTTGGGGTGGGGGAATTTTTCTCAAAATCTTCGTGTTGCATCCCCTGGAAGATGCTAAATTTAAATACCAAGTTTGGTATTTTACCGAATTTTAGTTTTTGAGTTATCGTGTTCACAGACACATGGACACACACACGGACCTTTTTCTGAATTGTTTTTTGATACAGGGGACACTAAACCATATATTTCCGGTGAAGTATCAGTATCGAATTCTTGGGTGGAGTGCAATACCTTCTCTATACACTATGTACAGTGTACATACAGATAAACGAAGATTCGAACCTGAGGTCAGATGGACTAAGTGGATGTTGCCGAAGCTCTTGGTTATAACATTCTTGGAACCCTTAGTAATCCATGTCTCAACTTTGCTCGTATATATATCCAGCCAAAACCGCATTTCCCAGCGCTTTTGTGGGGACCACGTGGGCGGAAGGTTTCCGATGAATAATGCATTCAGTAGTGCGACCGCTCGCTAATTTTAGCCAGCTTAAAATCGGTCCATTCGGAACAGACATAGATATGCGAGCGGGCCGCTTCCACAGCTATACGCTCGCAGAATTGACTTCATTGCTTAGGTCTTAAGCTCACAAGGTACACTGAGCACACATTTAACGCAATGTGCTAACGTTTTTGGCGTCTCATATATTATGAAAATTTCATCACTGGCCAATCACGCGCAATTAAGGGGACTAGACAGTTGAACTTAATAAAATTACAGCTTATGTGAGTTAAATTACTACTGCTCTTAAAGTTATGAATTGTTGCATAAATCATAAAAATTATTTCAAATAGTTGTTGTATTGATAACTTATGTGGTAGAGTCTGTAAAACGTAATTCAGTTAGCAGAAAAATAATAGAGTATGCTCTTAAATAGTGTGAACTTATGTACCCTTTTCTCTGAAATTACTTGCTATATAGAATCACACATTTCCATTTTTGGTTTTAGTATAATTAGCTATCTTTTGAACCTCAATTATCTAGTTATAATAAAAATTGTAAAAAAATTATTTGCAAGATCAAAGAAGCAAGATTTTGGAACATTTGCGAGGTTATTGCTTTTTTAACGTAACTAATATATATTATAAAATTATGATTGTGGCTGAGAAAGTGTATCTATGTGTTGTTTACATGTACTGAAAATTTCAGCCCTTTATTGCTTATAATTTCTGAGAAAAAGGTACATAAGTGTTCAAAAATTTTGTTTTGAGAAAATTGAATTTAAATATACAAATATTCCACAAAGGATCATTGCACAACAGCTTTAAAGAAATGCAGGCTAGCATTTAAATGGTGATTAACTGCCTTCAAATCCTCTTAACCCCCAAAAAGTATATATTTTCTGAAATATAGATATTATAGATTTTATTAATGTCAAAAACAAAAAACTTGATTTTTGACCATTTCAGAATACCTAGTCCCTTTAAGATCTCTTCCAGTAAAAGGATATTGTGATTGTTGGTGTTTAGAGATGCTCGAATACTAAGGCCCTTAGCGCCCCTATAAAAACAAGGTACAATAAAACACCAAAGGTAAAATGCAAGGTAAAAACCAAAACAAAGATAAAATAAAATATTAAGTTATAAAATACAGGGTAAAATCTATCATGGCGAAGGCAATAGATCGATCCAAAAGAGATTTTATTAAAAAGAGCAAATAGAACCAAATGGATGCATATGACCAGTCCCTGGGTTAAAAGTAACTGCTATTAAGAATTTAAAAAGCAAGCAATAACTGCCGCGCCACTAAAACTTTCGAGATAAAATACATAAAACCTTAATCCGACTGCCTCCGTGGTCGAGTGGTCAGCGAGCTGAATTCTCACACGGAGGTCCCGGATTCGATTCTAGGCTGGGACGGGGAATTTTTCTTTAACCAGAATTATTTCCTATCCCCCACAGAGTCTGGAAGTATAAATGTGAGAGAGAATGTGCGTGTGTTTAGTAATACATAAATGATTAACCCAATGTTCCGATAAAACCTACAGCAATATGAGTTGTTTACGTGTCAAAGCCCCCGATATGACCATTGAAAAGGAGGCCATACAAATGAAACAATTAAAAGAATCTAAATACATATTGGGAATTTCATTTGAGATATAAAGATATAACGTTCTCTACCGCTCATCGGTAAGAATCTCCGGGAGGAAGGTCCACAGAGCGCACAGATAGGAGCCGGTTTTTACTGGCTACGTGTAAAAATACAGTGACCGATTGGCAGAAGGGTAGGTGCAAGAGACGATGGCGATAGTGTAGTTCAAGTACGATAATTTTGCTTTAGTTTGACACAAAGTTAATTCTTGCTTAAATCCAAATAAAGTAAACTGCTTTGTCACTAGGAAGTTGTTTCCATAAAACCACCTTAGTATACTTAATTTAAGGGGAAGAAGGCGACTGTTACCTCAAGAAATGTGTGTGTGTGTGTGTGTGTGTGTGTATATATATAGTAAAAACGAAGTGTACAAATCTAGTTGAACTGAGTGAATACCTATGGGTTTCACATAGGTTAGGATATTATTTGATGCGTTGATATTATTCAACAACTAGTGAGATATTTAAATTCTCTCAAGCCTCCAATTTAAATGTTTTTTTCTCAAAACTAAATGTTTCTATTTTCCTAGTTTTATAGATATTTTGTTTGTTTGTTTGCTTGCCGCTTTATTTACATATCTTTATTCATTGAAATAAATTTTGAATTTTATATTATTACTATTTAAATTAATTGCATTCTCAAAATGGCACAACAGTTGTGAAATTTGGCAGGAAAATTTAAGCATAATTACCCTCCAATTGCTTTCACCAATTGGAAGTCCGCTGTGACCCAAAACAGCACTTTTAGAAAAAATATGATGTGTACCATTCACATAACTTTCTCTGTATCCCTGCAACAAATTATTCTTAAAAAGCTTATGCTTCTAATTACTTCATACTAATCTAGAAAAATTAGCAGAAATAGTCTTATTACTTTCTACCTTGTAAGTAGAAAGGAAATAAAGGAGTAGCATAGGTTAAAGCGATAGTCAAAAGCTGGGTACTATGTGATTGAAGTTCCTTTGGTTGTATGGACATGAGCTGACAACTTTCTGTATGAGAAAAGTTAAGATTTTCAACCCTGAAAACAAAAGCAAGGAATATCTCAAAAACGATCAACTCCAAGAAAAAAAATATATATACAACATAAATTGTGTGTTTTTATGTGCTCTACATTTTTTGTGCGGTAAGTTTTTGTCTATCTCTTACGGTTTAGCAGTTATACAAAATTTCGGAAAATTCACTCAGAATAAAGTAGTCTTCAGAGGTTATTCCCAGAGAATTCAAAATGTGCATTTTATTTGTCTTTAATATAAGATATTTTAATCAAAATCGTTAGAGTCATTTTTTTAGAAAATAAAAATTTTCGAAAAAGTTCCATATGGGGGAATTTTTCTCAAAATATTCGTGTCGCATCCCTGGAAGGTTCTAAACTTACATGCCAAGTTTGGTATTTTACCGACTTTTCGTTTTTGAGTTATTGTGTTCACAGACGCACGGACACACTGAACACGGACATACTCACGGACCTGTTTCCGGTGAAATCTCGGTATCGAATTTTTTGGTGGAGTGCAATACTTTCTCTATACACTATGTACATAGTTCGTATAGAGAAAGTAAAAAGGCCCGAACACGTGCGCGCGCGCGTGTGTGTGTGTGTGCATGTGTTGAGATCATAGCTCAAAAACGACAGCCGGTGCTACCAAACTTGGTAATTAAGTTTATTATATTGTAAGGATATCACACCGAGATTTTCAGGAGAATTCCACCATTCGCAACTACGATTTAAATGGAACATTTTTCAAAAATGGCTTTAAACGATTATAATTAAAATACTGTATGCTTAGAATATTTAAATTGAAAATGAAAGGCATATCTTGAATTTTCTGAGGATAGCCTCTGAAGACTTCTTCATTTTGGATGACTTTTGAATAACTAACCGTAAGAAACAGACTAAAAGGTACCAAATAAAATGTGTAGATCTTGTTTAAACACGCAATTTATGTCCTTTATTTACTTTTTTGTATATTTTACCGTTTTCGATATATTTCTTGTTATTTGTTTCAATTTTAAACTATTTAAAGCTCTTATTAAACGGTAAGCCACTTTTCGTTTTATTACTCTATTGTTTTGTTCCAGGTCATGCAAAGTCAACTAAAATTCAATTGTTTCACATAAACGTAGTTTTTAAAATATTTTGTTGTCGCTTTAGCCTGGTGTATACCCTTATTTATAATCTAATTAAGGGAACTAAATGCTAAATTTTAATTTGGTTACCACGATGTGGATAAAGGAAAAATCTTTTGTAACAATCGTTTGTGGAGAAAGTCACGTGAGTGTTCCACCCATTTATCTGTGTCGAACATAGCGTGGCTCAGGTTGGGAGGGTGGAACATACGTAAGGATGAAGCTGGTTGGCGGGAAGACTGGACGCACATTTTGGCAGATTGCGTGCAATTGGAGGATATTAGGAAAAAATTACTTGCGGAAGTACTTTTAATTCAAATAGTCGCAGGACAGCGTTCTGGGATTTGATTCAAAACAGCCAAAATTGGCCAAGCCTGGGCACCTACTTGATGGAAGTTCGGGCACTAAGAGATAAAATATTTGTGTAAATATTGTATAGAGTTATTTGGAGTTTCAGTAATCTATATGTATGAATACGTGGTGTAGTTGTGAGTGCAAGTGTGTGTGTGTGAGTTTGTGTGTGAGTGTGTGTGTGAGTGTGGTGTGAGTGTGTATGTGTGAGTGTGTGTGAGTGTGGTGTGAGTGTGTATGTGTGTGACTGTGAGAGAGTGTATGTGTGTGAGTGTGTGTATGAGTGTGTGTGTGAGTGTGTGTGTGAGTGTGTATGTGTGTGATATCAGAGTGTTCTTTCTTTTCTATGGTCCTAGCGCGCGAGCATGTGTATGTGTTAATGTTTTAGTGTGTGTGAGTTTGTGTGTGAGTGTGTGCGAGTGTGTGTGTGAGTGTGTGTGAATGTGTGTGAGTGTGTGTGACTGTGAGTGTGTGAGAGTGTGTGTGAGTGTGTGTGAGTGTGTGTGAGTGTGTGTGAGTGTGTGTGAGTGTGTGTGAATGTGTGTGAGTGTGTGTGTGAGTCTGTGTGTGAGTGTGTGTAAGTGTGTGTGTGAGTGTGTGTGTGAGTTTGTGTATGAGTCTGTGTGTGAGTGTGTCTGTGTGTGAGTGTGTCTGTGTGTGAGTGTGAGTTTGTGTGAGTGTGTCTGTGTGTGAGTGTGAGTGTGTGTGAGTGTGTCTGTGTGTGAGTGTGTCTGTGTGTGAGTGTGTCTGTGTGTGAGTGTGTGTGTGTGAGTGTCTGTTTGTGAGTGTGTGTGAGCGTGTCTGTGTGTGAGTGTGAGTGTGTGTGAGTGTGTCTGTGTGTGAGTATGAGTGTGTGTGAGTGTGTCTGTGTGTGAGTGTGTATGAGTGTGTCTGTGTGTGAGTGTGTGTGAGTGTGTGTGAGTGTGTGTGAGTGTGTCTGTGTGTGAGTGTGTCTGTGTGTGAGTGTGAGTGTGTGTGAGTGTGTGTGTGATTGTGACTGTGAGTTTGTGAGTGTGTATGAGTGTGTCTGTGTGTGAGTGTGAGTGTGTGTGAGTGTGTCTGTGTGTGAGTGTGAGTGTGTGTGAGTGTGTCTGTGTGTGTGAGTGTGTGTGTGTGATTGTGACTGTGTGTTTGTGAGTGTGTGTGTGAGTGTGTGTATGAGTGTGTGTATGAGTGTGTGTTTGTGAGTGTGAGTGTGTGTGTTACCGCCTGCGGTGCCATTAGTAGTTAAAGCGGGCGTTAAACACTACCAAAAAAAAAAAAAAAAAAAAAATGAGTGTGTGTGTATGAGTGTGTGTATGAGTGTGTGTATGAGTGTGTGTATGAGTGTGTGTGAGTGTGTATGAGTGTGTGTGTGATTGTGACTGTGTGTTTGTGAGTGTGAGAGTGTGTATGAGTGTGAGTGTGTGTATGTAAGTGTGAGTGTGTGTATGTTAGTGTGAGTGTGTGTATGAGTGTGTGTGAGTGTGTGAGTGTGTATGTGTGTGTGATATCAGAGTGTTCTTTCTTTTATTTTTCTATGGTCCTAGCGCGCGAGCATGTGTATGTGTTAATGGTTTAGTGTGTGTATTTCTAATGTTTTTAAGATATATAAAATAGCTATGCAGCTAATATTCTAAATTCAAGTATTTTTAGACAGCATGTACGGTCACCCGACCCATGCGGATGTGTGACGCAAATACTGTATTATTGTAAAATTAATAACAAAATACTACTATTACATTTATATGTGTATCTTATGTAATATGCGCGTCAGTGAACATTGGTAAAAATATGTATTTTTTCTTCGTTAATTATAAATTATGTAAAATTCGTACTTTTGCTGTTGGATTAATTTTAGTTTATTTTAAAGAACATATTGCTGACCGTCTCTGTACTAAAATTCAAAACTTATCAGTTGTTAATGCAAAAAATCAACTCAAAATTTCCAGTTAAAGAATATAAATTCAAATAAATTAAATTATTAAAACCCAACGGCATAAACGCGACTCTTAAGAGCAATATCACTGTATTGAGAGAAAAATTAATGGAAGTCTTAAACATGAATTAAAAACAGCTGAGGTCATAATCAATATGTGTCAGAGAAATTAAAACAAGGAGAAATAATTAATAAAGAAAATCTAAGCAGGCTATTTATTAAGCAAATAGGAATATAGAAATCCAGGAAGTAGTTGGACAATATCAGAACAAGATAAATTCATCATATAAGAAGGCTCAAGCGAATATCCTGTGAACAAATCTCAGAGAGTCGCCCTCCGTGGTGTAATGGTTACCATGCTAACTTCATATACCCAAGGTTGCAGGTTTTTTCGGGTGCAAAAATCCTTAGCATGGCTTCCTTCGGAAAGGAAGTAAAGCCGTTGGTGCCGTGTCATAGATTTACGGCAAAATTAAGCGGTCTTTCACGCCCAACTTAGAATGGGACGCTGAGAACCACAGTAGTTAAAGAGCGTCCATAAATAACACATAAAAAAAAACTCAAAATATTATAACTTCAGAAGGAAATAAACTTAGATAAAAGGGAAACCACTCAGGTAACATATCATTATAGCGAAATAATCGGATGGAAAGCAAATAATGAATGACGTGAATAGAAATTAAACAGGTAACTTATAATAAGAAGAAAAAGTCCGATATGATACGTTCATCTGAACTGAAAAACTGAAACGAGTAATAAGAAATATCTCAAAATGGTCTACTGCGCGAAAAATGTAGGTATATGACATAAATTATGTGTTTTAAGAAGATCTATATTTTTTCTGTAGTAAGTTTCTGTTTACCAGTTACATAAAATTCATGGAAAATAAAGATGTCTTTAGGGGCTATTCCCAGAAAATTAAGATATACGTTTAATTTTTAATGTAAATATATTTAATATAAGATATTTTAATTAAACAGTTTAGAAAATCAAAATGTTCGAAAAATTTCCATGGAAAGTGGGCGGGGGATTCTACTTAAAATCTTCATGTCGAATCCTTGCAAGATTCTAAACTTATATACTAATTTTGATATTTTACTGACTTTTCTTTTTTGAGTTATCGTGTTCACAGATATATGGAACACACAGAGTCCTTTTTCTAAAAATGCTTTTTTTTGGAGGAGGATACAGGAGACCCTAAAGCGTTCATTTCTGGTGGAATCTTGATACTGAATTTTTAGGTGGAATGCAGTATGCTCTCTATACAGACTGTGCTCGTGGTTATCGTAAAATTGAAAGCAATAAGCAGAATAAAGAAGCAAAACAAGTTTTCACTCTTAACAAAGGATATAATGCAATGAAAGGAGAATACCTGAAGCAAACTCGGTTTCTACTAGCCATGACGTAGAAATTCTAATCACAATGGAACAAGAAAAAGAAAAGAACATTGATGATATAACAGTTCTCGCAGGAAAGGCTCTCGGTCCGTACACAAAGGCTTGCAAAATGTTCTCTCAAGAGAGTGCTGACGTCATCCAAAGTAAGGAGGGAGAAACAAAGACGCACCGGCAAAATGTTGCATCCTAAAGGAAAGGGCATCGAATTAACAAGTGTCTGTAATTCCCTCTGGGACATAAAGGGAATGCAGGAGCCAATGCGGTGATATATCCAGAAGCTTCTGAGGCTAAGCTCGAAGTTGCAACTAAATTACAAGGGCAATAGGTAACCACAAGCGACCTCTGTTAGTAATTCTCCTTCTCATACAAGATAGAGCCACTATCATTTACTGTGCTTAACTTTTGCAATCACCAGACTGTGAAACATTATCGAAACGGTACTACTGCAGCATTTCTGATGGAGTCTGACATAATACGATTGCATAACTATTCAATCTGGAAAACTGAATGCTGATTTTCTGACGATATCAATGAAAAGGCTCTCTCTACACAGAAAAAATTAGCACAAATAGTCTTATTACTTGCTTCCTTGTAAGCAGAAGGGAAATAAGGGAGCACTATAGGCTAAACTAATAATCAAAAGCTGGTTGCTATGTGACTGAAGTTCCTTTGTTTGTATGGATAGGAGTTGACAAATACCTGTATGAGAAAAGTATACATTTTTCATAGCTGAAACCAAAAACAAGGAATATATCTAAAACGATCAACTCCAGGAAAAAAAATTGTATATATCATAAATTGTGTATTTTAACGTGCTCTACATTTTTGTGTGGTACTTTTTGTCCATCTCTTATGGTTTACAGTTATACAAAATTCCGTAAAATTCATCCAGAATAGTCTTCAGAGGCTATTCTCAAAATATTCAAGATATACATTTTATTTGTCATGTAAATTTCTTTAATATACAATATTTTAATCAAAATGGTTAGAACTATTTTTGAGAAAATAACAATTTTCGAAAACAGTTCCATGTAAAGGGTACTTGGGGGTGGTGGGACTTTCTTGAAAATCTTCGTGTCGCTTCCTCGGAAGATACCAAACCTATATACCAAATTTGGTTTTTAACGGACTTTTCGTTTTTGAGCTATTCTGCTCACAGTCGCACACAAACAAACATATAGATAGAAGCACACACACGGACATGTTTCTAAATATGCTCTTTTTGGATTCAGGTGGTCTCAAAACATGTATTGCCGGTGAAATCTCGGTATGGAATTTTGGGTGCATTACAATACCTTCTCTACATAGTACGTGTAGTGAAAGTAATAATATGCTTCATAGTCTCACTTAGTATGTATTTAAATCTGTTTATAATAGCTTAATTATATTATATTTGTTCCTAATGAATGCTTTCAAAACTGTTAAACATTTTTGTATCTGGCAATTATAAACTGTTGCAACTATTTCAATTTTACCTTAAGTGTATGATAAGTGAAGATTTATGTTTGGCATTGATTTGGTTTTGTTGCTTAATTCAGTATTAGATACGTTCTCCTCAGTTTTGTTTTCCTGTAATACATTAAATATTCAAGTTTTACTAATACACACAAAGGAGCTGTCTACTTGAGAGTTAATGTCGTTTTCGACATCCAGTAATCACTTCGCAACGGCATCGGAAAAAGAGAACGCATGGAAGGTTGAGCTTATCTAACTAACGGGATTTTATTTACGTGCCTGCAAGGGAAAATGCTCCTTTTTTCAACCGTCTCTGCATTTCAAAGCTTTTTTCTATAAATCTGAAAAGTGGACTAAAAGGTGTTTATTAAGCCTTTCAGAGTGCTCATCCATATCTGTCTCCTTGTTTGCAGAATGGTATCCATACGCCTTTCATAAAGAGAACAGAAAAAAAAAAATCTGATGTGTTCCATTCACATGTCTTTCTCTACATCTCTGCAACACATTATTGTAAAAAAGTTTATGCTTCTATTTACTTCATGTTAATTGAGAAAACATTAGCAGAAATAGTCTTAATACTTGCTTCCTTAAATAGAAGCGAAATAAGGGAGTACCACAGGTTAAAGTGATAGTCAAAAGTTGGTTGCTATGGGACTGTAGTTCCTTTGTTTGTATGGACAGGAGTTGACAAATTCCTGTATGAGAAAAGTATGTTTTTCAAAGCTGAAACTAAAAACAAGGGATATCTTAAAAACGATCAACTAACATAAATTGTGTGTTTTAATGTGCTCTACATTTTCTGTGCGATAAGTCTTTGTCCATCTCTTACGGTTTAGCAGTTTTCCTAAAATCCGTAAAATTCATCGATAAAGTAGTCTTCAGAAGCTATTCCCAGAAAATTCAAGATATGTATTTTATTTGTCAAGTAAATATCTTAAATATACGAGATTTTAATGAAAATCGTTAGAGACATTTTTAAGAAAATCAAAATGTTCGATTTTTTCCATGTAAAGGGTAGTTTGGGGTGAGGGGATTTTCTTGAAAAAAATTCGTGTCACTCCTTAGAAGATACCAAACTTAAATACCAAATTTGGTTTTTAACGGTTTTGTGATTTTTGAGCTATGCTGCCCACAGACACACACACCACACACACATACACACACGGACATTTTTCTAAAAATGCTTTTTTTTACTCAGGGGGTCTCAAAACATATATTTCCGGTGAAATCTCGGTATCGAATTTTTATGTACATAGTACGTATGGAGAAAGTAATACGAATAGCTGTAAAGAAAACCTTTAATGACCATTACACATGAGTAAAATTACGTCCGTCATGCTGTGGACATTGATTGCACGGAGGAAAATATGCTTCTGGCTGTGATGTAGGTGTAATTAGCGCATCTGAATAGTGCGTCTATAAATTTGTGCACTAACAAACCAGAGATGAATCTTATTCGGCGTGGGATAGCTGCAATGTATCACCACCCGCATATGTGTACTTGAATGTTGTGGTTGGTTAGCGAGCCATACCAGGGTGCAAGCCTGTAATTAAACAGCGCAGTCCGGTCACGTGGAGAGTTGAGTAAACCAGGACCTCTGACCCTCTGGAAACGGGAAAGGCTTAATGCAGTCCAAGTGATTTTTATAGTTTTATTTATTATGGACGCACGTTAACTGCTGTGGTCCTCGCCGTCCTATTCTACACTGAGAATTTAGAATTTAAGTAAAAATACTTAAATATTTTTAAGGCACGAGAAGACCCTATAGAGTTTTATAAATGTGTAAATTGTTTGGGTTAATAAATCATTTAAATTATTGTAAAATTTAGTGAAAGACTGCTTAATTTTGCTCAGAGGTCTCTTTTATCAGGCTGATACAGAGTCATACTCCCTTATCTAGTAGAAATTACATTAATAAGTTGTAAGCAATTCGAATTACTTGTATATAAGTGAGTTGGTGATTAATAGTATTGTAATGAACAGCATTGCATTAATGTTTGCTTCATTTGCGGACGTATAATTTTACTTATTAAGGGTAGAATGTTTTTAGATAGGTTTGTGTGACACACATAAGACATACCTATATATTTATTTCCCTGTGGCCGGGCCGCAAAGTGTAACTTTGGATGGGAAGGGCTTGCTATAATGTATGTTTTGAGCCATTTTTGAGAAAATCAAAATTTTCGAAAATTTTGCCAGTAAAGGATAGTTTGCAGTGGGGGGATTTTCCTAAAAAATTCGTACCGTATCCTTGGAAGATACTAAACTTAAATATCAAATTTGGTATTTCAGCTACGTTTCTTTTTTGAGTTATCGTGGTCAGACACACGGACCTTTTTCTAATTTTTGTTTGTTTCAAGGGGTCTCTAAACATGTATTTCCAGTAAAATCCTGGCATAGTTTTGGATGGTTTACAATATTTAAATTCTAATAAAAGAATGGACATCTGATAAAAGAAAGAATAGGTCAATTTAGCACATTGATAAGTCTATTCACTGCAAAAAAAAAGTGTAAGTCTGTATTATACAAGAGCTATAGTGTTTTATAGACGTCCATGGTCAAATAAAATAAAAGGGAGTTCATTTTGTATGAGCTTTAATATTCAAATGTTATATTGAGGCGAAAGGTAATGTTTAAGGATGAAAGTAAAGTTACCCAAAATCATATATCGTTCCATATATGAAATATAGTGCTATGAAAAACTAAAATAAGCATAAAGGTTCTTATAATATATTATTACAGAATCTCATTCGTGCTTATGTTTAAATACACATCTTAAACGGATTATATATACATACTGTACTCTGCCTTCCGGTATATTAATCACCTCCATGGAAAATGAACCACTAGCGCCAGCTGTTGTCACAAATGTGAAGCCAGTCAAAGCACTTTATTGTGTAATTAGTGTACGGGAGCCTTGAGCCACACTTCCCGGAAGGGTTACATTACCGTATGAATGGCCGTGCAACAATGCAGGAGACCGTCATCAATCTCAGAGGGAGAACATCTATTATCAGAGCCACAAGCCTATCTCAGTCACAAGCACTGATGGATAATTAAGAGTTTTCAAGTCCTTATTCACTTCCTTCAGGCTGTGAAAGAAACATTTAAACCTAAGCCAATAGAGGGCCACTATATATGTTTTGAACCTTGGTAGCACTGATTGCTGTAGGTTCCATCTGGTGTTTCCACTGGAAGGTTTGACAGTGTTGACCTTAGCCTTCTTCAGCTCGTTATTTGTGTTGTTTACAGTCACTTTAAAATTGTGTATAGAATTAACTCACGAAAACGTTCGCGGGATGATTTATTGCGATTTGCGACGTGGATTATCAAGACAAGGGTGTATTGATCAACTTAATACTATATTTGGTGATGCAGCTCTATTATTTTCAAAAACAGCTGGTCTCATTAAAACACACAATTTATGCAATATATTTTTTTTTTTCCGCGGAGTTGACCATTTCCTAGATATTCCTTGTTATTTGTTTCAGTTTTTTAAAATACTTAAACTTTTCTCATGCGGAATTTATTAACTCCTGGCAATACAAAGAAACGAATTTCAATCACATAGCAACCAACTTTGAAAAGATTTGACTATCGCTTCAGCCTAGTGTATACTTTATTTCCTTCTACTTACAAGGAAGCAAGTAATACGACCATGTCTGGTAATGTTTATCTTATCATGAAGTAGTTAGAATAATTAGCTGTTTAATAGCAATTTGTTACAAAGATGAAGAGAAAGTCATGTTGATGGAGCACATAAACTTTTTATATTCGATATACCTCGTATTAGATTTTCTCATTCATTTGCAAGTAAAATAATTGCAGTGCTAAACATCCCTGCGTTTCAAATAGTTTCATTTCGTAATCGGCTTACCCTCCTCGTAATTGCAGGACTGTTACCCCCCCCCCTAGGCTTAACAAGCTAATGCCTAGAGATCAGAATCCTGTCGTGGAGCCTATGGGGCCCGCGCCGTGGCCGAGTGGTTAGACCATTCCTCTCTCACCTATACGACCCGGGTTCGATCCTAAGCGACCATGTGAGATTTGTGGTGGACAAAGCGCCGTAGGTGCGGTTTTCTCCTGTTTCCCCCGCTATCTCATTCCACCTGTGCTTCATCTTCATTCCATGTATCACCAGTGTCATCGTCTGCGGTGAAATGGTAGTAAAAGTGGGCGTTAAACACTATCCAAAAAAAGGAGTCTATGGCACGAAACTACAGAATGGAGAAACTGTTACGAGGGGCCGCTAGCCAGGTACTATATGAGGAAAATGATGATACGAAACTTAAGCGAAACTATCATCATTATCATCAACTCTTCATGGTTCAGGAGAATTTTCCAGTTCCGACCTTATATTTCTTCCCATCTTTCAACTGGTCTTCATGTTGTTCTGTAGCCTAGAGGTTTATATTTGTATGACTGAAATGGAATGCGAGAGTTATCCATTCTTTGTAAATGACTTTTGCATTTTTCTCTATTTGTACCTTTTCTTTTAAGGAAAATATGTCTAATTCTTTCCTTATGTCTTCATTGATGAAATTGATAATAGAAAAGGTGATGGTGGAGCAATTGGAGTGATAGCGGGGGAAACTGGATGACGCCGCTTCGTCCACCACAAATTCCACATTTCAAACAGTTTTCTACATATATGTGAAGTGCAAAACATAAGTGAATATTCACCTAGATCTCTCTCTGGCTTAAAGGTTGACAAATATTCCCTTTCACCCGATATAACAAACAAATTTTACTGGCAGAATTATTAGCAAATATGGTTAGAAGTTCATAATGATTAGGAAGTTCGAATGCCTGCAATTAAAACAACGCTACAGCAGATGTGTTTACAAACAGGATATGTGCCTTTCATTTGACACTATCATCTCATATTCTGGAAAATGTGTACGTTGCAGTCAATTATTTCAATTAAGGTAGCGTAGCGAGTGGAGAATTGGCTTTTCCGGGTGACACAGAAAGGACTGTACATGGCGGAGATCGATGCCGTGGCCGGCAGGCGATGCTGCGAGCTATATATAGGACCCCTACCCCAACCAGAGGTAACCGAAACGTCCCTTACTTCCCCCACTGTCTGCTGTAGTAGTAAAACGAGTTCCTGGCGCTTCGACTGCAGTTCTTTTGTAAAATCTACAAGAGCACAACAACCACAACGCACCAGCAGATTAAAACAAGCTGCGCACATGATCTACACAAGATTAATGCAGCTTACAATAGCAACAGGTAACTCGCACTTCAAGCCTCAGAAGTCGTGATAAACAAAATATATAGGCATTTACAATTTATATCATAAGTAGTCTGATGTCTTCCATTCACATCACTGTAACTCATTATTGTTAAAGCAACATTATAAATAGTTGTCTTAATTAATTGCTTCCTTTTTAAGTAGAAGGAAAATAAGGGAAATGGAAATGGCGTGTTATTAATGGACTCTCTTTAACCACTGTGCTTCTCAGCGTCTCATTCTAAATTGGGCGTGAAAGACCGCTTAATTTTGCTCAGAGGCCTCTCTATCAGGCTTGAGGTTCTTTTACGTGAAGTAAATCTAAGACACGGGACCAACGGCTTTACTTCCCTTCCGAAAGAAGCCTTGCTAAGGATTTTTACACCCGAAAAAATCCATCGTCCTCTGCCGGGTTAGGAAAATAAGGGAAATGTAATAGTCAAATATTTTATAAGCTGGTTGCCATGAGAAAAGTTTAAGTATTTTAAATCTGAAACAAATAACTTTAAATGTCTCAGAAATGGTCAATTCCACATTATCTACATTATTACCTACATTATGTGCGAGATCTCATTATTTATGTAGTAAGTTTTTGTCTATCTCTTGCGATTTATAAATTATCGAAAATTCAATAAAATTCATCCAGAATAAAGAGTTCATTAGAGACTATTCTCAGAAAATGCAAATATCTTTAAAATTCGGATTTTAATCAAAATCATTACAGCCATTCTTGAGAAAATAAACATTTTTGAAAATTTTACCATGTAAAGGGTAGTTTGGGGCGGGAGATTTTTTCTCGAAATCTTCGTGTCACATCCCTGGAAGATACTAAATTTCAATACCAGGTTTGGTATTTTACCGACTTTTCGTTTTTGAGTTATCGTGTTCACAGTCACATGGACACACGGACCTTTTTCTGAAAATGTTTGTCTTGTTTTTAGGACACGGGGAACCCTACAACATATTTCCGGTGAAATCTTGGTATCGTATTTTTGGGTGGAGTGCAATACTTTCTCCATACACTATGTGCATCGTACGTGTAGAGAAAGTAAGAATGTGTTCCATCACGTCAATTCCAAAATTGGTTCTGCAAGCAATATTTCCAAAAAAGATTATTGTTCTATCAACATCATGCTAATCGAGTTAAAAATTATCAGAAATAGTCTTATTACTTTGTAAAAGTAAAAGACAGATGGGAATATATTTCGCTACATTTCGCTACATGTGATTGATATTAAAATGTGCTTCTCTTTCCACAGTGAGGAGTAAAACAATATATATATATATATGAAACGCATGAAAACTTCTATTTGAGAAAAGTTTGGGTAAAGCTATACCAACTTAAAGGTCAAAAATAGACAAGATGTTTTTAAAACTTTATAATACAATACTTTAGTGAGAAAACTGGAAACATCTAATACATAAATAGTTTTAGTGGTAATTTGAGCGGCGTAACCAACGTATAGTAATGATAAAGTTTAATTATTGTAAGCTGGAAACGAATGGGGTATCTCGCAATGGTTAGCTCTACAAAAAACTGTGTATGACAAAAAGTTTTAACGAGAAATCGATTTTTATTTTTTAAGATGCAAAATCATTCAGATTGAAGAAAACTTCAGGGACTACTTCTAGGAAATTAAAGGTATATATTTATTTCTCATTATTATACGAGGTAAGATAATTTTTGTTTTTCCAAAAAAAGTATTATTTATTCATCTACGTAAACTTTCTCCTCTTATAAGTAATCCCACTCATATACAGGTGTTAATGAGCTACACCGAAATAATTTGCAAGATTGTGCACGTGACTGACGTAAGTAATTTGAGATCGGCGATGCATAGTCCCCAGATAAACTTAACGCAACTACATAGTGTTAAACGTGTGGGTATCAGGTGCTGATAAGTCGGTGTTAAAGCAAAGCAGGATGTAAAAACGGCTTAGAATGTCTATAAAACTTCTGCCTGAGTATAGAAATATCGATTTTTAGCAGATAATTCCTACTGTCCTCAAGATTTAATGTCACAAAAATCTGTAAAATCTCGAACAAATCACTTGACAGTGCGACACTGAGCATTCATTGAGTTATGTAACTTACTCTGGAGACGTTGTTTCGACTGCTGTGGTGGCTTAATACGTAACGCGGGAAGCTGCTATCACAACAGTCATGAGTTTAATTCCCGTCATACCGCAAATATTTATTATTATTATTATTATTATTATTATTATTATTATTATTATTATTATTATTATTACTTTCATTCCAGACGAAGTGCCGCGATACGTGAACGAGACCCGAACTCGGAAACTATCTTTCACTTGAAAGCCAGTATCACAACCACTACGCTAGAGAGGTACACTGTAATAGAGAGTGATTTATGTAGAACTGACACATTTCTTTCTTTAATTATTCAGTTGTAAATTCATCCAGTAACCCAATTTTAGCACCAAATTAAGCAAATTGCGCTGGAGTTTCGATTCCTTGTCACTAGATGCTCAGATGTTTACGTTTTATTCCTAATTGCATTGTTAGCATCTGTTTCAACATTTTGTTCTTGTAGTCAACATGAAAATGCAGTGCGATGTAGAGCTGAGTCAAGGATATTTTCAGCAAGATGGCGCTACATGCCATACATATCCATGAATCTAATTGAAAATTTCTTTAACGACCGGATAATTTCTAGCAACCTGTGGCCACCGAGATCTCCGGATTTGACATTGCCGGACGTCTTTCTATGGAGTTACTTAAAAGACAGGATTTACGCCACACGTCCCCAGACATTGGACGATCTGAAGCATTACACAAAGGAGATTCAAGCTTTTGACAACAGAGTCCTCCAACGAGTGGCCAATAACATGGAACGACGTGTTCAGTTATGCCTTATGCAGGATGGAGGACATTTTCAACATTTGCTATAGATGTAAATAATCTCCCAAAATTTCTCTACAATTTAGGTATAATAAGTTGTCGCTAGCATAACTCGTTTTGAAACAATTCATGAAAGAAATGTGTCAGCTCTGTATCAATCACTCTGTATGTCCCTTTGTTTTTCGTGTTATGCTCTCGAATGGTTGATAAATTAGCCAGTGGCGTACTGGCACTTCAGAAACTTATAATTTTCTTCAACATTTCAATAAACAGGCCATAAGTCTCCTATCTCAAGTTACTTATATAAGTAATCTACATATTCTGTGAAAATATTTCGGTATAGTTTATTAACACCCTGTATAATACACTTGTATTAATGCTTTAATAAATCTAGGTAGGATTCCTGGAACTCTCTTTTCGTTGTGATGTTCTGCACTTTCAGCGATTCTGTTTTTATCTCATCAATGGTGTCAAAACAATGTCTTTTCGTGGTTGTGTTCATCTAGGAAACAGAAATCGCAGGGGGATATGTTCAGCGAATATGGTGGCTGAGGCCACATAACGGTTATTTTTTGTTTTTTTGCAAAAAATCACGAACAAGAATCGAGGAGGGAGCATTACCCACGAGTGGTTTTGCTGGTTATTTTCTTTGGATTGCACGCTAACAGCCGCATAACTTCCTTATTGACCGTGCAACCATAAGAAAGAATAACTTCTGTATTGGTTTAATTGTTTTTTCACACAAGCCGTGTGTAGTATAGGTCAGGAGTTGGATAGGTAGAGTCAGAGTGAAAATTTGAATTCCATAGCCGAGATTTGAACCACCGATCGCCGGTTGCTCTACCACTGAGCTAACATGGCAATATGCCGGCATAGCATTGAATTTCTCAACTGACTCTCATGTTTCCCAGTAAACCACAAGGTGATCTCAAATTATTCTGAGATGACAACCCCAATGGCAAGCTCTTTACTTTTAACACACTGTCGTCAGTAATTGATGTGCTAGGGGTGTAGGGCGGTCGTTGTCTTCAACGCCTTCTAGACCATCTTTGAAGCGTTTATACCAGAAGTAAACGCTTGTGCTATTGTAATAGATTCACCAGAAACCACAGTCAATATTTCGAGCACTATATTCCATTTCCAAGCAAATGCTTGAGCACTCGAAAACATGTATAAACTGTTCGACTGTCAACAATAATCAGACTATTAAAACAAGTTGAAAATGCAAACACAAACGTGTGTACCAACAAGATAAAAATGTTTTCAAAATTGGATGTATAGAGCCCGAGAAATTAAAAAATCCTCATTATTTACTGATCATACCTCAAGTTTGGTATTTAACCCATTTTACGCTATACTGTCCATTGGCTCACCCATCCACACACACACAGACGGACTTTTCTCTGAAATTATTTTTGTGTATCAGAGCCCTAAAAACACATATTTTCGGTGAAATTTTGATATCGAATTCTGGATGGAAAGCAATTTCTACTTACTATGTATTTTTTATATTCGTAATAGAGAAAGTAATAAGTCCAAATAAATAAATTAAGCTTATTTTATAATTACCCATAAAATGTGGTGCATAAATATTTTACTGTTACCCCTGTATCACAGATTACTTGAGGAAAAGCAGGGCAGCCATGTTTCAAATATTAATTTCTATTTTGTTATCTCATAACTAGCTTCGAGTTGGAAAGACGAGTAAAATAGCTTCTCTAAATAGTGTGTGTGTGTGATAATGAAGGTAAAAGGTATAATCTTCTAAATACTTCATATTAAGCATATGTATAAATGGTTTTTATTTTGTATTTTGTTATAGATGCAATGGTATAAAGGAGTATACAGACTTAAGCGATAGTGAAACTTTTGAAAATTGGCTTTGAAATTCCGCTTTATTTCCTTAATGAACAGCAAGAATTAGTAATAACAAAATCCTATTTCGGAAAAAAATAAAACTATTTTGAAATTGAAACTATTAACAAGGAAAAATATTTTGGTAATGGTTAACACCACAAAAGATTTGTTGGACAAATATTTTTGCGGAGTAATTTTGTCTATCTTTTACAGTTTCCTAGTTATACAAAAATAAGTCTGGACTTCAGAAGATTCAAGATATACATTTTAATTATATATCTATCTTATTTTTTTTTTTAGATAATCAACAACTTCTAAAAATCGTCCATGGTTAGAGTTGGTGGATTTTAGTGAACCCAAATCAAGTTTTGTACTTCACCCACTTTTCGTTTTTGAGTTATTCTATTCATAAACACACACATACACGCACACAAGCACGATGCTTTTTATACAGGGGCTTTCAAAATATGCATTTCCGTTGAATTCCTGTTTTGGACTTTTTGGTGGAATACAACACTTTCTCAATCAACTATGCGTATTGTAAGCGGTAGAGAAGGTAAAAAAAAAAAAAAACTGATGCATTGCGCTCACATAACTGTTGTACATCCCATTCTTATAACTAATTCTTCCATATTGCTAATCCAGAAATGTCAGAAATTGCAGAAATGTTCTTATTGCATATTTGTTTGTACGTAAAGGAGGATTAGAGAAACACAGTGCCTTTAAGCAATGATCCAATCTCTTAAGAGCAGTTCGTTATATAATGGCTTTGAAATTCTGTTTATTTTGCATGGCCAAGAGAAAGATTAAATACTCTTTTCTGTGAGAAAAGTGATTTAAAATGCACTCTATCAAAAAGTAGTGTGCCGGAAATAGTTAAAATAAATACATATGCATATTGTAGAGTACATAATATTGTCATTTTAAGTAAATAATATTTTATGTAGTAAGAGATAATGTTGCAGCAGTTTCAGCAATCGGTATTAGTGGCAAGATGTCGAAATGCTGACATGGCTGTGCGCTCCTATTGCAATGCTGGCATAAGCATGGGTTTTGTTATAACCACTTCAATAACTAGGTCAGAAGAGCCTTGTTTCAAGTGAGCTGCTAACTTAGTGAGACTACTGATCAAAAAAAAAAAAAAAAAAAAAAAAAAAAAATGTCAACTGCAAGATTCATGATGTACAGGCGTGTTGAATGGAGTTCGTTTTTTCTCCACTTGTTTCTTAACAGTAAAAGCTCTGTGTCCTCGCACCATTCCGTATTTATAGCTCCTGATCTTTCTAACCAAAGGCAAATACTCCTGAACCTTAAACCTTAAGGCTTCTGCTTTCCTCTCGCGAACAGCTCTGCCCCTGTTACTCCCACTACTTATGCGTTTCTCAAATGGGAAGTCATAATTCATTCTTATTCTCTTATTCTTGAAGATACAAACGAGTGGTATTTTAGTCATCCGACCAGGCCTTAAAAGATTAGACTGTCGCTTTAACTTAGAATAACTACAAGAAAATAAGTATTAAGGATATTCCGTTAATATTTATCTTGATTAGCATCAGTCGCTAGAGAATAGGATTTTGTAAAAATAATTTGTTGTAGAATGAATAGATAAACTACTGTGAGTGTAACATATTCGATTTTTTGTTTTCTTCGATTTCTCAATAAAGCTATGAAATCGTAGACGTTTCTGTATTTTAAAAGCCATGATTTTAAAACGTTTAAGCAGTATTAAATGTTCGTTCAACAAACTGAAACACGCTACAGCTACGGCGAATTTCTGAGCGCAGCTCGAGTATGTGTTGCTACATCGCCAGCAATCATATGACGAACTTATGGCAACACTAACGGAGCTGATACTCCGAGTTTGTAGTTAAGATTTCATCTTATATCAACACCATGCTGGAACGCATTTTAGATCTCCGCTAAATACCTAGCTCCTAGCTCCTTTGGGAGTAACACACTGAATGTAATTTTGGTGACAGTGTTTGAATGCAGCAACTGAAACACCATATACACTTTGGTCCTTTAAACCTATGTTTAACCCTTAGTCCTTATATCTACCATTATTCTTAGCGTTGATTAACATTTTTTCAACAATTCAGCATAAATGCCATACTACAGGACATAAGGAATAAAATCTGATGTGTTTCATTCACATAACTTTCTCTATATCCCTGCAACAAATTATTCTTAAAAAGCTTATGCTTCTATTTACTTCATGGTAACCAAGAAAAATATAGTATAACTAGAGTTATTAATTGCTTCCTTGCAAATAGAAGCGAAATAAGGGAGTACCATAGCTTAGAGTGATAGCACAAGATATTTCCATAATTAGATTTTGTTAATTCTATTCTCTTCTAGCCAATAACACTGGTGGTCAGCAAATACAATTGTTGTAATTTTCATTCTTCTACCAGAGGGGCCGTTTCAAAACGACACCAAATAAAGATAGCAATCGATTAGGTTACACTCTGATTTGTCCGAAATTTGATGTCGCAACTGTCAAACTCATCTATTTAAAGTTTATGTGAGTTTAAAAATCGCACACATTTGGGATTAGGCATCGAAGGACCAACGCTTGTCATACGCCACACCCACATGCTACGTTTTATATTACTAAGATGAACTGTGCCGCGCCGGCGTTTCTATCAAACCACGCCTACTCCACGAAATTGGGACCCTGGCTACCAACCGGCATCTCTCTTGGAGTGGGCCAGGCACGTGCCAACTGGTCATGTACAACTGCCTAATCCATGGTGATTTTTGGGAGTTTTTGTATATGCCGAATTTAGAGCTGAAAATTATATTCACGTATCAGGTACGTAAGGTGTTTTGAAACACTCTGTATGTGTGTATGTATATACATAGAGAGTGTTTTATATATAAATTATGTATGCTCAGGAATTGACAATGAAATCATTCTGTCTAGTTTCTCAGTATTTAGCAACAATGTTAGGGTCCTCTTCAAAGCTTGGTATGATTCTAGATGTTCCATATTCATAATTTCTTCTTCATAGTAGGCAGTTTGGTGACGTTGAAAGGCCAATCCTACAGAGGTGGTTATTCAGGCAATCATGTCCAGTTATGAGACGAAAGTTGGCAACAGTTAATTTCCTTGGTAGTTTTGGAATAAAATTAGGATTTTGTACAATTTCTTGTGTTATTTTATCTATATAATTTGTATCTGTTTTTCTTTTTACAATGCGTTTGATTGATTGATAAGAACATTTGTTTAATTTGCCAAAATATCCGCTTTTTCATTACCATCCACTCCCCAATGAGATGGAATCCAGTGCAATACAACTCTTTTCCCCAGTTTATCAATTTTGTGAATCATCTTTCGGATTTGTTTAATGTTTCCCATCTTAGGAAGTCTTACTATTGCTTCTATAGCAGTATGTGAGTAGAAAGAATAACTATATTGTTGCATTGACGCAGCAAGGGAAATAAATGTTATAGTGTAATATTTAGCTTCTATTTCTCCATGAAAATTTGTGGTATTTTTTCTCAAATTTCTACATAAGGAAAAGAACTGACATACACCACCTGCTCCAGCTCCATCATCCATATCAGAGAGGGAACCATCGGTGTATACATGTGGCCATTCGTGAGTTGGATAGTTTAGATTTAATGTTTCTAGTGTAAGGGTTTTAGCTACAACAGAACTAACATTTTTTATTCACATTTTGGATTTACCTGATGTTCAAATGCAATATTCTGTAATGCAAATCACACTCACACAGATATATATACGAGGTGCGTCCAAAAAGTAAGTTCCGTTTCAATTTATCTCCACTGCAGCGCTGCGATCGCAGTTCCGCACATGCGCGGTAGACGCTCTGTAACAAGGAGAAGAAACGTGCGCTATTTTGAGATCGCTGTCAGCCACATACGCTTTGTTGTGCTTGTTTACAATGTCGGTGTTGATTGAAAATCCCGCCGCTTGTGAAATCAGATCTGTGATTCGTTTTCTGAATGCTAGGAAAGTGAAACAAATTGAAATTTATCGGCAAATTTGCGAAGTTTACGTACAAAATGCGATGAGTGATACAATGGTGAGAAGATGGGTCTGACAGTTCAATGAAGGACGTAGTGAAGTGCACGATGAAGAATGAAGTTGGCGTCCATCTTTGGTTACAAAAGAACTGGTTCACGCGATTGATGACAAGATCCAGGAAAACCGCAAGTTTACAATTAGTGCTCTCGCTATGGAATTTCCCCAAAACTCACGATCACTAATTCATGAAATTGTTACTGAAAAACTGAAATGCTGTAAACTTTGCTCACGTTGGGTACCAAAGATTCGTACTGAGCATTACAAAACAAAACGGATGGGTAGTGCACTTCAGTTTTTAACCCGTTATGATGAAGACGGCGAAGAATTTCTGACACAGTCACAGGAGATGAGACTTGAGTTTCTTACGACACCCCTGAAAGTAAGCGGCAATCAATGGAATGGAAGCACACTTCATCCCCAGCAAAGGTTAAGCCGAAACAAATCTTGACACCTCGAAAAATGTTGTGCACAGTGTTCTGGAACTGGAAAGGCATCTTACTCATTGATTTCTTACCGCGTGGTCAAACAATCAAAGCAGATGTTTATTGCGAGACACTTAGGAAATTGCGCCGCGCAATACAGAATAAGCGCCGAGGATTGCTGTCAAAATATGTTGTTTTTCTTCACAACAACGCACGACCACACACTGCAAATGTGACGAAAAACCTCCTATGGGGATTTGGCTGGGACGTGTTTGACCATCCTCCGTACAACCCTGACCTCGCTCCTAGCGACTTTCATCTGTTCTTACATCTCAAGTCTTTTTTTAGGCGGTCAGCGCTTCAACAATGACGAAGAGCTGAAAGAAAATGTTTCCAAATTTTTGAAGACACAGGCAGCAAACTTCTCTTAAGTTCTTGTGCCACACTATGACAAATTCCCGGAAAATTTCGGCAGTTATGTAGAAAAGTAGTTTAAGAGTTGTAGAATTTTGTGCAATAAATAATTATTATGTGTCTGTACACAATTTCATTTTATTACCAAACCGGACTTACTTTCTGGACGTACCTGTATATATGTATATATAAACCAGAAGAAAGTCCACAGCCTTGTAGCTTAAAAATAATAACTTCCCGCCTGAGTAGTGTGTGTGCCTCACATTTGAAAGGTCATGAGTTCGAATCTCGCTTGGGGTGAGTTACCCGGATAATTTTTTTTTTTCGGGGTTTTCTCTTATCCTGAAAAGACGAATGTCAAGTAACTTTAAGCTCCATGGACCCCGATATCATTGAGCATAATTTCAACAATTTCATTCATCATCCGATATGACCAACTAGGTTAAAGGACGTTAAGCTACAAATAATAATAATAATAATAATAATAATAATAATAATAATAATAATAATACGAATTCTATATAATTACTATGCTCAAGTACAGAAAGAGAAGTGGAAAGAAAGAAAGAAAGAAAGAGAGGGAGGAAAGAAGCGATATACAGACATATATTGTATGATAACATTTTAGTTCACCTCTTTCTGAAAGAATGCTGCCACACTATAATCATAATGTTTTAAAGATGGCGAGCTCTTCTTGATACCTTGGGCACACACTAATATCGCGAGACATGAAATATTCAAGAGGTCTTCCGGGATTGTTCCTGAGGATACGAACAAGGCGTCTACCTCAACAGTGACTTTACATATTTGTCCCTAAGGGCCTACAGAACACATTTCGAGAATCCGGTGTATGGTAGATGGAGATTTTCAACTACTCTGTCTGCTGTGATGTTAAGCAAATCATTAGCAATTCATTTGTACTAGGTAAAAATACTAAGCCCTCTTGTATTTTGGAATTTTTCTGTACTAAAAGATGAATGTTTGTTTCTTACTCACAAACTAAAAACACAATAAGGCAACAGGTAGTAGAGTTTGGAAATACATTATTTCCTTCTTAGTCGTATTACTGCATGCCATTTTAAATGTTTATATATAAAAAATATTGTGTCAAAATGATTCATAAACATATTTGTAATTTAATCACTGAGGACAAGAAGAAATTCCATACACCTCAAAGCCAATCTTTTAGTGTTGTCCTTATTTTAAACTTTCTGGGAGGTTGGCAACCAAAACACTAACTTCTGGTGAATCGCATGTAATCGGAAGTTATTCAAAAAGTTACCTATGTTCTATCAAAATAGGATGTTCTACTAAAGGTAAGGCAATATCTTAGATCTAAGCATGGTTGTTTAGACGCGTTCTAAAAAAAATCTTATGTGTTCCATTCACATGACTCTCTTTACATCTCTGCAACAAATTATTGATAAAAAGCTCCTGCTTCTATTTACTTCATTTTAATCGAGAAAAAATTAGCAGAAATCGTCTTATCACTTGCTTCCTTTTAAGTAGAAGCGAAAGTGATAGTCAAAAGCTGGTTGCTATGTGACTGAAGTTCCTTTGTTTATATGGACACGAGTTGACAAATTCCTGTATGAGAAAAGTATAAGTTTTCAAAGCTGAAACTAAAAACAAAGAATATCTTAAAAACGATCAACTCCACGAACAAAACTGTATACAACATAAATTGTGTGCTTTAACGTGCTCTACATTTTCTGTCCATCTTTTACGGTTTAGCAGTTATGCAAACTTCCGTAAAATTCCTCCACAATAAAGATGTCTTCACAGGCTATTCCCAGAAAATTCAAGATATACATTTTATTTGTCATGTAAATATCTTGAATGCTCAATGTTTTAATCAAAATCGTTAGAGCAGTTTTTGAGAAAATCAAAAATTTTGAAAAAGTTCCATGTAAAGGGTAGTTAGACGTAGGGGGATTTTCTTGAAAATCTTCGTGTCATACCCTTGGAAGATACCAAACATAAATACCAAGCTTGGTATTCAATGGTATTTTGGTTTTTGAGCTACGCTGTCCACGGACAAACACATGGACCTTTTTGAAAAAAATTATTTTTTTCTGATTTAGGGGGTCTTAAAACATGTATTTCCGGTGAAACCTTGGTATCGAATTTTTGGATAGAATGCAATACCTTCTCTATACACTATGTACATAGTAGTGTAGAGAAAGTTACACACTGTGAAATTTATTTGTAGAGCTGATTTTGGTTCCGTATAGTGTTTTTTTCCTTATGAAATGTTGGTAAAATTCTCTTAGTAGATGTTTTCCACATTTATCCGTCCTGTTATTGGATTTAACAAAGTGAGCGGCGAAAGGGGTAAGTAACAGACACATTTTACCTTACTACTGGATGTGTCCATGGTAATATGACAAAGTCTGGCTTTCAAATTTTAACCAATGAACAAAGATAGGTTCGCGGATCTGCAGCAACGCCAATAGGGAACATGAAACTATTTTACTCTCTTTATTATATACGAGTATGTTATTTGAAAAGAAAAAATAATTTGGATAATAAATCATATTAAGCAAGAGTATAGGTCAGTGAAGCTATACGGATTATTTTCAAGAATAGGACCAAGTTGCTGGAAAAACTACAACGAACGGGGTTTCTGAACAAGTTTGGTTATTATAAAGAATAGTAAAAATTCATCGTAAGCAGCTCAGTTATATCTATTCAAATTAGACATATAAAAGAATCATTACAAAATTTGAGAAATGTTGCATTACTTAAAACGCATAAGCAACCTTTCTTATACTCACTCTCTTGCAAAAATCCGATGGTAAAATTTATTAAAATTCAGATGTAATTTGTAAACGTAGAACCAGAATAAAAAGTTCAGTATCATGGATAAGATTCGAACTGTCAGTATTCAGTTAACTTTACCTCTTTTATCTTCCAGTGTATAATTGCATACTTTTTCATTTCGATTCTACATTTCCGGCTTTTCGAAAAACAAAAAACAAAAAAAACAAAAAAATCCGTCATCATGAAAAAAAAATCTGATGTGTTTCACTCACATGACTTTCTCTAGCTACTCTACAAACATTCTTCTTACAAAAGATTATTCTTCTTTCAACACCACGCTAATCGGGATAAACATTAGCAGAATTGTATTACTTAGTTCCTTATAAGTAGACTATAACTAAGGGAATGCATAAGGCCAAAGTGATAGTCAAATGTTTTAAAAGCTGTCTATATGCGATCGTCATTGCAAATCGCTTCTTTGCTTGACCAGGAGTAGAACTAAAGAAACACACACAATTCCGTCTGAGAAAAGTAGAAGTACCTCACAATTGAAACTAATAATAAGGAATACCTCGAAAACGGTAAGCTCCACGAAAAAAAATGTATGACATAACTTGTGTATTTTAACAAGATTTACATTTTTTGAGTAGTAAGTTTTTGTCTATCTCTTACGGTTTACTAGTTATGACAAATTAAGTAAAATTCATTCAGAATAAACAGGTCTTTAAAAGCTATTCGCAGAAAATGCAATAGAAGTTTTATTTGCAATAGAAATGGCTTTACTTTGTGGTATTTTAATCAAAATCGTTAGAGACATTTTTAAGGGAAATAAAATTTTCGAAAAATTGTCCATTTAAGGGTAGTTAGGGAGCCCCCACTTGAAAATCTTCGTGTCGCATCCTTGGAAGACACCAAACTTAAATACTAAGTTTGGTATTTAACAACATTTTCGTTTTTGGGATATGCTATCCACAGACACACACAGACAGACAGACAGACAGAAACACACACACAAACCTGTTTCTAAAAATGCTTTTTTTTTTATTCAGGGGGTCCTAAAACATGAATTTTCGGTGAAATCTCGACATCGACTTTTTAGGTGGAATATAATACTTCTCTATTCCTATGTACATTGTACATACGGGGCTAGAGAAAGTAAAATATATATGTATACTACTCAACGAATGGAACCAGATGAATGTTGGGGTGAAGTGCCCTATAAATCCTTACCAACTTAACACACATTTGGGACGAGGGTCCCACGCAGAACGTGTCTAAAATGTGACATACTTCCCTAGAGAACAATAGTGGTTTTTGTCTGTAAGGTTTCCACCTTCCGGTAACCAATCTTTGATTCCACCCAGCTGGTATCAGTTCTCTATGTGACTGCCTAAAATACAGACACAAATCGGAACCAATGTAGTATGCAAAATTACTGAATGAAGAGGTGCCTCGAATACCACCTCTAAGAAAGTCTTTCGCTATGGTTGGTATACAGGCAAATGATACACCAGTACACATCATTTGTCAATTTAGAGGAAGTAGTAAAGAACTATTAGGATGCATTGTTAAAATGAACAACTGTGGCATATGTATGAGAGCTTTAAACAACGATATAGAAACTAAGCTTAAAGTTATTGCCGCCATTGAACCGCAGTAAGTAATCCGACTTTAAAATAACGTAGCTTCACAATATAAGGTTCAAGTATTAGAGAACAAAGGACTCTTTAATTTAACCTTCATGTATACATTTTTATTGTTTTATGTTTAATTTAGTGCCCAAATTCAACAAATATTGTCTCACTCTGTTAGCAAGAGCATAGATAAATAGCTTGTAAAGTTACTCTTCGGCTATCTGGCCATCCAGTAATTATTCTCTAGGAATAGATGTGTTTACGCTGGCATAGAGATGGGCTAGATTTTACAGTACTAACATAAACAGCTGCGTTCTATTTTATGCAGCTTTATATGCACGTCAGTATGCATTATGACAAGTTGTTCTACAACATCCGCGTTTTCCTGGCGTAGGGGTCATATTCACTCAATTTTCTGCACCCTGTATGTCCTCACATAAAATTGTTGTATGCTTTAATATTCATAAAAAGTGATTTTTTTGTTCAAGTTACATTGGTTCATAAATGTTTTACTATAATAATTTTCAATTAAATATATTTGAATTTTGTTATAACTTACCTACATGCACAGTATGAAGAATCTACAGATCTTCGCATATTCTGAATCAATAAAGTGTTGCTGGTGATACTATGATCTAAAATAATAATAATAATATTATTATTATTATTATTATTATTATTATTCTGAAAACATATAGAAAAAAGTCATACAAAGGATGTATTTCTAAGGTCATACCTTTATTGTGTATTCAGTTATTTTCTATCTGTTATAATTTACCAATTGTACAATACAAATTTAGTTCAGAGCCTAAAATATTGATTATGGTAGTAATACAGAATTTATTAACACACAATATTTCATTAAAAGGCACCAAAGCCATTTCTTGTTAAGATAAAAAATCTGATGCGTTACATTCACACGACTTTCTCTAGCTGCTCTACAAAACTCCTACAAAAGATTATTCTTCTTTGTACACAATGCTAAACAAGATAAATGTTAGCAGAATGTTATTACTTAGTTCCCTATAAGTAGAAGGGAATAAGGGAATGCACTATGCTAAAGTGATTGTCAAATGTTTTAAAAGCTATCGTTATGCGATTGTCATTGCAAATCACTTCTTTGCTTGGCCAGGAGTAGAACAAAAGAAAAGCAGACACTTCCTGTGTGAGAAAAGTTTAAGTACTTCACGATTGAAACCAATAACAAGGAATATCTCGAAAACGGTTACCTCCACAACAAAAACGTAAAGGGCAAAATTTGTGTGTTTTGTCATGAGGTACATTTTTTATAGTGCATTTTCTTCTATCTCTTATGGTAAGCAGTTAAGCAAAATTCACAAAAATTCATCCAGAATAAAGAGGTCTTCAGAGGCTAATCCCAAAAAAATTCGAGATATATATATATAAATATATATATTTTATTTCGGACATAAATAGCTTTAATATACGGGATTTTAATCAAAACGTTTAGAGCCATTTTTAAGAAAATCAAAATGTTCGAAATTTTTCCCATGTGAAGGGTAGTTTCTGGCCGGGGGGATTTTTTTAAAATCTTCGTTTCACATCTCTGGAAGATACTAAATATAAATACCAAGTTTGGTATTTAACGGTATTTTTGTTTTGGGGCTATGCTGTCCACAGGCACACACACACAAATAAGACAGACAGACACACACACACACACACGATCCTTTTTTTTAAAAATTATTTTTTTTCGGACTCAGGGGACCCCAAAACAATATATTTTCGGTGAAATCTCGATATCGAATTTTTGGGTGAATTACAATAGGTACCTTCTCTATCCCTATGTACATTGTACAAATGCGGCTAGAGAAAGTAAAACATCTAATGTGTTCCATTCAACTGACTTTCTCTACTTCTCTGCAACAAATTATTGTTAAAACGCTTGTGCGTCTATTTATTTCGTGGTAATCGTGTAAATATTAGCAGAAATAGTATTATTACTTGCTTCATTGTAAGCAGAAGGGAAATAAGGGAGTACCTTAGGTTAAAGTGGTAGTCTAAATTTGCTTGCTATGTCACTGAAGTCCCTTTATTTGTATGGACAGGAGTTGAGAAACTCCTGTATGAGAAAAGTATAAGCTTCTTAAAGCTGAAACAAAACACAAGGAATATCTAAAAAACGATCAAATCCACGAAAACAATATATATAACATAAATTGTGTGTTTTAACGTGCTCTACATTTCTTGTTTAAGTTTTTATCTAAGTCTTACGGCTTAGCAGTTCATCCAGAATAAAGTAGTCTTCAGAGGCTATTCCCAGAAAATTCAAAATATACATTTTATTTATCAGATAAATGTCTCTAATATATGATATTTTTTATCAAAATCGTTAGAGCCATCTTTTAGAAAATCAAATGTTTCGAAAAAAATTCCATGTTAAGGGTAGTTTGGGGTGGGGGATGATTCTCAAAATCTTCGTGCCGCACGCCTGGAAGATACTAGACTTAAATACCATGTTTGATATTTTACCGACTTATCGTTTTTGAGCTATCTGTTCACAGAAACACGAACACATGGACACACACACGGACCTTTTTCTGAAAATGCTTTTTTTGGATACAGGGGACCCTAAAACATATATTTCCGGAGAAATCTCGGTATCGAATATTTTGGTGGAGTGCAATACCTTCTCTATACACTATGTACATACTACGTGTAGAGAAAGTAAAAATAGAATGTGTTACAGTCACATGTCCTTCCCTAAGCATTCTTTAAAACCTACTATTTAAATCTTCTTCTATTTATTTGTGGTAATCCAAGTACACCTTTGTAGAAGTGATTTTAATTATAGATATGACGGGAATAGAAGAAAACATTTTTATTAGGCGATAATCAAAAATTTTTCAAGCTGATCGCTATGTATTGGCTCCGAAAACGCATTCTCTTGACAACCAGAAACACGAATAAGAAGGTCCCATTTGAAGAAGGTTAAACTATTGCAAAACTGAAACCAATAACAAGGAGTACCTCAGAAATGATTAATTATACAAACAAATTAATTTGGTATAATTGTGTGTTATAAGCAGACTCACATTTTTGTATAGCAATTAGTTATATACCTCTTACAGAAGCTATGCAGAAGTCATCCAGAAGTAAGAGTTCAGAGGCTATTTCCAGAAAATACAAGATAGACATTTTATTTGTAATGAAAGCTTAAACAAAACAAAATTATTTTAAGCACTTAAACTAAGTCATTAAAACCATTTTTGAGAAAAAAAAATTATTTTAGAAAACGTTCCTATGTAACGGTCCTCTTCTTAGCGCGGTGGTAGCGCAGCTGCTTACCAAGCCGGAGAACTGGGTTTGATTCCCGGTACCAAAGTGGGGATTTTTCCCTCCTGGGAGACCTTGTCGGTGGTGCACTAAGCCTCGTGAAGTCCCTGGGGGGGGGCAATTGAGCAGCTACTTGATGGAGAAGTAGCGGCTCCAAGTCATGAGGACCGCATTAACCAGTCGGGGGGTTGAGGCACTGACCACGTCTCACCCTCCAATACTGCACCCCATCCATGACGTTTGTCATGGACGAAGATGGGGGACGCAGCGGCCGAGTGGTAGGCCAAGGTTCCTTGTGAGTTGTCGCGCCATGGAGTTATTGTTATTCCTATGTAATGTGTAGTTTGGCTTGGGGGATTTTTTCCAACGTTCGTATTCTGAAAAGATGCCGAACTTAAACACAGTTTATATTTTAGGACTTTTTTCGTTTTTGATTTGTGCTGTGCGCGAGTACGCAAGACATTTGATATAAAATACTTTATTTAGACTTAAGTGCTCTCAAAACATGTATTTCTGATGAAATCTCAGTGTCTAATTTAGGATGAAATACAGTATCATCTCAGTCTACTATGTTCATTGTACATATGTGTTAAGCATATAAAAACCGTTTCAATCCTGAATTAATCTACACATGTACCATGCTAGATGCAAAATATCTGTCATTTTATACGCAAACAAAGTAAACCAAAAACGAAGCTATCTGATTAATGAAAAATGTTAACAAAAAGCGGTAACCGATCTACATACAAAACTGCTTTTTGGAATCGAGTTTTGGAGTTCGGTTCCGATCGAATTAAATAAAAATGGCGTGTTATTTATGGACGCTCTTTAACTACTGCGGTTCTCTGCATCCCATTCTAAATTGGGCATGAAAGACCGCTTAATTTTGCTCAGAGGCCTCTCTATCAGGCTTGAGGTTCTTTTACGTGCCGTAGATCTATAACACGGGATCATCAGCTTTACTTCCCTACCGAAGGAAGCCATGCTAAGGATTTTTACACCCGAAAAAATCCTCCGCCGGGGTTGAACCCGCAACCCGAAGTTAGCATGGTAAACATTTCACCACGGAAGGCGTCCCGATCGAGTTCTTGTACTACTTCAATACTTCATTTGTACCGAAGACCTGAAAAGTCACGACAGCAAACTGTGAATTTGACCTTCTCGTAATACATTATGGTTATCCGGTATTTGAGGCAGTTGTTTTCAATATACATAAACGGCAGTACTTTGGATATACGTAGTTGATGTAATTCTTTTCATAAGTGGAAGAAGTCCCAGTATTATGAAATGACTGGAAAGTAATTACTCTATTTCCCAACTCTACATTTAAGTACACACAATCTCTTGAAATCCTTTTGAAATGAATTTTTCTTGGTATCGATAGTGATTACATTGGATTCAAAAACCTGATGTGTACTATTCACATGACTTCCTCTACATCTCTGCAACAAATTATTCTTAAAAAGTTTGTACTTCTATTTACTTCATGCTAAATAGTCTTATTACTTGCTTCCTTGAAAGTTGAAGCGAAATAAGAGAGTACCATAGGTTAAAGAGATAGTCAAACATTGGTTGCTATGTCACATAATTTCTTTTGTTTATATGGACAGCTGTTGACAAATTCCTGTATGAGAAAAGTATGTGTTTCAAAGCAGAAACTAAAAACAAGGAATGTCTCAAAAACGATGAACTCCACGAAAAAATGTATAGAACATAAATTGTGTCTTTTAATGTGCTCTACATTTTTCATGTATTAAGTTTTTGTCCATCTCAAACGGGTTAGCAGTTATTTAAAATTCCGTAAAATTCATCCAGAATAAAGCACTTTTCAGAGGCTATTCCCAGAAAATTCAAGCTATGCATTTTACTTGTCAGGTAAATATCTTTAATATAGGAAATTTTAATCAAAATCGTTAAAGCCATTTTTTAGAAAATCTTCGTGTCGCATCCCTGGAAGATAGTAAACTTAAATACCAAACTTGGTACTTTACCCGCTTTTCGTTTTTGAGTTGTGTTCACAGACACACGGACACACACACACACACACGCCTTTTTTAGATAAAGGGGACCCCAAAACATATATTTCCGGTGAAATCTTGGAATCGAGTTTTTGGTGGAGTGCAATACCTTCTCTATACACTATGTACATATTACCCGTAGAGAAACTAAAAAACCTATCGCAATATGTATCCATCAGTGTGAGTATAAACGCACCACTTTAATTAGCCTCAGTATGTGCATATCGAGCTTGTTTACGCTTATTCGCATTCATTTTCATCGTCAACAGTGATGCTAGCACTGCATTTAAATAGATAATCAATTTATAATCACTGACGTCAGCAGTATACCGTCGAGTGTTAGTCGCGAGCTCTATGCTGGTCAGAATCGATACGTCTCTCGAATCGGTGAAAGGCTACTCGTATTAGTGAACCGTTGTTTCCACTTCATTGAAGATATCTATCAACCTTCAGATTTTTTAGCAAAATAGAATGTTACTTGCAATCATGAGATTTTTCGTTTCCTTTGACAGAAAAATAGCACTTTCACCCCCTTTCTTTCCCTCTCTCTCTATCTCTCTCTCACACACATACACATATACCAACTTATTTTCTCCTTTTTCATTTCTGTGTTTCTGCCCCTCACTCTGTTATTACCCATTGAGATTTTCGATTTATGGTGTTGACAAAATGCTTACATTTATGATGTTACCAGTTACCAATGTTCTTTAAACTGTGTCGTCGCCCTCCGTGGTGTAATTGTTACTATGCTAACTTCATATACCCAAGGTCGCGGGTTCAAACCTAGCGGAGGACGATGGAAGGGAAGTAAAGCCGTTGGTCCCATGTCATAGATTTACGGCACGTGAAAGAGTCTGATAGAGAGGCCTCTAAGAAAAATTAAGCGGTCTTTCACGCTCAATTTAGAATAGGACGTTGAGAACCACAGTCATTAAAGATCGACCATAAATAACACACCATTTCATTTTTGTTAAACTGTGTAACTTCATGTGAATTTTACAAGTATCAATATTAATGGGTATTAATGTTTCCACTAGGCTCTATGATAAGGAGAGGAAGCTTTGCATATCACACAAAAATACTAAGCTGAGAGTTCACTGGAAATGTAAGTTTTGAAAAACAAGTTTTAGAAAAATAACTATATTGTTGGTGTGTGTGTCTGTGAGTCTGAACAGCATAGCTCAAAGTATAAAAGTATGATAAATTTTATCTACAGGACCTAAAAAAATTCAAGAAAATTTCTCATTACAACTACCGTTTATTTCTAGGAATTGTCCATTTTGACTTTCATAGCAAAATGTATATATTGCATTTTCTGAAATTGTTTTCACTCACATAACATTTGCACAACTAGTCAACTACCACAAAAAGAAGATCCCATACCACACATTGTTTATTTATTTATTTTAATAAAATAACAATTTTCGAGAGATTCCCTGTTACGTATTGGAGTTTAAGAATACTTGTGATTTTCTAGAATCAATAATTCTTTGTGTATCTTTTTATGCAAAACACATAGGATTTAAATCCACCACATAGCACTCTTTAAAAATGTTACTAGCATTATAGCAAGGTGCCACAAAATACAACAATTGTATTAAAAGTTCATCTGGATTTACAAGAAGTGGACAGAACAAGTTTTGTAACACAGGTTTGTAAATAATGAGTAGATAAAATCATGAGGAATTCATATGTTTATTGTTGTCCTTCCAAGACCATCGAATTTCTAGGCCATCATATAGAGATACGCACTTTGAAACTCTTAATACTGATTTGCTTAATGTATTATGTGAAGAAATGTGCAAATCTGGATTAAAAGTTTATCAGCATTAAAAATAATTAGATAAAATATAAAGCTGTTGTTACAATAGTTTGTGCAGTGCTTAAAAAGGAATCTTGTGAATGTAACATATCGAATTTTTTTGTTATGGTGCTTATAATAGGACGATTAACATCTGGCCTGACAGATATCGTAGTACAGGATTAGAACGAAACCTATTATTTAGAAAATAAATCATAATATTAACCACTACTAGAAGAAAATCTGATGTGTTCCATTCACATGACTTTCTCCACTTCTGTGTAACAAATTATTGTTAAAAAGCTTATTCTTTTATTTACTTTATGCTAATCGAGAAAAAAAAATAGCTGAAATAGTCTTATTACTTGCTTCCTAGTAAGTAGAAGATAAATTTGGGAATATCATAGGTTAAAGGGGAGTCAAAAGCTGGTTACTAGTGACTGAAGTTCCTTGTTTGTATGGACACGAGTTGAAAATTCTTGTATGAGAAAAGTTCAAGTTTTTCAAAGCTGAAACAAAAATCAAAGGAATATCTAAAAAAAAGATCAACTCCTCGAAAAAAATTAAAATGTGTGTTTTAATGTGCTCCACATTGTTTGCGTGGTAAGTTTTTGTCTATAACTTACGGCTTAGCAGTTATGCAAACTTTCGTAAAATTCATCCAAAATAGTCTTCAGAGGCTATTCCCAGAAAATTCAAAATATACATATTATTTGTCAGGAAAATATCTTTAATATACGATATTTTAATCAAAATCGTTAGAGCCATTTTTGAGAAAATCAGAATTTTCGAAAAAACTTCCATGTAAAGGGTAGTTGGGAGTAGGGGGATTTTTCTTAAAGTCTTCATGTCGCATCCCTGGAAGATACTGAACCTAAATACCAAGTTTGGTATTTTACCGACTTTTTGTTTTTGAATTATCGCGTTCATAGACACACGGATACACGGACTCACACACATGGACCTTTTTCTGAAAATACTTTTTTTGGACACAGGGGACCCTAAGAATATATATTTCCGGTGAAATCTCGGTATCGAATTTTGGGTGGAATGGAATACCTTCTCTATACACTATGTACATAGTACGTATAGAGAAAGTAAAAAAAAAACCACCAAAGTTAAGCATATATGCAGTAAGAAGTCTTAATTTAGGTAGGCGGTAGGTGTCTACCTAACGGCACAGATGGTACACCTCGTATAATAGAAATGTGTGAAAGGCAAAGTCGTTTGGCTGCGCACATTAGAGTTTTATCCATTTTCTACAACTTCCAATTTAAATACAGCTTCACAAAAGAGAATAGTGGTGTGATGAGCTCTTTACATATCACCCAAGAGTTGCATTTAGCCATTACTTAAAGATTATAAAACACAAAAGAATATATTATTTGTTCAAGTAAGGAGTTGTACGTGGGAGGGGGAATTCCCGAAAATCTCAGAGTTGTGCCGTTTTGGCCTTTTTAATTACTGGGTACCTGGGGTTCACGACAAAACCCTGTTAAGGGATAAGGGATGCCTCTCTGAGTATATATATATATATATATATATATATATATATATATATATACAACGTATGCTTCCATTCTGAATGACATGTATTCCACAAACGTTCAATTAATAGAACTACAGACACTGTACCATTACATAGTTAATCACCCATGACAAATAACAGCATATATAAGAACGCTACAGCGTAATAGATAATTAGACAACTTACTTGATCTAGAGAACCACGAAACCCAGATGCTAGAATGAATACTAATCCACATTCAGGGGAACCCTTATGCGAACCACTTGGCTGGACAGCTTTTGCGTAAGAAAGAGTGAAGTTTTTCAGAATACAAAATAACATATTTATTCTATGTTCACCTCAACAATTTAATCCTAAATAACTGGATCAACAATTAATAAATCGACAATTTAACAATTATACGATCTGAAACAAATAACTCAAGCCTATCCCCAAGACATTGCCCTGAGATCTGAATTTATATATTTTTTTTCTGTTCCATAACTGGTTTATACAGCACTTATAACAAACCTTCGCTCATTTTAGAAGAAGTATACATAATCATTACATATTATACTACAACACTGATTCTACTCACAGAATAAATTTGGAAACCTGGCATGGAGCATTAAACAGCGTGTACCGTATGAAAAGACAGTTAGAAAGGGCAATTAAGGCGAAACAGAAAACGCTTTTTACATGAATTACTTACCGGGAGTTATCCTTGGCCGACTGAACTGAGCTCAACTGCTCGACCTAAATCAGACTACTCTTGGCCGTTCGAGCTAAGCACCTCCGGGAGGGAGGAGGAACGACTGCTAAGCGCCTAGCAACAATTTCCATCTCGTTTCTGCCTCTCGTGGAGAATAATATTATAACCAGAAAAAAGTTGATCGGAAATGACACAGAGTTACAACACTAAAACTTGTCCAATCTAAATTTAATACTATATTTAGTATTCTAATTTTTATGCTTTCGTAGCATTCACTGCCTCTGAACTCTCTAAATGTCACTTTGCCTCTCCATCCGTCTGCCTGTGCGCGAATCATGAACCGTTGCTTGTAAGAATTTGATATTTTGAAGTTCAGAGCTGGATTAAAATATGTCAAATTATTTCAAGTGTTTGAAAAAGTAGGTTGTAGGATAGTTACAAACTCAGCCTTCTTAAAATTCTGCTCCTACTGTTACAAAAATAATCAACCCCTTAAAATTTAAAATATTTGGGCAAAGCACTGCAACCCAAAAGAACATTGATCGATACATTTAAAATTTTTGTGTGAATAGCATCAAAAATTAAATGATGTTTAGAATAACATCATGATACATTTACAGGCACTGCATATTATTTCAACCATAAAACTGAAGCACCACTATCTTGCGTAGATTACAATATTTAGTAAAAATGCTGTTGACAGAACGAAAAATACACAAAACCACAATTTTAGTTCGCTCAAACCTCTTTAAAAATCACATTCCCACGTAAGCCGTTGTCCTGATTTTGGCATGGAGTGGAAAACAATGACAATTTTCTTTAAAATATAGATAAATTCCAGATAACATTTTACGAAGGTTGGCTGATAAATCCCGGGCTTCAAAAAGATATGGCGCCACTAGGCCAGTTAGACGATAGCATCGTACTCTAGACTAGCTTGTATCCATAGTTACATGTCAATAGATTGTTTAGTTTTCGAATGGCAGCATTTTAAACAAGACAACTTCAGAGTTTTCACGAAAATGGAGGATTTGAAAACCGAGCAATGATTAAATATATATGCAGGTTGATAAGAACATTTAATGAAAGGTGACTAATTAGTAAAACGAAGTGAAGCAGGCCCTAGAGCAATCAAATCATGAATACCAGGCAATTAAGGAATAACATAAATTATATTCTTATAAAAGGTTTCAATTTTTATATTATGCGTGCATTAAAATAAGACCATCTGTTTATATAGGATGTTCATGAATTTGTGGACCTGCTACACAGGCTAATACGTTATGGATACTTGGGAGACAAAAGTTTATGGGACCTGCTTCCAAGTCTGATAATTCTATAGTTATAGTCGTAAAAAGTACGAAGGAGACGTGTATTAATGCTGTCTCCTGGAATCTTATCATTGATAATATAAATGTGGGCTGACCCGAATACCTAACTAATGGTCGTCCTGCCACTGTTTTCCTCCTTGACATGCGCTGAGCTTAATTGAGGACAACATGAGCTAGTGAAACGAACAGCGGCCAGATACCAGATCAGCCCTAATGGGTATTATCAGCAGCAAGGTCTGTAAAGCCTGCTGCTTTGATATTTTATACTCTAGTACATAATTGTAAATTTTTGCATTGTAAATTCTATACCATATTTGTAAATACGTATTGTAATTTCTTGAAATTTATGAAGAGCACATAATACAATAATCATATTTTAGCTTTATATAATTACTAGTAGTAATTGTTATGTCGATAATTGGAAAACTATCATCTGACAATACATCAGTGTTACATACAATGACATTATTTTTATTTATACATTTTAACACTAATTTTTTATACTTTTTTATTTTTATGTGAAAAAAAACCATTATAGAGCACATAAAGTATAGCACAGTGGCGTACAGGCCTCAAAAGCAAATGGAGTGATTATATGTCTATTCTGCTGTTTTTGTAACCCATGATTTTAGCACGAGCTTTATACATTGTTTTCTTTTTTTTCGTAGTACATAAACATATGTATCCATGTATATGTCTTGACAAGTTGTATGTTCAGTTGCTTCCTGATCTAAACGAGCCTACAGAATGCGTTCTAATCTAATCAAATCCAAGCTGGCTAGCTCGCAGTCAGAATTATGATATATGGATTTTTATGGTCGTTTAATTATATACCGGCTAAGCTATGAACTTTTACACTTAGGACTTACATTTACCTACTGTTTGTCCGTGGAAAAGGATCCTGTTAACTAGAAAGTGAACCTGTCAAGCCACGGTTTTGTTATTAATGATATCATGTGAAAAAGACAATACTCCCACCTTTAAAAATGTTAGCTTAAACAAAGATATTTGGAAAACATCAAATACTACAACGGATATTTCTGAAATAAATAAGCTGCACAGGTTTCCTTCAGTTCTTCAATGAAGATTTATTCATCTCTTATAGTTTTCCGGTTATATAGATATGTTTGTATTTTAATATATGACATATTAATCAAACTTGTTACGCTTCTTTTTAGAAAATAGAAGAAACAATCTGATGTGTACCATTCATATGACTTTCTCTACATCTCTGCAACAAATTACTCTTAAAAAGCTTATACATCTATTTACTTCATGTTAATCAGACTAAAATAGCAGAAATAGTCTCATTACTTGGTTCCTTGTTGCTATGTTTGCTTTATTCCTTGCTGGTTGCTATGTCACTGAAGTTCCTTTGTTTGTATGGAAGCAGTTCACAAATTCCTATATGAGAAAAGTATAAGTCTTCATAGCAGAAACCAAAAACAAGGAATGACTCAAAAACGATTGACTCCACGAAAAAAACGTGCAAGATAAATTGTGTGTATTAATGTGCTTTACATTTTTCGTGTAATAAGTTTTTGTCCATCACTTACCTGTGAGCAGTTATTCAAAATTCCGTAAAATGCATACAGAATAAAATAGTCTTCAGAGGCTATTCCCAGAAAATTCAAGATATACATTTTATTTGCCAGGTAAATAACTTTAATATACGATATTTTAATCAAAATCGTTAGAGCCATTTTTAAGAAAATCAAAATTTTCGAAAAAAGTTCCATGTATAGGGTAGTTTGGGGTGGGGGGATTTTTCTCAAAACCTTCCTGTCGCATCCCTGGAAGATACTAAACTTAAATACCAAGTTTGGTATTTTACCGACTTTTCGTTTTTGAGTTATCGTGTTCACAGACACACGAACACACGGACACACGGACTCACACACACACAGACCTTTTTTCTGAAAATACCTTTTTTGGATACAGGAGACCCTAAAACTTATATTTCCGGTGAAATCTCGGTATCGAATTTTTTGGTGGAGTGCAATACCTTCTCTATACACTATGTACATAGTGCGTATAGAGAAAGTAAAAAAGCACTTGCTTCTTTTAAATGCTCGATATAAATACTGGTGAAGTATATGGGTTGTTTTATTTGTGAGTGTTGCTCTCTTTTCCTCCTTTCCAACTTATAATTAAATGTGAGAGACTTTGGAGTTTTCTACTTCTGGAAACAAAGGAAGGAAAATAAACGTTAAATATCTTAAATTTATATTAAAGCTAGCCAAGAAGCAAGTGCACTAATTACCGAAACAACATAAGAGTGAATACTAACCATTCATTCTCTAGCTCTTATACACCAGTTATATATCATTATTTGTGAAATCAGTATTCGTAGATTATGAATAATCTCTGTATATGAAAGGTTCCTGAAATTCCAGTTGAAAGGACGTTAAACAGAATTATTACGGATACAATGTCGGTTTCTCAAAGACCGTGATGCCAAAAGAGTGGATAGTGGTTAATGAACGTCATACATATATTTCTCGAGATCTAAATATAGGCCTTTGGAATGCTGACAGAGCATGTCAGCTAGTCTTAGAAATAAGTAACTTATATCACGCAATTCTATTTCCCCGAACTGAGAGTTATGGAAGAGAATGCTTCAGCATTCTAATGCCCCAACAGCATTTTCCTAGATCAGCAACCTTACTATTTTTCGATGGAGGTCCCCAACTATTCTTTAGCTTAGTTCATTTATTTCTAGATTCCAAAAAAAAAAACGTGAAGAAGTTAAACACCTCATTCTAGAGGATATCCCCAGGCACTAAAGTACAGACTTGTAGGCAGATGTAAATCCTGAACAAATAAACGTCCTGAAAATTGTTGAGTTTAGAAAATCTATTTTTTTTTCTCTTTTTTTCAGAATGTTGTACTGTCAAAGGTATGAAAAAGCGCCATTGATTGTGGTTTCTAGTGTTTTTATTGTAATTTTGGCCAGAAACTCCTCATCAACTGTGTTTAACATCAATATTGAGAGAAAAAAAATATTATTAGATTGAATTCAACTTTGTTTTGAAAAACCGGTACCATGTGACAATAAATACCTTTATAGCAGTGACTATTACGTTGGATAATAGAGTAAGGTACTGTAATTTTGTAAATGAAGTTTTGTGTTGATAACTTTCGTTATTATTTAGTTATGCCAAATTACCCGTCACTTACTGGATAGCCCCCGTAAAATGTTGAGATACTTCACGCTTCCCTGCCAAGATGAAGAAGTTGCCGCTGTATTCAAGCGCAAAAATGTTTGAGGTGAATAAGCTTGGGAACAGAATGACACAGATTAATTAAATGACAAAAACATAACGGAAAGGTGTCAATGTTAAAAGCAAGCAGGAAAGTAAATCGGGTTATAAAAGTAAACCTTCTGTAGCTCTAGAAACTGAAACACAACTGCATTAGTTTAAAACAGCATGAAGGTTTGATAGGCTTGATGGCAGAATAAAGACTCAATTTTTACAGCAAAATCTGCACTTTCTTTGGTCTGAATGAACACTGGGTTCAAGTGATTGCGGAATGTGTACAGTGGGAGAATCAGCATGGAAATAAACTTAAAAAAAATGTCAAATCCTAATAAAAATGGACAAGTAGTAATCTAGAGGAAATGACAAAGCATAGTCAATTTGCTTGCTAAAATGCACAAAGCTAGATCAAATTGGCTCAGTTAGTCTAAGACAAGTTGTCCCTTTTTACCTCCTCTGCACAATATATAAAGAAGTTACTGTATTCCACCCAATAATTCGAAACCCAGTTTTCACCGGAAATATGTGTTTTGAGCTCCTCTAAGTCCAACAAAGGCATTTTAGAAGAAGTCCAGTACGTTGTCTGTGTGGTGTGTGTGCATGTGTGTGTACAAGAAAATCCCCCACTTCAAACTACCCTTTACATGGAAACAGTTTTTTAGAATGTTGTTTTTCTGAAGGTTTATTAAGATACCGCACATTATAGGTACATTAAAACTAAGATATATATCTTGAATTTTCGGAGAATAGCTTCTAAAAGGCCTGTTTATTCTGGATGAATTTGGCACAAATAATAAACCATAATAAATAGAAAAAAGTTACTACTCGACAAATGTAGATCTCGTTAAAACCCGCAGTTTATGTCATATATATATATATTTGTTGTAGAGTTGACCGTTTCCAGGATTTTCCTTGTTATTGGCTTCAATTTCAAACGATGTTAATTTCTTCAAACGGGGTTAACTATCTTTCATTTTTCTTTTGTTTAATGCTGACCTTACAAAGCGACAGAAATTCAACTGCTCATATAGCGATCGGTTTTTAAATGGTTTGACTATCGCTTTAACAAGCTAGTCTATTCCCATACTTCCCTTCTGCTTACAAGAAATTAAGTAGTAAGAAAATGTCTGTTAAAGCTTATCTCAATCAGCATGGTTTTGTAAAAATAATTTGTTTGCAGAACGGGTAGAAAAGCCATCTTTGTTTTCTTCAATTTCTTTATTTTTCTCTTTTATCTCTTTCTGTCACTTTTAGCTTGCATCTGAAATATGTATGTATGATGCACGGCTCATTCAGTGAGTATTTCTGTAATATCTATAAATATAACAATAATAAAAGTAATAATAATAATAATAACAATAGTAATTTGGTAACCCCCAAAAAAAGAACTGCCTGCCTTTCTGTGTGCCTGTGTGTCCCTGTAAAGGTAATAGTGACTTCGTTTCCAAAACAGTTAATTTGTTTGCTTTTGAAGGTTGAATTTCTACAATAAATACAGGTTTTTAAATAACTTACTGCTGCTTTAGTTGCTACAAGATATTCTCAGTTGTTGCGCTTCAGAAACTGGACTGGAGGAGCCAGAAAACCGAAGTGTCTTATAGATCTGAAGCCAATAAAGAATGGGCGAGGCTAACTCTCCCGTTAGCATTTGATGTATTTGATATAGGACAATGACAAGTAGAGAGAGAGAGGGAGGGAGAGAGACAGAGAGGGAGAGAGAGAGGGAGGGAGAGGGAGAGGGAGAGATAGAGAGAGGGAGAGATAGAGAGAGGGAGAGAGAGGGAGAGAGAGGGAGAGGGAGAGAGAGGGAGAGAGATAGAGAGGGAGAGAGAGGGAGAGAAGGAGAGGGAGAGAGAGGGAGAGAGAGGGAGAGAGAGATTTTGTCTCAATCAATCGTTACCTATTTCCTTTGCCGCAATATTTAGATGAGAAAATGATCAACAATAGAAAATAATGTGTAGGCACATATTCCTGTATTTATTTAGAGCAGAACATGCTTATCTACCAGGTGGAGCAACTACCCCATATTTGAATTGTGCAGATATTCCTTCGCGCGTTAAAATAGTTGCAGAATTCAAGTTAAAACTGTGGTGAACTAACTTGAGATACTTTCGTTTTATCGTTCTCAATGAACTCGATCCGCCTCACGTTTCCCCTGATAAACAAGAGGGGAAAACTGAAGGTTGCTCAGCCGGTTCTCCACTTATCGGTTTTATCTTGAAATAGCCGTTAAGTTCTACAACTCTTTTAATTCACGCCAAATACGGAGACACATTTACTCAAGGCCAATATACATACCGTTTCAAAACGACACCAAACGAAGATAGCAGTCGATCAGCTTGTACTTTGACTTGTCCGAAACTTGATGTCGCAACTTTCAAACTCTTCTATTTAAAGTTTTATGTGTGTTTAAATATCACTCACATTTGGTATTAGACAGCGAAGGAACAACGCTTGTCATACGCCACACCCACATGCTGCGTTTTCCATTAGCAAAATGAGCTGTCCCCCGCCGGCGTGTCCATCAAACTACGCCTACACCACGCTATTGGGACCATCGCTACCAACCGGCATCTCTCTTGGGGTGGTCCAGGCGCGTGCCATTTGTTTATGTATGACTGCCTAATCCAAGGTGATTTTATGGCAGTTTTTGCAAGTGCCGAATTTACATACGGTATGACCAACAAGGTCCATATCTTCGTTTGGTGGCGTTTTGAAACACTCTGTATAAATACTCCCCAAGTAAGCTTCAAGGATTTGACAGTGCACATGTAAATCATATTATAAGTTTTAATGTGGGAAGTCAGGATAATATCTCGTAAAGAAACCACAGAGCTGATGCTTGATCCCACAGGTAACATTATATATACAATTATTATTCAAATAATAAAAATATAATAATAACAACCATAATAATGTGCATTAACACATAAAGACTCTAAAGGCTGGCACACTTGACAGTGGGTCGTGTGGAAAGCACAATGCTTGTGTTTAACTAGCACTATTGAAAAATAAAAATTCATGGGTTTGCTTTGTCACAGGACAATGAAATTCATACCATGTAACAATCAACTATTTCTTAACATGTTAATAATGTAAAGTATATAATATAAATTGAGACTTTTTTTCCGAAGATTTCTAAAGTGACGTCAACAAACGAAATTTTCAAAACATATTATTATTTAGGTACACATAACGTGCACAATTTTTTCACAGAAAATCCAATTTTTAGGAGAGATAAAACATTTAGTGTTGCATAAAATGAGCGGATTATAATTTTTATATTGAAATATATAGACAATTTCTTTTGAAGTTAATACAAATATTCTTCCATTAAAATTCAGAGGTTTTAATTTTTAAAAGCTCAAAATGTATTTAAAAATATTTTTCCACTCATTTTATGCACCACTAAGTGTTTTATCTCCCCTAAAATTTTTCTGTGAAAAAAATTGTACCCGTTATGTGTACCCAAATAATAATATGTGTTTTGAAAATTTCGTTTGTTGACGTCATTTTGGAAACCATCTGAGAAAAAGTATGAATTTATATTACATACTTTACATTATCAACATGTTAATAAATAGTTGCTTGTTATAGGGTATGAATTTCATTGTTCTGTGCCAAAGAAAACTCATAAATTTTGATTTTTCAATAGTGCGTAGTTAAATCAAGTAGTGTGCTTTCCACACATCCCGCTGTCCTTAATAAAATCTTCTCCTAAAACATGAGCAAGCATTTACAACTTTCACTCTGCTCCAAAGTAAGGTGTAGATTCTCCTAAGGGGTGCCGAATTCACATCAATACAGAATCATTTTAAAACGTAATATTAAAATATAGGGCGGCACCGTGGCAAAGTGGTTCTCAGCAATGCAGGTGTGGTTCAGTCCCAGGATATCCCATATAGGGTTTGTGATGAGGAAAGCGAGTTTTAGCGGGTTTTCACCGACTTTTCCAGGCTTCCCGTGCCCCATTTGTCACATCGACCCTTTCCTCAGCACCTTTTCTATCATCCATTTTATAACAGATTCTTCCTCAGCTTCATACTTAACTATAGGCCTATCGCCCGTTCCAGGATCTTCAGTTTTCATATGCTCATCGGGTGTTTGACCCTAAGCATTCGTGTGCGGTTCTATATACGAGGAGGATAAATTGACTAATTATGTATTATTAAAATTTAAATTCATCCATTATGTTAAAATATATATGAAATAAAGGGAAACACTATACTAGAAGCAATTCAAAGTGTAATATTTTGTATTTTGATCCATTTGATGATAAATCATACCGCAATTTGTACAATCTTTGAGTCTTGTTGACCTTTGAATGTAATTATTCAATATTTCTTTTGCTAAAATAGAAGGATAATTACAAACTGAGATAATGATGAAAGTTAGATTTTATAACATTACCAGTGCCCCTTCTAATCATTGCGTTAGGTCATTACTTAATACACATGAAAGAGAATTTCACAATTTCAAAATGATGTTTGAATTTTAGCTATTTAGCTTTATATGACCTATTAGTCTTCTTCTAGGTTTACTTTATAAATTTATTATGAAATTTATTAAAATAAATTGTATAGGGTGACACATTTATTCAATTATACACTATATATTTTGTAAAGTCACAATAACAGCTTCCTGCTCACTGTCTTCGCTCATAAGCAAAGCGGAGTAAAAGGTAGGTAGCTCACACCAGTTCCCCACTGACCAATTTAACTTCAAATAGCACAATATAGTTAGCACTCTTTTAACGCACGAAAGAGTATCCGCATACGTCAAATGCGGAGCAGATAAATGTAAATGACGTGCTATTTATGGGCGCTCTTTAACTACTGTGGTTCTCAGCGTCCATTCTAAATTGGGCGTGAAAGACCGATTAATTTTGCTCAGTGACCTCTCTATCAGGCTTGAGGTTCTTTACTTCCCTTCCGAAGGAAGCCATGCTAAGTATTTTTACACCCCAAAAAATCCATCGTCCTCGTGACCTGGGGTATATGAAGTTAGCAATGGTAACCATTATACCACGGAGGGCGACTATGGAGCAGATAGGCCAACTGGTATATCCAGAGTATAATTCTGTGTCTCTGAAAATAGAAACCCCCTTTTCGGGATCTGATGACCAGCTCCGACGGAGTCGTATTGATTGAAACCAATCCGTTGGCGTCATTCTTTCCTTACCATACATTCGTAGAGGTTTTTCTGAGGGAGCTGATTAAATATCGGGCATGTACACATGTTTGCTGAATGTGGCAGAAAAAATGTGCACTGCTAGGATGCTTCCTTTATATATCAGCCTGAATAGATTCGTTTAAAATCAAAAGTAAAGAATACAAATACATAGAACGAGAGTTAATTTAATAAGTGTAAACCATATGGCCAGTACGATCTGTTTTCTGCTACACTTCAGGAAGGGATTAATATTAGTACTTCAGGGTCAAGGCAGCAGAGTTAGATCATTTAGCCGTTAAGATTGTAGAACGCTTTTATGTAATCAACACTTCGAAAATATATAATTTACCTTGAAGGCAATTGTAAACACTTGTTTTGGCTCTTGTCCATTTAAAGCAAATTATACTTGGTCTATTCGTTAAGGATGACACTAGCCTTATCAAATAATTTACTATGAACATTAAAAATACTCCCCACTCAATAGAATGCAATGCTCATATGTACTGAGTGTATCAGGACCAACCTAAATCTTTCAAGGTTTGAGTTTCATCGTCAAAATGTCTTTGGCTAAGTTTGCTTTGATACTTTATTAGAGACAAACAATTTAGAAGCCTAGAGCGAGTAAATCTACAGGATGATCGCTTGTGCATCGTCATTGATTGAAGGTAATTAGGTCAAAATAATGTATAATCCTGAAATTCTGTGAAAAACAATTGATTTCAGAAAAAATCAGCAAAATTGTAGGTGGATTAAGTAAATAAATTTATGTCTCATATACATTATGTTCCTACATTTAGTGAAGTATCTATGTAATGACTATCTATTACATTACATTAAAGTTGTTAAAAGAATATTTACTCCAGATAAATATATTAGTTGCAACCAAAATGTCTACCTGATGGTGAAGATATCCGAATGGTTTAAAACCATATCAGAATGTGGGGGCACTGCCTAATTGTTGAGCATTACCTTCCGACAACTATATTGGAAAGTAATAGATTGGAAATTGTCGGTTGTGGCCATCTTAGAGTTCTGTTCCCACAAAACAGCGATGGATGGAAATGTTACTCACATTAGAAGTATAATTATAGCAGATGGACGAGGAGAGGAGCTAAGTCCAGTGAAGAAAGAAGCTGAGTGCTTTTTAAGGGTACTAGCGACTTACAGGTCTTCTTCAAGACCACTCTGTTTTGCTTCCGTCCCGTCTTCTTTAACTTGGTATACAGTCATACATAATAAATGAGATGGGATTTAGCTGAGGGTGTAGTCTCCCCTAATCAATGATAATCCATAGCCGGTCTCTTTATGCTGCTACACATTTAGTTTCATCAGACAATATATCATTCATTTTTAATAACATGGTTGATTTTAGTACACAGCATAAAACTGTATCTTGGGCAACGAACAACCCAACACACATAAAAATACACAAAGCATAGTCCGTCTCGGTGGTGTGGAGGTAGCGTAACTGCCTCACATTCAAAAAGTCCCGAGTTTGAATCTCGACTAGCTTGAGTATCCCGGATAAGGTTTTTCTCGAGATTTTCCCTTATCCTGAGAAGACGAATGTCAGGTAGTATTAAGTGCCATGGATCATTTGAGCTCATTTTACCGATTTCATTCATCATCCGATATTACCCGCCAGATTAAAGGACGTTAAGTTATAAAAATCTGATGTGTTACATTCACAAGACTTTCTCTACTTCTCTGCAACAAATTATTGTTGAAAAGCTTGTGCGTCTATTTACTTCATGCTAATCGAGTAAAAATTAGCAGAAATAGTCTTCATACTTGCGAAATAAGCTCCATAGGTTAAAGTCATAGTCAAAAGCTGGTTGCTATGTCACTGAATTTCCTTTATTTGTATGGACAGGAGTTGAGAAACTCCTGTACGAGAAAAGTATAAGTTTTTAAAGCTAAAACAACAAAACAAGAAATATCTAAAAAACAATCTACTCCACGAAAAAAAAATCTATATAAAATAAATTGTGTGTTTTAGCGTGCTCTACCTTTTTTGTGTGGTATGTTTTTATCTATCTCTTACGGTTTAGCAGTTATGTAAAATTCACTCAGAACAAAGTAGTCTTCAGAGGCTATTCAAAATATACATCTTATTTGTCAGGTAAATGTCTTTAATATACGATATTTTATTCAAAATTGTTAGACCCATTTTTGAGAAAATCAATATTTTCGAAAAAACGTCCATGTAAAGGGTAGTTTAGGGTGGGGGGATTTTTCTCATAATCTTCGTGTCGCATCGCTGTAAGATACTAAACTAAAATACCAGGTTTGGTATTTTACCGACTTTTCGTTTTTGAGTTATTGTGTTCACGGACACACACACGGACCTTTTTGTAAAAAGTCGTTTTTTGGATATTGGGGACCCTAAAACATATATTTCCGGATAAATCTCGGTATTAAATTTTTGGTTGGAGTGCGGTCCTTCTCTATACACTATGTACATGGTAAGTGTAGAGAAAGTAAAATTGGCTTAATTACATATTGCCGTAAAGGTAAAAGGGAACTAAGGGATTATGCTAGACTAAAACAGTGGTTTATCATTTATGCAAAAGTCTTTCAGAGTGAAGAGAACTTTAGAGTCTATTCCCTGAAAATTCAAGATATACATTTTGTTTGTCATATGAACATGTTTAACATAACATATTTTGGTCCAAATCATTAAAGCCAATTTTAAAAATAACAAGAGTTTTGAACTTTTTTCCATGTAAAGAGTAGTTTTGGGTGGAGATATTTTCTTGAAAATCTTTGAATCGCATTTTCGGAAATTGCTGAAATTAAATATCAAGTTAAGTAATTAACGGATTTTTCATTTTTGAATTATCGTGTTCACACACAGGCACACGGACCTTTTGCTAAAAATCTGATATGTTACATCCACATGACCTTCTCTACATCTCTGTAACAAATTATTGTAAAAAGCTTGTTCTTCTATCTGCTTCATGCTAATCAAGATAAACATTAGCAGAAATTATTCTATTACCTAGAAATAAGGAAATACACTACGCTAAAACAATAGTCGAAACTTTTAAAAGCTGGTTGCTATGAGATTGAAATCCATTTCTTTGCATGACCAGGAGCTGACAAGTTCCGGTAGGAGAAAAGTGTAAGTATTTTAAAACTGAAAACAATAACTAGGAATAACTCGGAAACGATAAAATTGAACTAAACTGTGTGAAGAGGTCTACAGAAGTATTCCCAGAAAATTCAATACATGTATTTTATTTATCACGTAAATATCCTTAATATATGGCATTTTAATCAAAATCGTTAGTCATTTTTGAGAAAGTCAATAAGTTCGAAAGTTCACTATGTAAAGGGTAGTTGGAGGTGAGGCAATTTTCTTGGAAATCATCAATTTGTATTCTTGGAAAATGCTGAACTTAAATATATTGATAATCAACCGACTTTTAATGTGATTTTACTTCTGGCAAATCCCCACGTGAAACCCAAGACCGGTGAGCCATGTATATAAATGGCAAAGTTCGAAGTTGATGCCTTCCAGATTTCTGTCTTCATAGCTTCATTCTCTATTATTTCTTCCAGCACCTCGCCAGCTTTTATCTACCTCTGTTCGGGGACGGTTAAGCTATTTTTCATTTTAAGTTATCGTGTTCATACACTCACACACACAGACCTTTTACTAAAATGCATTTTTACTTTCTCTACACGTACTTTGTATATTATGTGTAGAGGAAGTATTGCATTCCACCCAAAAAGTTTATAGGTATCGATATTTCACCGGAAATAAGTGCTTTAGGACCCCCCAAACATTTTTAGAAAAAGGTCCATGTGTGTGTGTGTGGACAGCATAGCTCAAAAACGTATATACCGTTAAATATCAAACTTGCTTTGTATTTAAATTTGGTGTCTTCAAAGGATGCGACACGAAGATTTTAAAATAAATCCCTCCACTCCAAACTAACTTTTACATGGAAAAATGTTCGAAAATATTCATTTTCTGAAAAGTGGCTCTAACGATTTTGATTAAAATACCACATATTAAAGCCATGTCCATCACAAATAAAATGTATGCCTTGAATTTTCTGGTAATAGCTTCTGATGACCTCTTTATTCTGGATAAAATGTGTTGAATTTTGCATAACTGCTAATCCGAAAGTGATAGAGAAAAGCCTACTGCACAGAAAATGTAGATCAGGTTAGAACACGCAATTTATGTTACATGTTTTTTTTCCCTGGATTTCATCGTTTTTGAGATATTCGTTGTTATTGGTTTCAGTTTTAACGTACTTATACTTTTCTCATACGGGAACCTGTCAACTCCTGGCCAGGCAAACTAACGGATTTCAATCCCAGAGCAACCACATTTTAAAATATTTGTTTGTCGGTTTAGCGTAGTGTATTCCCTTATTTCCCTAATACTTGTAAGGAATTAAGCAATAAACTCTTTCTGCTAATATTTATTCGATTAGCATAAAATGGTAGAATAAGCTTATGAACAATAATTTATTACAGACATGTAGAGAAAGTCATGTGAGTGAAACACATAAGATTTTTTTGGATATAGAGGACGCTAAACTGAATTACTGCTATTACATTTTTGTGTGGAATGCAATACTTTATCTATGTGTCACTTACTAAGTAGATGCTCCTGTTTTCTCCTTCTCATAACAATTAAAAAGGGAATCTAGACTATGTACTTTATTCTTTATGCCACAGGTGGCGTAAATGGGAGTAGCAGGTGCCGCTCCCTCTCTGTCTAGCTGTCATTTGTTTAACAACGCTACTTGGTATGCAATGTGTATTGCACATGATTTTGTTGGTTTACGGAAGGAGGGAGTTTTGTGCCATTTTACTTTGATAATTATTTCGATGCTAAATGTTTCTCTCGATGAGGTTTATCGCTGTGGTATTTGAACAACATGCACTCTTTTCCAATTACCACACTTGTCAGTACTAGAGTCATCTCCCATTAAACGAATGCCCAATACTAATATTTAAAACAAAGTATGCTACTTCACTTGATTTTCAAAACGCTCAAACAAAAACAGGTGTAATGAAGCCTAGAGAGGCAACTCACATATTTTGTATTTAACGACAGTGTGAAGCACTTCTTTGTTTTCCACGGTTTACGCCATTGTTTTTCGGCGCGAGGCTTGGGTGGAACAAAAGCTATCTCCATCCTCAATTCACGCGCAATTATGCAAGCCGCTGTTCTTCATTATTTTCTTTCCTGCTCTTACGCAAGGGTGTAAGACTTAAGCCACATTCACAGTGACATGCAAGCGCAGATGTAACGTAGCATAAGCGCAGACGCAAGGAAACACCATTCACAATGCTGTCGTAAGCGCAACGCAAGAAGTTGTCCCGGGTTTCTAGATCCGCAAGTTTCATGCGAATATCTTTCAAGCGCTCCGTAAGTTACAAACTGAATAACATAACCAACAATACCACATAAGAAAATTCACTATAACTTTTACAGAATAAATACATTACATACTAACAACTGACGCTCGCGGCAATGACGTCACAATATTTGCCCATTCAAAAGTATTGAAAATAGGAAAAGCATAGAGACTTCAGAAAGTGATAAAGCTACACATTTAATGAAGTAATAATTATCTCTCTACGTCTTCGATTTATGAGAACTTATAAAACTATATACAGATGATAGTAACATCCATTAAATCAAAGAAGGATTCGCAAGGAGACTGTCATAATGTCGTATTATTTTTTATTGGCCATCACGTTAGGGTGCCAATATGTAGAATTGTTTGTTGCGGCGTCGTTGTGACAGTATGACGCTAGCAAGTGAGTCTACTTGGAGTTGGTCGTGAAATTCTCTACATACCTTGCAGATTCCCTTTGTTGCACTGGCTAAGCTCGTTCTTGTAGACCAGGAGTTGTCTCTTGCTCAGTGGGGAAAGAATGCCAAAGGTGTGTAGCACTTTGGTAGACTCAAATAAAAGAGAAATTTCACTTAATTCACTGTAGACTTCCTTTATCGATGAAGTTGTTCGTTTGAGGCACTAACCCTACGAGCTATTCCCGACATAACCAATCGCGAACTTGGTGAAGTAGTTTTATTTAAGTGCTAATTCCACTTTTACGGAGGTTTTGTATCTTCACACTCGTCACCGTAATCTTGAGTTTCTCGGTCCGCATAACAGTTACGGTAATAATTGCTCGTCTGATGAACTTATAAAACACAGTTTTCCTACAATGTACGCCACGCGATTTCTTAGTCACCTTTCTTATACGTGTTTTCCTACATTGTGAACCTTGTGTGTCCGATTTCTTGTACGCCCATCATGTATATACTAAAAGCTCCGAGTATTGCCCTCCTTTTTGATTGGCTGGAAAAGGGCGCGTAAAGGGGCGTTATCACGTGACAATCGGTGATTTTTCTTTATTTTACACCCACGTGATCTTGTTCTACAATGAGAAATTCCCTTTTACCAGATTAAAAGGGGGTGACCCTTTCTTCCTCTAAAGGGTCGTTACTTGTGTCCCTAATGCACTAAAATTCGTGTTATTTTCAACAAAGCTGTAACCTTGAAGAATACAAAAGGGAGCTTCTGCACGCCAATGTACTGCGTTGCACTGAGCATATATTTCTTATGTTAAATATTACAAACTAATGATTAAACTACTAATATATGTGTCGTTCTAAAATACTTTAGCAATAACCTCTTGAGGGAGATTAGAGATGGCGCGGCACGGCCAAATAGAAGAGCATGCATGTACAGTAGGCCTTGCATAATCTTGCAGTGCGATCGTTTGTTATCGAATTCATAAGCAATGCATAGAGAAAAGAGGCAGAATTCTTCTTTGCATGCAACACAAGGATAAAGTTTGGAGTTTGCAAACTCTTGCGCTGCATTGCATTGCGTTGCGTCTTGCGAGTTTCTATGTGAATGCTTATATTAAATAATATGACTCCAAACTCTTGCGCTTACATTGTGTCTGCGCTTGCATTTCATTGTGAATGTAGCATTAACGGTTTCGCCATGTCTGCTGTCTCTGATACCGCAAGAAAAATGTCCTGATTCTTCAAGGCTTATCCACCACGAAAATGTAATTACTGCGGGAGGAAGAATTGTTGCGTGTTAGACGCCTGAGGCCTGCTCACGCGAAGGATGACAACCTTGTACACTCTGACTCACAAACTCAGATACCCTAAAGGTCACATATTTAAAGAGGTGCTATAAAGAAGAATGGATAGAGGATGGTGTTAAACACGTACATCTGCAAAGTGGACAGAAATAAATCCTAAGTTGTGTAAAAATCCAAACAGAATTTTATTAAACCTCGAACAACTAAACCCACATGAGCTACAAATGAATAAGCAAGTAAAGCCTTTAAAGTACATATTATCAAGGTTTATTGAAGCACTAAGAAATACATATATTGTGCAATAGAAACTAGTCCCGGGCCTCACAAAGATGTGGCGCCACTAGGCCAGTTAGACAGTAACATCGTATAGATTTAACTCCAAACCAGTTTCATCCATAGTTACAGGTCAATAGCTTGTTTAGTTTTCAAATGACAGCATTCTAAACAAGACAACTTTAGAGTTTTAACGAAAATGGAGGATTTAGAAAAGTGAGTAGTGATTAAATACTTGCATTTGAAAGACTTAACGCCTAAAGAAATCAAGGAGGAAATGGACAGCACATTGAAAGACTCTGTCCCTTCATATTCAATGATTAAAAGGTGGGTTGCAGAGTTTAAAATGGGACGTACGAATACTAGTGATGAGCCTCGCTCTGGACGCCCTGTAGAAGTGACAACTCCAGAGATCATTGAAGAAGTTCATTGTTTAGTACTGGAAGTCCGCAGATTAAAGATGTTTGAGATTGCAGAGGCTGTAAACACATCAAAAGAAAGTGCAGGTAATATTTAAGTAATATTTTGGGCTTTCACAAAGTCTGTTCAAGATCGGTGCCACGTTTCTTGACAGCTGATCAAAAGTTGCAAAGAAAAACTGTTTCTGATAAGAATGTAGAGCTCTACCGTAAACATCCATGTGAATTTTTGAGATAGTTTATTACCATAGATGAAACTTGGATACATCACTACACTCCATACTGTAAATCACAGTCAAAACAGTGGATTATGCCAGGTGAACCAGCTCCAAAAATGTCAGTCAATTTTATCAGCTAACAAGGCTATAGCGGTTCTAGCAACCTGTGAATACCACCTGTTCCCAAACCTCAAAAATTTCTTGGAGGACGAAGATTTCACAGCAGTGAGGAGGTCATTGTTGCTATTTTGAGAACCTTGATAAATCGCACTACAGAGATGGTTTAATTAAATTAGAACACCGATATGTCAAATGTATTAGCCTTTCAGGAGATTATATTGAGAAATAAAGCAAAAAATACTTTTTTAAATGCTGTTTTCATTGAGAGGCCCGGGACTTATCCGCCGACCCTGCGCTGCCCACTAGAATTCCTCCCTGGCCACATTTTCAGCGGGCAGTCAAATTTAAGTGATACAAAAAGGAACATATTACCGTAACTACCACTACTACAAAATGTTCATGAAGTATACTTCTTCTCTGTTAACAGTCTATTTCTATTTATTTCTGACTTTTTATAAATATTTTCCTAAGGTCTTATAGTTTTTATCTATAATTTTATTTATATCGGATAATCCATTAATTTTGTCCATATATTTTCTTTTCTCCATTACTCAGTTTTCTTACAATTAAAAGCTATATGTTGAACATCTTCCTTTCCCCCACATTATGGACGCTTCGTGGTTCTTTTAGCCTTCATATTGCTGCTCTTAACCATGCTATCCCCCTCCTTTCTTCCTGGCTAGTGTTATCTATATATAGTTCTCTTTCCCAGATATTTTACTGGTATATACAATACAAGTGATCTCTTCTATGGTAACTGATTAACAATTTTTACTTTCTCCATACGCACTATGTACATAGTGTATAGAGAAAGTAATGAACTCCACCAAAAATTCGATACCGAGATTTCCCCGGAAATATATGTTTTAGGGTCCCCAATATCCAAAAAAAAGCATTTTCACAAAAAGGTCCGTGTGTGTGTCCGTGTGTCTGTGAACACGATAACTCAAAAACGAAAAGATTTTGAGAAAAATCCCCCCACCCCCAACTACCCTTTACATGGAACTTTTTTCGAAAATATTGATTTTCTCAAAAATGGCTCTCATGATTTTGATTAAAATATCGTATATTAAAGATATTTACCTGACAAATAGAATGTATATTCTGAATTTTCGGTGAATAGCCTCTGACGACTGCTTAATTGTGGATGAATTTTACTGAATTTTGAATAACTGCTAAATCGTAAGAGATGGACAAAAACTTCTAAACAAAAAATGTAGAGCACGTTAAAACACATAATGTTATATACATTTTTTCGAGGATTTCGTCGTTATTTAGACATTCCTTATTTTTGGTTTCTGCTGTGAAAAACTTATACTTTTCTCATACAGGAATTTGTCAACTGCTGTCCATATAAACAAAGGAACTTCAGTGACATAGCAACCAGCTTTGATTATCACTTTAATCTATGGTACTCGCTTATTTCGGTTCTACTTACAAGGAAGCAAGTAATATGGCTATTTCTGCTAATTTTTTTACTGATTAGCATGAAGTAAATAGAAGTATAAGCTTTTTAACAATAATTTGATGCAGAGAAAGTCATGTGAATGGTACACATCAGATTTTTTCGTAATTTTTCTCTCATACTCATTGTTTCTTCGCCTTCTAGAATTAAATCCCAATAGTTAGACTTCCTATTACACAATAAACATTTACCTTGGTTTGCTTCTTGCCCTAAGCCCCTGGCCTAGCCCATGCAAAACCCTCTCTTTCTGGTTTTTTACAAACATCAACATAATTTTCTCTCCCCCATATCATTTTAAGTACCTGAGATATATATACACAGTGAACTTTTGGAGTTGAAACTACCAATTGTTTCCTGTCTTGTAATTTCTTCAATTCTCAATCTAACTCTTTTCCAACACCCTTTTTCACCTGCCTGTTTGTCCTTCTAAATATCCCCACACACTATTTCATCTAAAGTTGTTTTTACTCGCTAATACCAAGCATCTTCTTTATTTACCTATCTTTGAAACTCTAAACATTGCTTTAGTATATTATTATTTTCTAATTCCATAATTCTCCACTAGTACTTCAATACTATTTCCATAATTGTTGCTTTGTTTCCATATCATCCTAATTCCATGTGTATAACTCTCGGTAAACCCAAAATTAATGTGTTAAATCTCCTGCTTACATCTTCCCATCCCATTCCTCCTCTATACTCCAAATCTGGTGATTTGTACTCAGAACTTAAATTATAAGCCAAGTAATCTTTCCTACCTAGTTAAATTGAAGTGCTTTTGTAAAAAGCTTAATCTCATCTTGTACTGAGTTTTTTTTAAGTTTATACCTACATTATTTATGTTATATTGTTTCGCTAACATCCCAAATAGTTATTTTAACTTATGCTATGATTTTTAACTACTGTTACTAAAAGGATTATTTTCTGTCGATTCCTAAATTATTAAAGTGAACAATGTTATACATAGGTCACATCCAAATGGGAAAGTGTAATATTAATCGTGTGACAATCTTAGCGGACCATAGCCTTTCATCTCCAAATGTATGCAGCGAGATATGTCTACCAACGGAGGAGATAACTTGGCCAGCAACCTGGTCGAGATCGCTATCTATCCGCTTGCAAGGATCCAAACACACTTAAAGCCGTAAGTCTGAAGAAAAACTAAAGACTGTATGTTAGTGTTTTCAGAATGTGGTTGTTTATGGTGGAATATATCCTATATTTGGGCATGAATCCCGAAAGTATTGATTTTGATTAAATAAAGGTTCACTGTATTCAGCGGTGCTGAATGGAAACGCATCACTGATGCATACAATCAATAGCATAGACCTAGTCTGTATGCAATCCGTTTACCTGCCCATTACATGCATGTGCACAAAGGCTGCCACCGCAAGCTGAATGGCGTTGAGCTATTACTGCCAGGATATGACATACACATCAAATTCAACAATAACATTTAATATATTAGATTTTTTTTTTTTTTTTTTGTTGAATAGCGCTCTTGTACATATTGATTTATGTACAACTGACACCCTTCTTTCTTTAATTACCCCGTTGGAAATTCATTCAATGACCCAATTTTAGCACCAAATTAAGCAGAATGTTCTGGAGTTTCGATTCCTTGTCACTAGATGCGCAGATGTTTATCTTTTGTTTATAATTGCATTTTTGGCAGATGTTTCGACATTTTGTTCTTGTAGTCAACGTGAAAATGCAGTACGATGTAGAGCTGAGTCAAGAATATTTTCAGCAAGATGGTGCTACATTCCATATATCAAATGAATCCATGAATCTAATAGCAACTTCCTTTGACGACCGGATAATTTCCAGGAACCTGTGGCCACCGAGATCTCCGGATTTGACTCGCCGGACTTCTTTCTATGGGGTTACTTAAAAGTCAGGCTTTATGCCACATGTCCCCAGATATTGGACGATCTGAAGCACAACATCTCAAAGGAGATTCAATTTATTGACAACAGAGTTCCTCCAATGAGTGACCAGTAACATGGAAGGACGTATTCAGTTGTGTCTTATGCAGGATGGAGGACATTTTCAACATTTGCTATTGAGGTAAATAATCTCCCAAAATTCTTCGCTAGCATAACACGTTTTGAAACAATTAATGAAAGAAATATGTCAGATCTATATAAATCACCCTGTACATTTTATAATGCATTTTACATGCTTCAAGCGTTGGATCTTTCTTGTAACATTTCTTTTGACATTCTCGAGTATCTCATCGTTTCGAAGACTCTTTACAAGTATTTGTAAAGCAACTAAGATACCTTTGCAATGAGTCCAAAAATGTTCTGTAAATAGTAATAATAGTAATAATAATAAATCAATTATATAAGCATAATAAATATGTCCAGCGGTATGATTTAATCGTCCTGGATTAGCATCAGGTTTTACTCCAACACCAGCGATTGTTCGTGAATTGAATACATCTTCAGATGTAACTAGAATCCGTGTTAATACCTTTATTGGTAAAGGTGATCGGTTATCAATTTCAGGTAATCCAATATTATAAGGATCTGATGTTAGTTTTAAAAATAAACCTGATAAATATAGATATTATATAATCAAGTGCCATACTTTAGCTTTAAATTTAACAATGACTTTTATTTAACAGCTATCTATAGTTGTTCTAATCTCACTGATGGTAATTTTTACTTTATCTACAGCACTATGTACATAGTGTATAGAGAAGGTATTGCACTCCACCAAAAAATTCAATACCGAGATTTCACCGGAAATACGTGTTTTAGGGTTCCCTGTAACCAAAAAAAGTATTTTCAGAAAAAGGTCCGTGTGTGTGTCCGTGTGTCCATGTGTCTGTGAATACGATAACTCAAAACTAAAAGTCGGTAAAATACGAAACTTGGTATCTAAGTTTAGTATCTTCCAGGGATGCGACACGAAGATTTTGAGAAAATCCCCCCTCCCCAAACTACCCTTTACAAGGAAATTTTTTCGAAAATTTTGATTTTATAAAAAATGGCTCTAACGATTTTGATTAAAATATCGTATATTAAAGATATTTATCTGAAAATAAAATGTCTATTTTGAATTTTCTGGGAATAGCCTCTGAAGACTCCTTTATTCTGTGTGAATTTTACGGAATTTTGCATAGCTGCTAAACCTTAAGAGATAGATAAATACTTACTACACAAAAAATGTAGAGCACCTTAAAACACACCATTTATATTATATACAATTTTTTCGTGGAGTTGATTGTTTTTTAGATATTCCTTGTTTTTTGTTTCAGCATTAAAAACTTATAATTTTCTCATACAGGAGTTTCTCAACTCCTGTCCATACAAATAAAGGAACTTCAGTGACATGGCAACCAACGTTTGCCTATGACTTTAACCTATGGTACTCCATTATTTCGTTTGTACTTACAAGGAAGCAAGTATGAAGACTATTTCTGCTAATTTTTACTCGATTAGCATGAAGTAAAGAGACGCACAAGCTTTTAACAATAATTTGTTGCAGAGAAGTAGAGAAAGTCAGGTGAATGTAACACATCAGATTTTTCAAATAATATAGAGCAGTTGTCACCAACTGTTGCTCTTGATTAAGGCGGAAACAGTGACTTGGCTCGTGCTTGCCCTGAATCACGTACACCGCGTGACCGCCAACTACGCGAAAATTCGCTCTGTGGCGGTATGCAACATGCTGCGTTTGAAATATGTAATCCACCGTGCATAGTTAATGCGCCTGCTCTAAGTTCATAATTATCCTATTATAATGTCTCTTATATTAATATTTCTGATGTGAATACACACATACACACAGGTTTATTTGTCGTGTATAAACAATTGCAAAAAAAATAATGACAATTATTATTATTATTATTATTATTATTATTATAGTGTTACAACAGTAAATCAATAAGCTTCTTAGCATGGTCAATACCAGTGTGAAAGGATTATAACACTAATAGTATGGAAATTAATTTATAACGACAAGCTTTTTCACTTATATTAAGCAAGTAAGAACAGCATGTCAGTAATTAACTGGTATCTAACATAATTCGAAAAAATCTGGTGTATTCCATTCACATGATGTATCCTCTACATCTCTGCAACAAATTATTGTAAAAAAGCTTATGCTTCTATTTACTTCATGCTAATCGAGAAAAATTAGCAGAAATAGTCTTATTACTTGCTTCCTTGTAAGTAGGAGCTAAATAAGGGAGTACCACAGATTAAAGTGATATCAAAAGCTGGTTGCTATGTGACTGAAGTTCCTTTGTACGGACAGGAGTTTACAAATTTCTGTATGAGAAACAAAATCTGAAACCAAAAAATCAGGAATATCTAAAAAACGAAAAACTTCACGAAAAAATACATATTACAGAAATTGTGTGTTTTATCGTGATCTACATGTTTTGTGTAGTGAGTTTTTGTCTATCTCTTACGATTTACCAATTATACAAAATTCAATCAAAATCATCCAGAGTAAAGAGGTTTTTAGAGGCTATTCCCAGAAAATTCAAGATATATATTTTATTTGGGAAGTAAATATCTTAAATATAAGGGATTTTAATAAAAATCTTTAAGGTCATTTTTAAAAAAATCAAAATGTTCAAAAAAAGTTCCATGTAAAGGGTAGTTGCGGTGGACGTATTTTCTTGAAAATCTTCGTGTCGTATCCTTGGAGGATACCAGGCGTAAATACCAAGTTTGGTTTTGAACGGACTTTTCGTTTTTGAGCTATGCTGCCCACAGACACACACATATACACAGACAGACACACACGGACATTTTTATAAACATGCTTTTTTGGATTCAGGGGGTCTCAAAACATGTATTTGCGATAAAATCTGGTATTTAATTTTCGTGTGCAATACAATAGCTTCTCTATACACTAGTATATATAAAGAAAGTAATAATAACAGTAAATATTTCAGCACAAGGTAAAGGATGACGTTTTATGTTCTTTTTCTGAAATGAAAACGCGACTAGGACGGAGAAACGGATTGCTGGCGTGTCCTGGATGTACTGAAAAAGGAAACGTTACATAGCCACTCTCACGCAGCCTCTTTGATCTCAACTTCGGAGGGAAGGCCATATCCACTTATCGCCTTTGAGAACTCGGGTTACTGCGACACCAAATATCATGAATATGGCACATCTTTAAAGGATAGGTTCATAACCTAGAAACGTTGCAAGTTGTATAGCTTATTCCTGGAGACTTCAGTAATAGTCCACCCATGAATCAACTCTGATACTACCTAGTTATTTACCTTTATAGTTCAAAATTTTTATTTTCTCTACACGAACTATGTGCACAGTCTATAGAGAAGGTATTCTATTCCAACCAAAAATTCGATACCGATATTTCACCGGAAATACATGTTTTGTGTCCCCGGAATAAAAAAAAAAAAAGCATTTCTGGAAAAAAGGCCTGTGTGTGTGTGCGCGTGTGTATGTGTCTGTGTGTGTGGACAGCATAGCTCAAACACGAAAAGACCGTTTAAAACCAAACTTGGTGTTTAAGTTGGTGTCTTCCATCCCAATTACCCTTTACATGGAACTTTTTTCGAAAATTTTGATTTTCTCAAAAATGGCTCTAACGAGTTTTATTAAAATATCGTATATTAAATATATTTACCTCGCAAATAAAATGTATATCTTGAATTTTCTGGGAATAGCCTCTGAAGAGTACTTTATTCTGGATGAATTTTACGGAAATTTGCAAATTATTGTTTGAAAGCTTATGTTTCTATTTGCTTCATGCTAATCGGGAAAAAATTAGCAGAAATAGTCTTATTACTTGCTTCTTTGTAAGCAGAAAGGAAATAAGGGAGCACCACAGGTAAAAGTGATAGTCAAAACCTAGTTGCTATGTGACTGAAATTTCTTTGTTTGTATGGACAGGAGTTGACAAATTCCTGTAAAAGAAAAGTAAGTTTTTCAAAGCTGAGGCCAAAAACAAGGTATATCTAAAAAACGATCAACTCCAAGAAAAAAATTAGTATAACTTAAATTGTGTGTTTTAACGTGCTCAACAGTTTTCGTGTGGTAGGTTTTTGTCCATCTTTTACGGCTTAGAGTTATGCAAAATTCTTTAAAAATAAAGTGGTCTTCAGAGGCTGTTCCCTGAAAATTCAAGATATGCATTTTATTTGTCAGTTAAATATCTTTAATATACGATATTTTAATCAAAATGGTTAGAGCCATTTTTGAGAAGATCAACATTTTCGAAAAAAGGGTAGTTGGGGTGGGGGAATATTCTTGAAAACCTTCGTGTCGCATCCTACGGAAGTTTGGTATTTAACGGCCTCTTCATTTTTGAGTTATGCTGCCCACAGACACACACACACATACAAACAGACAGACAGGGACACACACGGACGTTTTTCTAAAAACATTTATTTGGGTGAAATTTTGTGTTCAAACTCACAGCTAACAAACATCAGATGCTCTTCTGTTTCGTTTATCAGCGTACATCACTTAACGCTGATGACGTCAAATGCAGGCCTTGTTGCCACTATTTTTTGAATGACGCAAGTATTCAACAAAACTTAAATTTTGTCTTATTAAATATTTATGTTCAATAAAATATTATCACAGCATGTCATCAAATTTCGAGCCATACATTACAACTACAATATATTACTCACAATACACAAATAGGAATAATTATCATACGCAGTGTTGGTAACAAACGCGGCACAAACAACTACAAAAGGAGACATGTTTGTTCTAAAGATCTACTGTGTTCCATTCACATGTCATTCTCTGCTATTCTGAAACAAACTATTCTTACAAAATCTTCTTCATACTAACCCAGATAAATATAAGCAGAACTGGTCTTCTTACTAAGTTCTTTATAAGTAGGAGCATATTAAGGGATTAAATTAGTCTAAAGCAAATTGACTTTGAAATTCGGATCCCTTTTTCGTGGCCAGGAGTAAAACAAAAGAAAACAGGAAAGACAAATCCCCGTATGAGAAATGTATAAATATTTTAAAGTTGAATGAAATAACAAGGAATAACTCTGAAATGGTTAATTACATAAAAAATGCTTCTCACAAATATTATGTGTTTTAACGAGATCTGCATTTTTACCAGGTAAGTTTTTTTATATTTCTCACGGTTTACCAGTTAATGAAAAAAATCATTAAGAATGAAGAGGTCTTCAGAAGCTATTTCCAGAAAACTTAAAATATACATTTTATTTCTTATCTTAAATATTTTCATTGAAATGAATAGAATCCTTTTTGAGAAAAATCAAAATATTTGAAAATGTTTTCTTGTAAAGGGTAGTTTGGTGTGGGGGTATTTTTCTGAAAATGTTCCTGTCTCATATTTGGAAGCTACTAGGTTTAAATAACAAATAATAGACTTTTAGGTTTTTAATTTTTTAGTTATGCTGCTCACAGACACACAGGATCTTTTACTAAAACTACATTTATATATTTAATATTCAGGGAACCCACAAACGGAATAGGCCGCGCTGTGGCCGAGTGGTTAGACCACTCGCCTCTCACCTAGACGGTAGGAGTTCGATCCCTAGTGACCGCATGTGAGATTTGTGTTGGACAAAGTCATCGCATTCCACCGGTGCTCCATCATCTTTCATGTATCATCAGTCTGCGGTGCCATGAATAGTTAAAGCGGGTGTTAAAAACTACAAAAAAAATAAGAAATGGAATTTTCATTGCAATCTTGATATCTAATTTTTCTTTATCTATGTTCTAATAAATGTGCTATGCATGAGCAATATTTTTCTGTTCCAACAAAACTGGTATGATTCAACTTCTTAAGAAAACCTATAAAATGGTTCCACAATTGCAGCTTTACACAAATAAGCAAAGCATTATATTAGCGTAATTTACATATTGATATTTGCAATTGCAGTGATAGGTAACATCAAGGACAAAGTCAAGTTTAATCAATGAAAAACAAGACAGTGAGCAATTCGAGAGGTAAACCTTTTCGCGTTAAGCGTGGTGTTGGAAACAAAACTTGGAAATGAGACTGGTATCGATCGAGAGGCATTACGATAATGAGACGCCCTATTTGATTCATCACGACCTCTTCTGCCACTCCGTGCGGCCCTCGCTTGGCAGAGAAACAAAACAAAACGAATTAGCCGTTTAATTTGTACGGTCTCTGATGCTACACGTCTGTGGCTTCGTGCGTGGGAGAGGTAAAATGATTGCAATCTTTTCCTCAATGGTTCACTTTGTGCCACTCTTTGGTAGCGAACCACAATGACATTCCTTTACCTCTTTTCTCCCTTTTTTCTCCCCAACCAAGAGTATACCAGGCTCCCGTACAGTCAAAGCCTTTAATAGGAACTCCAATTGTGTGCGTTTCACTTAGTATTAACATTCACATTGCCGTTGTGTGTAAGACTTTCAAATTAAAACTATGATGTGTTCCATTCGCATGAATTTCTTTACATCTCTGGAACAAATTACTCTTAAAAACCATATGCTAATCGAAAAAATTAGCAGAAATAGTATTATTACTTGCTTCCTTGTAAGTAGAAGAGAAATAAGGGAGTACCGTAGGTTAAAATGATAATCAAAAGCTGGATGCTATGTACTTCCAGTTCCTTTGTTTGTATGTACAGGAGTTGACAAATTCCTATATCAGAAAAGTACAAGTTTTACAAAGTTGAATCCAAAAACAAGGAATATCTCAAAAACGATCAATTCCACGAAAAAAATTATATAACATAAATTGTGTGTTTTAATGTGCTCTAAATTTTTTGTATGACAGGTTTTTGTCCATCTTTTACGGTTTAGCAGTTATGCAAATTTTTGTAAAATGTATCCAGAATAAAGTACTCTTTAGAGGCTACTCCCAGAATATTCAAGATATACATATTATTTGTCAGGTAAATGTCTTTACACTTTTTTCGTGGAGTGAGATATTCCTTGTTATTGGTTTCAGCTTTAAAAACCAGATGTGTTCCATTCACATGACTTTCTCTACATCTCTGCAACAAATTATTGTTAAAATGCTTATGCTTATATTTACTTCATGCTGATCGAGAAAAACAATAGCGTAAATAGTTTTTTACTTCTTTCCATGAAAATAGAACGGAAATAAGGAAGTAGGTAGGCTAAAGTATTCGTCAAAAGATGGATTGTTATGTAACTGAAGTTCCTCTGTTTGTACGGACAGGAGGTGACAAATTCCTGTATGAGAAATGTTATGTTTTTCAAAGCTGAAACCAAAAACTCTGAATATCTTAAAAAAATAAACTCCACGAAAAACATTTATATAGCATAAATTGTGTGTTTTAATGTGTTTCTACATTTTTTTAAAGTTGGTTTTTGTCCATCTCTTATGGTTTAGAAAGCTATGCAAAATTCCTTAAAATTCATCAAGAATAAAGAGGTCTTTAGAAGATATTCCCAGATAATTTTAATATACATTTTATTTGTCAGATAAATATCTTTAATAAATAATAATTTAATCAAAATCGTTGTAGCCATTTTTTTAGAAAATGAAAATTTTCGAAAAAAGTTCCATGTAAAGGGTAGTTTGGGGTTGGGGGATTTTTCTCAAAATCTTCTTGTTGCATCCCTGGAAAATGCTAACCTTAAACAACAAGTTTGGCATTTTACCGACTTTTCGTTTTTGAGTTATGGTGTTCACAGACATACGGACACACACACACACACACACACACACACACACACACACACGCACTCACACACATACACACTCGGAACTTTTTCTGAAAATGCTTTTTTTGGATAAAAGGGATCCTAAAACGTATATTTCTGGTGAAATCTCGGTATCGAATTTTTGGGTGGAGTACAATACTTTTCTCATACGGGATTTGTTAACTCCTGTCCATACAAACCATGGAACTTCAGTCACATAGTAACCTGCTTTTGACTATCATTTTAACCTATGGTACTCCCTTATTTCGCTTCTGCTTACAATGCAGCAATTAATAAGAGATTTCTGCTATTTTTTGCTCGATAAGTATAGAGTAAATAGAAGCATAAACTTTTCAACAATAAATTTGTAGCAGAGATGCAGAGAAAGTCATGTGAAGTGATTACAGCAGATTTTTATAATCCGGAGAAAACCCGTTCCTGGGGCGCTTTGTCCACCAAAAATCCCACATGCGGTCGCCTGGGATCCAACCCGAGCGGTCTAGATGAGGGGTGAGCGATATAACCTCTGGGCCGCGGCGTTTGGATTTATTTTCCCGTTATTTCTTTTACGTTTGGTATTTCCATATAGGTAAGTGTAACATAATAAACCTTTCTATGTAATTACTAAAATGAAGCAAAACTTACACTCGCGATAAAATAAGTAAATACATTTCTCTTTGCGGTGGAGTCAGTCGCCATAAATAGATTAACTAACAGCAGCAAATAAAAACAAACGTTTCCCGTGCACATATCTTACATTCATTTTTGTATTCAGTTAAGATAATTATGTATTTAGAAAGTTTCTTCCTCAACGTCACCTCATTTTACTGTTACAAATCGGAAGAATGGAACGCCATCAATATTTATTGCTGTGGATTATACTCAATGCTCAAAATTACATCCCTTATGTCACACATACATATCCATCATTTTATATAGAGCATTTTAGAACTTTCTTTTCATTTTTACTTTCTCTACAGTACTACGTACATAGTGTACAGAGAAGGTATTGTAGTCGACCAAATAATTCATACCAAGATTTCACCGGAAATACATGCTTTGAGACTCTCTGAATGAAAAAAAAAAAAAAAAAAACATTTTTAGAAATATGTTCCTATGTGTGTATGTCTGTGGTCAGCATAGCTCAGAAACATAAAGTCCGTTAAAAACCAAACTTGGTATTTATGTTTGGTATCTTCCAAGGATGCAACACAAGGTTTTCAAGAAAATCCCCCCACCCCCAACTACTCTTTACATGGAACTTTTTTCGAAAATTTTGATTTTCTGAAAAATGGCTCTAACAATTTTAATTAAAATATCGTATATTAAGGATATTTAACTGACAAAAAAATGTATATCTCTAATTTTCTGGGAATAGACTTTGAAGACCACTTTATTCTGGATGAATTTTACGGAATTTTGCATAACTGCTAAACCATAAGTGATAGACAAAAACTTACCACACAAAAAATATAGATTACATTAAAACACACCATTTATGTCGTGTACATTTTTTCGTGGAGTTGATCGTTTTTGAGGTATTCCTTGTTGTTGGTTTCAGATTTGTCAACTCCTGTCCATACAAACAAAGGAACTTCTGTCACATAGCAACAAGCTTTTGACTATCACTTTAACCTATGATACTCCCTTATTTCGCTTCTACTTCCAAGGAAGCAAGTAATAAGGCTATTTCTGCTATTTTTTCTCGATTAGATGATGTTAATAGACTAATTTGTAGTATATATGTGGAGAAAGTCATGTGAATGGAACACATCACATTGTTTTTTAATTTATACTAGAGATTCCTTTAGTTCTTCAGATGAGTATTAAAGATTTTGATATGTGCATTGCAGCACAACCCTCCCTATCTAACGAGTTTAGTACATATAATTATTTTATCATAGTAACTTATATAATATGTTGTTTTCACTCAAAGAACCTTCTAAAGGTGATGTTAATGTAAACATAGGTAACGCAACGTTCCCTTAATTACAAACCGTTTGTAAGGCAACACGACCGCACCACCCCTGCGTGTTACTTCATTTTTCTCTTCATCTAACAAATTTCCCACAACCTAATTACATAATGTATTCCCTGATGTTTTTGCATCGTCTTAACAGTGCCCCAAAATGAACAATTTGCTCCCACGTTTTCACGTCTCACTATATGGCATGCCATCTTAGGTAGTGTGGGGTCGTTGGCCTTGCAGAAAGCATTCGAAGTCCGTTCCGATACTTCATGCTTTACCGCGAGGGCCTGTCCACTCAAAGTTACGAGTTCGGATATCGCTCTCGGGGAAAATAAACGTTTATGGCTTGTGTGTGCCACGGTTATTTGACATCAATCAACTGAAAATATACTAATATTAATAAGTAGAATTATAAGTCTGCAAATGAAGTAACTATTGATGTAACTTTGGTCATTACACTGATCTCAATTACCACCACAAATATCTATAATTATATCCATAATACCTTGTTTAGTTAATTTGTAGACTGCAAATGCTTCAGTAAATAGTTCAGAAATCTTTTCCGTTCAAAACTTCATTTAGGCATTTACGAATGAAGGAATGATGTAGCAGTAAAAACAACCCGCTGACCTTACATTTGTTTACATCTTACGCTCTATGAAGTACATTAAGCATTTACTTTAACAAAAGTATATGTCAAGGAAGGGGAACTGCTTCAGACGGGGTATTATGCCTTCATTCTCGTTCCTTTCCCACTGCACCAAAACCAGTTGTTTATCTCGTCTCGGCATATCATTGGCGGCACACAACTGTCAACTGCACATCGTCGTTTAATCTGGACTGTGAAGCATAAGATCCTCTTCGTGTACGCGTTAAATTTGAACTAAAAGTCTACTCGAGCTTATGCTTGGTCTGGAGTAGCAATCGACTCTTCTCAGCGCGTTTTAACGGGCTTGTTGGGCTTCACAGACCCGGACTACCTGGCGACTTCTTAAATATTAAACCACTAGGATTTGCTTTGTAGAATTGCAGTTTATTTTGTTATCATTTCCTACAATTCAAAAGTGAAACTGCAATCGCTCGATGCAATTCATGTGATTTGTTGAATGCTGCTAATATTTGTACACATACACATTAATATACGCGTAATCTCTAAGTGGCCTTTTCCATACTTGTGAAAAAGCCTCTTTCTTTTTTGATAACTGGCTTCACCAGCAAGAACACCAATCGTCCAATCTGACCAACCAAGTTAAAGGACGTTAAACTTAAATAATAATAATAATAATAATAATCAACACGTAACTATGATGCTTATTAACGGAAAACAAAATCGCACAGAGAAAATCAAAACACTTTACGCGACGAAAGCACAAGGAATAATAAGCATTTGCATCTAGCGATTTCGCCTTCGGAATGCAACAGAACAAAAACATTTGAACATCAAATATTACAAAAAATGACATGTAATTCACAAAATGTTGGCAGATTTTGTGGTTAAGATATAAATATTGCCTCAACTGCTTATGAGATTGCAAATACTCGTAGTTGTTCGCACATATATCTGGAACCAACCATTGCCACTAACCTGCAAATCCTCTTTAACTCATAAATCTGTTGGCAACATCCGGTAGAGTTCCAAGCTTGTTATCTCTTGATTTCATAGAGTACTGCTTTGTAAAGTAATTGAACTTTTGAGGTCAAAAACGACCAACTCCATTACACTAAACTTTTCAGGAGAGAGAGAGAGAGAAACGCAAATTCTTGTAAACTACTAATTTGAGCTACATACAACTTATATATGCAATTTAGCAGTACCCTATGAAAGCATAAGTAAGGGTAAGGTATTCTACTTATTTACGTTTAGCTAATAATATCACAAATGTTAGGTGTAGTTGGGATATTTTTTAAATGTAAGGTTGAATACAATAAAATACAGAAATAATCTTATCAATTATTATTTATTTCATGCACTTTTCGGTTTTATTCCAAATGTTTATTATCTGAGAAAAACGTAATGTACATATTAACTTTATAGTAAAGAAATGCACGCATGAAAGTGCCAACAATGGTTGCCTTCAAGTGCGTATGTAAGTACTAAGAACCAGTGCAGGAAAATGATTGGCCTCAGCTTTCGGTCAACAATGTCAGAAATGTGAAATATGTATAAAATAATAAATGCTCATATGCAAATAGCATGTGAAAGTAAAGTGTATCCAAATGATGCAAAGTGCATGGTTTAATATTTTATGTAACTTTGAGAGTATTATATAAAGTGTAATGTCATAATTAATTGAAAGACAAAAGAAATGTTCATTTGTTTTTCATAGCCGGGAGGTAACGCTTGAGTTGCTTCTACGCGTGGGTACGGTACGCACGCTCAATCAAGAATTGGTGCCGATCAACCGCAAATCAAAATTGCTTGTAAAATCTATTGTGAACCTACCCATCCGGCAACATTTCAGTGTATAAATATTCAGAATATAGTGAAGCATTCTTACAGAAGTGCTGGAAGTATTATTTCAGTAGGAACAGTTATTTTCATTTCAGCGAGCTCCGAGACTAATTAATAGACCTGAGATACCAGAAGTTCACCGTTAGAACGAACTTATTAGTTTGAATTCCAAAAGATTCTTAAAGTGCAAACCACTGAGTGCCGAACGCAAAATTTCTCCCTAATATGTTTTGGCCGTGGAAACTGGATTCCAAAAAAATCTTATGAGTTCCATTCACATGACTTTCTCTACACCTCTGCTACAAATTATTATTAAAATGCTTAGGTTTTTATTTACACTATGCTAATCGAGAAAAAGTTGCAGAAATAGTCTTATTACTTGCTTCCTTGTAAATAGAAGCGAAATAAGGGAGTACCATAGGTGATATCAAAAGCTGGTTCTTATGAGACTGAAGTTTCTTTGTTTGTATGGACAGAAGTTGACAAACTCCTGTATGAGAAAGGTATGTTTTTACTTTCTCTACACGTACTATGTACATAGTGTATAGAGAAGGTATCGCATTCAACCAAAAAATTCGATACCGAGATTTCAACGGAAATATATGTTCTAATATATGTATCCAAAAAATTTATTTTCAGAAAAAGGTCCGTGTGCGTGTCCGTGTGTCTGTGAACACGATACCTCAAAACGAAAAGTCAGTAAAATACCAAGATTTGTATTTAAGTTTAGTATCTTCCCGGGATGCGACACGAAGATTTTGAGAAAAATCCCCCCACCCCAAGCTACCCTTTACATGGAACTTTTTTCGAAAATTTTTATTTTCTAAAAAATGGTTCTAACGATTTTGATTAAAATATCGTATATTAAAGATATTTGTCAGGTAAATTCCTTTATTATATAACATTTTAATCAAAATCGTTAGAGCCATTTTTGAGAAAATGAAAATTTTCGCAAAAAGTTCCATGTAAATGGTAGTTTGTGGTGGAGGATTTTTGTCAAAATCTTCGTGTCGCATCCCTGGAAGATACTAAACTTAAATTCTAAATTTGGTATTTTACCGACTTTACGTTTCTGAGCTATCGTGTTCACAGACATACGGATACACACACACACATACACACACATACTCACACACACAGATCTTTTTCTGAAAATGCTTTTGTTTTTTTTGTTTTTTTGGTTACAGGGGATCCTAAAACATATACTTCCGGTATTGAAATTTTGAGTGGAGTGCTATACCTTCTCTATACACTATGTAGGTAGTAGGTATAGAGAAAGTAAAAAAGCGTCACCGACACTTGGAGTTAAACCACGAGGTATGCAGAATGTACTTTCTAATTGTCACCCATACGTGGAGAAAAATAACAACCCATTTCACTTTGCTGTAATATCGCAGCTTTATTTTAGCTTGTATCAGGAGCTAATAGCACACATTACTTCTTCAGATTTCTTACCTTCACTGGCTTCACTTTTATTTGCCCATCATAATATTTAACTAGAGAAGTTAATTCTTAAATAGCATCATTCTTCAGCAAGGGAAATGTTATATGAGAGCAATGGAAGACATAATTGTAGTGGTATCTTATAGGCTTGCAGTTTTTGAAATATGGAAGTTTTATATTCACTCGCTTTGAACTTCTGATTATTCTGGTCATAGAGTTTTTAAAGAAGCTCTGAAGGTGATTTTTAAAGTATAAAGTCGTGTCTGCTATCGCACTAATCACATTAGATTTTGTTTCTACAAGCTTCATCCATCATGCTTCATACATCCCCATTCTTTCCATCTTTGGTTTCATTTGCGACGGCAGGGCAGAAAGCTGCGTCTTCTCACTAGTAACTTGTAAACAATATTAGTGAACTTATCTGTAAACACTAAGACAAACAAGGACCTAATCATTGTGTTATTCTAGTTTTAACCCCTGCAGCCATCTGAGAAAAGCTTCAGCATTTTTACATCCACACATAAGAGGATTTCCAAATAGTGACAAAAACTTTTTACACCCTTGCGTACTTCAGTTTCAGACCACATATAGAGAGCAGCCTTCTTTGTTTTCTCTTTCTCGCAGAAACTTGTTTCCCTGTACTATTTATGCATGTGATATCTTTTAGATGTTTTTATTTCAATTTCTTTTATATCTTCTTTGCTTCACAAACTTCAGTGCAATCTTCATTACAATTAATTTCTTTACTTGTAGACTCCATTTTGTCAAACTCAATCAAGCTCAACACTAGAGACATCTGTTTTGAAGCTCTGTAGCTATTTCAAAACTGTCCTTTTGTTGGGACGTTCTTTTGGAACATACATTAATCATGTGTGATTATATTGTGATTTCCATTTAGAGTTCGGATGTTGTTTACACAGAGAAACATGATTCCCATGTTATTCTTTCGATATATGAGTAGATTTTGCAGAAATGTTGAGCTGAGACGTTTTTGAACTCACAAGTACAATTTTTTCCCATTGAAATCGTATGTTTGTTTAGTACAGGAAAAGCATCCAAACAATTTCTCAAATTCTCTGAAACGATTGTCCAGAATTAATAAGCTGAGGCGTTTTAGTACCCAAGGAAAGTTAATATATATACTGACATTTTGCACAAGTCGATGGTGTAATAGACGCAATTATTTGCATGCAAAGAGAGAAAGTGCCATCTGATACTGTAATGGCATGTCGGAACCGTGTAGCATGCAACAAACAAGCAGCTCTTTTGTCATCCTGGATACAAAAGTAATTATCCTACCAAGCTTATTGAAATGATATCGCTGTTATACACCACACTGACCGTTTTTCTCACTCCGGTGGCGAGGTGAGATATATAGAAGGTGTACTAGAGCGGTGAATTTGTTGTGAACCTTCAGAGCTCTGGTCTGATATAAGTAGAATAGTGGCAAATATATTTATAGGATCAATTTATGATTGATAGACTTCCTCATCTATATCATCATCATTATCTCTATTACTTTCATACCCTATCGCATATTTTACAAACCTTTAATAAATTAAACAACAAAACATTATTAAATTGATATTATTTATTTCAATATTATACAGGGTGTTTCAAAGCGACAGCAAACGAAGATGTGGTCATACTGTGCGTGATACGTGAATATAATTTTCAGCTCTAAATTCGGCAAATAAAAAACTCTTCCTTAAACTCACCATGGATTAGGCAGTCGTACATAACCAAATGGCACCTGCGTGAGTCTCTCCAAGAGAGATGCCGGTTGGTAGCGAAGGTCCCAGTCGCGTGGTTAGGGGTGGTTTGATGGACACGCCGGCGCGGCACAGGTCACCTTAGTAATGGAAAACGTAGTATGTGGGTTTTGTTATGTGTTTCGTATAACACATTATCAGATGGTTTATGTGGCGTATGACAACTGTTGTTCCTTCGCTGCATAATCCCAAATGTGTGCGATTTTTAAACATGCATAAAATTTTAAATAGAAGAGTTTGAAAGTTGCTATATCAAGTTTCGGACAAGTCAAAGTGTAAACTAATTGACTGCTATCTTCGTTTGGTGTCGTTTTGAAACAGCCTGTATTTCGATATAGCAACATTGTCAACGTATAATGTAGCTTCTACACATAATATATTTGATGGGAAATATGCATCAACTGGAGAACTGTTTTAACTTGGTTCTGAAATTTGACGTCTTATGAATAATATTTTCCTTCAAATACCCCTATAGAATGAGTTTTCTTTAATTGTTTTTCCCTCTCATCTTTTAGGTGCGCTTCTATGACGATGCCAGACAGATGCTGCGGATGCTTGGTCAAAGGAAAGAAGACTCCCCGTGGACACTAGAGGGCTGCTTGGTTGATGGTTCGTTTATCTGGGCACCTGCAGCCCTGAGTCGTTACCAAGCCTGGAAATGTTAGGGATTTATACTTAACTCATATGGGAATTTATCAACTCGTGGCCATACAAAGTAACTTCAATCACATAGCAACCAGAGTTTAAAGACTTGACTATCGCTTTAGTCTAATGTATTCCCTTATTTCTCTCCTACTTACAATAAAGCAAGTAATAATACCATTTATGCTAATGTTTTCTGGATTAACGTGAAGTAAATAGAAGAATAACCTTATTAACAATAATTTATTGCAAAGATAAAAAGAAAGTCATGTGAATGAAATACATCATTTTTTTTTAGTTATATTTTCAGAGATACAAGTAACAACACAACACGCATAGATAGACCGAAACACAGTTTTTTTTCTAAAACCATAAAATATATATTTCCAGTAAAAACCGGGCATTGAATATTTGAGTGGAATGCAATACTTTCTCTACATATATACTATGTACACAATAGAGAAAGTAATAAAGGAGCAACTACATGTTAGTAATGTTCCTGGACTTACCTTGAAATTCTGCACGCAAAATGACGTAACATATTTGCATAGTAGGAAAATTCTGTGTTCTGAATGTTTTTATGTAAGTTTCAAAGTCACAAATAGGCATAGCAATAAGGTGTTGAATATATACTAATATATAAATATGTAAAACGTTTTGTTTATTCAGGAAGTTCTCCTTTAAACCGGGAGACTATGTACTGCTTTATGCCAGAATATATAGTAGCCCATATTAATTACTCTCTCTACACGTTCTATGAACATAATGTATAGAGAAGATAGTGCACTTCACCCAAAATTAGATACCGATATTTCACCGGAAATCTATGTTTTAGGGTCCCTTGTATACAAAAAGGCATTTTTAAAAAAAAGGTCAATTTTTATGTGCGCCCGTGTGCTTGTTTGTCCCGGTGTCTAAACACGATAACTCAAAAACGAAAAGTCGTTAAAATATCAAACTTGGTATTTAAGTTCAGTATCTTCCAGAGATGTGACACGAAATTTTTGAGAAGAATCTCCCTACACCTTATTAGCCTTTACATGGAAATTTTTTCGAAAATTTTTATTTTCATAAAAATGGCTCAAACGATTTTGACCAAAATATCGTTTATTAAAGATATTTACCTGACAAATAAAATGTATATTTTGAATTTTCTGGCAATAGCCTCTGAAGGCTACATTATTATGCATGAATGTTCCAGTATTTTGCATAACTGCTAAACCGTAAAAGATGGACAAAACTTGCCACACAGAAAATGTAGAGCACGTTAAAACACACAATTTGTTTTATACACTTTTTTCGTGGAGTTGGTCCTTTTTTGAGATCTTCCTTGTTTTTGGTTTCACATCTAAATAAAAAATATGATGGGTACCATTTACATGACTTTCTCCACATCTCTGCAACAAATTATTCTTAAAAAGCTTACACTTCTATTTACTTGATGCTAATCAGTAAAAAAATTAGTAGAAATAGCCATATTACTTGCTTCATTGAAAGTAGAAGCGAAATAAGGGAGTACCATAGCTTAAAGTGATAATCAAAAGCTGGTTGCTAGGTCACTGAAGTGCAGTTGACAAATTCCTGAATGAGAAAAGTATTAGTTTTTCATAGCAGTAGCCAAAAATAAGGGAGGTCTCAAAAACGACGAACTCCACGAAAAAAAATGTACATAACATAAACTGTGTGTTTTAACGTGCTCTACATTTTTTGTCTCGTAAGTTTTTGTCCATCTCTTACAGTTTAGCAGTTATTCAAATTTCAGTAAAATTCATCCAGAATAAACTAATCTTCAGAGGCTATTCCCAGAAGATTCAAGATATACATTTTATTTTTCAGGTAAATATGTTTAATATACGAAATTTTAATCAAAATCGTTAAAGCCATTTTTGAGAAAATCAAAAGTTTCGATAAAACTTCCATGCAAAGGGTAGTTGAAGTTGCGGGAATTTTTCTCAAAATCTTTGTGTCGCATCCCTGGTACATAACTCCGTGGCACGACAGCTCACGGGGAACCTTGGCCTACCGCCCGGCCGCTGCGTCCCCCATCTCGGTCCACTACAGACGTCATGGATGGGGTGCAGTATTGGAGGGTGAGACGTGGTCAGCGCCTCGAGCCCCTCCCGGCCGGTTAATGCGGTCCTCACGATCTGGAGCCGCTACTTCTCCATCAAGTAGCTCCTCAATTGGCCCCCCAGGGACCTCACGAGGCTGAGTACACCCCGGTCCAGGTCTCCCAGCGGGGGAAAAATCCCCACGCCGGTACTGGGGATCGAACCCAGGTCTCCCGCTTGGTAGGCAGCTGGGCTACCACCGCGCTAAGGAGACGACCATCCCTGGTACATACTAAACTTAAATACCAAGTTTGGTATTTTACCTAGTTTTTGTTTTTCAGTTATCGTGTTCACAGACACACAGACACACGGGCCTTTTTCCGAAAATACTTTTTTTAGATAAAGGGGACCCTAAAACATATATTTCCGGTAAAATCTCGGTATTGAATTTTTGGGTGGGGTGCAATACCTTCTCTATACACTATGTACATAGTGCGTATAGAGAAAAAAACTTACTTTTCTCATGCAGAAATTTGTCAACCCCTGTCCATGCAAACAAAGATTATTTCTGCTAATTTGATCTCGATTAGCCTAAAATCAACAGAAACTTAAGTTTATGAACAATAATTTGTTATAGAGATGTGGAGGAAGTCATGAGAATGAAACACATCAGCTTTTTTTTGTGGAGCATACAATTTTCATGCATCAAACAGTACAAATATAACCATAATAATTGTTATTATAAGTATCTGAAGTGCTTTAAAATATTTTATTGTAATGTTTATCAGCTCACGTAAAAAATTATGGGAAAATATCCAGATTTTTACAAAAACAATAGTATTAAAAATAAGCATGAGCTGATGTATCAATGTTGCTCGATAAAGACCAAAATTAAGGCTTCCCATAACATTCAATTAATAATGCCTCAATGAGCAATCAACACGCAAGCATCCACAAAATAACATACAAAACAGATACACAGAATGGAACACAAAACCTTAGCCGAAAAACCTATGCATGAATAACGGTATAACCCGCTAATTTAACGTAAAGAGACCAACATACCTCAGGCCACACAAGGTACATTTGCATATAACACACGCACTACACCACAAAGTATTTGAACACACCAAAGAAACACAATACGGCTAAGCAAAACCAACAAAACACGTCACAATTACAAACTAATGACTACTGTGAAAGAAACAGAAAATAACACACCAGCCTGAAAACAGATTCCTGCCTAGCATTTATAATAATAATGAGTAACCTTCAGCGTTAGCTGAAAAAGGAATAAAACACCACACTCACAAAAAACCAGACATACACAAAAAACACACACACACATACACAGCTGACGTATTACATCATATGGCTTTTTCTGTCTTATGTTAGCGAGTATACATTTATTCTTGAGAATTTTTTTCCAATTTCATTTCCATCGAAATAGCTACACGTTTTTATTGATACATGGAAATATATAAATATCTTTGAAATGTTATAATGTGTCGGAATTATATCATAATATTTTAACATATATTGTGTATTTGAAGAACACTTGAATTTTTTTATAGTACGTTTTCGTCTATTATTTAATATTTTCCAGTTATACAAGATTATATAAAATTCCATCCGAATGAACTGAACTTTACTGTTTGGCATTGTAGCTTAGTCGGTAATGTGTAGGAGAAATCCTGAGTTCGATTCCTGGCTGAGAAGGGCATTTTTATCTATTCAAAATTATAATCTGTTCTCCCCGAGTCTAGAATTGTGAATCACAATGTGAATATGTGTGTGTAAAGTTAAAGATAACTCACCAAAGGTAAGACACACACACAGTAAACGAAGAACGTCATTGCTATGAGCAAATTATTGTTTTAAATGCGATATGGCGATGAAGGGTCATTTAAATAGAACAGAATAAAAACTTCACAGCTTACTCACAGAAAATTCATTGTATAGATCTTTCCATGTAAAACATTTTAAGAGCTATTTTAAGAAGATAAAAAAAGTTTTAAAATATTTAATTTCATAAATGATAGTAAAATGTGGGAGATTTTCTTCAAATCTTCCTTTAGTATCTTTGGAAGATACTAAATTGAAATACCGAGTTTACGGCAAAAGAATAAAGCATGGGTAGTTCTGGACTTCATGCAGATTGCATAAACAAAAACTGCACAGTCTCAGACTATTCGAAAGTACGCAAAACTGATATCCGCTTCTGTATAAACAGTCACCTCAAATTTAAATGCTATATCCATTTTTGATAGGTAACATATCACCGACCACAAACCTTCACCCTCATCTCCCCTCACTGAAGGCTCACTAACCATAAGAAGAATTGATCAGCTGAAGATCACTGTTACTTTTCTTGTGCATAACAATGCAATAAGGTACGCGAAGAGCAGTCTCTCTCAGATCACTAGAGTGTTGAACACAGGACTTTCCTCTCTCTTCCGGTAACTGTCGAACACAGGACAGGTCGTCCGACCGCAGAGCGGCAACGCTATACTGACCACAACGACTCGATTGTCACTGTCACTAACACGCCTGCCTATTTATTTTGCATGCCTGCTATTTGGCAAAGGTAGCTTGGATTATCTAGAAATATCTCCTTGTATCCCAATAATGCTTCTGGAATTTACATCTCTCCAATCAATCAAACAAAACGGTCGATGCCGATAGACACACCACCATCCACACGAAGAACCTCTGCCAAAGTAACTGTGTTATACCAGCCATATGAAAGGGCGAGTCCGCTGAACGGCCAACCTTCACCAATACCATGTACATGTGGACAAAGTATGCATTATTATTACATATTTTCATGGCACACTAGCTGCAATTTAAATGTAATTTCAATAAAAGAGATGCATCCATAGAAATATAACTAAAGATTTGACGGTTCTCCGAGCAATAAAAGGATGCACTAGACAAGATCATGTTAGAAACGAAGACATAAGAACAGAAAAGGACATATTTTCCTTAAAAGAAAGGATACAAATAGAGAACAATGGAAAAGTCATTTACAAAGAATGGATAACTCTTGCATTCCATTTCAGTCATACAAATATAAACCTGTAGGCTACAGAACAATAGGAAGACCAGTAAAAATATGGGAAGAAATATGAGGCAGGAACAGGAGAGTTCTCCTTGTCCATGAAGCGTTGATGATGAAGAAGATGATTTGACGGTGCTAACAGTATAGTACTGTGACAGAGCCAGAACTGTTGCAACTTGATGCTCACTCACATTTCCATATATTTCTTTGCCGAAGACAAATTTCTACATCTTGTTAAGGAAGTTATAGTCCAGAACACACCGCTTAAGATATCAGCTGTTTTGCGGGCCTATCCGGACCAATTCCAGTAAAATCTAAGACTCAGTTCTTATACAATCCATCCAAGAGCTACGCACTTCAAAACCACAATAGCAACCACAAATATATTAAAATTTGGAGCTACATATAGGACGCCGTAGCCGAGTGAATAGATCTCTCGCATCCTACCAAGGTGGACCGGGTTCATTTCCAAGCTATCCCATGTGGGATTTTTATGGACAAAACAGAGTTTGGGCGAGTTTTCTAACGGTTCTCTGACTTCCTCCACCATTTATTTCTCCACATGCACCATAATATCCTGTCCATCTATTTCATATCTTCGTCATTTCGTATTTTCTTCTTGACTCTCATACTAGACACTGGATGGAACCTGACTATGCTCTCTGACGCAGAGTCCGTCAGCTGCTCAACAAACTACTACCTACCGCAATGCGCTAGCTCGAAAGTCCTGGAGGGTGTGACTCAGGGTAAACTGTGAAAGAAGAACTACTAAACACCAGCGGAACACAAGGTCCGTTGCATCATGCCCTCAATAAGCCTCGAGGAGCTTCGTTTCACCCCTTCTGCCACGTAATACCCGCAATACTAAAACATCTACATCCGGTCTATAAAATGATAAGCCAAAGTGAGGTACAATATGACACACTCTGCCCTCAACCTATTAAAATATCGTCGTCGTACTCTTAAATTGTGTGACCTATGGCAAACTTGGGAGCCACTTTTCCTAGATCTGTGCTCAATACATTAGGACAGTAGTACAATCATATATGCCCAACTCCGCTGTTCCAACTTTACTTGTCTGAGTCACAGTACTCAATATATAGAGATAAAGGGATAGGGAACGGAAGCAAGGCAGGATAGATAGAAGATGAAGATAGATTGGGAGAAAAAGAGAGAGATTTGATAGAGATATGTAGAGATACAGAGATAAAGATATTGACACAAAGAGAGAGAGAGAGAAAGAGGGAGAGACGGTCATAGACATATAGATAGAGAGAGGGAGATGGGGGAGAGTTAGAGTAATAGGGAGTTGTAGAAAGAGTTAGAGAGAGAGAGAGAGAGAGAGAGAGAAGATAGAGATAAATAGAGAGCGGCGGTAGCAGAGAGATAGTGAGAGAGAAAGCGAGAGATAGATAAACATATACAGAGATAAACAGAGTGGATAGAGAGAGATAGAGATAATTGAGTTAGAAAGACAGATATAGAGAGGAGTATGGATAGATAGAGAGTGCGATAGAGAGACTGATAGAGATCGATATAGAGAGACGGAAGGAAGGAGGGAAGAGAGGAAGGAGAGAGAAATAGACAGAAAGAAAGAGAGACAGATAGAGGGAGATACAGAGATTGAATGAGAGATATAGAGGGAGATAGAGAGTGCTAGAGATACAACCATAAGAGAGAAAAAACAGTGCGAGAGACACAGAGAGAGAAGGAAGGAGAGGCGGACGGACAAGAGCGAGAGACTTCAAAGGCTACCGGGAGAGACGTCATCACTGAACGCAGATCATAGCCGAAGTTGTTGCGCTTCTCGCTCTCCATATCAACAATAGCTGGGCCAAAATTCTGAGCCGTATTGCATACTACAGGCAGACCCCTGTGTGTCTGAGTAATTCCCTGCTCTTTGGTGCGCACTCAAGCTGTATGTGGTAGCACGCTGAGTTATTAGTATAAGCTAGTAAAGGCCTATTTTCTCCTCTGATATCATGAGATGTGGTAGACCTTGTGTCCTTCAATAATCCTTTAAAGCGAGTTATAGTTGATGGTTATGTACAAAACAAAATACCATTAGTAGCTCCTGCATTTACCACCGAAATGTAATACACACCCTTACGATTTTAGTTTTTCTCTTCAAGTATCAAAATATATAACTTATTGATAAGTTTTTCTCATTTCCTATTTAATGAATTTTAAACATTTGTCACACCCACGTTTTAAACATACCAGTTTCCCTAATATGTATCATAAACTTTCGAAAATATCCAGTAATTAAGAGTTCATTTTTATCTCATTTTTGTTCCTCATGCGATTATAAAAACCAAATAATGCATATCCTTATCCGGTGCATGCTTTATGCACAAGCGCAGAATAAATTACATTTCCTCTACTCACGCTCTCACTCGCACGCAGACACATACGCAGAGCCCCATTACGTATTTTCAGCTAACCGTGTTTGCTTTTCATGTTACCATGGTTACAGCTGGCTGCCTTCACAAGCAGAATTTAAGCTGATGGTTTTATGCTGTGAATTGTTTTAATGTTTATTGCAGATCTAATTTACTATTCAGCTGTAAAATAAACTACCTAAAGTACCTTAACCAGGAGTTGATGAGTGTTAATCTTACGTATTTAGTGGCATTAGGAGTATATAATTTAAATTCAAAAGCAAATGGGTGCTTTATCTTTTTATTTTACTATTTCGTTCATGACACGTGATCATAGGAAGTGGCCCATCTAGTACATTGGCGCGTAAACTTCCAACCAATCGTAACTCATTATATCTGTATTTTAATCGTTTTTTTATCACACACACGTGCAATTGTTTTTCTAAATTTGTTTTCTCTCTGAACTAATATGTTCGTCTCCCAATAATAGTATCAGTGTGCAGTGATATTCCCGTATATAATGGCGGAAGTTCCAAAACGTTTTGGGGAAAGGTGTATCGCTGAAATAAACATATTAATTGAAAGCTCAAAGCAGCAGAATATTAAAAACAACAGCGAGAGTGGGTGGAACCAGTTCAACGAATTCTGTAATCAACGAAGCCATGACTTATGATGTGGACATCAAGTTGCAGTGATTTCGGTGCAAATAGACGTCAAGCCAAATGGTATTTTAGAAATGTTATTCTTCGTGTCTATATAGGCTAATCATTTTTATTTTATTCACGAAATAGTCTTATTAAACAAAACACATCATTATATTACATTTCTTAGTATAAAAGTGTTCTGGTTTACTTGTTCTTATGTCACACTAAAATTGTAAAGGAATACTCTAGTTCAACTTGAAAGCAAATTGAATTGTTTTAAATGTATCAGACTGAAAAATCCACTGTTATTGTCGAGATATGAATTAGAACCTCCCAATTTCTTTCTGGTTGCTCGAACCAACTAAGCCACAATGACACTATCCCAGCACGATATTAATTTCTACAACTGATTCGCAAAATAAAAGTTTACTTCGACTACTGACAGCATTTATACATTTTTCAAGGTTGAGATGTACTTATTTAATTCTGGCTGCGTAGAGTATGTTTTGGAAGTGATTGGTTTAATAGTAACTGATATTTACAAGTTTTACTAATTTCTCGAAGTTTAAAAATGTTCCTGTCTGAAGAAGCAAACATTCGACGTCTGATGTTTCATAACGTTATGATCTCATTTGTTAACTGTTTTGCCCAGTGATATAACACCATGTTATAGCCACTAATATTCCAGGATTTGGTCGAAAAATATGACCATTTTTAGCGGCTGTATTTGGTTAACAGCACTTAAAAGGATCCAAAAGTGTGGTATGATGGCGAATGGATTGTCATCGAAGTCACTTTTGTTGCGTTGAGTTTTGGGATACTTGACAATACATGTTCCAGTGTAAATGTTTGGGATTTTTACAGCAGATGTAACATTGAATTGACAAATTATTTAAGGTAAGTTGGCGACATTGTTCCCAGTCTATCCCTGTGTAGGACCCTAGGTCGCAAAGCGTGGGCCAATTTGAATTTACAAAGCTGCAAAGCATAGACAAAGGGTGCAAATAAAACAAAATGATGCCTTTGATGAAACAATTTATAACACTAGTTTCCGAAAATTATTTCTAAAAGAAAAAAATGTAAGCTAAGGGCTTTCGGAAAAAATCTTCGAAATCCGTTGTATAGTCGAAGTAAGTTTTATGAATTATCAATCTGATTCTACCACTCAAACTCTGTTCTACACTCTTCTTGTGTGATGAAACTATTAATTACTGAATTAATATTTCTTTTACCTTACTGAAAAAGCTGTGCATAATTAATTATCCCTGAAATCACCCTGTGGTTTCCTAATAATAATAGTCACCAGGAAAACGCAAATTGCACGTTTTTCTTTTCCAATTTTTGCAAAAATAAAAACTTTGTAGACAGTCATTCCTGAACTCTTACAAACATTTATCGGATCTGAAATTCTATAATAAGTAATAACTAATCAAGCAAAATAATGTTAAATAAATTGCTATTAATTCGTTAAATTTTTATTTTCACGCGGAAATACAAACCTGATAAAACGCTTTGCATCATTGTTCATTTAAAATCCACCAAACAGAGACAAATTCTACCAACGTTCTGCTTGACCATTGCCTATGTAGTGTAATGTAATGTAAATAATCTTGGGTTAAAACGTTTTAAAGCAAATATTCAGCTTTTAACACTTAAGAACAGAACATTTGCTTATGCCAAAGTGTTTCGCCTGAAGAATTAAGAATTTTAACAATTGCATTTATGGTTTTGAATACAAACAAACTTAGAAAAGTCTTCATGAAGAGGTTCCCAATTCTCTTCAGAATTTATTGAGTGTTTGTTGTGATTCGTTGTTTCGTTTACATAGAATGTTGTGATCTGGACCAAAAAAAATTGTCATTGGAAGACTAAAATTGGTATCGATTTTTGAGTCTATTTGTCGCCGGGGATACTATTTTGTACCTAAGAAATACCTTGTGCCTTAAATATATCAAAGGAAATACATACTGCACCCACGAAAAAATCTTATGTGTTCCATTCACATGGCTTTCTCTACATCTCTGTAACAAGTTATTGCTAAAAAGCTTATGCTTCTATTTACTTCATACTAATCAGAAAAAATAGCACAAATAGTCTTATTACTTGCTTCCTTGTAACTAGAAGCGAAATAAGGGAGTACCATATGTTTAAGTGATACTGAAAAGTTAGTTGCTATGTGACTGAAGTTCTTTTGTTTCTATGCACAAGAGTTGACAAAGTCCTGTAGGAGAAAAATTAGTTTTTTAAAGCTGAAACGAAAAACAAGGAATATGTAAAAAACGATCTACTCCACGAATAAAATGTATATAATATAAATTGTGTGTTTTAACGTGCTCTACATTTTTTGTGGAGTAAGCTTTTATATAGCTCTTACGGTTTAGCAATTATGCAAAATTCCGTAACTTACACCCAGAATAAAGTAAGCTTCAGAGACTATTCCCAGAAAAATGAATATACATATTTTATTTGACAAGTAAATATCTTTAATATATGATATTTTAATCAAAACCGTTTGAGCTGTTTTTGAGGAAATTACATTTTTCGAAAAAAGCACCATGTAAAGGGTAGTTCGGGGTGAGAGAATTTTTCTCAAAATCTTCGTGTTGTATCCCTGGAAGATAATAAACTTAAACACCGAGTTTCGTAATTTACAGACTTTCGTTTTTGAGTTATCGTGCTCACAGGCACGCGGACAGATGGACTTTTTTCTGAAAAAGGTTTTTTTTTTTATACACTACGTACGTGGTACGTGTAGAGAAAGTAAACATTGGCAAATACGATGTCTATGTTCCGAAATGATGATGAGACTTCAGGTCAACATTTAAATTTACAGTAATTTCAATAAGGAAAGGCACAGCTTAACATGTATCCCTATTCCTGACACGCATATATAGAGTAGAAGTTAGAGAATTAGATTGCTAGAATCCTGACTTACGCTTTAGAATTGAGAGACCGTGAGCTAAAGTTGCCACGTTTGATCTATATTGCATTACTGGTAATTCAGACGTGATGAGGATAAAGCTTTGTGACAGCGTTGCCTACATCAAAAGTGTAACGCGCAACGTCTTTGGGAATGCAAACGCTAAGCGCTAAGTGTCTGGCGTGCTGTAAGCTTTCCAAGCGTGTTGCATGTATTCCTGTTTTTGGTGCGGTGTTTGTTTGTAATTCTCACAGCTGCACATACATGACTAACGAGCATGACCTGGAGATAATATATAAATAAAAATGTGATGTGTTCCATTCATATGCCATTCTCTACATCTCTACAACAATATATACTTCATGCTCATCGAGAAAAAATTAGCAGAAATAGTATTATTTCTTGCTTTATTGCAAGTAGAAGCGAAATAAGGGAGTACCATAGGTTAAAGTGAAAGTCAAAAGCTGGTTGCTATGTGACTAAAGTTCCTTTGTTTTTATTGACAGCAATTGATAAATTCCTGTATGAGAAAAGTATGTTTTTTAAAGCTGAAACCAAGAAAAAGAAATATCTCAAAAATGATCCACTCCAGGAAAAAAATGTATATAGCATAAGTTGTGTGTTTTAACGTGCTGTATATTTTTTGTGTGTTAAGTTTTTGTCCATCTCTTACGGTTTAGTGGTTATGCAAAATTAATCCATATTAAAGTAGTCTTCAGAGGCTATTCCCAGAAAATTCAAAATATACTTTTTATTTGTCAGGTAAATATATTTAATATATGATACTTTAATCGAAATACTTAGAGCCATTTTTGAAAAAAATCCAAATTTCCGAAAAAGTTCTATGTAAAGGGTTGTTTGCGGTGGGGAGATTTTTTCTCAAAATGTTCGTGTCGCATTCCTGGAAGATACTGAACTTAAATAGCATTTTTGGTATTTTACCGACTTTTCGTTTTTGAGTTATCGTGTTCACAGACACACTGAACATGGGCACACGGACACACACACACACACGGACCTTTTTATGGAAATACTTTTTTTTTGGATACAGGGGACCCTAAAACATATATTTCCGGTGAAATATCGGTATCGAATTTTTTGGTGGAGTGCAATACCTTCTCTATACACTATGTACATAGTAGGTATAGAGAAAGTAAAAATCTGATGTGTGAGGTTCGGTTCGCTTTGCATGATACCGTTTGAGAAAAGCTGAATAGTTTAACACTGAACCAATAAAAATATCTTGAAAATGGTCAGCTCTACAAAAAAAAAATCATATATGACATAAATTATATGTAGGTATAGTAATTTGGGGGCCGATAGCGGAAGAAAATTAAAGTTATAGCAGCAAGGTATGTAATTATTAGATGTTGACAATGTAGTGTGAACGTAGTAGTAGTAATAGAAGGAAAATGGGTCAGTGGCTGCGTGGTAGACTGATGCTTTTACTAGAGTGGTAGGTTATTGAGGTTGAGTGGGTGGTAAACAAATACCACTCATTTACGAAAACTAACAATTTTAATTAATTTGATGTTGTGCAAGTCATTAGCATCAATACGGTTTCATTGTCTTTCAAGATACATAAGTACAATGCACGCAGCATACATTGGTAACGTCTAAAAGTGAATCGTCTGCGATTGGCACGTAAACAGGCTTTATATTATAAAAACATCGACTATTGGGTACAGGCACAGGTGTTTCCTGTACTAATTTACGCATTCATTTAGTGGGCTTCTTATCATTACATTTGAAATTTCGTCCAGTTTAGTCGCGATTAAAAGTTTAGGCCTGCCGCTTTTTCGGAGCCTCATGTACAGATCCAGTTTCACGGATTTTAGTAATTAAATTTGCTAACAAGGACATTCCAAATGAGCAAAACGTTCAAGAAATGTATGTTTTTAATTTTTGAAATCTTATCACCATCAAAGAATACGTGAACTGAAAACGTTTTCTCTTCAAAGGTTAGCATTTGACTTCGTTTCATAAGCACTACCACATGGTATTGACTTCAAGTACATATTTCTCGCGGTATTATTCAAGCAGAATAAGGGAGATACTTCCCTTCCATGGCTCTGTTACCAACGTAACCACTGTTACAACCGTCCAGTTCACTGCGGAGACTTTTTGAGTCATCCGATACTATGTAATTTTGTTAGCGTTGTTCTAAGGATCTGCTTCGTGTTTGCGTGAAACCTTACTGTTTGCCTGAAATTAGATTTGAACGTTTCTACAATGACTTAGCTTCATTTTTACTTTCTCTACACGTACTATGTAGATAATGTATAAATTCGTTACTTAGATTTCACCGCAAATATGCTTTAGGATCCCCTGTATCCAAAAAAAGCATTTTCAGAAATAGTTGCGTGTGTTTGTGCGTGTGTCTGTGTCCGTGTATCTGTGAACACCATAACTCAAAATCGAATAGTCGGTAAAATACCTAACTTAGTATTTAAGTTTAGTATCTTCCAGAAATGCGACACGAAGATTTTGAGAAAAATTCCCCCACACCAAACTACCCTTTACATGGAACTTTTTTCGAAAAGTTTGATTTTATCATAACGATTTTGATTAAAATATCATATACTAAAGATATTTACCTGAAAATTAAGTTGAATATCTTGAATTTTCTAGGAATAGCATATGAAGACATATTTGTTCTGAAAGAATTTTGTAGGATTTTGCATAACTGGTTAACCGTAAGCGATAGACATAACCCTACCATTCAAAAAATGTAAAGCACGTTAGAACTCACAATATATGCTATATAATTTTTTTCCGTGGAGTTGATCGGTTTTAAATATTCCTTGTTTTGATTTAAGCTTTAAAAAATTTTATTTTTCTCATACAAGAATCTTTAAACTCCTGTCCATACAAATTTAGGAACTTCAGTCACATTGCAACTATACTTTTAACCTATAGTACTCCCTTATTTCACCATTACTTGCAAGGAAGCAAGTAATAACATTATTTTTGCTAATTTGTTCTCGATTAGCATGAAGTAAATAGAAGAATAAACTTTTTAACAATAATTTGTTGCAGAGACGTAGAGAAAATCATGTGAATGGAACACATGAGATTTTTGCTCATATAATTATTCTCTAGTGATTTACAAATTAGTGTAAAGTTCCATTATTCCATTACAACTTCCATGAGCAGCCTCTCTAGTCCTACTAGTTTCACTCGGTGATATGAATTCCTCTTCAAAGTCCCGAAGAGATGACAATCAGACGGGGCCATGTTGGAGCACTACATTAAGTCTATTTCATTAGGTAATGTTACCTTCTGTGTCCTTGGCGTCTGCCCTCTGTATGCCCAAACATTAATCACCTGTGACTCCCTGCAATGTTGATCATACCGTTGATTATCTTTGATGTCACTTGCATGCGCCTGGAAGAAATGTGATGTAATGCATTCAAAAGAAACTCTGCTTTGTTCTGCTCTTCCACCAGGAGCTAGTTCAGAATGACAAGCTCAGGAGTGTAAATTGCAACAGTATATTAGCCCGCTGTGTATTTTATTAGTTTAGTTTAATTATTATTTATTTTTGCATAGTCTAAATTAAGAAATATATCTGCTTCAGTGGCCTAAACTGAACAGATTACAGAGCACAAAACCTTAGGGTGAGAAGTTACTATTGTGAACGCCAAATTTACTTTCTTTGTTAATGTTAGTAACACAATTACCTTTGTAAGAGTAAGATTTTAGGGCATTAGAGACATAAGTAACAGGGTACTTTTTAGAGAAATTCTCTTCCCTAAAAGTTAGCAGCTCGGGACTTTTTCATTATAAAGAGCGGTCACGAGAGTCTAACACAAAGAACTTACACAATTAATTAGGCGACAACGTTATTTTAGCGCTTCTTTTCAACCAATCAGGAATGAGCTTCAAGATTGGAGATTTTTAGGTATATAAGCGATGCGCTTACAAGAAATTGGGTTGCTGCTTCTTCTTCTTCTTGTGGGATTTCGTATTATATTTGTGATGGTGTACGCGCTACGCTATAGGCTGTACGTTGTACGTACGTGAGCCCGGCGGTGTTAGTGCCTAAGTATGTGATACTATTACGCGAAACTTTGTAGTTATCGCAGGAGTCGATTTGTCGCGTAATAGGGAAGTTCGCAGTAATTACCGAAGACTCTCGAAAACAAGAACTTATTAAAAAGCAGAAGATAACACTAGTTATTAACATTTCTTCGTCTTCAAGACTTATTATGTCGGGAATCGCTCCTAGGATTAGTCTCTCAACAAGTAACAAAGGTAAATAAAAACATTAATTCAGTAGAATCTAAAGTGAAGCACTTCTATTTTTACTTTCTCTATACACACTATGTATAGAGAAGGTATTGTAATGTACCCAAAAATTCTATACCGAGATTTCACCGGAAATACAAGTTTTGGGTCCCCCTGAATCCAAAAAAAGCATTTTTAGAAATATGTCCGTGGGTGTGTCTGCCTGTCTGTCATGCGTATGTATGTGTGTGTATGTGGACAGCATTGCTCAAAAACGAAAGGACCGTTAAATACCAAACTTGATATTTAAGTTTCGTATCTTCCAAGGATGCGACACGAAGATTTCCAAGGAAATCCCCCCACCCCAAACTACCCTTTACATGGAACTTTTTTGAAAATTTTGATTTTCTAAAAATGGCTCTAACGATTTTGATTAAAATATCGTATATTAAAGATATTTACCTACAAAAAAATGTATATCTTGAATGTTCTGGGAATAGCCTCAGAAGACTGCTTTATTCTGTGTGAATTTTACGGTATTTTGCATAACTGGTAAACCGTAAGACATGGACAAAAACTTGGCACGCAAAACATGTAGAGCACATTAAAGCACACAATTTTGTGATATACATTTTTTCGTGGAGTTGATAGTTTTTTAGGTATTCCTTGTTTTTGGTCTCAGATATGAAAAACATACTTTTCTCATACAGGAATTGGTCAACTCCTGTCCACAGAAACAAAGGAACTTCAGTCACATAGCAACCAGCTTTTGACTATTACTTTAAACTATGCTATTCGCTTATTTGCTTCTACTTACAAGGAAGGAAGCAATAAGACTATTTGTGCTAATTTTTTCTCAATTAGTATGAAGTAAATAGAAGCATAGATTTTTAACAATAATTTGTTGCAGAGAGGTAGAGAAAGACATGTAAATGGAACACATCAGATTTTTTAGCCTATTCCGTGTCACATACCCCAGTTATTCTTACTCCCCCTCAGTGAGAGTCAAACCTGCGTTCTACGAGGATGAGCATAGCCGGCGCATCAAAGAACTTTCAAGAGGTATGTACACGCCTGTTTATAAAGTATGTCACTGGTGCTAAACCAGACCGACCCCGAGTTAGACAAAACAACGGCGACATATTGAAGCACAACGTGATAGGGACAAAATATAAAATACAAATCAGTACATAAGTGCGTCTCCAGAGTTAACATAGAACAGACATATGTCGAAGCGATTTCGTGCTGCATTTAGAAGTAATATCACCTCTATGATATTAAGTAATAGAAACCCCGAACAAATCTGCGTTAGCTATTCTCTAGAGTTTATTTCGCAAGAACAAGGAAAACATGATTTTTATTGGTTGAAAGAATATATTACGTCTTTTGGTTGTTTCGCGTAGGTAAGTTACACAAGGTGGCTCAACTTCCCCGTATTTGCGCGTGACCTTAGTTCTCTCCTTCTGCCTTAACAGCGGGGAAGGTGAGCGGGTAAAACTAATGACCGTCTCGCCAGTTCTTCACTGGCGGGTTTCAACTTGAAATGATCCCGTTTAGTTTCGCAACTCTTCTAAAGCATGAAGGGATATTAGCTTACATCAAATATGGGGTATTTGGATCACCAAGAATGTGCTTTTTGCCAAGATCTCAGAGCACTAGCAACATTTAAAGCGCTTCAAACAGGCCACTCTATCCATTCTATTACAGCCAATCAAAGCACCTGTCTCTACCTTAAATAGAGCTAGTTGCATTCAAAGCGAAAAATAGCAATGTATGGAAATTTCTTGTGCTACCTTTGCGTCTTTCACGGCAACATTGCAGCAAACGGAAACAGGCCCCATCATATACACACACGTATGTAGACCGAATGGTAACTCGTTCCTAGTGTGACCGTGAGTTGGATTTACAGCTTGAAGGAAATGAGGATTTTTGTTTGTTTGTTTTTACTAGCCTAACGTTCTTTAACCTGGCTGGCCGTATCGGACGATGAATGAAACGATTCTCCAATAATCTCGGAGTCCTTGGATCTTAAAGTTACTGGACATCGTCTTCTCAGGACAAGAGAAAACCCCAGAAAGAAAAAATCTTTATCCGGGCAACTCATCCTAAGCGAGATTCGAATTCGCTATCTTTCACTATCTCCACACAACCTAGGAGGATATGACTTTTTCACTTGCTATAAAATATTTATTAGTTCACAAAGCACAACCAGTAAAGCCAATGTGTATTTTAAATAAATTAGCTAACATATTATAAAATATAACACTAGGAAGTGAGTAGTGAGCTATTGATGTTTTCCATCGTGCATACCTTTCACCATAATTATTAGGCACGTCAAAATCGATATACATCGATATCTGCTTTTCTCGATTCCATTCACAGCCTTGAAAGTTCTATAAATTCCACCTTATGCCACTTCGGTTGTGCCATTTGTTGGCAGCTGCTGGTATTTATTTTGCACTCAAACGTACACAGAACACGTTTTCAGATGCTTCTCCACGTGAAAACGTCGATATGCTAACCACTCGCACTCAGCCTTGCGTGAAATGGCAACGACCTTTGCAAAAACAAAAGGGGTGTGGCAAGCTATTCAGACAGCTTTATTGCCGATGGAGCCGCGCAGTAATGAGCCTATTCAGAATGCACAACTTACCTTACGCAGAACACAGCTGATATTCTTCCTTACCTGAAACGAAACAAATGCTTGTTATTTAAACGGAATACATAAAAGAAGAAATGCTTTAAGAAACCCAAAGCAGCACGACAAAAAAAAAAAACGTTTCTAACACAGTAAACGATGTTTTAACAATTACCGAAAAACAGAGCAATTCATCAAATACACGTCAGTAATTAGAGCACAAAAATATTAAAAATCTTATGTGTTCCATTCACATGACTTTCTCTACATCTCTGTAACAGAGTATTGTTAAAAAACTTATGCTTCTATTTACTTCATGATAATCGAGAAAAAAATTAGCAGAAATAGTCTTAATACTTGCTTCCTTGTAAATAGAAGCGAAATAAGGGAGTACCATTGGTTAAAGTGATAGTCAAAAGCTGGTTGCTATGTGACTGAAGTTCCTATGTTTGTATGGACAGGAGTTGACATAATCCTCTATGAGAAAAGTATACTTTTTTAAAGCTGAAACCAAAAACAAGGAATATCTCAAAACGATCAACTCCATGAAAAAAATGCATATAACATAAATGCTGTGTTTTAATGTGCTCTACATTTTTTGAGGGGTAGGTTTTTTTCCATCTCTTACGGTTTAGTAGTTATGTAAAATTCGTAAAAGTCGTCCAGAATAAAGTAGTCTTCAGAGGCTATTCCCAGAAAATTCAAGATATACATTTCATATGTTAGGTAAATATCTTTAACATATGATATTGAAATCCAAATCATTAGAGCCATTTTTGAGAAAGTCAAAAATTTCGAAAAATTTTCTATGTAAAGGCTAGTTTGTCACGGGGGGATTTTTCTCAAAATCTTCTTGTCTCATTTCACCGAATTTTCATTTTTGAGTTATCGTGTGTTCACAGACACACGGACACACATGTATTTCCGGTGAAATACCGGTATTGAATTTTTGAGTGGAGTGCAATCAATACCTTCTCTATGCTCTATGTACATAGTACTATAGAGAAAGTAAAAATTGAGCTGAGGCATTTCGTTTCTGATGTGATAAATCTTAAGTTATCAATAATACCTATTTTTACTTTCTCTATCTCATTGTGCACATCTGCTAGACAAAGTAAAAGTAGGTATTCCATCCAAAAATTTGGTACCAATATATTATCAGAAATATGTTTTGAGAGCACATAATAAAAAAAAGGCAAAGAAAGGTATAAACATATCCATATGTATCTGTGTAGCATAGCTGAAAAACGAAAATTCGGTTAAATACCAAACTTGGTATTCAAGTTCAGCATCTTTTAAGACGTGACACGAAGATTTTCAACAAAATCCCCTACCTCTAACTACCCTTTATATAATACATTTTAAAAAAAGCTTTTATTTTTAAAAAATGTCTCTAGCGATTATGATTAAAATGTCATATGTTTACGATACTTTCGTGACAAATGAAATTCATATCTTGAATTTTTTGGGAATAGCCTCTGAGGATCTCTTCACTCGTGGAACCGGTAAACTGTAAGAGGGAGATGAAAGCTTACTACTCATATGTAGAGCTCGTTAAAGCACACACTATGTCACACACGTTTATTTGTAAAGTTAACCGTCTTCAGCTTTAAACCGCTTAAACTTTTCTCAAACGGATAACACATGGTTAACCGAGTGGTTAGACCACTCGCCTTTCACCTAGACGGCCCAGGTTCGATCCCAAGAGACCGCATGTGAGATTTGTGACGGACAAAGCGGCGCAGGGCCGGGATTTCTCCGGGTTCTCCGGTTTCCCCCGCCATCGCATTTCACCGGTGCTCCACCTTTATCATAAGTGTCATCGGTGTCACAAATAGTAAAATCGGACGTTAAACCTTATGAAAAAAACTTCGTATAGAGGAGTATCCTGAGAGGCAAGGCAACACTTCTTACAAAATCGTAAAGCGCTGTTATCTTTCTTTTCGTTCCTCTTTTGTTTACTCTTAGTAAGCAAAAATAACCGACTTTCAGTTATTTCACATAGCGATCGGGTTTTAAAGGATTTGTTTATCACTTTAGCCTGTGCATTCCCTTATTTTCCTCCAACTTACAAAGAAGCAAGCAATAAGGCCATTGTGCTAATGTTTATCTCGATTGTCACAATTCAGAAAAAAGAATCTTGAGCAAGAAAATTTTGTTTGCGGAGCAGCTACAGATAGTCATGTCAATTGAAAACACAAGATTTTTTGTTAATATTACGAGGGTTGGAACTTTAATAGTAGCGACTATTTATTTACAATTGATACAAAATAAATATCTGTTAACAAGTTTTACTGCCATTTAACAACTCGTTGCCAGCGATGTAGAAGTCGTAGGATACCTTTAGCAGCGCACGTTGTGTTGTTAGTTCGAAATGAATGGTCTCCCGCCTGACGAGTCCCTGGAAGTGGTTCATTCATCTTGGGAATGAAGTAAATTCACAAGTTTTAAGTACAGAAATTGCCAGTCCCATAGACCGAACAAAGTAACCCGGAATCTGTTGTATGCGGCCAAGCATTGTCATTTGAAATTATGGATGAGCTCTGTAGAAAATCTCACCGAAGCTCGAAAGCTCAAAATTCGAAGACTGAAAATTCATCAGAACCGCAACAATGTGAAAGTTAAGGTATTCTCGTGAACGGCTGTAACGGCGTTTTCGTTCCTGTGCAGCAAACCGTCAATGAGCTCTATTGCTGTTAATTTTTGGAACATAAACTGTGAGCGGTTTTTAAAAAACAGTAGCGACACTGGAGTTCAGCTTTGTGATTTTGACTAAATTCGGAAATAAAGGAACCACTTTATGGTATTTGCTTCAGAACTACCTCAGAGATTCATATAGAAGACTGTTCCACTTGTACACTCAAAGACATTGAAAATACTCCTGGAAGTACTTATCGTGAGACGGAGTCTTTTTGCTGTTACGGCTCATGTTTTCCACCTGTTTGCTATTTTTTTAAAAGCTTATTGGACAGTCCACGTTACCGAAGAGAAGGGATGGACATAAAAATGTAACTTACAACAAATGGATTTATGAGTTGCGAACTGGTGATCCCTAAACTCTCGCCTGCGGTGCCACAATTAGTTAAAGCGGGCGTTAAACACTACCAAAAAAATCCCTAAGCTCTCCTCACTGGATGGCACAAAATTGTGTCCTGAAGTTCTAATATCAAGGTAATTCACGCACGTATGGACTAAATTAACACATTGCTTATACAAGTCAAACTGTACCAAGATACCCTTCAACTGATGAAGGGGTGAATTGCTTTTTCTTATTCACGAGGTAAGTTGTACCAGAATGGCACCAATAAAAAGTGTGGTGGTAGCATGTCTGGCTCACATTCAACAGGTCGTGAGTTCGAATATCGCTTAGGGTGATTTACCGGATAAGGTTTTTTCGGTGTTTTCCCTTATCCTGAGAAGACGAATGTCAAATAATTTTAAGCTCCATGGACCCCGAATGACCAACCAGGTTAAAAAAAAAAAAAAATGGTGGTAGACACGAGAACCCTCAAACGTTCACATTTTCAGCAAAACAACAGCACTACGCTTATTGTTATTGTCTTTGAGTGAACTATTAACATAACAGGCGCTGCTAAAGGTACACACATTGCTACCAATGGGTTGTACACATTTCTGGTCATTACTTTGAACGATAGTAAAATTTTGTAACACGTATCTCTTTTTTATCAGTTATAAATAAATAGCTACCACTATTAAAATCTAACTCACGTATTGAGCATTTTGATTTTATTAAAAATGTAAGGAATAAACTTGCCTACATAAATTTAGAATTTAGTAAGAAATTTAACTACACTATTTTACTACTGAATGAAAGTTTAGAAAGATTAGAGGAAAAAAAGTTATTAAGTTAAAATAATAATACTCTTTTAAACTAATCTGTAGCAACTTCTCCTGAATTTTTTTCTTCGTTTTCTGGAAATATAATATATATATATATATATATATATATATATATATATATATATATATAAAGACCTAAGGACGATTAACTAAAAACTCGCACATATCATTATTTCAGAAATTCTACATTTACTTCTATTATAAACATTGAAATATGTGGCATAATAATTTGGAATGACCTTCACAAAATGTTATAACATCAATGTAATTGAATAGGATGCGTAGGCTACTCTCAAGTGTTTGTAAAACCGATCTTTATTAGTTACGGGACAAGGAAAGCCATTTCGTCTTTGGGCGATAATTTTCCAATATTTTTAGTCTGGGTCATAAAAGTAGATTTTAAAAAGAAAGAAAAAAAATATATTATGAACCATGTGTATTGATATTTCAGTAAATCTCGGTATCAAATTCTTGGACGGAATAAATACTTCCTTTAGTGAACGGCTTAGATTGTTAACAAAATAGTTGAAGGAGAATTGAAATAAGGTTGTAGTGTTATGCAACTTACTAGTCCCGTGGTGTAGGTGTGGTATGATAGAAACGCCGGCGCGGGGTAGGTCACCTTAGTAATGGAAAACGTAGCATGTGGGTGTGGCGTATGACAACCGTTGTGCCTTTGTTAACTTATCCCAAATGTGTGCTATTTTTAAACACACATACAACTTTAAATTGAAGAGTTTGGAATGTGAGATATCAATTTTCAGACAAGACAAAGTGAAAGCTAATCGACTGCTATCTTCGTTTGGTGTCGACTTGAAACGGCCCGTGTATCACACTAGAGAAATACAGAATCACAAAATTATATCCTTTGGTTTGAACTTTGATTTTAAATTTTCGAAGAAGAAAACTAAAAAGGACAAAATGGAAAACAACATTCATTGTTCCGCTGGCATAGATTATGAACAATCTTCAGCCTTTATGTTTAGTAAACAAACTACTGAATACTATTACTAATAATATTAATAATACTAATAATAATATACAAATAAACTGAATAGTAAACGACTGAAAAGAAGAATTACAAAGTATGAACTGAAAATTAGGAATTAAGAGAGTGAATAAATGCAAATATCTAGGATCCGTTAGAGCCTTCATAATAAAAGCTATTGTGAAACTGACAATAGAAAAGGTGAAGGAAGAAAAATAATTGGATTAAGAATATTATACATAAGAATAAGAGAATATTTAAACCTTTGGTGCAAAGTATCATGTTTAGGGTCAGAGACTTGCACATTAGATAGAATTTAAGCAAAATAAATTGTTAGCAACAGAGATGGAGTTTTAGTGAATAAAACTAGAAACCATAAAATTAGAGAAATAATTAATATTAAATTATCATCATATTAAATATAATTTAGGGTAGACAGGCTAGCAATTTAAAACAGATCCTTTTATCTCTTTCTAAGACATCTAATATCACTTCTCCCTTGAGTTTTATATTCATATAGTTATTTTGGAATGCGAGCATTCTCCTTTCGTACCACATCCTCATCCTAGTTACTTCTACGAGGATGATTCAAATATGAACGGTAATTTTGTTAAAAAAATTTATTGATTAAATATATCACAAGTGACTTCATCAGCATTTCTCAACATAGCCTCCTTCACACTCTACACATTTTTCCCAACGTTTTGGCAGCTTGAATATTCCTTCTTCAAAAAAAGTTTGAGGGCGTGTCGCCAACCAATGCGCACATGCTCCTCAACGTTCTCGTTGTTTTCGAAATGTTTCCCTCCAAGTGATTCTTTCATGGGTGCAAACAAAAAATAGTCTGGGGGGACAAGTCTGGACTACAGGGAGGGTGTTCAAGGGTTTCCCAGTGCATGTCCGCCATTGTGTCCATTGTCAAATTGGTGGTGTGAGGCGTAGCGTCGTCTTGGAGAAGGATGACACCTCTGATGGGCATACGACGTCTTTTACTTCGGTAGGCAGCTTTTACAGACCTTAACAATTGGCAATCGTAAGCTGTACTTCAATCATGAAGAAAATCAACCAGCAAAACTCCTCTGTAGTCTAAAAACACAGTTGCGAGGACTTTTCCGGCTGAGTGGCGTCGAGCATGACCTTCGTTTTCCACAAAACCTCGTGCGCCCTTAAATTGTCTGACCCAAGTAAACACTGGATTCCTCAAACTGTGCTCTTAAACGAGTTAAAATCTCCGAAGGTTTAACCCCTTCCTTGGTTAAAAACTTGATAATAATGCGTTGCGCAACAAACGAAGAGACTACTGACGCCAGAACCTAGTGAAGCGGCTAACAAAGCTAGTTCCCCTTCCTTAACACACTGACCTTCAACCCCCCACTCTGAACTGCTGCCTGTGTGATAAGCAACAATTACCGTTTATATTTGAATCAACCTCGTATATCGGTCTGTCTTCTCCCTTACGTTACAGCACCTAGTTGTACTCTAATTTCTTGATTTTTTGCATTCGGAATCCTATTTCTGATCTTATCCATCGCATTCCTGCTTCTGCAATTCATTTGTCCAATCTAGTTTTTAAACTCCATGCTTCTGCACACAAAACAACACAGCAACGTGTTATAAAACTCAGAATCGCTTCTTTCCTTACTCTGTTAATAGTGCTATTGCTTTCTCTATACGTACTATGTACATATGTATAGAGAAGGTATTGTTCCGCCCCCAAAAATTCGATACCGAGACTTCAACGGAAATACATATTTTGGGACCCCTGAATACAAAAAAAAAATTCAGAAAAAGGTCCGTGTGTGTCTGTCTGCTGTCTGTGTGTATGTGTGTGACTGTGGGCAGCATAGCTCAAACACGAAGAGTCCATTAAAAATGAAGAGGACGTTAAAGCACACAATTTATGTTATACACATTTTTTTTTCGTGGAGTTGATTGTTTTTTTAGATATTCTTTGTTTTTTATTTCAGCTTTAAAAAACATATTTTTCTCATACAGGAGTTTGTCAACTCCTGTCCATACAAATAAAAGCATTTCAGTCACATAGCAGCCAACTTTTGACTAGGACTTGAACCTATGGTACTCCCTTATTTCGCTTCTACTTACAAGGAAGCAAGTATGAAAACTGTTTCTGCATGAAGTAAATAGACGCACAAGCTTTTTAACAACAATTTGTTGCAGAGAAGTAGAGAAAGTCATGTGAATGGGACACATCAGATGTTTAGTTAGAGCGTTTTGTATTACAAAGCTTACTTTTAACTGTGTCTGTACCATTCACATGACTTTCTCTATATCCCTGCAACAAATTATTCCTAAAAAGCTTATGCTTCTATTTATTTCATGCCAATCTAGAAAAATTAACGGAAAAAGTCTTATTACTTTCTTCCTTGTAAGTAGAAAGGAAATAAGGGTGTAGCATAGGTTAAAGCGATAGTCAAAGGCTGGTTACTATGTCACTGAAGTTCCTTTGTATGAACATGAGTTGACAAATTCCTGTATTAAGATTTTCGACCCTGAAAACAAAAACAAGGAATATCTCAAAAACGATCAACTCCAAGAAGAAAATGTATGCAACATAAATTGTGTGTTTTAATGTGCTCTATATTTTTTGTATGGTAAGTTTTCGTCTATCTCTTACGGTTTAGCAGTTATACAAAATTCCGGAAAATTCACTCAGAAGCTATTCAGAGGCTATTCCCAGAAAATTCAAAATATAGATTTTATCTGTCGGGTAAATATCTGTAATAAACGATATTTTAATCAAAATCATTAGAGCCATTTTTTAGAAAAGCAACATTTTCGAAAAAAGTTCCATGTAAAGGATAGTTTGGGGTGGGGGGATTTTTCTCAAAATCTTCGTGTCGCATCCCTGGAAGATTCTAAACTTAAATACCAAGTTTGGTATTTTACCGACTTTTCGTTTTTGAGTTATCGTGTTCACAGACCTTTTTCTGAAAATTTTTTTTTAGATAAAGGGGACCCTAAAACATATATTTCCGGTGAAATCTCGGTATCGAATTTTTTGGTGGAGTGCAATACCTTCTCTATACACCATTACATAGTTCGTATAGAGCAAGTAATAAATTAGTCTCGCAACACATACGCACATTCGCTCATATTCTTACACAAAAGAAACCATTTTCTACTAGGAGCTTCTGCAGTTTTTGTTTAAACCAACTTCAGCATAAGGTCAAAAGCGGAGCAGAGTTATTTGAATGTTTATTGTTTGAGCTCACATTGTGGCACACGTAATTTATTTCGCCTTTGCTTCTTCGGCATTGGCAGGTACCGCAAGACATTGGCATTCAGCTTGAGTCGGATGGATGTTGATCCCAGCTGACGTATCATGCATTCTACATGCCCTTTGAGGCTAGGATCAACATAATATCAATAACCCACCCCTTGTCTCTGCCATTCCGCTGCTCAATATGGGTCGCAATGCTGCGGCACTGGGGCTTATGCAAACTCAAGCATTTGTTTGGGACCTGCTTCCCTTTTCTTTGTGCTTTTCAAGTTAACAGAGAATGCAGCGTATAGCTCAAGCCGAATGGAAATTAAACCAATAAACGTTACTCCTATGTTTCATATGAAGGAGCAAATTATACTAACCTCAAAATGCAACAAATTAAATTGAAGAAATACTAAGGAGCACAACACAAGAAAATAAACATCTGATATGTTTCATTCACATGACTTTCTCTATCTGTTCCATATAAAGATATTCTTACAAAGTAATATTTTATTATTCATATCATGCTAATTGAGATAAATCGGGTTTAATGCTTGTTTCTTTGTAAGTATGTAGTAGAACAGAAATAAGGAAATACATTAAACTAAAAGTCAGTTAAATCTTTGAAGAGCTTTGTCTTTTATAAGTTAACAGAGAATGCAGCATATATCTCAAGCCGAATGGAAATTAAACTAATAAACGTTACTCCTATGTTTCATATGCAACAAATTAAATTGAAGAAATACGAAGGAACAGAGCATAAGAAAGTAAACATCTGACATGACTTTCTTATCTGTTCCATATAAAGCTATTTTTATAAAGTAATATTATATTATTTATATCGAGATAAAGGCGGTGGCGTTGCTACTTGCCAAGTGGGAGACCTGGGTTCGATAACCAGTACCTGGACCGGGGTGCACTCAGCCTCGTGAGGTCAATTGAAGAGCTACTTGATAGAGAAGTAGCGGCTCCAGGTCGTGAAAACCGCATTAACTGGCCGGGGAGATCGAAGCGTAATACTGAACCCCACCTATGACGCCTGTAATGGACCGGGATGAGGGACGCAGCGGCCGGGCGGCAGGCCAAGGCTCTTAGTGAGCTGTGCCACGGAGAGTAGACTCGAGATAAACATCAGAATCTGTTTTATTGCTTGCTTCCTTGTAAGTAGAAAGGAAATAAGGGAATACATTGAATTAAAGCGAGTCAAATCTTTGAAAAGCTGGTCGCTATGTGCAACAATTCAGTTCGGTTAGCTTTGCTTGGTCCTGTGTGAAAAAAGTTAAGTTTAGAATTGAAATCTATACGGAATAGCAATGTACGTTGCATATATTATGCGTTTAAAAGAAATCTATATTTTTTGTGTAGTAAGATTTGGTCTATCTCTTAAGGTTTACTAGTTATGTAAAATTCACCAAATTCATCTTCAGAGGCTATTCCGAGAGAATTAAAAATATATATTTTATTTATCATACAAATATCTTTAATATACGGAATTTTAATTAAATACCATTTTGGAGAAATCAAAACTTATGAAAGCTTTTCCATGTAATGGTAATTTGGAAAGGAAAGGGGGGGGGGGCACTTTCCTAAAAAATCTTCGTTTCGCATGCTTGGAAGATACTAAACTTAAATACCAAGTTTGCTATTTTAACAGCTTTTCCTTTTTGAGTTATCGTGTTCACAGACACACACGGCCCTTTTTTTTTAAACCATAACGTATTCCATTCACATGAATTTCACTTCATCTACAACAAATTACTGTTAAACAGCGTATTCTCTTATTTACTTCATGCTAATGGAAAAAAATAGCAGAAATGGTAATGTTGCTTCCTTCCTTGTAAGCAGAAGGGCAATAAGGGAATGCACCAGGCTAAAGCGATAGTCAAATCTTTTAAAACGTGGTTGCCATGTGGTTGAAATCAGTTTTTTTTTTTTGCATTGCTGGGAGTTGACAATAAGTATTTTAAAACCGAAACCAATGACAATATGTGAAATCATATACATATACTAATGTATTATATAATATTTGTTCCAAAATCCAATAGGCATACTTTTTAGCCTGTGTTTATCTTCGGCAGTTTATCAAATCTTGTTTTGTATAGTGTTCTAGGCAGATATACAACTGTATTGTTTCCTTTTAATTTTGTATTGGATATTTGTAGGTATTTCTTTATTTACTTCTGCTGCATATAATACCGCTAAACTATCAAATTATATATTGTATACATTGACGAGAGATTAAGGAAAAACGTTAAGCTAAGAAAATTAAGGAATAATTTTAAAATAAACAACACGGAATATTTTAAAGGAAATATCCGAATACAACTTAGGCGTTGCATAAAAATAGCTCGTTATTTTTTTAATTTCCAGAAGTGGCTTTAACAATTTTAATTAAAATTCCATATGTTTAAGATATTTGCGTGGCAAATAAAACGCATATCTTGAATTTTCAGCAAATATTCTGTGAAAACATTCTCAGCATAAATTATTCTGTAAACTGGTAAATCTAAAGAGATTACATAAATGTTGAAACATAAGATGAAGATCTCGTTAAAGCCCACATTGTTTTTTGTGGTGTTCCAGGGCGGCGCCGTGGCCGAGAGGTTAGACCGCACCTAGACGGCCCGGGTTCGTTCACAAGCGTGCGTTATCATGTGGGGTTTGTGGTGGACGAAGCGGTGTCTGAACGGTTTTTTTTTCCGGCCCTTCCGGTTTCCTCCGCCACTCAATCACCATTTACTCCATCATCACTTTTCTATCATCCATTTGGGTTGCATTTCCTATCACGCTTATGCCTGGTTACGGGCCGACCACTTGTTTAGGTTCTCCATTTTTTGACTTCGTACCGTTGGCTCCCCGACACGCCTCTGACCCTTAAACATCCACTTGTAAGTCCTAGGGGAGTGCCAGTCGTAAAACATGGGGAACGTAAGTCGACTCAAAAACAACTTATTTTCCAAATATTTTTGTCATTAATTTGAATTGTCAATATTTCCTTGTTCTTTTTAAGTATTAAGCTGATGTTAGTTTTTCTCGTGCTCATAAACAGAGCATGAAATATAAAGTGTAATGAAACTGTATCACTGTTTATTAGAATTTGCACCAATATATCATTTACCTCCTTGTTTGTTTAATAATCGTATTTAAGACGGTGTACGATCAACGGATCGGAAACGAGGTCACGTGTAGGAGGGTGTTCCTCCCAATACGAAGACATAAATGTATAAAACATTTCAATGCAAATGGCTTACAAATGCTGGGATTCACATCAAATATATGGTTTAGATTTTCAATCTTTCTCAAATTATAAATATATTATTACCTTTGTTTTAAAGACAGGATCAGAATAATCTAAATTCAGAGCAGAAGAGCAAAAGCATTGGGTTTAGAGATTCATAAGCAATTGAAAAACACGACTTTGCACAATCAACACAGACTCATTTCTCTCAAAAAATCTTTAAAATAAGTATCTGATAACAGAATAATGAATTCGATGATAATAATAAACAAAAGAAAAATTTTAAATAGAGAAATGAACTGGAGTTTTATTTATGGACGCTCTTTAACTACTGTAGCTCTCAGCGTTCCATTCTATGCTGGGCGTAAAATGCTGATTAATTTTGCTCAGAAGCTTCTCTGTCAGACTCAAGGTTATTTTACGTGTTGTAAATCTACGACACGGGTCAACGGCTTTACTTCCCTTCCGAAGGAAGCCATGCTATGGATTGTTGCGTACGAAAAAAATCCATCTGCCTCCGCTGGGTTTGAACCCGCGATCCCACGGAGGACATTAAAATAGAAACCCCAATTTGTTCTCATATGATTAATATATGTGTTTTACTTTGGGGTAACCATACATCTTCTTATAGAGTGTTTATCTTGCCTTGACATTAATTTATGGAGTTTCATTGTAAACCGCTTTTTACTTTCTCCATACGCACTATGTATATATTGTATAGAGAAAGTATTGCACTCCACCAAAAATTCGATACCGAGGTTTCACCGGAAATATATGTTTTAGGGTCCCCAATATCCAAAAAAAGCATTTTCACAAAAAGGTCCGTGTGTGTGTGTGTGTGTGTGTGTGTGTGTGTGTGTCCGTGTTTCTGTGAACACGATAACTCAAAAACTAAAAGTTGGTAAAATACCAAACTTGGTATTTAAGTTTAGTATCTTCCAAGGATGCGACTGGAAGATTTTGAGAAAATCCCCCCACCCCCAACTACCCTTTACATGGAACTTTTTTCGAAAATTTTGATTTTCTCAAAAATGGCTCTAACGATTAAAATTTCGTATATTAAACATATTTACCTGACAAATAAAATGTAAATCTTGAATTTTCTGGGAATAGCCTCTGAAGAGTAGTTTATTCTGAATGAATTTTACTAAGTTTTGAATAACTGCTAAACCGTAAGAGATGGACAAAATCTTACTGCACAAAAAATGTAGAGCACGTTAAAACACACAATTTATGTTATATACATTTTTTTTCGTGGAACTCGTCGTTTTTGGTTTCTGCTATGAAAAACGTATACTTTTCTCATGCAGGAACTTGTCAACTCCTATCCATATAGACAAAGGAACTTCATTGACATAGCAACCAGCTTTTGACTATCACTTTAACCTACAGTTGTCCCTTATTTCGCTTCTACTTACAAGGAAGCGAGTAATTAGACTATTTCTGCTATTTTTTTCTGATTAGCAGAAAGTAAATAGAAGTATAAGCTTTTTAAGAATAATTTGTTGCATGGTCCACATCAGATTTTTATTAAATCTGGTATACATATTCTGCCCTCAGTGTACGTTCTGGCGTGTCTCTTGTATGTAAAGAAACATATAACTGAATTTGCAACTTGTGCTTCTGTACATAATCATATACTCGAAGTAATTCTAACATATACATACATAAGAGTAAATACAGTTTGAGTACAAGTAGTTCCTATTATATATCTCTTAAGCTTTACAATAGCATACCTTTGCAATAAGACAGTTTACATTTCAGGTTTTTAAGAGTAGGGTCAGTACCACATAAAGGGCATATCCTCTATATAGTTTAAATGAATTTTATAGTGTAAAATGTACTTGATTTCTTAGTATAATTGTGCATTTTTTGACGAATACGTGTATTCCTATGGCAATAAATTATCTATCTATTTATAATTTTATGCCCAATAAATAACAATAACAGTTCAGAATATAATAGTCACATATTAAAATTACAATGAAAAGACAACTTGGATTTGTCTGTGGCTACGCGTGCAACTTAAATAAAGATCAAAGGTGGATCTGATCTTAAGGTTTTCATGTAACGGACAAAACAAAACACGACACACGGTCTCAAAAGGCCTGAACTCCGCTGTAATGAAGCTCCTAGACACGAGCAGTCACCGAAAGAGATCTGGCAAAAATCATAGCAAAAACCAAGTCCTCCTGAAGAGAGCAGAAGGAAACTTGGCAAACCTGGAGCGGCGAGGCTGCGAAAGAAACGGAAAATGCGCAAGAAACTCACGGCAGAGCAAACACACAATGATTACCAGACAAAGCAAGCAAAGCACAAAGTGGGATAAGCACAAAGTAGGCAGGAGAATATAGAATACTGTCCAGTAAAGTAAGTAGGTGGATGCAACAGATCAGAGGGCTGTGGTTTTTCATTTGTTTCTGGTGAGGTTATTAAAAGAATATCAAATTCCATGGGCAGAATACAGCGACTAGATTTTAAACATCTGACTGTCAATTCTCACACCTGTATTCACGTTTTACCCCTCATAATTACAACGGAATGCAACATTAAACTATTTCACAACTTTTATGTGAGTTATATTTAGTAGGGAGAAAAAAATAATTCTATGAATAATATGTAGAGGTTGCATAACAATATAAAATAGTGGCTAGAGACAGTGAAAAACGCACATCAATTGTTTAATCTCAATTCCTCTCCTCCATATAAGCACTTGTACGAAAGTATAGTCTATAGAAGAAAACAAAAAGCGACACCCAATCGCAAAGTCTTGCAATTTTGAATATTGTCTCTCCCGCCACAGACATTTACCCGCTTTGAGTTTTTATGGACCTTTTGGATTACAAATGCCCATGCCAAATAAATTCATAATTAATATTTTTTGAGAGTAGGAACGTTTTCCTTTTAAAGTAATTATGTTGTATTGTACTCATGACATTTTACTAAGAAGCTGGAATTTTCGTTTTGGCAAGTGAGTAAACTTTACTCTTCTTATTCTGATATGTATATAGAACAACGTAGATGTGGGTTTTGAGAAGCGAAATATTTGTTTCATTTTGTGCTTACCACGTTCTTATGTACTGCGTTAAACCAATCAAGCAATGCAATTGTGTAGATGTTATTCATACTCTTCTATCATAAGTAAATTGGGTAGCTTAACATTCTAAACTCTACCTGAAGAAACCTAGAAACTCTAACTTTGGAAGATTGAATTTAAAGCATCCGTAGGAAGTTTAAATTCATTTCCATTAGAATAAACTAATTAATATTTTATATGCAATTTCGTCTGTTTAGTTTCAACTGTCATTGTTTTATACATTTTAATTAAATTTTCCTCTCCTGCTCCTCCTCCTCCAGCTTCTAATTCTTCATGTATTTCTGATTATTTTTCAAGTAGATCTAAACTTCTATCAAGAAACTAGCACTAAATGTGTGACATTTAGCATTAATAATAGTGTTTTAATACAACTTGAGTAATTAATAACAACTGAAAGTCGAGAGACATCGTATAAGTTAGAGAGCGTATTATTTACTATGGCAAATACCAACATCGCTAAGCAGCAGCATTTAAAATACCACTTACCAAAATACTTCAAACAGGATTTACGTATTTTGCCTGCAAGTTTTATCGTCTCTAAAAATACATTAGGCAGTCATAATAAGGAAAAGAACAACAATAATAATAGTAATAATAATTGATCTAATTGTTTTTTCACACAAGCCATACGTAGAACAGAAGTTGAATAGTTGGAGTCAGTCTGAAAAACGCAATTCCATAACCGGGATTTGAACCACGGATCTCCCGGTCAATAGCCGGCTACTCTACCGTAAGTTATCATGGCAACGTGCCGGGACGCTGTTAAATTTCTCAAATGACTTGCATGTTTCTCGGTAAACCACAAGGTAATCTCAAATTATTTTGAGATGACATATCTCAATGGAGACTTACAATGTCGAAAGTGCTTTAAGTCCTAAGATTCATTATGGTCAATTAGTAATGACTTAATTGTTTTCACACAAGCCGTGTGTAGGACAGGAGTTTGGATAGGTAGAGTCAGACTGAAAAATTCAGTTGAGAATTTAATATCGTGCCGGTATATTGCCATGGAAACTCAGTGGTAGGGCAACCGTCTAGATTCCGGAGATCCGTGGTTCAAATTCCGGCTATGGCATTGAATTTTTCAGTCCGACTCTACCTATCCAACTCCTACTTTACACAAGGCTTGTGTGAAAAAACAATTAAATCGATACTATTTGATTATGAATCCTGAGACTTAAAGCACTTATGACATTGTAAGTCACCAATGGGGTATGTCATCTCAAAACAATTTGACATCACCTTGTGTTTTACCGGGAAGCATGGGAGTCATTTGAAAAATTCAATAGGCTGCCGGTATGTGGTCATGGTAGCTCAGAGGTAGAGAAACCGGCTAGAGACCGGAAGATCCGTGATTCAAATTCCGGCTAAGATATTGAATTTTTTCAGTCAGACTTCACCTATTTAAATAATAATAACAATAACAATAAAAGCTATGGTATTAACATTTATTATTAAGATTTTTTGTAGCTTAATGTCCTTTATCCTGGTTGGTCATATCGGACGAGACTGAACTCAGCGAAATGATCTCGCTATCCATGGAAGTTAAAATTACTTGATATTAGTCTTCTCAGGATTAGGGAAAATTTCGAAATAAACTTATCCCTGTAACTCAGCTTAAGTGAGATTCGAACTGGCAAACTCTTGAAAGTGAGGCTGCGCCCACACGACTGAGACGGGTTTAAAAAATTATTACTATAATCTGTATTTTCTGTATAATCTGCAATTCGCTTTTATTCAGTATAATTTGGCAAACAACTCAAGTCACCTCTACTTTCTGCAACGATACATTATAGTGTCAGAAATAGAGTATCAAATTGATGCAAGCACTCCTTCGAAATAATATTTCTTAGCAACGAAATGAGCAGAAATACAATTTTTGTTGTATTTGCTTCAAAAGGTAATGGAAGGCACACAAGCACCATTCCTGTGTTTATAAACAAATATGTCGGTGCATCAATTGTTTAATGAACGAAAGTGGGTACTAAAACGTTAGTGAAAAATGAAGAATGAAGTTAGGTTCAACGACTTTGAAGGATTTAATTCGATATGCCTTTACCAATCACAAGACTCTAAGACAAGTTTGAAGCCAATGAAATGGTGCCATACATATTGAAATGGCGGCACGTTTGAAACAGGAGTCCTACCGAGTATTGCAATCTTGTAGGATTTTGAATGAGAAGCGAAGTCGTAGGGAGTGTATGTACTGCATCAAAAGGGAACATTTTGAAAATGCACGGGTTTGTATTTCTGCCTCTTTTCCGTTGAGAAATAGTGTTCCAAAGAGTGCATACATAATTTTGAGACACTTGGTATGAAAGGCCGTGGTTAGACCACTCGCCTCTCACCTCCCGGGTTCGATCCCAAGCGACCGCATGTGAGATTTATGGTTGACAAAGCGGCACTGGGGCGGGTTTTCTCCGGGTTCTCCGGTTTCCCGCATTTCACCGGTGCTCCATCTCCATTCGTGTATCACCAGTGTCACCGTCTGTAGTTAAAGCGGGCGTTAAAGACTACCAAAAAAAAAAAAAAAAAAAAAAAAAAAAAAAAAAAAAAAACTTAGTATGAAAAACGTGATTGAGTGACAGTGTTTTGTCCGGTAGATTATCTAAAGAAACGTCAATACAATTTAATCTTTAGCTTTAACATTATATGCTTCAGCACTAAAATATTGCAATTTATTTAATGCTGAAAACTTACACATGAAGCACGTTACCACTATTTCCTTTCTATTGTAATTTATGCAAGCTCAAGCTCACTTGATAGATACAGCAGCAGTTTTCATGCTGAGTGTCAATGCAAGATATATTACTGTTTCTTGAATATTGCACAATCTATCATAATGAAAATATCACCTATAAAAATGTTTTCTAACTCAGAAATCATAGCTAATTACCATTAAAAATTAAAGAATATATATTGAAATAAATAAATAAACTGCAAAATTGTTCACAAATTTGCTTCTTTGAGTGCACATTTTTCCTAAAGAATTAAATTATGATTTTTCTTTAAAAATACATAGATTATTCAACATAGCTGGTGAAATATCGACATTTAAATCAACAATAAAAGAAATTTAATAAATAAATCTGATGTGTTCCATTCACATGTCTTTCTCTACATTTCTGTAACAAAATTATATATATATATATATATATATATATATATGCCATAATTGTGTGGAATAACTTAATCTACATTTTTTTTTTTTTTAAGTTTTTTGTCTGTCTCTTACGGTTTAACAGTTATACAAAAGGCATCCAAAGTACAGAGGACTTTTGAGGCCATTCCCAGAAAATTCAATATATACATTTCATTTGTCATGAACTTATATTAATAAATGTTTTTTTAATCAAAATCGTTAGAGCCATTTTTGTTAAAATCAACATTTTCGAAAAATGTTCCATGTTAAGGTTAGTTGGCTTAACAAGATTTTCTTAAAAGATTTGCGTGTCCAATCCTTGGAAGATGCTAAACTCAAATTTCATGTTTGGCATGTAACCGACTTTTCGTTTTTGAGATATTCTGCCCACGCACAGACTTAACACGGCATGTTTCTAAAAATGAGTTTGGTTCCATGGCGTATCAAAATATACATTATCGTTGAAATCACACTATGGAGTTTTTGGGTGGAATACAATACCTTCTCTACCTATTATATCGCCCTGCGTGGTGTAATGGTTACCATGCCAATTTCATGTTCCCAAGGTCGCGGGTTCAAACCCGGTGGAGCAGATGGATTTTTTTCGGGTGTCAAAATCCTAGCATGGCTTATTTTGGAAGGGAAGTAAAGCCGTTGGTCCCGTGTCCTAGATTTAGGGCACTAAATGGGACACTAAGAAGCATAGCAGTTATAGAGCGTCCACAAATAACACGCCATTTATTTATTTCTACCTATTATACATTGCACATACTTGCTAGAGAAAGTAAATAATACTTGTGCACACATTACAGTAAACGAAAGAGAGGATAATGTGTTTTATGTAATATATACAAGCTTTATTTATATGGATTTTTTTTTTTTTTCAAGAAAGATACCCTTCCGGAGACTTGTCAGGACTCCTGCGCTGTATTCCTTTTTCCTCTTTCCTATCATTTATTTTAATTTTCTGTTTGAGTATCGTTACACATACCACATATACACATTTATAAACACACAAATACCCATACCCAAGGCGAACCCACAGTACCCAGCGCGACGAAGCACCAAAGGTAGGCACTTCAGCGAGCGCGACCATGGGGACCGACATTCCTAATTCAAAAAAAAATCACACACGCACAACATATATGGGTATGTTCCCAAGTTCATGGGTTCAAACCCGAAGAATGGCGATAAATGTTTTCGAACGTAAAAACCCTTAAATGGGAAGTGAAGGCGTTGGTCCCTGTGGGTCGTAAAGGAACCTAAAGCCTCACAAAGAGGCATCTGAGCAAAACTAAGTGGTCTTTCACGTCCAATATAGAATGGGATGCTGAAAATCGGAGCAGTTAAAGAATTTCCATAAAGAAAATACAATATTAATTTATTTAATTTACCTACAAATCATGTAGTATCATATTAAGTATAGAAACAAAAATCTGATGTGTTCCATTCATATGACTTTTTCTACACATCTGCAACAAGTTATTGTTAAAAACCTTATGCTTATATTTACTTCATGCTAATCGAGAAAAATTAGCAGAAATAGTCTTATTTCTTGCTTATGTAAGCATAAGCGAAATAAGGGAGTATTATAGGTTAAGATGAAAGTCTAAAGCTGGTTGCTATGCAACTGAAGTTCCTTGGTTTGTATGGACAAGAGTTCACAAATGCATGTATGAGAAAAGTATGTTTTTTTAAAGGTGAAACCAAAAACAAGAAATATCAAAAAAAAAAAAACTGTATATAACATAAATTCTGTGCTTTAACGTGCTCTACATGTTATGTGCGGTAAGATTTTGTCCATCCCTTACCGATTAGCAGCTATGCAGAATTCCGTAAAATTCATCTCGAATAAAGTACTCTTCAGAGGATATTCCCAAAAAAATTCAAGATATACATTCTATTTTTTAGGTAAATATCTTTAATATACGGTACTTTGATCAAAATTTTTAGAGGTATTTTTATGAAAAGCAAACATTTCGAGAAAAGTTCCAATTAACGGTAGAAAAAATTTAGAAAAAATATTAGACACAGAGAGGAAAAATGGGAGAACCCGCATAGCCGGTGTAACCACGGATCAAGTGGATGAGCAAGTAACAGTTTGGGGTGGGGTGATTTTCTCAAAGTCTTCGTTTCGCATGCCTGGAAAATACTAAACTTAAATACCAGGTTTGGTATTTTACCGACTTCTCGTTTTTGATTTAACGTGTTCACAGGCACACGGACACACAGAGAAGGACCTTTTTCTGAAAAGGCTTTTTTTTTTGGTTTCGGGGCACTTTAAAACACTTATTTCCGGTGAAATCTCGGTATCGAATTTTTGGGTCCCATACAATACCTTCTCTATACCCTATGTACATAGTGGAAACAGAGAAAGTAAACATTTATTTTTTAGAGAATATCTCTACCAAGTATCCTTGTGACTCGATGGTCCTGCATTTCTAGCAATTTATGCATATTATTACTTTCTCTACATGTAATATGTACATAGTGTATAGAGAAGGTATTGCATTGGACGCAAAAATTCGATACCGAAATTTCACCGGAAATATATGTTTTGAGACCCCCTGAATCCAAAAAAGCATTTCTGGGAAAATGTCTGCGTATGTGTCTATCAGTATGTCTGTCTGTGTTTGAGTGTGTGTGTATGTATGTGTGTGTGTCTATGGGCAGCATAGCTCAAAAACTAAAAGACCGTTAAAAAACAAACTTGGTATTTAAGTTTGGTATCGTCCAAGGATGCGACACGAAGATTTGCATAAAAATCCCCCCACCCCAAATTTTTTACATGGAAAATTTTTTGAAAATTTTGATTTTCTTAAAAATTACTCAATCGATTTTGATTAAAACGTCGTATGTTAAACATATTTAACTGACAAATAAAATGTATATTTTGAATTTTATGGGAATAGTCTTTGAAGATTACTTTATTCTGGATGAATTTTACGCAATTTTGCATAACTGGTGAACCGTAAGAGATGGACGAAGACTTAAAACACATAAAATGTAGAGCACGTTAAAACACACAATTTTTGTTATATAATTTTGTTCGTGGAGTTGATCTTTTTTAAGATACTCTTTGTTTTTGGTATTAGCTTTGAAAACCTTATACTTTACTCATACAGGAATTTGTCAACTCCTGTTAATACAACAAAGGAACTTCAGTCACATAGCAACCACGTTTGGAATATCACTTTAACCTATGCTACTTCCTTATTTCGCTTCTACTTACAAAGAAGAAGGTCTGCTAATTTTTCTCAATTACCATGAAGTAAATGGAAGCACAAGCTTTTTAGCAATAATTTGCTGCAGAGATGTAGAGAAAGTCATGTGAATGGAATACATCAGATTTTTTTACAGAAAATTTCTATCAAGTGGCCTTGTGACTCGATGACCTTTAGCAGTTTATGCGCATTATTGTGCCAACATATTTTGTTTAGTAATGTCAGCAAAGGACAGAGATGAGCCACAGAGAGAGGCCTGTTATCTCGTGTATATATAACTTCACTGTAGACCCACAGCAATGAGCAAGTCGCATAGAGATACGCCTACATACTCCGTACAGCCTACTCGCTAAGCGGAGGTTTGCTATCTGCATCCATCTTGTGCTGCTGGGAGTGTATTAAAGTTTCAATGCACACAGAGGCTGTGGAACACATCCGGCAGTTCCTATTTCCCACGACCTGATATGGGGAAAATCCTGAACTAAAGAAATGGGTGGGCGACCCGGTCTATCTGCTAGGCCAGCACATCAATAAATCAGCAGCTGGGAAACACGGAAAATGGAGAGGACACGAGATGAAGAGACAGGAGTGGGAATATAGATAGAGAGAAAAAGAAAGACCAGGTAGTGTTGAAATATAAGTTACTCTCGTTTCGTCGATATATAGCAGAAGTTTCCTCATGTGGCGTTCTCCATTTAACTTCGGGACGTTTCCTTAAATGCTAGTGCTGTTAAAGTTATGTCTGCATCCATTAAAATGCTGGTGAAAATGTGGGATTAAATTTACAGCTGAGCCTGAAGTAATGGAATTTACTTCGAATCGCTTAACTTTGGAATGTGTTATTAATGAACATTCTCCAATTTTGACGGTTAAGGCCTTTTTAATTTCTCTATACGTACTATGTGCATAGTGTATAGACAAGGTATTGCACTCCACCAAAAATTCTTACCGAGATTTCTATGGAAATATATGTTTTAGGGTCCCCTGTAACCAAAAAAAACAAACAGCATTTCAGAAAAAGGACCGTATGTCCGTGTGTCTGTGAACACGAAACGAAAAGTTGGTAAAATACCAAAGTTGGTATTAAGTTTAGTATCTTCCAGGGATGCGACACGAAGATTTTGAGAAAAATCCCCCCACCCGAAAATATCCTTTACATGAAATTTTTTTCGAAAATTTTGATATTATCAAAAATGGCTCTAACGATTTTGATTAACTTTTTGTATATTAAAGATATTTACCTGACAAATAAAATGTACATCTTGAAATTTCTGCGAATAGCCTCTGAAGACTATTTTATTCTGGATGAATTTTACGGAATTTTGCATAACTGCTTAACCGCAAGAGATGGACAAAAACTTGCCAGAAAAAAAATGTAGAGCACGTTAAAACACACAATTTATGTTATATACATTTTCTTCAAGGATCCTTGCTTTTTGATTTCACCTTGTAAAAACATACTTTTCTTACACAGGAATTTGTCAACTCCAGTTCATACAAACATAGCAATCAGCTTTTGACTATAACTTTAACCCATGGTACTGCCTTAATTCGCTTCTACTTACAAGGAAGCAAGTAATAAGATTAGTTCTACCAAGTTTTTCTCAAATAGCATGAAGTAAATAGAAGCCTTAGCATTTTAATAATAATTTGTTGCAGAGATGTTGAGAAAGTCATGTGAATGGAACACATAAGGTTTCTTACAGTACTGAATAAGAGAGTAAAATGATTTAGAAAATGCATGTGTGTGTGTGTGTGTGTGTGTTTCATGCATTTACGCAGGGAATAGAACATTGTAGTTGGGATAATATATGGATACATTGAGGATACAATTGCCCATATATATATGGTAAATAATTAAAATTAATGAAAATGTGTTGTTACAAAGACGAAATATGATTTTGAATGAGGTACTTACAGATCAGTTATGAATGGGAATAGAAAGTCATGTGACAGCAATGCCTTGACATTTTCATTTTATCGATGGAGGCTTCCTGACAAAGAGTTTGGACGACAAGTTCTTGTTAACAAAACCGAGGACTAGTGAATAGAATACGATTTGTTACGTGAACCATCAAATATTGCGTGGATTCTTGCGTCCATAAACTTGGGAGAAATAATGAGAACAGCCTTTACCAGCTGAGAAAGAGAGGAAGAAGCGGACGAGAAAAGGTTGCACAATGACACCTCCCAGAAATAACAATTCTTTCAGTAATATTTTACCTGGTAAATAAAATGTGAATATTGATTCTCAACAACTGCAGACACCACAGGAATGTTTAAGAGCTTAAACAAATTATAACAGACTAGCTTAAGCACTATAGTTTTAAGTGCGACAACGTGGCAGCGTTGGCACTTTATAGGCTTTTTTAGCTTGGTTTTCTTTCTTTGCTTTGTAGATTTTCTGAAGTTGCATTTTAATTAGGGCAATAAAATAAGAAATCCTGAAAAATAAATAGAAGATTCATTTGCTAAAACATGCATTCTATATCGTGACCAGTAATACTTATTTTGAATTTAAATCATATTTCCATGACGACTTTTGAAATCAAAGTAGATTCTACAAAGGATGCTCCAAATCGATTCTTCTAAGTAAGAGTACATGTGCGTACTCAAGCAGGGCTTGAGAGAGAGAGAGAGAGAGAGAGAGAGAGAGAGAGAGAGAGAGAGAGCGCTCGCGTCATTCTGATAGCTTAACCTCAATGCTGCGCCTAATTATAGCCGGTCCCCATGGCCGCGCTCGCTAAAGCGTCTCGCTTTGGTGCTTCGTGGGCAGGGGATCGTGGGTTCGAGTCCCGCCTTGGTCATGGGTGTTATATGTTTGTGCAAGGTGTCTATGTTTGTAAAACAGTAAAACCTACGGGGGGAAATGTAAATGGGGATAAAAAAAAAAAAAATATATGCTATAGCAAGCTTCCTGTGCGGCGAGAGTTTCTCGTTTTAGAATTTGTTATTAATGTAAGGGTGTTAAAATTTAATTCTTGTTTGTTTTTAATTTCTCTACACGTACTATGCACATAGTGTATAGAGCAGGTATTGCACTTCACCAAAAATTTCGATACCGAGATTTCACCGGAAATATATGTTTTAGGGTCCCCTGTATCCATAAATAGCATTTTCACAAAAAGCACGTTAAAACTCACAATTTATGTTATATATATTTTTCGTGGAGTTCATCGTTTTTGAGACATCCATTCACGACGAGATATACACGAAGATGAACTAAATCACCTTCAAGATTTCCAAGATACAATAATTGGCATGCATCAAATGTCTGCAGTTGCACAAAAGGCAAATCTAACTTTTAATCTAAATCCATGTAGATGGTATAGCAAAAGAAAGGCCCGAGTGCAAGCAAACGAATACCTATATTTGGTAATTGAAATCCAAAGCGAACAAACCAGAATCAGGAACAGTCCATAGCTTAATGCAGTGGTATCGATCAGTTTGCAAATTATTTTCAATTGCATGTGTTATTGTATCGATATTGCGTCGTCTGCCATAATAACGTCTGCGGGCTGGCGGCATTGCTGCAGGAACTTGTTATCTTGCTCCAGCGGAAGCGCGGATTAGCTTTTTGAGCAACTGCAGACATTTGATGCATGCCAATTATTGTATCTTGGAAATCTTGAAGGTGATTAAGCTCGTCTTCGTGTATATCTCTCCGTGAATGGATTATATATATAGTTTCTACTTTGTAAAACATACTTTTCCCATACAGGAATGTGTCAACTGCTGTCCATATAAACAAAGGAACTTCAGTGGCATAGCAACCTTCTTTTGACTATCACTTTAGCCTATGGCACTCCCTTATTTGTCTTATACTTACAAGGAAGCAAATAATAAGACCATTTCTGCTAATTTTTTCTAATTAACATGAAGTAAATAGAAGCATACGTTTTTTAACAATAATTCGCTGCAGAGATGTAGAGAAAGTCATGTGAATGGTACACTTCAGATTTTTTTCTGCAGCACTTTTCAGCCTTTCCACGATGACTGTACCTCTCTCGACTACTGTGCTACTCTTTCCCCATTTCAACCCTTTAAAATCTACTATTTGAAAGGAGTCAGATGGGAGATGGAAGAAGATGTCAGATATCAGATCACGGAAAAGCTCACAATTCCGCCTTTCTGTTACCTTCCTGATTGAATATTAACTAATTTATTAACTTAAATATATATAAATGCAAACGTTTTATTCCGCGTGTTTCGTATGTTTTCACGTTTTACCATTTTTACTTTCTCTACACCTACGTAGTGTATAGAGAAAGTATTTTATTTCACCCAAAATTTATATACCGAGAATTCACCAGAAATACACGTTTTAGGATTCCCTGTATCCAGAAATGCATTTTCACAAAAAATGCGTGTGTGTGTGTGTGTCCGTGTGTCTGTGAACATAACGAAAAGTCGGTAAAATACCAAACTATGTATTTAAGTTCAGTATCTTCCAGGGATGCGACACGAAGTTTTTGAGAACATTCCTCCCACCCCAAACTACCCTTTACATAGAAAAAATTTCGAAAATCTGTTTTTCTCAAAAATGGCTCTAGCGATTTTGATTAAAATGCCGTATATTAAAGGCATTTATATGGCAAATAAAATGCACATTTTGAATTTGTTGGGAATAGCCCCTAAAGACTTCTTTATTCCGAATGAATGTTGTTGAATTTTGCGTAACTGGTAAACCGTAAGAAAGACACAAAAACTTACTTAATTTATGTCGTATAGGTTTGTTTCGTGGAATTCACCATTTCTGAGTTATTCCTTGTTATTTGTTTCAGATTTAAATACTTCAACTTTTATCACACAGAAAGTTGTAAAGTCCTGGCCCTGTATAGGAATGGATTCAACCACTTAGCAACCGGCTTTAAAAAGATCTGACTATCGTTTTAGCCTATTATTGTCCCTTATTTACCTTCTACGTACAAGGAAGCGTATAATTAAAACAATTTCTGCTAAGGTTTATCTCGATTATCATAAAATAGATAGAATAATATAAGTTTTAAAAATAATTTATTACAGCGATGTAGAGCAAGTCATGTGAATGGATCACATCAGATTTTTTTAAGTACTTGGATATTTGGTTATTTAGGCAGCCGGATGGACACCGGGAGATCTGGGCTCAAATTTACTATTATAGCACTAAAGTTTTGGTTCTGATTCTGCCTGTCTTATAGATGGTTTCTGTGAAAGAATAATTAATTACTATTGCTTAAATAAAAGGCCCGGGACATTGTAAATCACTATTGGGGTATTTTTCTTTTTGGATAGTGTTTAACGCCCACTTTTACTACCAACACCGCAGGCGATGACACTATTCATACATCGAATGAAGATGGAGTACCGGTGGAATGCGATGGTGGAGAACCCGGAGAAAACCCGCCTCTGTAGCGCTTTGTCCACCACAAATTTCCCATGTGGTCGCTTGGGATCGAACCCGAGTCGTTTAGGTGTGAGGCGAAAGGTCTAACCACTCGGCCACGACGCGACCACTATTGTGGTATGCCATCCTTCTTGTGCATCACTGAAAAAAAACCGAGTTAATTGAGAGATTTGATGTCTTGGCATATCGCCATGTAGGTCTCAGTTGGATCGGGAGATCCCTGGGTAAAACCCCGACCTTGTAATTTAATTTTTCGGTCTCATTTTACTTCCCAAACCTGTCCTTAATACGGCATGTATAAAATAATTATCATCGATATATTAATATTCATTACTTTTTCCAAATATATAAATAAACTTTTATAACATTTAATACCAACCAGTACGGCAAACAAATTATCCAGAAACAAAGATTATACAATTAATTGCTTTTATTTTGAGATTGTACCTATGATTACAGTTTTATGAAAAGAAACCGCGTATTTCACTTCAGAAATCATATTCAATATTCAACACCAAGAAAACTTCAAGTCTTTAATATTATAATACAGAGTCTGAAGGTAATGCTTCTGTGAAATTCCTAAATCCAAAAGTTTTCAACTAATCAGGCTGAAATTTTGGACATACATTTATATTGTACAGTAGTTACATGCTTTAAAATCTAGTTTATGTATCATATGTAATTTTTGAGTTATTAATTTTCAAATTATAAATCTGGCGCCAAATTAAAATCACTCCACACGATGAAAATGATGAAACAAATTATTTTTTTATTTTTCGAAACTTGCATGTCAGTATCAGGAACAGAACTATCATATGAATTTATTGTACCACAATTAGTTATAGAGGTAAAAATATTAAAGCAAGAAACAGACAAACTATCAAGACATTTTATAATACAATTGACTTTAAAATCAATATCTAAAATAATATTAGGAATTTTAAAACTCATATGATAGAAACCCTTTTTTCCTTGTTAAGAACCTATCCTAAAAATTTAAGAGATTTAATAAAACTTGCATCATGTGATACATTTTGAATGACAAAAAATGAAGTAAACGAATAAATCAAGTTTTAAACTCTCTTTTTAACTCTCACGGACTGTTTACACTGATTCCGAGGAATATATAAAGCAAAGAAAACCTGCAAGTCATTCGAGTGAAGCTGCACTCTGCCGCCAAACAGTCTATTTCACGGCCGGAAATATGCTGTTATTGGGGTGTGGGGAGACCCGCCGGGTGCTCTATCTCACCTGTGGTTTAGGATGGGGAGAACCCAGGTAAAATAATCGGTGGTATGGCATGCCTAGAGGATGACGAGGCAGGTAGAAGCACTCAGTGTGAGACCTGTTTTGTAAATTTTGAAACATTACTATATTATTTAGTTATTAGTGCATATTATTGTATTTTCAACTTGAAATAGACACATTCAAGCCAAATCTTAAAAGTTGAAACCAAATTTTGAATTTTTACCAATTTTTCACCACACCCCTTGATCGTCACGTTTACGGTTTAAAGCGCCGCATGGTAATAAAAACAACAGGAAATTGAACTACAAGCATTATATTATTTAATTAAGCAATTTATTTGTTAATTTTTTGCACTTTTTGATCAAATTTCACAGATGTGTTACCTTAAATAGCTTTATTTCTTAACAATTTTCCATTTATACTTGGAATGCATTGTACAAAAAAAAATCTCATGTGTTACACTCACATGGCTTTCTCTAACCGTTCTACAGACTTCTTACATAAGATAATTCTTCTTTCTGCACTTTGCTACTCGAGGTACTCATTAGCACAATGTTCTTATTACTTAGTTCCGTATAAGTAGGAAGAAAATAAGGGAATACACTAGGCTAAACCAATAGTCAAATGTTTTAAAAGCTGTCGTTACGCGATTGTCATTACAAATCGCTTCTTTTCTTGGCTAGGAGTACAACAAAAGAAAAACGGACACTCCCGTCTTAGAAAAGTATAAGTACTTCACAACTGAAACTAATAACAATGAGTACCTCGAAAACGGTAGGATCCACGATAAAAATGTTTATGACATAACTTGTGTATTTTAAAAAAGACCTACATTTTTTGTATAGTTAGTTTTTGTCTATCCCTTACGGTTTATTAGTTATGGCAAATGAAGCAAAATTCATCCTGAATAAACAGGTCTTCAGAAGCTATTCCCAGAAAATTCAAGATACATATTTTATTTGTCAGGTAAATATCTTTAGTATACGACATTTTAATCAAAATCGTTAGAGCCATTTTTAAGAAAATCAAAATTTTCGAAAAAGGTTCCATGTAAAGGGTAGTTTGGGGTGGGAGGATTTTTCTCAAAACCTTCGTGTCGCATCCCTGTAAGATATTAAACTTAAATACCAAGTTAGGTATTTTAGCTACTATTTGTTTTTGAGTTATCGTGTTCACAGACACACGGACACACACATACACGGACCTTTTTCTGAAAATGCTTTTTATGGATACAGGGGGTCCTAAAACATGTATTTCCTGTGAAACCTCGGTATCCAATTTTTGGGTGGAATACAATATTTCTCTATCCCTATGTACATTGTTCATACGGGGCTAGAGAAAGTAACAGAGCAGCCCTAGGCCTACAATCCTTCTCATGAAGACCTGTCATATCGGAGGTCATTCGACTCCCTTACTCAAAAAACAGCAGCATGTGGCAACGACAGAACACCTTCCATGTCAATGTCTTCTTGCGTCATGTGATGGCAAAGTTTTCTTTTCCGCAAAGAATAGAGATTAATTTGTCATGAGGTTACGTCCATTATTGATTTGCTGCCAAGAATTTAACGCATTGACATGTGGACATGCGGTGTAAAAGCAACACTTCCTCCCGTCTTGAAGTTTCATTAATTAATGAAAACCGTCTTTTAGAGACTTGAGAGCACAAACGTCTAGTTACTTTGTCTAAACGTACTATGTACTTAGTGAATAGAAAATGTATTGCATTCCACCCAAAAATTCGATACCGAGATTTCACCGGAAATACATGTTTTGGGTCTCCCTGAATCCAGAAAAAGCATTTTCAGAAAAAAGGTCCATGTTTGTGTGGCTGTGTGTGTCTGTGGACAACATAGTTCAAAAACGAATATACCTTTGAATACCAAACTTGGGGTTTTACGAGTAGTTTAGTATCTTCCAAGGATGCGACACGAAGATTTTCAGGACCCCCCCCCCACCTTCAAATATACTTTACATGGAACTTTTTTCGAAAATTTTGATTTTCTTAAAAATGGCTCTAATGATTTTTATTACAATATCATATGTTAAAATATTTACCTGACAAATAGAATATATATCTTGAATTTTCTGGGAATAGCCTCTGAAGACTACTTTATTCAGGATGGATTTTATAGAATTTTACATAGCTGCTAAATCGTAAAAGATGACAAAAATGTAGAGCACGTTAAAACACAAAATTTATGTTATATACCTTTTCTTCGTGGAGTTAATCGTTTTTTTAGATGTTCCTTGTTTTTGGTTTCAGCTTTGAAAACGCTATACTTTTCTCATACAGGAATGTGTCAACTTCTGTGCATACAAACAAGGGAACTTCAATCACATAGCAACCAGCTTTTGACTATCACTTTAACCTATGTTACTCTCTTATTTCACTTCTACTTACAAGCAAGCAAGTAATAAGACTATTTCTTCTATTTCTTTTTTTTTCGATTAGCATGAAGTAAATAAAAGCAAACGTTTTTTAACAATAATTTGTTGGAGAGATGTAGAGGAAGTCATGTGAATGGAAAATAAAATGTATTTTTCTTCGAAATTGTGACACTGCTGATAGCAAACTTTCAAACAAAATATACATGAAGTTATTCAAAGAAAGTAAAATCTTCTATCATATTATTGGGCTCTAACAGCTACTCTTCTGCAATCATAGAAAGGAGGGAAGTTCTTAACACAGAAGATCGATATATATGCTATTTGCAAGGCACGTTTCACTTCAAAAGAGCATGCACTACTGCCATAAAGCTGCAGAAACAAGAGCATGATTTCCATCCATAATATCACAAATAAAATTGCCTTTTTCCTCTAAGTTAACATTGTTTGAACAGTCTGAGTGGTGTATTAAGTGCCTGTTAAATTCAGCCAACGTGTCTTTCAGAGTCCGTATTACTTCCTTTCATTGGCTTGTCTGTAAAATACATTTTAATCTTACTGTTTTCTGGATTATCTACGAGTACTTTCATAACTACTAACGTTTAAAAACAAATTCTAAGCTATAAATCGATTACGGGTAGTAGTATTGCGTACACTGAGCTTCATTAACCTCCTGTTTATCAAAGAATGTAATTTATTCAATTATTTGTTATTCAGTAGTTTTCTTGGATAATGATAAAAAATCATTCAACATTAGAAAAACCCAATATTTTGTGCAGGCACTTGTATTCTAATTTGAGATTAAGTTTATGCGGAGCAATGGAGGAAGCTTGCCACTGGAGTGACTAATCAAAAAATCTGATGTGTTCCATTCACATGACTTTCTCTACATCTCTTGTTCTTAAAAAGCTAATACTTCTATTTACTTCATGCTAATCAGCAAATATAGCAGAAATAGTCTTATTACTTGCTTCCTTGTAAGAAGAAGCGAAATATAGGAGTACCATAGGTTAAAGTGAAGTCAAAAGCTGGTTACTATTTCACTGAAGTTCTTTTCTTTGTATGGATAGCTGTTGAAATATTCCTGTATGAGAAAAGTATAAGTTTTTCATTTCAGAAACCAAAAACAGGGAATATCTCAAAAACGATGAACTCCACGAAAAAAATGTATATGATATAAAGTGTTTGTTTTGACGTACTCTACATTTTTGAGTACTAAGGTTTTGTTCATCTCTTACGCTTTAGCAGTTATTCAAAATTCCGTAAAATCCATCCAAAATAAACTACTGTACAGAGGCTATTCCCAGAAAATTCAAGATATACATTTTATTTGTCAGGTAAATGTCTTTAATATAACATTTTAATCAAAATTGTTAGAACCATTTTTGAGAAAATCGAAATTTTCGAAAAAAGTTCCATGTAAAGGGTAGTTTGGGGTGGGGGATTTTTCTCAAAATGTTCGTGTGGCATCCCTGGAAGATGCTAAACTTAAATGCCAATTTTGATATTTTACCGAATTTTCGTTTTTGATTTATCGTGTTCACAGACACACACACTCACACGGACCTTTTTGTGAAAATGCTGTTTTGGATACAGGGGACCCTAAAATATATATTTCCGGTGAAATCTAGGTATCGAATTTTTGGGTACAATACAATAAATACCTTCTCTATACACTGTGCACATAGTACGTGTAGAGAAAGTTATACGAGTAAGTTAGATTTTTAGGTTATGGAACACGAACAGAAGAACCAATTGCGCAGAACTGTGACCCAATAATGTTTTACTTCCATAATCGTCAGTGATACGTATTGTATAACAGGAACAGGCTACAAAACTCTGCATAAAGCTCTCTTTTTCTCCAAAAACTCTTTATTTCATCCATAAACTGACTACAATCAGAATATCCTCGCAAATAACTGTATTTCTTCATTGTTGTTGTAACAATTCTGCCGTACAGTTTCCTTTTACCGTATATTAAGAATATTTAGATTGCTAATAAAACATATATTTTGAATTTTCTGGGACAAACCTCTGAAGACCTCTTCATTCTGGATGCATTTTACTGAATTTTCCATAACTGATAAACCGTGAAGATAGACAAAAAACTTACTACACAAAAATTGCATTTCGTCAAAACACGCAATTTATGTCATATACTATTGTTTTTCGTGGAATTCACAATTCTCAAGATCTTTATTGCTATTGGTTTCCGTTTTAAAATACTTAAACTTTTCTCATACATGAAAATGTCAACTCCTGGTCTTGCAAAGAAATGGATGGCAACCAACTTTTAAAATATTTGACTATTGCTTTAGCCTAGTGTATTCCTTTATTTCCTTCTACTTATAAGGAAAAAGTAAAGTTGGTTTTCTTAATATTTTTTTTGCAAAATTGTGTCTTTCGGATTTATTTTCCATTATTGAGGAAAACATTTTAGAAACTTTATAAAATATAAGAACTACAGAACTATAAACTTGCGCCAAGTAGGGAAACTTCCGAATACAATTTATTTATAGGATTTGTAGTTACACGCTCTCATATTCACTGACATTAGACAACTCTTGAGTATTTAAAGTCAGGGTTAGAGGCACAGCCCAAAGCGTATTGATTAATTTAAATAGAAAGTTTAAGCTTTACAATTTCCAGTGTTTCCATGTATGTAAATTACAAGTATTAACTATCGGCTTATTTAAGATTTTCAATGAAACTAAATGTTACTTATAAAAATCTGATGTGTACCATTCACATGACTTTCTCTATATGCCTGCAAGAAATTATTCTTAAAAAGCTTATACTTCTATTTACTTCATGCTAATCAGTAAAAATTAGCAGAAATAGCCATATTACTTGCTTCCTTGTAAGTAGAGATGAAATAAGGGATTACCATAGGTTAAAATGATAATCAAAAGCTGGCTGCTATGTACTGAAGTTCCTTTGTTTGTATGGACAGCAGTTGACAAATACTGTATGAGAAATGTATAAGTTTTTCATAGCAGAAACCAAAAATAAGGAATGTTACTAAAACGACGAACTCCACGACAAAGATGTATATATAACATAAATTGTGTGTTTTAACGTGCTCTACATTTTTTTGTCCATCTCTTACGGTTTAGCAGTTATTCAAATTTAGTCAAATTCATCCACAACAAAATACTCTTCAGAGGCTATTCCAAGAAAAGTCAAGATATACATTTTATTTGTCAGGTAAATATCTTTAATATACGAAATTTTAATCAAAATCGTTAGAGCAATTTTTGAGAAATTCAAAATTTTCGAAAAAAGTTCCATGTAAAGGGCAGTTGGGGGTGGGGGGATTTTTCTCAAAATCTTCGTGTCGTAGTTTGGGGCTGGGGGATTTTCCTAAAAACTTTTTTCTGAAGTCATTGGGAGATACCAAACTTAAATACCAAGTTTGGTATTTTACTGACGTTTCATTTTCAAATTTCGCGTTCATGGACACAGACACAAACAATACACGTACCTTTTTCTAAAAATCTGATGTGCTCCATTCACATGACTTTCTCTACATCTCTGTAACTGATTATTGTTCAATCTTTATAATGCTAAAGCATTAGCAGAAACGGTCTTATTACTTGGTTCCCTATAAGTAGGAGAAAAATAAGGATTTCAATCCCATGGCAACCACATTTTAAAACATTTGACTGTTGACATTTGACTAGTGTATTCTCATATTTCCCTTATAATTATTAAGGAACTAAGTAATAAGATCGCTTCTACTAATGTTTAAGCATTAAAAAGATTGAACAATAATTAGTTACAGAGATGTAGAGAAAGTAATGTGAATGGAGCACATTCAAGTTTTATATTCAGGGAATCTAAATTAATGTGTTTCGGGTCAAATCTCGCTGTCAAATTGAGCGTGGGATGCAATAATTTCTCTGTCTATTATGTTTTTAAAAACATGTAAATGGGGTGTTATTTATGTACGCTCTTTAACTACTGTGGTTCTCTGCGTCCCATTCTTAACTGAGCGTGAAAGACCGCTTACTTTTGCTCAGAGGACTCTCTATCAGGTTGAGGTTCTTTTACGTGCCGTAAATCTACGACACGGGACCAACGGCTTTACTTCCGTTCCGAAGGAAGCCATGCTAAGGATTTTTACGCCCGAAAAAATCCATCGTCCGTCCTCCGGGTTTGAACGCGCAACCTTGGGTATATAAAGTTAGCATGTAACCATTACACCACGGAGGGCGACATCTATTATGTTTATTTGTATATGGTGGAGAAAGTAAAATCTGTGCTCGAGCATTTTCTTAGTTTCCATATTTCATACCAAGAGAAGATTGGATGGAGAAGTAAAAGAGTTCATGCGTTTTACAAAACAAATTGCATTGCTAGACAGTTCTTCCGCTGCAGAGAGCGAACTTTCAATTCCTTTTTAAAGCCAGCGGAAACAACAGAGGAGGGTCTGTCTTCCGTAATTACGCGGCACAGTTTCCTTAGCAACGGCGTTGTCTCTGCCAGCTTTGTCGTGTCTGTCTGCTAATTTGAGGGGAGACGCCCTTGTGTTATTTCGGCATTAATTTATTACGCTTCTATACCGGCAATTGGTCTCCTAGTGTATTGGTATGGGTGGGTCGAGTATCAGGTGATTAAGGAAATTACTGTTTTCTGGGCTTCAACAAATATCGACATTTCAATCGACTTCACGCATTTCCAGTGCTGTAATCGAAGTACAATCTAACAGTATTTCAAAAGATACAGAACTTTACAAACTAACGTGTTAATTTTTACTTTCTCTACACGTTCTGTATGCATAGTGTATAGAGAAGGTATTGCACTCCACCAAAAAAAAATTCGATACCGAGAGTTCACCGGAAAATTTATATTTTAGAGTCCCCTGTATCAAAACAAAATCAGAAAAAGGTCTGTGTCTATGTGTGTCCATGAACACGATAACTCAAAAACGAAAGGTCAGTAAAATACCAAACTTGGTATTTAGGTTTAGTATCTTCCAGGGATATGACACGAAGATTTTCAGAAAATTCCTCCTACACCAAACAACCCTTAAAGGTAACTTTTTTTGAAAATGTTGATTTTCTAAAAAATGGCTCTAATGGTTTTGATTAAAATATCGTATATGAAAGATATTTACCTGACAAATTAAATGTTTATTTTGTATTTTCTGGGAATATTCTCTGAAGGCTACTTTATTCTGGATGAGTTTTACGGAATTTTGCATAACTGCTAAACCGTAAGAAATGGACAAAGACTTACCTCACAAAAATGTAAAGCACATTAAAACACAATTTATGTTGATCGTTTTTTAGATATTTGTTTTTTTTTTGGTTTCAGCTTTGAGAAATAACTTTTCTCATACAGGAATTGACAAAGGAACTTCAGTCACATAGCAACCAGCTTTTGACTTTCACTTTAAGCTATAGCACTCCCTTATCTCGCTTCTACTTACATGGAAGCAAGTAATAAGAATAGTTATGCTAAGTATTTGTTTATTATTATGAAAAAAAATAAAAGCATAAACTTTTTAACAATAATTTGTTGCAGAGATGTAGAGAAAGTCATGTAAATGGAACACATCAGATTTTTAGAAAAAAAGGTTCGTGAGTGTATGTGTGTGTGTCCATGTATCCTTAAACACAGTAAGTTAAAAACGAAAAGTTGATAACATATCAAATTTAGTATTTAAATTTGGTATCTTTCAATGACACTACACGAATATTATGAGAAAAATATTCCCACCTCAAACTGGATTTTGATTTATCAAAAATGGCTCTAACGATTTTTATTAATATACGGCATATTAAAGATATTTACGTCATAAAATATATATCTTCAATCAAAGATCTCTTCATTGGATGCTACTTGCATAACTGGCAAAGAGATGGATATAAATGTCTACACAAAAAATGTGTATCTTTATAGAACACACAATTTATGTTATATGCATTTTTGCGTGGATTTGTCCATTTCCGCGACCTTTCTGGTTATTTGTTTCAGTAATAAAATACTTAAATGTTTCTCATACGGGAAGTTTTCAGCTTCTGGCCCTACAAAGAAATGTATTTCAATTAAATAGCAGTCAGCTTTTAAAAGATTTGAGTATCGCTGTCTATACATTTCCTATCTACTTACAAGGAAGCAATTAATAAGACCATTTATTGTAATGTTTATCTCGATTAGCATGACTTAGAGAGAATAATAAGCTTTTTAACAACAGCCCCGGATACATCTGATAACGAGTGAAATATTTCTTGAACTTCATACCAAAGGATAAGGTTCCAAATTAAAGGAAAAATTCCAGGAACAAAAGGAAATGCAGAAAGTAAAGAATAAAAACGGTGTAGAAAATATAGGTGAAGGCAATAGTGATGAACCAGCTGAAAAAAGTACATTAGCGTCTTCTAGCCTAGTAGCACCAAGAGAAAAATAAAACTTAAATTCAATGACATCCGCCAACAGCAGCTTACTTGTGGACAATTATTGGTCAAGATTGGAAACAGTGTAACATCAGCAATGAATGTTATATAGATATGAAAGAAGACAAGATTTTATATACTAACTTATTTGTAAAGTAAAAAAATGAACAGAAGTTGTAATATGTTGAAAAATTTAACGCCTTAGCCGGAAATTAAACCACGGATTTTCTAATCTACGAGCAATTAACTAATCACTGAGCTAGCATGGCAACATGCTGAAACAGTACCAAATTTCCCAACTGAGTCGCATGTTTTCCGGTAAACTACAAGTACCTATCTGTCTCTACATTTCCGACTCCTGTCCTATTCATGTGGACAAATGTGAGAGACAAAGATTAAGTAACACTAATTGACCTAACAGTGGCTATACTATGAAGCTCGGTACTTAAAGAATTGTCGGCATTGTAAGTCGCCATTGAGGTACATCATTTCAAAATAACTTGAGATCTCTTTGTGATTTATCGAGAAACATGTCAGTCAGTTGGGAAATTTATTGATGTGTCAGGAAGTTGTCATGGTAGCTCAGTTGTTAGAGCAACTAGACGGAGTGGTCCCAAACGCGGCTATGTCATTTAATTTTTCAGTCTGACTCTACCTTCCCAGATTCTGTCCTACACACAGCTAGAGTTCAAGACACAATTAATTCTATCATTTTGTAATTTAGCCTAATACTTCTTTTTATTACGATACTTATTTTGTAATAATTAATTTAATTGTCATAAATGTTTATTATATACATTATGCACCTATAATAATTGTTTTTATGATTTATAGTTTTAATTCTAAACTCAATACACTTTAGTACTTAAGTCCAATGCCACCCTCCACATTTTGGGTAAGCTAATACCTTATGTATTTAATTTGTTTGAGAAATCATTCTATTTATTATTTTCACCAAACAAATTCTAGAGTGTGTATTTTATTATTTATATAATAATTTATTGCAACTAAGTATGAAATCTATAATTTAATAAAAAGCGACATTTCCTTACATATTACATTACTTTTGAACGCTTGCTTTCTAACTCTTCAAATATAAAAATTTCTTATTATTTGACACTTAAATTATTGTAGAAACTAGGGGCTGTAAAACAATAAAGCATAAATGTGCTTTTTGTGAAAAATGCATTTGAACAGATCTGTTTTCGGTCAAAGAATTATATTAGAATTTCCAAAAGTCATAACTATGAAATGTTTGTCTTGACTTCAACAGCACAGTTCACATACATCAACATGCATAATACCTATAAATGATGTATAAGTGGTTTCTCACAACCGCCGTACAGCTTCAATAGCTAATCCAGCCCACACATTTATGGACGGTTAAATATATTTACTATTAAGCAGCATATCTTATCTGCCTACTGAATAGCACTACCTTGCAAACCACTATAATAATTACTCCTCAAACTTCCAGTTACTAAAAATCTTAAATTAGAAACCTAAATATCACAAGTCATAAAATGTGTTGTGTTGCATTCATATGACTTTCTGAAACTTCATGACAGCTGAAACCAAAAACAAGGAATATCTCAAAAACGATCAACTCCACGAATAAATGTGTACAAAATGAATTGTGTGTTTTAATGCGCTCTACATTCTTTGTGCAGTAAGTTTTTGTCCATCTCTTACGGCTTAGCAGTTATGCAAAATTCCGTAAAATTGATTCAGAATAAAGTAGTCTTCAGAGGCTAATACCAGAAAATTCAAAATATATATTCTATTTATCGGGTAAATATCTGTAATATATGATAGTTTAATCAAAATTGTTAGAGCCATTTTTTAAAAATCAAAGTTTTCGAAAAAAGTTCCATGTAAAGGGTAGTTTGGAGTGGGGGATTTTTCTCAAAATCTTCATGTCACATCCCTGGAATATACTTAACTTAAATACCAAGTTTGGTATTTTAGCGAATTTTCGTTTTTGAGTTATCGTGTTCAACGACACACGGACACACTGACACACGGACCTTTTTCTGAAAATATTATTTTGGACACAGGTGACCCTAAAACATATATTTCCGGTGAAAGTTCGGTATCGAATTTTTTGGTGGAGTGCAATAACTTCTCTATACACTTTCCATAGTACGTGTAGAGAAAGTAAAAATTAAAAACGTCTGATGTGTTCCATTCACATGACATTCTCTACGTCTCTGCAAATTACTGTTCAAAGCTTTTGCTTCTCTTTACTTCATGCTTCACGATAAAAAAAAAGTAGCAGAAATAGTTTTATTACTTGCTCCTTTGTAAGCAGAAGTGAAAAATGGGAGTACCGTAGGTTAAAGTGATAGTCAAAATCTGATTGCTATGTGACTGAAGTTCCTTTGTTTGTATGGACTGGAGTTGACAAATTCCTGTATGAGAAAAGTGTAAGTTTTTCAAAGCTGAAACCAAAAATAACTAATATCTAAAAAACGATCAACTCCACGTAAAAAATGTATATAACATAAAGTGTGTGTTTTAATGTGCTTTACGTTTTTGTGTGGCAAGTTTTTGTCTATATCTTACAATTTAGCATTTATGCAAAATTCCGCTAAATTTATCCAGAATAAAGTATTGTTCTAAGGCGATTCCTAGAACATTTAAGACAAATATTCTATTTGTCAGGTAAATATCTTTAATATACGATTCTTTAATCAAAATCGTTAGAGTCATTTTTGATAAAATCAAAATTTTCGAACAGACAAACAGACAGACAGACACACGGAAATTGTTCAAAAATTGCTTTATTTTGATTCATGGGGTCTCAAAACATATACTTCCGGTGAAAACTCGGTATGGAATTTTTCGGAGCATTACAGTACCTTCTCTATACACTACAGAGTACGTGTAGAGAAATTAAACATGGTGTTTTATTTCCCAACGCAAATTAGCCGAAATATGTGATATTATTTTAATGTACGTACATGTCCATAATTAGGGTCATAATAAACAAATAAAACACTTTTAATACGTTTTCAGTTGACAACTGCTTCACTTGTCAGATAACACTGTCTTATAAGCCAAAAATGAGCGTTCCACATCAACTGAAGTCATCGGAGCATATTTAAATATTGGTATATGATCTAAGGGAAGCACATTCTAATTCAACTGTTTTCCAAAACGAGTGTGGAGAAGTGTAACTCCTGTTTTAACTTTCTCCACACGTACTATGTACATAGTGTGTAGAGGAGATATTGTAATGAACCCAAAAATTCGATACCGAGATTTCACCGGAAATAAATGTTTTGGGGTTCCTGAATGCATTTTCTATCTAAACGGTTGATTGGAGTGGGAGGTTTTCTTAAAAATGTTCGTTTCATATCCTTGAAAGGAGCTGAACTTAGTTATGAGGTTCGGTTTTTAACCGACTTTTTGTTTTAGAGTTATTTTTTTCATACACACACACTCGGACATTTTTAACATACAGCTTTTTTTTTGGATATAGAAAATTCTATATTGTGTATTTCTGATGAAATCCCTGTATTTTTACTGTAATGTAATACCTTCACTATCTATATCTATGGACGCAGTAGACAAAGTTAAATATCAATTTGGGAATTCTCTTCTTATATATTAACTTTATTGTAAAGTAATGTAAGGAAATACTTTGTACGTCACAATAGCCTATTCCAATTTTACATGGAAATAACCTTAGTAGCACATTTATAATCCCTCTTCTCGTATTTATTTATTAATATCTTATTTGTCTTGAAATTTCCTTGGTTAAATCTGAGTGAAGCATTTTATACACTCCTGAATTAAATATTTATTTGAATACGGTTTCATTGTTAATTTTGCAGTCATTAATTTTTTCTGAAATATTTGTTCCTTTATAATAACTTGTACATACAAAATATGATGTCTTCCAATGACATGACTTCCTCTACGTCTCTATATCAAATTATTGTTAAAAAGCCTTTTCTTCTATTTACTTCATAATAATCGAGACTAACAATAATAAAAAAATTGGTCTTATTACCTGTTTCCTTGTAAATAGAGGCCAAATAAGGGAGTAGCATAGGTTAAAGTGATAGTCAAAAGCTGGTTGCTATGTGACTGAAGTTCCTTTGTTGGTATGAACAGGAGTGGACGAATTCCTGTATGAGAAAAGTATAAGTTTTTTAATGCTGAAACCAAATACAAGGAATATCTTAAAAACGATCAACTCCACGAAAAAAAGTTATGTAACATAAATTTTGTGTTTTACTGTGCTCTACATTTTTCGTGTTGTAAGTTTTTGTCTATCTCTTACGGTTTATCAGTAATGCCAAATTCCGTAAAATGCATCCACAAAGTAGTCTTCAGAGGTTATTCCCAGAAAATTCAAGATATACATTTTATTTCTGCAGTAAATATCTTAAATATAAGACATTTTAAATCATTTTTAAGAAAGTTGGAGTCATTTTTAAGAAAGTAAAATTTTTCGAAATTTTTTCCATGTAAAGGATATTTTGTGGTGGAGAGATTCTTTTGAAATCTTCGTGCCTCATTCTTGGAAGATATCTAACTTAAATACTAAGTTTTGTTTTTATAGGTCTTTTCGTTTTTGAGCTATATATATATATATATATATATATATTTCCGGTGAAATCTTGGTATCGAATTTTTGGGTGGAATACAATACCCTCTCTATACATTATGTACATAGTACATGTAGAGAAAGTAAAAATCTATATTCATGATCCTGAGGGCATTCATTAAATACGCTAGTATATTTCCGTAATAAAAACTACGTTTTTACTATTACTCTTTCGCTAAATATGGACCATCGCTGGAAAAGTGGATAGAGGTATTGTGCATGGGAAATACAGCTGTAGCTGCTGCAGGGGGATTTGGGGACAGGTTGGTTCTACATCAAACTAACGTGGCCGTCGAGACTTGTAGCTCTGCCCGTGGGAATCCACCCTGATGGAGGCAATCCACTACATTGCCCGAGACATATTGAAACTGTCATGTTTTATGCATGTTCGTAAATTCACCATGGGTGGGGAAAACTGGCAATACAGAGCACCATATTGCCAATGGATATTGTTATTAAGCATGAAATGTACACACTAGCTGTTAGTGTCGATTGGCATGACATCACCGTACATTATCTTTGTGGTAGTTGTGGAAAACCAACCACTTTCACCAACTCCATCAAGGTCTACAATAGTTATGCTATAGACCAGTGTTTCCCAACCTTTTGAAGTTCACGGCACCCTTGGGAATAACATTAAACACCAGGGGCACCCTTCCTTGAATTAAAAGAAAATTAAGCTTAATATGTTAATTTATTGAAATATTATATAATAATAATGTACACCAAAACATAATACAGTAAACTTTACTACAATCACTGAGTAAAAATACATCAATAAATTTTGTTCGATTAATGATTAATGTGAAACTTGTAATAGATGCTTAGAGCACAGATATGTGATGTCGGGTCTTACAGTTGACAGTGAAACACGCAAATCATCCTCAAGGTTATTCAGTCTATTTCTTGCTTTGCATTTTATTGTCACCATAGCAGAGAAAGCTTGCTCGCATAGATAGGATGTTGAAAAGGGCAAAAGTGCGTTAATTGCTTTCTTCATTAGATTAGGGTACTCCTCTCTCCGTTGAAGCCAAAAACTAGCCACCGACGCCTCACTCTTGGTGAACTTACCTTTGAGTGTGGAATCAGCGCAAAGATCAATAAATTCATCTCGTTCGCAAGCAGTGAAATCTATTTCCTCTGCACTATCTACGAAATCAAATGGCGAGACAACCCAGTCGAGATTCGTAGTGGAAATAGTTGGAAAGTACGCATCTATTGCATCTTGCAATCTTGATAAGTGATCACAAATGCGGTCTTTCAGTTTATCCAGATCTTTATCTCCTGCCACATTAAGAAGACATGGAAAGTTCGACAAATCTCCTTTTTGAACTGCAGACTTCCAAGAACTAAGTTTTCTTTTAAAACCTTTAATTTTATTGGTTGAGGAGATTATTGTTTCATGTCGACCCTGCATCGAAACATTAAGTTCATTCAGCTTATGAAAAATATCTGCCAGATACGACAGTTCAAAACACCAAGAATCACTTAGTAAGAGCTCATGAAATGTGTCTTGATTTTCATCCTTAAAAAAAGTTTTTAGCTGTTCTTTAAGTTCGAGAAACCGGTTCAATACACGACCCCGCGACAACCACCTTACTTCTGTGTGAAGTAACAAACAGGTATGAGCTGCATCCGTTGCGCGACATAACTGTTCAAAAATTCTGCACTTTAAAGGTCGAGACTTCATGTAGTTCACCATTTTCACAACTTGGTTAAACACTTCAGCAAAATCTTCATTACACGCTTTCACGACTAATGCCTCTCTATGCAGAAAACAGTGAGTTATAATAATGGATGGATTTTCATTGAGAGCTCTGGCAGTAAAACCTTTAATTTTCCCAGACATAGATGACGCACCATCTGTACATATACCACAACAGTCTTTCCATGAAAGATCATGGTCATTGCGATAGGAATTAATAGAAACGAAAATATCATGGCCTGTGGTTGTAGTATCCAGCGGTCTACAGAACAGAAACTGTTCACTAATATCTTTTTCATCAATATATCTGATAAAACCAAGGAGTTGCGGTTTGTCACCAATATCGAGACTCTCATCTACTTGCAAAGCAAATGTTCTATCAGTTTTTATTTTCTCCGTGACTTGTTCGTTGATATTGCATGACATTTCAGATATCCTGTGGCTGATTGTGTTGTTGGACAGAGGAACTTTCGAAATTTGATTAGCTGCTCCTTCGCCAAGTATTGTTGAAACTATAACTTGACATGCAGGGCCAATGATTTCCTCTCCAAGAGTATGAGGTTTATTTTTTTTAGCTATCAGTTCTACTACTTTAAATGAGGCTTCAAGAGCAGTATCACCTATGGTCATTCTCTTTACTATTCGCACAGCTGTTTTCTTCTCCCCTTCTAATATATGTGAAAAATACATTACACTTTTCTGTGACACTAGGATGCTTTGTTGTAAGATGCCGCTTCAGTTTGCTAGGTACCATGGCCTCGTTGCTAAGTGTTTCGCCACAAACTAAACACACAGGGATAGGGTTTTCCTCGTTGTTATTCCACTTAAATCCATACACTAATTAACTGTCCTGGTATGTTCTTTTCTTTCGTTTGTCTTCTTTATGTGGTGAATTCGACGGTCCGGGAGAAACTGTAAGATTTGGCTTCTTAAAGCAAGCAGTAGGAGGCGACTGTTCATTTTCACTGTCCTGGCGTTTACGTTTAACAATGAACTTATCCATAGCTAAACAATGTGAATCAACGCGAGGAAGACAACTAAAAGCGCCAAGCGGCGTACACTTTTATATATTCATCTGTCGAAGTCTCGGGAATGTTCGTGAGGAAGCGAGTAGTTTCGGGAATGTTCGGCAGGGTATAGCTGTAATGCCATCTATGGGATACTAATATAACTGAATTATTGAAATGAATCGAACACTATCACCATCTGCCGTAATTGATTTGACTTATTTTATTTCAAGACCTTACAAGACTTAAGGCTTCAGTAGAAGGTATTTTTTGTTTTGTTTATCTCAATATCTCGCGGCACTCCTTAGCCTATCACACGGCACCCTAGGGTGCCGGGGCACACCGGTTGGGAACCGTTGCTATAGACAAGTGCGAAACGGTATCGTCTTTCATAAGTATTGTATATTCTTCCTTATCCACTTAGAGATAATACCAATCGAATACCTTTTGAATTAATTCAAATGCTAATTCATAGGTTATTATTATCAATATTAATATTAATTTGCATTTAGCTGCTTTTTTGATCTTCATGCAATTGTGAAATTTGAAAAAATCACCAATATGTAAGATTTTGTCGACATTTATACTATTTATTGCACAAATAGATATCAATGATAAGTTCGTCATGTTTCAAAAGTCTATCTGTTACAAATAAACACATTGCAACCATCTAAATTCACTGTTATAATAAAAAATGCTTCATACGATGATTTTTTAAAAAAAAAAAAAAAAAAAAAAAAGATGTGTTCCATTTATATGACTTTCTCTATATCTCTGCAACAAAATATTGTTAAATATTTACTTCATGCTAATCGAGAAAAAAAGTAGCAGATTAGATTTTATTCCTTACTTCCTTGTAAGTAGAAGAGAAATAAGGGAGTACCACATGTTAAAGTGATAATCAAAAGCTGGTTGCTATGTGACTGAAGCTCCTTTGTTTCTATGGACAGGAGTTGACAAATTCCTGTGTGAGAAAAATATAAGTTTTTTAAAGGTGAAATCAAAAGCAAGAAATACCCCAAAAGCGATCAACCCCACGAGAAAAATTTATATAACATAAATTTTGTGTTTTGACGTGCTCTACATTTTGTGTGTGGTAGGATTTTTGTTTAACTCACACGGTTTAGCAATTATACAAAATTAAGTAAAATTCAGAATAAAGTAGCCCTCAAAGGCTATTCCCCGAAAATTCAAGATATACATTTTATATGTCAGGTAAAAATTTTAATATACGAAATTTTAATCAAAATCTTTGGAACCATTTTTGAAAAAATCAAAATTTTCGAAAATAGTTCCGTGTAAACGGTAGTTAAGTGTTTTTTTTTCCTCAAAATCTTCGCGTTGCATTTCTGGAAGCCACTAAACTTGAATACTAAGTTTGGTATTTTACCGACTTTTTGTTTTTGAGTTATCGTATTCACAGACATACATGCACACACGGACCTTTTTTTGGATACAGGGGACCTTAAAGCATATATTTCCGGTGAAATCTCGATGTCGCATTTTTGGATGGAGTGCAATACCTTCTATATACACTATGTACATAGTACGTATAGAGAAAGTAAAACATTCAATCCAGGATTCAAGTTTTATATAAAATAGCAGATTTGTTATATTAACCCCTAATTTTGAGTGTCCCCCGCGGTCTAGTTGTCGTTCCCAAGGTTGCAGGTTCGATGGAGGGTGATTTTTTTTTTTTTTTTTTTTGAATTAAAAGTCCTTAGTATGTGTTCCTTCGGAAGGGAAAAGAGGTCATTGGTCCCTTGTCGCGGATTTATCGCACTAAAAGAATCGCAAACCTGAGAAACCTCTGAACAAAATTAAGTGGTCTTTCAGGTCCCATATAGAATGTGACGCTGAGAACCATAGTAGTTAAAGAGCACAAATAAAACTGAATTTAATTTCCAAATTATTGAAAGGAAATTACTTTTTGTATTGGACAGTACTCCTGATTTTTCAAAATTTAATAAAATTTAATAACCACTTTATTTCGCGTACTTATGAGAGGGATTTTAAATAAATTAGTAAACTGTTGCATTGTGTGGAGCATATTGTATATGGAAAAATTTTAAAAATAATTTACGAGAAAACAAGGCTTAAAGTGTGGCGTTTTATTAATAAGTATACACCTATCCATTTAGAGTTTCAATTAATTAGTAGTTAAAATGGGCCAAACAGAAATAACGATATCTCTTATAAAAGTTTAGAATATATATTATTTTATTAAGAAAAAAATTCTGATGTGTTCCATTCACATGACTTTCTCTACCACTATGCAACAAATTGTTGTTAAAAACCTTATACTTCTAGTTACTTCATGCTAATCGAGAAAAAATTACCAGAAACAGTCTTATTACTTACTTCCTTGTAAGTAGAAGCGAAATAAGGGAGTAACGTAAGTTAAAGTGATAGTCAAAAGCTGGCTGCTATGTGACTGAATTTCCTTTGTTTGTATGGACAGGAGTTGATAAATTTCTGTATGGGAAAAGTATAATTTTTTCAAAGCTGAAACAAATGACAAGGAATACCTAAAAAAAATATCAGCTCCACGAAAAAAAGTATATAAAATATATTGTGTGTTTTAACGGGCTCTACATTGTTTGTGGAGTAAGTTTTTGTCCATCTCTTACGGTTTAGCAGCTATGCAAAATTCCGTAAAATTCATCCAGAATAAAGTACTCTTCAGAGGCTATTCCCAGAAAATTCAAGATATGTATTTTATTCGATAGGTAAATATCTTTAATATACGATATTTTAATCAAAATTGTTATACACATTTTTTATAAAATCAAAAATTTCGGAAAAAGTTCCATGTGAAAGGTAATTTGGGGTGGGGGGATTTTCTTGAATGTCTTCGTGTCGCATCTTTGGAAGATACCAAACTTAAATACCAATTTTGGTATTTAACAGTCTTTTCGTGTTTGAGTTATGTTGCCCACATACACACAGATGGACACACATGGAAATGTTTCTAAAAATAAGTTTTTGGATTCAGGTGGTCTCAAAACATGTATTTCCGGCAAAATCTCGGTATCGAATTTTTGGGTGCATTACAATACCTTCCCTATACACTGTGTATATAGTGCGTATACAGAAATGAATAATTGTTAACTGTTACTCCATTTTTTGCAAGTGTATTAACTTAAACATTAATAACTTTCAGCAATATATTCACACTGTCTTAATGTTAACATTGTAACATTATGGCACATATAGCAAATGTTAAATTATCGTGATAAATAAAATGATTAACTATTGTGTCTTCTTTGTACGCTTAAACCCAAGAGGACAAATTTTCATGCAAATTATGACTGCATAATCACGTACCTTCAACAAAAACGATGTAGGAAATTATGTGTTTGTACCACCACATTGTACTCATACTTTTGAACAACAATTGAATTAATACTCACTAATTCATCATAGGTACAAATAAAAGCATACCCCTCCACAAAAGCGTGTGAACAGAGCCTTTACCCAAATTGGAGAACTTTAACTTTTCTTGAATTACAGCTGTCTTAGAGGATTTAATTTTTTGTAACTTCCACTAGCATTCCAATGTGACGTTTGCGAAACTTTTGAATACTGCGCCATTTCTAATAGATTTCCTTGGAATTATTTCAACTAACCGCGAATGTTGTAAGAGCTACTCCATTGCAACAAAATTTCAGTTTATCATAAATATGTTTATAATTGGTTTAACTTTTTACACACAGCCGTGTATAGGACAGGAGTTGAATAGGTAGAGTCGGACCGAAAAATTCAAAGCCATAGCCAGGATTTAAACCACGGATCTTCCGATCACTAGCCGGTTGCTCTGCCACTGAACTAAAATGTCAACATACCGGCAGCATTGAATTTCTCAACTGACTCGCATGTTTCCCGGTGATCTCAAATTATTTTGAGATGACAACCACAATGGGACTTACAATGTTGTAAGTACTTAAGTCCCAGGATTCATAGGTTGAATTTTTCAGTCTCACTCTACATATCCAACTCCTGTCCTACACACGGCTTGAGTAAAAAAAACAATTAAACCAATACCAATTGACCATAATAGTTGGCTATACTATGAGTCCTGGGTCTTAAAGTTTTTACATTGTAGGTCGTCATTGTTGTTCTCATTTCTAAATACTTTTAAATCACCTGTCGTTTACCGGGAAATATGCAAGTCAGATGAGGAGCTCAATGCTATGCCGGCATGTTGCCATGGTAGCTCAGTGGCAGAGCAGCCGGCTAGAAATCGGGAGATCCGTGGTTCAAATCCCGGTTATAACATTACATTTTTCAGTCTGACTCTACCTATGTTTATAATATTACTAGTTGGTCCACTGTGAGGCTCACGAACAGCATAGAAACTGTCTATGAAATGCTATCTCACTTCTCTGCAATTGGAGACCTCGGAGGTCGATTACCATCCGGTGGAGGGAATTATTCTTTAACTAACATTATTCCCCCCCTCTTTGGAGTCTAGAAGTGCGGATCTGGAGTAAATAGACCTGTGAAAATAAGTTAAATAGTCGTAAACCTACGTAGCCAAAGTTCAAAGAGTAAAAATATATCAAACTCTTCAGTAAAAGCCTCCGATATAATGTAGCAGTTAAATAATTCAAAAAATCAACAAAAATAAATAAATAAATAAACAAAAAGGTTTGTTGGCAAATAGAAATTATGCATGATTTTACTATGTGCCATTGAATGATTTCACAATGTGAATACGTAGAATCAGATTGAAAAGTTGAATGTGAATGCCGGGATTTGAACCACGGAGCTCATGGTCTCTATCAGATTCCTCTGATCACTGAGCTACGATGGCAACATGCCAGCACAGCATTTGAGAGCTCCTTGGAGAATCTAATGCTGTGTTGGTTGTTATCGTGGCAGCTCAGTGGTTAGAGGACTCCATGGGAGATCCATGGTTCAAATTTCGGCTATGCCTTTGAACCCGGGAACTCTATCCATCCAAATTGTGTCCTACACATGGGTTGTACAGTTAAACGAGTTCATAATTGTCTGAAATCAATTATAATATTTAGTTGTAAAAATACATAAACTGGTAGCTATAATAAACTGTTTTGAAACAGTTAGTCCATGTAACTTTTATCGACAGTTTATAAACTAAATGTAATTATATTCGTGTTTTGTTCATATATATATATATATATACCTCTTGCAATGAATAAATACATACTTTCAAATAATATGGATCTTTTAGCATTAAAAATCACCGACACACTATAACACGGAAACACGTGGACTCACAATGCTTCAAACATGTCGGTCCCCATGGCCGCGCTCGCCAAGGCGTGTCGCTTTGGTGCTTCGTAGCGCTGGGGATCGTGGGTTCGAGTCCCGCCTTGGGCATGGGTGTTATATGCTTGTGTATATGTGTGTGTTGTAAAAAGTAAGAAAACAGCAATCCAGTAATAATACAGAAAAACAAGGTAAAAAGAATAGGTAAATAAAAGTAGGGGAAAAAAAAAAAGAACACTGTACAGCGCAGTCTTTGCAGCAACTGATTAGCCAGCACACGAAGTGCAAGGAAAGGGAAAGAGCAACATGGCCGATCAGAAACAGTGTAGTGCATAGCAAGCATTCCTTAATACGACCAAGCGCACTACAAAACACTGTTCCTCATGTGTTAAGGCTAACTTTAATGGTTTTTTGTTTAGTATATAAACATTTGTGAACCTCTGATTTCATAGTTGCAGCATCTGAACAAAATCTGAAGTTGCATTCCTTCTTTCTTCCCTTCATCCAAAACTGAGTCTAGTTTAGCCAATCATTTAGAGAACAATACAGTCCTAAAGTTATCCCTTTCAGACCTGGCCTTTTATGCTTCATTGAAAAAATTATCTGTGAACCTCCTTGCCCATCTTGTAACAAAAGCTTCAAAGTAGTTCTAAACTTCGTCACAGATAGCAGCACAAAACTGGAAAACTTGAAAAACATAACAGTTCACACCCCCGAGTGATCTAAATTAAATTTATTACATGTAGAAGGTCATGTCCATTCCAAGTTTACAAAATATAATATGAAACAACAAAAACAAGAAATTAATATTGTGTTAACATATATGTATAATTTTCAGATGTTGGAAAAAAAATTCTTGCTTCTTAGGTCCCGATTTATAAAAATCAATCTTTTATGGATGTATATTCCAGACTACATCGTAGCCAATTTCCAGGTTCGCTTATATTTCAATCTACGATAGGATTGTCAGTAGAGAGAACACGAGGTTTGACCCACCTCTTGGTTTTCTGTTTCTGTTCCCTTCAAAGGAATCTATTCTATTAACATTGTATCACCATGTATTCCGACCGTCGTCTTCCGTGGTGTAATGGTTACATGCTAACTTCATATACCCAAGGTCGCGGGTTCAAACCCGGCGGAGGACGATGGCTTTTTTCGGGTGTAAAAATCCTTAGCATGGCTTCCTTCGGAATGGAAGTAAAGCCGTTGGTCCCGTGTCGTAGATTTACGGCATGTAAAAGAACCTCAAGCCTGATAGAGAGGCCTCTGAGCAAAATTAAGCGGTCTTTCACGCCCAGTTTAGAATGGGACGCTGAGAACCATAGCAGTTAAGGAGCGTCCGTAAATAAGACGCCATTTACATTTTATTTTATTTATTTTATTTTTTTTTTTAAATTTGCATACCGACCACTACAAACAAATCTAATTGGAGGGAGAAAGGAGGTTACAGGAACAAATTATAGATAGACGGAACGGGCCCCCGCTACCGGAGCAGAGCACCGCATATATATTCCCAGCCCTTTGTGCCTATACATGGCCTCTGGGAGGGCAAGATGAGGAGAGAGATCTTTAGAGCGACCAGATACAGATGATGACGGGCATAATTATGGACAGGATCCCTAACATTTCCAGAGGGTTGGCATCCAACGCCGCCCGGGTGCACACACACACGCAACACACAAGCCTTGATCCACCGGGTTTACCCGAAAGGGCGGCTGCTTGAGAGCATCAGACGGAGGGAGCTGATGAACTGCTGCCGTAACGACGCTAGGGAATAAACGTCTATCAACAGCACATCCACCACCCAGCTGCAGCCCACCGAACACCGTCGCCTGATCCTATAACCCTGACACAGAAGATGTGATAGGTACACAAAATGCTGTAGGACACTATAATTAGTAGATGAACCACCCCAGCAAATGACTACCAACCTGAAGACACCACGAAAACCCATCGTTCAGCATGGGCGGTTGGCTTAGTTTGCTCTAAGATCTCCCGAAGGCTAGTAGCACATGTTACCGCGACACTACCTCTCTCGGGGGGGGGGAGGCAGAAAATGGCATGTCTGTCATCTATTTGTACCAGATTTATTCAATTTTATTAATGACCAGTTCTCTTTCTCAGGAGTGTTTATGACCTAAGAGGTTTCGGGTGATGACGTTAAGGAGGTAAGCGCTAGATAGGCTCCTCAGGAGCAGCATCCTTTCCTCAAATACGAAACCGTCACCTCATTCCTGTGGTTAAACCCTTACCAGGGTAGATACACAGCAGCAACACCTAGGCTCACCACGAGTCTACCAGATCTCGCACACACACGCAGTTCAGCTGTTGCACAGGCTATGTGATTATTAATAAATAGAGTTGATGAGACAGGCGTCACTCTTGATAAGAGCCTAACTTTTCGTGAAAACGTGCGGGGAAAGTCGGACAGAGCGACTTTACCCTGTTCTGGCCACCCAAATGCCGGTTCACTTAAAGTTACGTCCTTTGAAGGCGGTCATTGTCTCCCTGATGCTCTACGCCTGCGAAGTGTGGGGCCTGGCAGCAGACTCCTGGCTTCTCTGGTTACAGCGGATACAGAATAAAGGACTCCGTTATGTGGAAGATGTCATTAGGCACCGGGCTCAAAAATTCTACGCCAGATTGGGCGAACATGAGAACGCATTTGTCAAATCGCTGGGGGAGTACTTACCCACTGAACGCCAATAGAGGCAGTTTCGGATTCCCCACATGGCTTATGGCCACCCCCGGTAGCAACGGCTTCAAACCAGCCAACAGCAAAATAGCTGAACTAAGTACTCCCCCTGCCATTGGGAATGGTCAATCAAAATTCTGCAACAAAAACAATTTTTCACAAACAGCTGAAGAAATTGGAGTAGGGAGATTGGGCTTTACGAAGGGATGGACCAGGCAGTAACGACTCAAAATCCATGGATTGACCAATCTGGTTAGGTAACGCTACCTTCTATTGCTAGATTGTTAAAGCAGCTACACTACTTAAGGACAACCTAACGCTATCTGCTTTACGTGAAGCAAAGTAGTACGGTATGTGGGGATATGGCCTTGAAGGACTGGCTGATCTCTGGCGTATGGCTACGGATAATAAAGGCAGTAATACTAAAGGCCATACTGTCTGACAGTATGTCGTACCGACTATAGAAGGTAAAAGCACATGTCCACAACATACCACCAATGAGTTATGTTGGGATATGATCTAGACATTAAAGCGAAGTAAAACAAAATAGATAAAAAGCAATATTTGGCTTTACTAGCAGAATTATATCTATTTTAAATGATGTAAGCCTCCTTTGGACGAGTTTGCAGTAATTGTCAACTTGGTTACCATGACAACAATTCACGCTTACCACTTCCTCCTCGCAGCATCAAAAATTAATGGTGTTATTCCAACATTATGAAAACACATTTTAAGTATAATGGAACCTCCAAGGCTGCAGCAGCAGTTTACTAATGAAGGAAATAACGGACGATGCATTGAAGTGCATACCTAAAGTAATGGAAAGCTGGCGCTCTTCAATGGTTTTATTTATAACCCGGACGTGCTGCCCCAGTTACACTCCCCGCATGCCGCCATATGCACAGAAGGGTAATCTAAAGAGCTGCCTGCTTTATGAGCTTTGTATCCCGTCCCGTTATGGATGTCTTGGCATTTACACCCCGCTGGATCCCAAAATCTTCCCCAGGGATCCATGCATCTTCATTAGAGAGCCCCGGGCACAAATGCTGATCCCACACAGAGTGTTTCTCGTCTCGTGAATGAGCCTTTTGCTGGCAACATAACTTAAACAATTCCTGGGGATAAAGGTACTATCTTCTCCTTGCGGTTGCATAGTGCAACTTAACGTTCCTTAAAGTGGTCTCCTCCTCCTTCGTCTAATGAACTACAATCACTTATTTCACCTTTAAATATCAATATTTAGTAACAATTTCCTCGATTCATATTTCTTAGTGTGACGTCTTGCTTTACAAAAGTGTGATTTCAAAACGTATTAAATTCACAAATAAAAATTTTAAGAAAACAAAACATAAAGTTCACATGACTTACTCTACATCTCTGCAACAAATTATTGTTAAAAGGCTTAGGCTTTTATTTACTTCATGGTAATTGAGAAAACAGCAGAAAGAGTCCTATTACTTGCCTCCTTGTGAGTAGAAGTGAAATAAGAGAGTACCATAGCTTAAAGTGATAGTCAAAAGCTGAAGTTCCTTTGTTTGTATGGACAGGAGTTCACAATTCCTGTATGAGAAAGGTATAAGTTTTTCAAACTTAAAACTAAAAACAAGAAATATATTAAAAACGATCAACTCCACGAAAAAAATGTATATAACATAAATTGTGTGTTTTAATGTGCTCTACATTTTCTGTGTGGTGGGTTTTTGTCCAACTCTTATGGTTTACCAGTTATGCAAAAATCCGTATAATTCATCCAGAATAAATTAGTCTTCAGAGGCTATTCCCAGAAAATTCAAGGTATACATTATATTTCTGAAGCAAATATCTTAAATATACGATATTTTAAACAAAACGATCGAAATTGTTTCCGTGTAAATGGTAGTTTGGGGTGGGGGGATTTTCTTGAAAATCTTCGATTCGCATCCTTAGAAGATACCAAACTTAAACACCAAATTTTGTTTTTCACGGTCTTTTCATTTTTGAGCTATGCTGGCCACAGTCACGCATGGACATTTTTCTAAAAATGCTTTTCTTGGATTCAGGGGGTCTCAAAACATATATTTCCGGTGAAATCTCGGTATCGAATTTTTGAGTGCAATACGATATCTTCTCTATACACTATGTACATAGTACGTATAGCGAAAGTAAAAACAATTCAGTGTGTATAGCAAGTATGGCAACGTTTTAAACGTTATAAATTTAAATGTTTGAAATTACTTTATATTAAAAAAGCTGTTCTAGATAAATCAAATGGGACCGGTGGGACCGGTGCTCAAATAGGTTTACTCTCTTGGTATATATAAGATTACAAAGAAACTCTTTTAAATGATGCTCATTAATATTAAAATGTTCAAATTTTAACAAACTTTTACGTGTTTTTTTTTTTTTTTTGATCAGCTTACCCTTTCGTTATGTAGGACTGACTCACTCTTATGACTTACAAGCGGGTGCCTAGGAATAAGAAGCTTTTCGGGGAGCTAACGGAATCAACCATAGAAAGAAGAGCCTGGAACAAATATTCGGCATGGGCGTGAAGAAATGGATGATTGGAAAGGTGATAACGGAGCAATTGGTGGAATGAATGGCGAGGAAACGAACGGCCCAGAAAATCCGTCCAGATGCGTTTCATCCACACAAATCTCATATGAGGGCGCTTGGCATCGAAACCAGGCCGCTTAGGTGGGAGACGAGTGGTCTAACTAGTCAACCACGGCGCTATCCAAAACGTATGAAAAGAAATAATTTTACTCGTTGAAATGTTTCTTCGGCATTAAACTATTAAACGTTTTTATGACTCACAGAGTACCACCTCTCTAGCTAGATGTCATTGGGTCATCTTAAACAGTCATCATATAGAGGGCTTATATCCGCATGTAACATTCTTTGCTCTTCCATATTTTAGTTTCCAGTTTCAATTAACTTTTTCATTGTTTTCGAAACGATTGATTGATTCCGGTATGTTAAACTAATCACCCCATACCATCATTAAAACGTTTTGTTCACAATGAAAGCCATGCTCAGAGTCTTTCAGGGCAAGAATAAGAACTACTCATTTTTCAGAAATGCAGGGTTTTGATTAGTCAATATCTTGGTCGATTCTAAATGGTTTTATGAACCTTTATGTCAAGTTTGGAAGTCCAACAGGTTTATGAAGGAAATGTCAAGAAATAGCTGAATATTTAAAATTCCTAAGTTGAATATTTAACACTTTAAGAGAGTTGGAATATGCAATAAAACAGCTGTCATTAAAAACTACTTTACCATCCTATATCTGAATTGACTGACTAGCATCTGATACATTAAACAAGCTGGGTCCATCCAACTTGCCTCACAGTAACCAGAAGCTTATTGCGGGACTTATCTCTAACAGTTGTACTAGTTCAGCCAAACTCAAAGAACTCCAGAAGTACCTGAACTAAATTTCCTGAACTACTTCAAGGTCCGATTTGCCCCAAAAGTGTTGTGTCACCTGTTTTCGTGTATCACAGTGAAAAATCAGGTGCAGGACAGTTTTAATCCCCACTGTTGCACATCCTGCACTTTTTCAATCCCCATTGTGTGCAAATGTTTCTTAAGATTGAACACCTGCCGCAACTGCCTCCTTGTGAACTTAATGATCGCAGTGCTTCGACCTGGACATGGTCTAGGCACAGTGTTGCCAGAAGCAGTTTTCAAAATTTCGCACAAAGTTTCAATTGAAGTTGCTCAATATTTTTATTAAAACATGTAATTTAATTTACTATTTTACATACACACACACTCTTGGACTATTTTCAAAATATTCTTATAACCGGTATTTCTGTAAGTATAGCACAATCATATTAAATGGCATAATACTGGAATACTAACTGGCGTGAGCTGCGCTGACTCACATTCAGGAAAGAGTATGACAATACCAGGCGTTTGCGCCGATAGATAATTATATTGAATTATCACCTGAAGTATTTATTTTATTAATTACTTCCCTTGTAGACATATAGTCATATAACCATACAATCTTATAACAGAATATAAATGTTTCAGTTTAGGAGCCGATTCTCCGATGTGTTGCTATGCGGACATACTTTTTATTCGTATGGTTTTACTTCCCGCACTAATGCTTTTGATCATGATTAAATTTAATTGCTAAAATATCGATAAAACCAAACCAACAATTCTAGTATATAAGAAGTATAATGGACCATTAACTACTAGCACTGAAATTTCTTTTGTTTTAATTGAAACCACATTGCAAGTGAGAATGCCAACTTATGATTTATCTATAGCAACAATATTAATAAGTACCGCAAATTAACTATATTGCGCAAAAAAGAATTATTGGCAGGGTTAAAACAACGTTATATAAATAAGTTTTACTCACGTCAGAGAGGATTTAGTATTTGTCTTTCGGCAATTTAGATTTAGAGCTCTCTTCCCTTCCAAACGGCGCATAAAGTTAAAAACAGACATTAATAAAAATTATATTTTGCAGAAATATTTTAGTAGACCAAAGATTCGCAAATCGCCTTCATCAAAATTTGGTCGTAAAAAGCGGATTTTAGTAGCACAATCGGCGACTTTTCGCCCAATCTGGCAACACTGTCGAGGCAAAAGAAGCTTACAATGCCAGTCTTGGAACCGAAGCCCAGGGGCAACATGCCGTCAGTGAAACCAGCTCAGCAGCCTGGTTCTAGCAATCCTTTTGGATATACCATGACATGCCCAGGACCTACAGATGAGATCGAAGCCGCTTCCTTGACTAGTTGGTCTTCATTTTCATAGCCAGTTATGCCTGAGCGGCTGAGGACCCCGCCGCAAAAGCGCTTCTTGACAATTCTAATGACCTTAGCTTTTGTCACAGTGTATTGAGTTCAATAATTTTAGCGGGAGTTTTATTTAAATTAGGAGGATATCAATTATTACGTGTATTTGAATATTTAATGGGAATTGGCACATTAATCAATGCATTTTGGTTATCTGTAACTTTATTACTAAACTAAACCTTTAAAAGAAACATTTTATCCCTAAATTAAATAAACAAAACATTTAAATACAAAGGTAAAAGTCACATGGTGCTTTCAGAGCCGCCTGGCTATCTGAATTGATGCAGATTCTATAGTTCCTAAATCCGCTGCAAAATTCTCCTCCAAGCAATCCCAGATAGCATAAAATTCAGCCTTGAACACGGTAGTAAACAGTTCTAAAGAAAAGGATTTCCCAGTCTTGGCTGAACCCCGCATATTCCAGCACTGATTCGGTTGTTCATTTTCAATGTGCTCTTGGGAGATTAAAAAATGTCCAGCTATGGCCAGATTTGAATCTGCAAGAACCCGCTGCCACCTCCATGTTCAACCATAGACGTAATAACTGAATAGTAAACTACTCTCAACTGCTGGTATCATATTGTATGACTTATCATGAACAATTGTTTTTAAAATAATTGTTTTTCTAAAATCAAAGTTTAAGAAGATAAGTGATTTGTATACATTTTATATACACTGTACATATAATTCATTTATGAGGTAAAAGCTTCAAAAATGGTTTGTGTGTGTAGTATTAAACATCTCTTTAGGCAAGATTCTTTATTTCTCTGCTGAAATTGTATTACTTTGAGGGCAAATATCTTTTTGAGGAGCTACAGTATTTACCAATTTATTTTCAGATATCCCTTATTTTGTCACAATCTTTCTTTTCGATAGCTCTTTAAAAACGTGATGTAAGTCCTGTAAGCTTTCTCTTCGCTCCATCAGACTTCTGGGTCATAGTAACATATTTTACACACAAAATACAGTATTGAAGTGGTCTACAATAGATAGGCAAAAATGGCAAAGAGGTAACGCAATTATTTTAAATAATCAAGTAAGAAAACCATATTATGTAATGACTATGAGATCTCAGGAAGAAAATATGGAGAAAACAAAAGCAACGAGGTTTTAAAGACGTAAGGGCCATAAGTGTTACTATAGATAAAATTATAATGAAAGCGTGACCAGTTACAATAATATAAATTTGATCATCTTCATTTAAGAATTTCAAACTCTAAATTAAGAAACAAAAAATAGAATCAGTTCAAACATTTGGAAGTTTGCTGAAGGACGCTTACTGTCCGAAGGAGATTAGACCACGGATTATCATTCTAAAAAAATAACTTCACGAAAAAAAATTGCTGACTATTCTTGAACAAAAAGCTACGTAAAAGGGTAATAAAATGATACATTGGAGGCACTTTTCTGTATACATCAAAGACGTGGATTAAGAAAAATGGAGAATCTCTGGAGAGTTTTGAGATGTGGTACTGGAGATGGATAGAAAATAAATAAAGTGGAGGACATAATGAAGAGGTTTTGAGGAGAGAGGTAAGAAGAAATCAGTATACACACAATTCGCAGGAAGAAAGTAAACTACATAGAACACATCCTAAGAAGAAGCTGCCTATTGCAAGACGTCATAGAAGGAAAGATAAAAAGGAACATTTAGACTCGGCAGAAGATTTCAGTTACTAGATAATATACGAGAAGAGCTGAAATATTAGGTAATGAAGGAGGAAGCTACGTAACATAGAATTTGCGTTCCAAGTTTGAGGACCTGCAGAAAGGCAGAATAGTTACCAGTTCTATAATACTCTTCGGAAGTGCTAGGGAATATATGTCTGTAGTTAAATCTTTATGGATAAAAATAGGGTGACCTTGAAAGAGACAGTGAAACGTATTGTAGCTTAGTTAAGAACAAGGAGATACGAGGTACGTCCAGAAAGTAAGTTCCGTTTCAATTTATCCCCGCTGCAGCGCCGCGATCACAGTTCCGCACATGCGCGGTAGACGCTCTGTATCAAGAGAAGAAACGTGCGCCATTTTGAGATCGCTGTCAGCCACATACGCTTTGTTGTGCTTGTTTACAATGCCGGTGTTGGTCGCATCTTACTCATTGATTTCTTACCGCGTGGTCAAACAATCAAAGCAGATGTTTATTGCGAGACAGTTAGGAAATTGCACAATACAGAATAAGCGCCGAGGATTGCTGTCAAAAGGTATTGTTTTTCTTCACGACAACGCACGATCACACACTGCAAATGTGACGAAAAACCTCCTACAGGGATTTGGCTGGGACGTGTTTGACCATCCTCCGTACAGCCTTGACCTCGCTCCTAGCGACTTTCATCTGTTCTTACATCTCAAGTCTTTCCTTGGCGGTCAACACTTCAACAATGACGAAGAGCTGAAAGAAAGTGTTTCCAACTTTTTGAAGACACAGGCGGCAAACTTCTATGAAGAAGGTATACAAAAACTTGTGCCACGCTATGACAAATACCTGCAAAATTCGGCAGTTATGTGGAAAAGTAGCTTAAGAGTTGCAGAATTTTATGCAATAAATAATTATTCTGTATCTGTACACAATTTAATTTTATTACCAAACGGAACTTACTTTCAGGACGTATCTCGTATATGCTCTAAACGATGTCATATCTGTAAGGGGTGAAAATAACAAATAAGGTATCTAGAGAAGTCATTGTGCATTTTGAACCTCCATACACGTGAGAAGAAAAAGTACCTCAATTTGTCTAGACCACGTAGTGTTTACTCTTCCTTGGGCACGTAAAAGAACCTCAAAGGCTTATAAGTAAAATTAAGCTATCTTTCATTCCCAGTACAGAATGGGACGCTGAGAACCACAGCAGTTAAAGAACATCCATAAATAGAACCCCATTTCCATTTCCTTGGGGCTTACACATCTATATATTTAACATAGGCTATAGTACTCGTCTATATGATCACATGAAACAAATTCCCAAAATAATTAGTTATGAATGAGTGATATTATACTCATTTGAAAGAGCGTACATAGGCTGTTTCTGTAAACGTGTGTGAATAAACCAAAGAAATAAAGATAGTATTTAAAAATAGAAAACGAATATAAAACATAAATTATCTCATGTGTTGTAATTAATCATCATATGTGACTATTGTAATGTATTCATACGTTTGAAAGTGTTAGAAAATACATGGTATTTGTAGAGTACGAGATTGAACAAAAGAAACGGAAACGGCACACTATCCCCTTCATTCAGCTTAGTTTCTTGTTTCCTTACTGTTTAGCGAATTCACAATCTCTCACTCTCTCCATATAATCTCTCTGGAAAGCCTTTGTTTTGTAGTTTTTCCCTTGTTCTTTCATGTCTTTCTTCTCTGCAAGCTCAAGCCTTTTCTTTTTAGCAGTATGTCGGCAACAACTGAACATCTCAAACGGCTTGAAACATCACGCCTGATAGCAGTGCTATTCTTTACTTTAGCTACGTTTCTAACCGTTGTCGATTATACTTACATAACAACGGAAAGGAAAGGAAAAATACAAGCTGTCCCTTTACTCTCCACAACCGCTCTACGCTACAAAAACTCATGAACTATCAAACGAGCCTTAAGAATAACTGAATGTGACGCACTTTTAGCGGTTATGTGCTGAATCACAATAGAATGAGCAACTAAAAATGTATATTACATCAGCATTGCTGACATATTATAATATTTGTAAATACAAGGTGGTTCACCTGTTCCTTATTATTTTTGGAGATAGGCAACACTTCATACTCTGAAAGTAATATGGTCGAAATGCTTGTCGGTCATTTGGTAACCATGTAAATCTAGCCTGATCTTCATAGGAAAATAGACCTTAGCAGCAATAGTTCCGTCCATTCCAAAAACATGTGCTCCTGTTACAGAACATGTTATATCAAAAGGAACGCTGTCAGACATTCTACAACATAAAGTATAATGAATGCAGGCTAAATGAACGGCCTAAGCTAAGGAAAGGAGTCCACAACAGTTATAATAAGATCAGAAGCGGAGAGGGAAATAAAAAAATGTAAATGGCGTGTTATTTATGGACGCGTCCTATTCTATATTGGGCGTGAAAGTCCGCTTAATTTTGCTCAGAGGCCTCTCTGTCAGGCTTGAGGTTCTTTTACGTGCCGTAAATCTACGACGCGGGACCAACGGCTTTACTTCTCTTCCGAAGGAAGCCATGCTAAGGATTTTTACACCCGAAAAAATCCATCGTCCTCCGCCGGATTTGAACCCTCGACCTTGGATATATGCTGGTAACCATTACACCACGGAGGGCGAATAGCACTGAAACTAAGAGTATTATAAACTAATGTGTATAGTTTTAACAGGTAGCAAGTAGCAATATGGAAATACCATTAATACCTATGTATTAAAATAATACAGATAATTCAGATCAAGTTACCATAAAGCAATTTACACATTTCCTTCAAAATGGTTTTCTTCAGTAGTGACACACTTCTACCAATTTAATAAAGAGAAAGCAAACGCTGCCGGGGATGTTTTGAATCTAGGGTTATGTACATTAGTACCTAGTAGGTAGAGAAAGCAATGTATTACATTCCAAAATTCGAAGTTGAGATTTCACAGGAAAAGATAGGTGGAGTCAATCTGACTAATTATCCAACTCCTGTCCTACATAAGGCTGTGGGGAAAAATAATTTAACAGTAATTGACACTAATAGTTGGCTAAACTATGAAGCCCGACATTTAACGTACTTACGACATTGTAAGTCGCCATTGAGATATGTCACGTAAAAAAATAATGTGAGATTATGTTGTGGTTTACCGGGAAATATGCGAGTCAGTTGAGAAATATAATGCTGTGCCAGGATGTTGCCATGGTAACTCAAGGGTAAAGAGACTGAAAGATCCAAGGTTCAAATCCCAGCTATGGCATTTAATTTTTCAGTCTGACTCTACCTATTCAACTGCTGTTCTACACACGGCTTGTGTAAAAAAAAAAAAAAAGAAAGAAAAAAGAAAAAAAATAATTTTTCCATTTTCAGTGTCCCTCCTCGTTACTGAATACATAAACAATGTAATCGTCCGCTTCACTTTCTATACAGCTCCTACTTGCAGCAAAAGGTAAGTTTAATTAATCCACATTTAAATAATTTATTTCAGAAATACTTCTTGTTCCTTCATATTGACCTACACTTTCATCTTCTTACACACATTGTCGTAAATAGCTTCAATATACAAAATTTTAATCAAAATCATTAGAGCCATTTTTGAGAAAATAAAAATGTTTGGAAAAAAGTTCCATGTAATTCGTAGTTTGGGGTGGGAGTATTTTTCTCAAAATCTACGTGTCGCATTCCTGGAAGATACTAAACTTGAATATTAACTTTTCTTTTTTGAGCTATCGTGTTCACAGACACACACACACACGGACTTTTTCCTCAAAATGTTTTTTTTATACAAGGGACCCCAAAATATATATTTCCGGTGAAATCTTGGTATCGAATTTTTGGGTGGAGTGCAATACCTTCTCTATACACTATGTGCATAGTACGTATAGGGAAAGTAAAAATATACTACACAAAAATGTAGATCTCGTTAAAGCACATAATTTATACGGTTTTATTATAGAGTTGACAATTTTCGAGATATTCCTTGTTATTGGTTTCGAACTAATTAACTTTTCTCAAACGGGACCATACAAAGCGAACAGAACCACAATTGTTTCTCATGGCAACCAGAATTTAAAACATTTGACTGTATGTATTCCCTTCATTGCCTTCTATTTTCAAAGAAGTAATAAGATAAATTTTGCTAATGTCTATATAAAATACATGATGTAGATGAAAGAATAATATTTTATAATAAAAATTTGTATGTGAAACATATCACATATTTTTCCCATCCTGGTTGCAAGAGTTTTATAAGAAAATAGCACCCTTCATTGATAAAGAGAGTCTTCTGAATATTCTTCTAGAAAGTTAATCAAGTTTTCTCAAAAATGGCGTCTTACAGTCGAAGCATAATCGATGGAATCTCATTAAACAAGAAAAACAAAAAGGAAACAACTAACCTTCGCTATTTTCCGACATTCTCTGCTCCAGGCTTTGAACGCAGTTGGGGAGCAAGTTTCATGGGTTTGAAAATTCAACCGGTCTAATGAGGTTGCAAGCAGGTGGTAATACAACGGCAAGCTTCTTTTCTATACCGAAGGTATCGACATCCTTACTAGCCAAGCTGTTACAAGACTGCCTTTGGGGAAACAAAGCACAGGATTAAAATATGCAGCTGTATAAATTTGCATGCAAATGTGAAACAAAATTAATAAAGCATTACCTTGCTCATTAAGACGATTCTTAAAAAGCGTTATGTATTTTTCCTTTAAAGAATCTACATTTGTATGCGATCTTTCTGTTTTATTTACATTTTCCCAATATATTATTGGCAGTAAGAGGCACCTGTTTCCATAGCCTTATTCGCATATTCCACCCCCAGCAAATTATTGCTTTCTCTACACGACATCAAAATGTTCAAATAAAGATCTCCCTGGAAGTATATTTTGAGCCTCCTGAATAAATGAAAGAATTTAAATGTTTAGGATGTATTTTAACTATAGGCTAGGGGTTGAAAGAGAAATAAATAAAAAATCTTATATTCCCACATGGGTTTCTCTAAATCTCTCGAATTTTTTTTTTTATTTAAAGCTTAACGTTCTTTAGCCTGTTTGGTCATATCGGACGATGAATGAAATTGGTGAAATGATGCTCAAATGATCTCGGGATCCATGGAGCTTAAAGTTACTCGACATTCATCTTCAAAGGATAAGGAAAAATCCCGAAAAAAACCTTATCCTGGCAACTCACCCTAAGCGAGATTCGAACTCACGACCTTTTGATTGTGAAGCAGACACGCTACCACCACACTACCCAGGCGGGCTATCTAATTATTGTTGAAAAGCATTTTCTTCTATGTATCTCATGCTAATCTAAATAAACACTGTTCTTATTACTTTGCTTTCTTGTAAGCAGAAGCAAAATAAGGGAATACGCTAGGTTAAAGAGAGCAAAATATTTTAAAAGCTGGTTCTCATGTGGAAATAATGTGTTTCCTTGAATTGCCAGAAGTTGACAAATTCCTGTATGAGAAATGTTTATAATAATAGACCAATAATAAGGAATATCTCAAAAATGCTCAACTACACGATAAAAAGTCTGATGTGTCCCATTCACATGACTTTCTCTGCATCTCTTTAACAAATTATTGTTAAAAAGCTTATTCTTCTATCTACTTCATGATAATCTTGATAAACATTAGTAGAAATGGTCTTATTACTTTGCTTTCTTGTAAGCAGAAGCGAAATAGGCGAATACACTAGTCGAATCTTTAAAAAGGTGGTTGTCATGTGGTTGGAATTCGCTTCCTTGCATTGCCAGAAGTCGACAAATTCCTGTATGGGAAAAATTTAAGTATTTTAATAATAAGGAATAATAAGGGATATCTCAAAAATGCCGAACTACACGAAAAATGTACATGAAATAAATTCTGTATTTTAACGAGATCTGCATTTTTGTGTACTAAGTTTTGTGTATTTCTTAAGGTTTACTAGTAATGCAAATTTCCGCAAAACTCATGCAGAGTAAAAAGGTCTTCGGAGGCTATTCCCAGAAATTTCAAGATATATATGTTTAGTATACATGTTTTAATCAAAATATTTAGAACCATTTTTGAGACAATTTAAATTATAGAAATTTTCTCCGTGTAAAGGGTAGTTTGGGGTGTGGGGAATTTCTCGAAATCTTAGTGCCGCACCTTTAGAAGTTACTAAACTTGGTATTCTACCTACGTTTCGGTTTTGACACAGACACACTCACACACAAACATACGCAGACTTTTTCTTTCTTTTTGGATACAGTGCACTTCCTGTGAAACTTTGGTATAAATTTTTGTGTGGAGTGGAATAGCTTCTCTACTTACGTACTATATATAGAGAAAGTAAAGTCATATGTGGAACATTGAGGACTAAAGCAAGAAACGAGATCTGAAGCTCTATAAAACAATGGTGGTCTCTCAAGCCCGCCTGGGTAGTGTGGTGGTAGCGTGTCTGCCGTTCGAATCTCACTTAGGGTGAGTTACCCGGATAAGGTTTTTTCGGGGTTTTCCCTTATCCTGAGAAGACGAATGTCGAGTAACTTTAAGCTCCATGGACCCCGAGATCATTTGAGCATCATTTCTTCAATTTCATTCCTCATCCGATATTGTCACGTATGTGATTGACCAGTGTTTTTAAATTAGCTTATTGTTTGTTTTAAGTCACATTATTGTAAATGTTTTAGAATTCCATTTTCTTATAAATTTCTGTATTTCTTAACAACCGGATTCTTGGGTTGAATAAGAGGAAGCTTTGTTATTATAACCGGATGTGTCTTCCTCTGAATAATGGAACATTTTACCACATTTTGCAACTTATGAGCTTCCGTGGGCTTTCAATCACTTCCCGGAACCTATGTGACATTTCATAGGCTAGGACAGACTTTAATCCCAAGCACGTCATATAGGAAGCCCTGTCTTATCTTTTAAATACTGTATTTTGATTGGTGGATTTATTAAGAGCCTGGACGTAGATTCTGAAGAATTCCCTAGAGACAATTGTCTAGTGTAAAATTGTCTGGAATCTTGAATTCGGGACGCTTTTGATTCTCAGTACTAGACAGAGGCAGACTCGCTGCCCAAGGGACGTCCGAGGCCCCACCCCGGGTCACTGGCTACCATACCGACACACATCTTTCTTCTCGTCGAGCTAATCAACCTAAAAGGTAAGAATCTTTTGTTGTATATTAACTATTTTACCAATTCTTGCCTTTCGTATTTGGAATTAGTTCTCGCTCGACACGAAACGCCTGACACGCTTGTCTTGTTTATTGTAAGTTATCTTACTATTTTATTGTAAAGTATGTTTGCCTTTCGCTATTCGTCAATATATTTATATTATCAGGATTTAATGGAAAATGTATATGGAGCGACAGTTAGATCCACGATGACATACGGAGGAGAAATGTGGGGGTGGGAGCAAACAGGGAATCTGGATCAAGTGAGGACCCAATTTTTGAAAGGAATTCTGGGTGTAGGGAGGGGTACGGCAAACTGCGGAATAATGAGGGAATTCGGGGCACATAGTGAAACGATAGAGTGCAAAATCAGAGCAGCTAAATATTGGATGAGAATCGTTCACGGAAACCAATCTCTAATTAGGGCAGTCTGCTACCGTGAACAGTTGCGAATGGAAGGTAATTTGACGTGGGCATCAAAATTAAAGAAAGGGTTGGAAACCATTGGGATGGGAGACACTTGGATGGCGGGCAGGAAAACAGGCGAAGTATTCGGAGAAAAATTAAGAAACGTCTCTGTGATATTGACAGACAGCAAATAATTGCGCAATGCACAGAGAAGGTGTCATTAGAAGTACAGTCTGGGCTGAAATCGGAGTGAGGTATGGAGCAACACATCAAAACAGGTACCAAACTCATTAGAGAGGGGCTCGCGTGGATTAGACTAGGAGCATGGAGGAGCACGAAAATTTCTGACGAGAATGGAACGAGAATCTGTCCCATTTGCGAGGAGGAAGAGCCGTGGACTCACATCTTGGCAAGATGTAGGGGTACGGAGGAATGGCGGGAAAAATATTTGCCGCGATTTTTTACCACTGCGAATGTAGGGATAGAAGCATGTTGGACGCTACTGGCAGGCACGGAAAACATGGACGGGCTAGGTAAATTTATACTTAAGGCAAGACAGCTGAGATGAGGAGGCTGCCAATAGAGAAGGGGGGGGGTGGGAATAAGATCAACTAAACAAAAGTGACTACAATGTTCTACATACATATATATTATGTCATACTTAGGTCACTGTTGTGTTAGGGTGGTATATATTATGTGTATATATGTCTTTTAAGTGTAATTATCTATTATAAGAGGGTGCATTTATGAAGGTGTACTCTGTGCTGTAAATTTAAATTGCTATATTTGAATATCTTTGTATCTTTATTTTCGGATTCACTCTTAATTTTATTGTTGTTTAATATTGCTTTTGACTGTGTATTTCCTTTGTCTTTTTATTTTCGTGTTTACTCTTTTAATTCTTTGTTGTGGTTGTTGTTTTAATATGGCTTGTAATGTGTATTACAAAAGCACGTACGGTCTGTGGACCCGTGCGACTGTTGAAATTCTATGTATGATACTGCTATGTTAATAAATACACTTATTCATTCATATTATCAGGATTCCCTTTGCGTTGTTGTCATTGCTCTACCATCTGCCTTCCTTTTACCACACAAATAGCTATACCTCCCTGTGTCCAACGTTAGTTGTGACAATATGACCAACTAGGTTAAAGGACGTTAAACCACAAAAAAAAAAAAAAAAAAAAATGACGGTCTCTACATCAGTATATGGACGTGACACATGAGCCATTAAATGGAAAGCCGAATACAGAAATGAACTTTTTTGAAGAAAACAAAAGGATGCACTAAATTACACCAAGAGAGCTTATAAAAATGCAATAAATTATAAAATTTAAAAATATCAGAATCAATGACTGCAACATCTTCTAAGAATGTCAGATGCATGCTTAAGGTACCAACCAAAAGGAGCCAGTCCCCGTGGCCGCGCTTGCTAGAGTGCCTAGCTTTGGTACTTCGTGGCGCACGGGATCGTGGGCATGGGTGTTTGTGAATGTGTGTATGTATGTGTCCGTGGAAGCAAAAAGAATACGGAACATTAAATAAATCAACTAAGGAAATGTAGGGAAACTGGAAGAAAAGTGGAAAAGGGAATACAGCGCCGGAGTGCTCAACAGTCTCCGGAACTGTATTAAAAAAATATGATGTGGTCTATTCACATGACTTTCTCCACAACTCTGCAATAAATTACTGTTAAAAAGCTTATGCTTCTATTTACTTCCTGCTAATCGAAAAAATAATAGCACAAATAATCTTATTACTTGCTTCCTTGTAAGTAGAAGTGAAATAAGGGAGTACCATAGGTTAAATGATAGTCAAAAGCTGGTTGCTATGTGTCTGAAGTTCCTTTGTTTTTATGGACACGAGTTCGCAAAGTCCTGTATGAGAAAAGTATGTTTTTATAGCTGAAACCAAAAACAAGGAATATGTAAAAAACAATCAACTCCACGAAACAAATGTATATAACATAAATTGTGTGTTTTAAAGTGCTCTACATTTATTGTACGGTAAGTTTTTGTACATCTCTTAAGGTTTAGCAGTAATAAAAAATTCCGTAAAATTGATCCAGATTAAAGTAGTCTTCAGAGACTATTCCCAGAAAATTCAAAATATACATTTTATTTGTCAGGTAAATATCTTTAATATACGATATTTTAATCAAAATGGTTAGAGCCATTTTTTAGAAAATCAAAATTTTCGAAAAATGTTCAATGTTAAGGGTAGTTTGTGTGGGGGGATTTTTCTCAAAATCTTCGTGTCGCATCCCTGTAAGATACTAAACTTAAATACCAAGTTTGATGTTTTACCGACTTTTCGATTTTGATTTATCGTGTTCACGGTCACACGGACACACACGGAACTTTTTCTGAAAATACCTTTTTTGGATACAGGGGACCCTAAAACATATATTTTCGGTGAAATCTCAGTATCGTATTTTTTGGTGGAGTGCAATACCTTCTCTATACACTATGTACATAGTGCATATAGAGAAAGTAAAAAGGAAGGAGAGAAATGCCAGAAAATGGTGGAGACTATAACTGTGACACGTGATGAGTAAGAAGAGGTGTCCTAAATCCAAAACAGAAAACACATTTTTAGAAAATATAGGTGAATAGGTATCTATGAACAGCAAATAACTCAAAAACGACAGGCGGACAGCTATCAAATGGCATCATAAGTCCACCATTTTCCAAATATGTTACCCAAAGGTTTCTAAGAAAATCCTCTTACACCAGCTACTCCTTATAATGGAAAAAAATTCGGAACTTTTGATTTTCCGTAAAATATTTTTAAACATGTTGATGTAAGCACTACTTTTAAAAGATATTTACTTGATAAAATGTATATCTTTAATTTTCCAGGAATAGCCTAAAAATCCTGTTCATTAGTAAGAAAGTATATACAATCTAAAACGCAATGCTAAAAATGTGCCTATAAATAAAACACAACACTTATTTAAAACCACTTTTTGTGGCAAAAGCCATTTTCGAGATATTCGTTACGAGGGAGATACCAAAATTATTTAGGGACTCTAATAAGGATTAATTTAAAAATGAAAATGAGTTTACTGTTTTTCAAAAATTTAAAATTTTTGCATTTGATGATACCAATCCTTAAAGAAATAAAACCATTCTCCCCGAGCATTTCAGAAACCACGTTTAATAATATAGCGCTGCTTTATCTGATAAAGAATTGACTTCGTGCACTTTATTTTTAAGTTTTGGGAACAAAAAAAAGTACACCCTAGACATCATGGGAAAATTGCTTCTGCCGTTGTTGTGTTGGCAGTATTGGTGGATCCTAAGCCGAAATGCGTAGTAGAGGGGTCGGACCCTAGGGTACGGCTGCGGAGCGACGACAGAGGGTAATTTTGCATTGGCTTTTTTTTTTTCTTCTTTTTTTTTCCTATAATTTCATCGGAGTAACAGCTTGTGATTTTCCCTTTTCTATCAGAATTACATTGAATATAGTATTTTCCAGAATCTGTAAATGTTTAGCAAGTAAAGCATTCCTACAGAATCGGGAGTCAGAAGGAAATTAAAATTGATAGAGAATAGTGCAATACCTGCGTAAGCGGAATATTGCAACTACTCGTAATTCATTCGCAATTTGTGAAAATGTAGGACCGGCACAAAATGTTACTAAAGCAATGGTCGAAGTAGGCTTCAGGATAACGCAATTTATTTCTGTGAATCAAAGGCTTATTTTTCCAATCGTGTAATTTTATTCCAGTTTTCGCCAACCTAAAGAATAAGCGAATTACTGAACGAAAGCAAACTGAGTCTTTTTATCTTTTGGTGCTCACCTCGGTCCTCTTTCTGAGTTAGTTGGTGGACTTTAATGTTGGTGCGCTACGTGCGTGACTCGATTGAAGAGCAGGTCTTTGGATAAAAGTATAGAGTGGGTGATAAAGTTATGCTGATGTCGCCAAATCGCACGTCTGTAGTTCCAGTTTTATATTCGTAACATAAAAGTTACCCATTGCAATGTTTTCGTTGTTGCGAAGCTTATATTCAACACATAATTTAAAGACTGACCATTTATTTTGAGTTTGGGGAGTTCCTTTCCTTTTTACTTTCTCTACACATACTATGTACGTAGTATATACATCCGATACCGAGATTTCACCGAAAATACATGTTTTGACACTTCTTAATCCAAAAACAGGCATTTTAGAAAAAAGTCCGTATGTTGTGTGCGTCTCTGTGTGTATGTTTGTGTGTGGCATAGCTCAAAAACGGAAGGACTATCAAATACTAAACTTAGTATTTAAGTTTCGTATCTTTCAAGGTTATGACACGAAGATTTTCATGAAAATCCTCCCACCCCAAACTACCTTATAAATGGCTATAACTATTTTGATTAAAATATCTTATGATTAAGATATGTATATCTTGCACTTTCTAGAAATAGCCTCTGAAGACCTCCTCACTGTATAGCTTTTGTGTAACTGGCAAACCGTAAGAGGTATACAAGCACTTACCACACAAAAATAGTGCATCTCATTTAAGCGTTAGTTGCCTGCATTAATATAGTGCATTTGTTGTTTTTCTTTTAATTCAAGTTTAAAACTGGAGTTCTAGTAAAAATGTATGCCAATAAACCTATACAATTAGTATACAAAATATTTGAGAAAATACAAATGAAAATATATGCAGATCCTTTATTAATCTTTTTCTTCCCAATTAAAGGTTTAAATTCTTTTAAACCACTTTTCATAATCCTGACAAAGGCACCAAAAAAGAGATTCAGATGGCAAAGGTTGCAACTTCAAATCCCAGTGACTGTGGTAAAGGACGGGGAGAGCCCAAGTAAAATAATCGGTGTGATGCTTGGAAACTAATGTAGTTACATTTGACTGTAGTCATGTGGGTTTTATTCTTTCGTTTATTTAAAAAAACACTGCACTTTTAGGGCAAATATTTTATAAATTTTTACAATATAAAACAGTCTTGATTACTTGTCGTTTATAAGGTTTTAAGGTTAGTATAACATAAAATTTCCTAGAGTGTAACCCTATTTGTACAGTTACGCTTAAAACAAGCGGAACATATAGGTACCGACAGGTAACAAAGGGTTAAACACACATTTTATATTATATACATTTTTTTTTGTACAGTTTAGTTTTTTCGAGATATTCTGGATTATTGAGTTCAATTTCTTTCTTCTCGTTCCTCGTTTGTCTACTGCTGGCTACCAAAGAGATTAGAGTTTCAAGTTTTTCATATAGCGGCCGAATCTTAAAGGACGATACAGTCGCTTTAGACTGTGCAATGTCTTATTTCCCTTCTACTTATAAGGAGCTAGTAATAAGACTAATTATGATTACGATTAGTCTTGATTAGTATGATGTACAATAAAAGGTTTGTTTGCCGAACACCTAGAGGGCATCATGTGAATGGAACAAATCAGATTTTTTCCTGTAAACTATTATTCTACTGCTTCGGAGTTAAGATAAAAATGTTACAAATATTTGCTCCCTTTAACATATGGTTAACTTTTAATCTAATTAATAACATTATATAATGTAAGAGTTAACACAAAAAAATCTGATGTGTTCCATTCACATGACTTTCTCTACATCTTTGCAACAAATTATTCTATTTACTTCTTCTAATCGAGAAAAAATTAGCAGAATTAGTCTTATTATTTGCTTCCTAGTTAGTAGAAGCGAAATAAGGGTTAAACTGATAGTCAATAGCACATTAAATATTTTGTGTGTTTTAAGGTGCTTTACATTTGTTGTGTGGTAAGGTTTTGCCCATCTCTTATGGTTTAGCAGCTATGCAAATTTCCGTAAAATTGACCCATAATAAAGTAGACTTCAGAGGCTATTCCCAGAAAATTCAAAATATACATTTTAGTTGTCAGGTACATACCTTTAATATACGATATTTTAATAAAAATCGTTAACACCATTGTTTAGAAAATCAAAATTTTCGAAAAAAGTACCATGTAAAGGGTAGCTTGGGTTGGGGATTTTCCTCAGAATCTTCGCGTCGCTTCCCCGGAAGATACTAAACTTAAATACCAAGTTTTGTATTTTACTGACTTTTCGTTTTTGAGTTATCGTGTTCACAGACAGACGGACACACGGACACACACAAGCACACACACGTACACACCAACACGGCACTTTTTGTGAAAATACTTTTTTTGGATACACGGGACCTTAAAACATATATTTCCTCTGAAATCTCGGTATCGAATTTTTTGGTGGAGTGCAACACCTTTTCTATACACTATATACATAGTAGCATAGAGAAAGTAAAAGTATAAGAAGCAAATAATATAAATTGTGGCTTACTCGATTACAGTGCTATATATTTTGTGTTCAATCGTTTTAATTTTCTCTACGCGTACTATGTACATACTGTATAGCGAAGGTATTGCACTCCACCCAAAAATTCTATATCAATATAGCACCTGTATCCAAAAAGAGCATTTTCAGAAAAAAAAGTCCGTGAGTGTGACCGTGTACCTGTGAACACGATAACTCAAAAATGAAAGTTCGGTAAAATACCAAACTTGGTATTTAAATTTAGTATCTTTCAGGGATGCGACACGAAGATTTTGAGAAAAATCCCCCCCTCTTCAAACTTCCCTTTACATGGAACTTTTTTTCGAAAATTTTGATTTTCTTAAAAATGGCTCTAACATTGTGATTAAAATATTGTATATTAAAGATACTTACCTGACAAATGAAATGTATATCTTCAATTTTCTGGGAAAAGCCTCGGAAGCTTACTTTATTCTAGATGAAATTTATGGAATTTTGCATAGCTCCTCAACCGTAAGAGTTAGATAATAACTTACTACACAAAAAATGTAAAGCACGTTTAAACACGCACTTTATGTTATATGCATTTTGTAAATGGAGTTGATCCTTTTTTAGATATTCCTTGTTTATGGTTTCAGGTTTAAAAAACAAACTTTTCCCCTACAGGAATTTGGCAACTCCTGTCCATACAAACAAGTCACAGTAATCAGCTTTTTAGTATCACTTTAACCTATGTTTGTGCCTTATTTCTCTCCTACTTACAAGGAAGGAAGTAATAAGACTATTTCTGCTATCTTTTTTCTCGATTATCATGAAATAAATAGAGGCATAAGCTTTTTAATATTGTTTGTTGCTGAGATTTAGAGAAAGTCGTGTTAATGGAACACATCCGATTTTTTATAGTGTTTAATGCCGGCTTTTACTACTATGCCATCGCAGACGATATATGGGTTGAAGATGGAGCTCCGGTGGAATGTGATGGCGGGGAAATCGGAGAACTTGGAGAAAACCCGCCCCTGCGCCGCTTTGTCCTTCACAAATCTCTAGGCGGTCTATAAAATAAATACCTAATAAAATAGTAACTGCTGGTCCTTGAATAACTTGATTATTATTATTTTTTGGTAGTAGATGATGACTTCATGTAATTGTAATTCCAGAGGTGGATTTGCTGTAGATATTTCAACCTTAAATCGTTTCTTTACATTGCATTTTGTTCTTCCATTTATTGTAGATGCTGCAGTTATAGTTCACTTATTATTCCTTCACCAAACTGGATGCAATAACCCATAGGATCGAACCCAGGCTATCTAGATGAGAGGCAAGTGGTCTGATACTTGTCATGGCGGGGCCGTCAAAAAAAGGTAGAAGGAATTATGTGATTAACTCCATGGCACGACAGCTTACGGGGAACCTCGGCCTACCGCCCGGCCGCTGCGTCCTCCATCTCGGTCCACTACAAACGTCATGGATGGGGTGCAGTATTGGAGGGTGAGACGTGGTCAGCGCCTCGACCCCCAGCAGGTTAATGCGGTCCTCATGACCTGGAGCCGCTACTTCTCCATCAAGTAACCCCAATTGGCCCCCCAATGACCTTACGAGGCTGAGTGCACCCCGGACCAGGTCTCCCAGCGGGGGGGAAATCCCCACGCCTGTACTGGGAATTGAACCCAGGTCTCCCGCTTGGAAGTTATGTATACACATTTATTTATTAAGGATTAATGTTTCCATCATAAATTATTCTGCTTTTGCGAATTTAAAGTTGCGCCATCTAGGAATATTACAAGGCTGCTTCTGAATGGATTAATCCATAATGGAATTATGTCCACTTGAGAGTGTCCGAAGTGAGGTTGCCACGGGTTGGATCAATTTGTAAAGAGTGTTCAGTTGTTACTCAAGTTCTCTTAGTCCGAACCCAGTTCCTTGTTGTAAAGTAAATTAGGGAGGCTTTCCGTGTAATTCCGTCAAACAAAGGACTGTCTCCATTCACTGAGAGACAAGAGTGTCTCATACTAACTCGGTACACCTGACCCACTTCGCTAAATGAGAGATATCTTAGTGCTGCATTAATAATTCTGCTCCAGATACAAATTACTGTCTAATCTACCACACAGATATTTCTAAATACAACGTGTTTCCTTTTCTAACACCTGTACAGGGCGATTTATATAGAGCTGACACATTAATTGTTGCAAAACGTGTTATGCTAGTGACAACCTATTACTCCTAAATTCTAGAGAAATTTTGGTACATTATTTACCTTTATAGCAAATGTTGAAAATGTCCTCCATCCTGCATAAGGCACAACTCAACACGTCGTTCCATGTTACTGGCCACTCGTTGGAGGACTCTGCTGCCAGTTGCTTGAATATTCTTTGTGATGTTGTGCTTAAGATCATCCAATGTCTGGGCACGTGTGGCGTAAACCCTGTTTTTTAAGTAACCCCATAGAAAGAAGTCCGGTGATGTCAAATCTGGAGATCTCCGTGGCTACAGATTCCTGGAAATTATCCGGTCGTCAAAGAAACTTGCATGGATTAATTTGATGTATGGAATGTAGCGCCATCTTGCTGAAAATATCCGTGAGTCAGCTCTATATCGTACTGCATTTTCACATTGACTACAAGAACAAAATATCGAAACAGCTGCCAACAATGCAATTAGGAATACAACATAAGCATCTGCGCATCTAGTGACAAGGAATCGAAACTCCAGAATATTCTGCTTAATTTGGTGCCAAAATTGGGTCGTTTAATGAATTTCCAACGGAATTATTAAAGAAAGAAATGTGTCAGTTCTACATAAATAACACTGTAATATATACAGGCTGGAGAAATAGTATGAACTGTCGGTTATTCATACATTTTTAAATGATTTGTTTCTCATAGGAAGTAGAGAGCCTAGAGACAGCCTAAGAGGCAGCACCTCAGTCGGCTCCAGAAAGTTCTTAGGGGGCAAACTTCTTAATATTTTCAAGCCTGCTGTTATAATTTCAATAAAATAGGAAAGCCGCGAGAGGTATTGTCTGCGAATTTACACTTTACACTACAGCCCGGAGGACATAGCTCTGTCGTACCAGAGACCACGGGGATTAATATTCTATATAATATAATAAATTGAAGTGGATGAGTTAACTAATCTACGAATTTAAAGGCAAACACTTTTTACTATCAATATATTTATAACTTTACCTTAGAACAATCCTCAAGGCACACTGCCACCATCTTGTTATAACGTCACGCTTGGCTCCGTGGGCGGCACCACAGTCCTAAGTTGCGACATCCCATTACACTTTCTACTACACAAGAGAGAATGAGTCACGACACGAGCAGTTGGCAGGCTGAGGGCAGCCCGACGGTGTGTTAAACGTGTTGCCATTCTTTCAAGAGTTTAACAACGTACTGGAGGGAATGTGGGATTTGCAGGATGGCGGGTGAAAATGAGGCTGGGGAGTGAAGAGAGGTAGCAAGTTGTGCTCCTCAACTAATGCCAGTCATGGTGCAAAGGCCCTTGTGTACCGCTGGTGTAATTGGTTTACAAAATATTTGTTTATTTTGGGGTTTAAATTTTTAAGTCCAAGCAACTTTTGAAGGATTGTAAGGAGCTTAGCCATAGCAGCTGTTGACCAGACCAGAGCAATTGGCAGGCTGAGGGCAGCCCGAGGTGTGATAGACGTGTCCCTGTTCTCGGAGAGAAATTAACCACGTTCTGACGGGATTGTGGGGATTGCAGGATAGCGGGTGAGTGTTGGGGTTGTGGAGTGACGGGATGAGGCAAGTGTTGCCCCTCGACGGTTGCCTATTATGGTGCAACGGCCCTTGTGCACCGCTGGTGTCTGTTTATCAAAATGTTTGTTTTGAGGTTTTAATTTTGATTCCAAGCAACTCTTGAAGGATTATAAGAAGCTTAGCCGTAGCAGCTGTTGGAGGTGCTCCTTCGTTACCGGGGATACTCGCAAGCCATGCGGGGAAGCCGGCATCACCTGAATCGGCGGTTTGTGGGATTGTAATCCCCAAGAGACCTAACGAGGGCGCTCCGATGAAATGGTAACCCTTCGTTGAATTTTGTTGCCCGACGCCTAATCTCGTCCTCTGCAGCAGCTGTTGGCTCGTGTGCCCTCCCTTATATGTACAGCAAAGGTTGCCTGTATTGCCAGCATATGAAAACTAAAACCTCTCAGTCCTACCACATCCTGTCCATGCAGCCAGAATGTGACAATATTAAATGGTTCCATGATACAGATTTTATATATTATACTTTTTAAACAAGTTATAAAAACTCTGTTATTCTAAATAAAAACTTAGAATTTATAGGGTATAGAAATTTTATTTAACACACCTACGGAGAAAGAAGCATTGAAATAACGCACAAAAATAACATTCTGGTATAATCTGAACTCTTTATTATCTCCACCTTTCTGCTCAAGTAACAGAATACAGGAGGCCATGAATGCTGACGTCAAAAATATAACAGTTACATAGAATATTACTAACCGTGGCAAATCTCATTGAAAAGAAAGGAATACAAGTTCTAATTGTGATTTTATTGCATAATATTTTAACGGCCTCTAAATCCTCAAGTATTCATTTTAGAAAAACAATGCTTTAAACAAAAACTTCCAAGTTTATTTACGACTATAAGGATGTCTTTATACCATACTTTCAATTAATATTCTGAAATTTACACCCCCTTAACCCTTCTGCCGCCAACTGGAGCTGCAATATTCTATATTTCTAATTTCCATACGTTTTCTTCAGCCTGTGTTATGTAACCTAGGTCAGCGATGACGAACTTTTTTTGATTATGTACCGATGTCAGTTACTATCTACAATTATGTATGTCATAAGTTATTTTCAATTAGCTATCGTTAGGAAATCATCCTTTGACTGACCAAATGAACTGTTACAAATATGTGTCAGAAAACTAAATTACACTTCCGTGATCTGAAAATGTTCGTTGAATTCTTGGCAAGGTGCGTAGGGAGAAGGAAAGTTAAGTTTTTACTCATAACCTCATAGATACAAAGTAGAGGCTTGCAAAAGAGGACACAAGAGTCAGTAATCTCTCTAGTCGACCTAGTGAAGTTCGGTCGTGTAGCTTTAAAAGTATTCGCGAAGAAGGACGCAGTTGGAGAACGAGCGCTCTGCGGTCTCCATCACTCTTGTATTGTATGTGTTTGGCGCGTGCTCAGTTTGGCATTCAATACTTGAAATAATTTAAATAAGGCTGTGTTTTATTGTGTAAATATTGAGACCGTTAGTCGGCCTCGCTACTCGTATTATCATTTATTCTGTTAATTATCGATTATTTAATTATTTAAAAGTGTATAAAGCGAGCTTCTAACAAACACAGCTCCAAGATGTTTACCAAACTTGCTGAACGTATATTGTGAAAGAAAGCGCTATTGTTGGACACGTACTCTTGTGCATGTACGTGCAATAGAGGAATAAGTGAAAGGCAATTTCGTAGACCTCGGAATCTTAGAGAAGTGAGTTTTCTTTATTGTGTTGTGACGGTCACGAGGTGTTTACGATGCATTTCGGGTAAGGAGAGATGCGTTATGGGACACATAGACGCCGAGTGCGCTGTCTTTCTGACTAATAAGAATGAAGCAGCCAGACAGCTGAATTTACTATATAAGCAACAGATTGTAGGATGTTAAAGTAGTCAAGCATTCAATCAGTCATCACTAAGTCATGTACGCATAATCGCTGTTGGCAACACTCACCGCTAAGTTTAAAGGCGCGCATATTTGTGATATACTGTGTGAAGAGTAATTGCTATAAATCTTGTATACAAACAAAGTGAGAAAGTAACAGTTCTGTGAGAGAAGTTTAGTTAAGTCGTCAATTACGAAAAGCTGTTACATATCATCATAACTCAATTAGCATGTACAGCAAAGTGCTTGTGGAAACACGTATTAATTCCTGTCAATAATAAACGAATATACAAGTAAAAGAGTGTTATCCATTTAGTAGGACAGTTCAAAACAGTTACGTGGTCCACTATCTTGGTAGAGGAGTCAGTCCATACACACTGGATTAAATTGGACAACAATAAAGCCGTCGCATATTTGCCTCTTCAGCGTCGCGCCATACTGACCCATATTTGGCAACAAAAACGTGGGCTCCTAAAACCACTACAATATGCTAGACTAGATCTATTGCGCTCCCCCGTTTGCAGGCCTTCAATAGTTTAACGAGGGTAGCATATACAAAAAAAAAAAAAAAAAGAATTATGCACAGAGGTGTATAATTCAATAATACAAATAAACCAAATTGGGCTGTGCCTACACGGTCATTCCCCCACAGTATTCATCCACTTATATCTTAGTCGCTGTAATTTGTTTTCTTAAGTGTTGCAATTTTTACTTTCTCTTACCCCGTATGTACATAGGGACAGAGAAGTATTGCATTCCACCCAAAAATTCGATGTCGAGATTTCACCGGAAATACATGTTTTAGGACCCCCTGAATCCAAAAAAAAGCATTTCCAGAAAAAGGTCCGTGTGTGTGTGTCCGTGTGTCTGTAAACAAGTTAACTCAAAAACGAAAAGTAATTAAAATACCAAACTTGGTATTTAAGTTCAGTATCTTCCAGGGATGCGACACGAAGATTTTGAGAAAAATCCCCCCACCGCTAACTACCTTTTACATTGAACTTTTTTCGAAAATTTTTATTTTCTTAAAAATGGCTCTAACGTATTTGATTAAAATATTGTATATTAAAAAAATTTACCTGAAAAATAAAATGTATATCTTGAATTTTCTGGGGATAATTTCTAAAGACCTGTTTATCCTGAATGAATTTTGCTTAATTTGACATAACTAATAAACGTAAAGGATAGATAAAAGCTTACTAGACAAAAAATGTAGGCCTTGTTAAAATACACAATTTACGTCATTTATATTTTTTTCATGGAGCTTACCGTTTTCGAGGTATTCATTGTTATTACTTTCAGTTGTGAAGTACTTATACTTTTTCTCAGAAGTCGTTTTTCTTTTGTTCTACTCCTGGCCATGAAAAGAAGCGATTTGTAATGACAATCGCATAACGACAGCTTTTAAAACATTTGACTATCGATTTAACCTAGTGTATTCCCTTATTTTCTTCCTACTTATAAGGAACTAAGTAATAAGAACATTGTGTTGAATACCTCGATTAACAAGGTGCAGAAAGAAGAATAATTTTATCTAAGAAGTTTGTAGAACGGCTAGAGAAAGTCATGTGAGTGTAACACATCAGATTTTTTATATTTGCACCAATTTTGATTGTAAGATAGAAGTTTATAGAACCGGCTCTGTTGTTCATGTAAACACAGGCTCAATTTAATGATTTATATTTCCAATGCAAGGTGAAGAGAAGCGGGTTTCAACTCATATTATATTTCGCCATTACAGAATCAATCTTATTAACTCAATGTTTAGAGTAACAGTCGGAGAGCGGTTCAAATTTCAAATTTCAAATTTCAAATTGCTGTGCAATTTTTCAGCAGGTTTTCACAGTATCTAATAAATTTTCTTCATTCATTAAATCAACAAAGACAATAAACTTTTCAACTTTTGCTATTTTGTTACCTCTTAAGTAACATAACTCCGCTGTAGGAAATGTTATTAGATATTTTAATAACAAAGTCTGAATTGTAAATAAAAGATTACAAGGGTCGCTTAAGCATTAACTGAAGATTAAAATTGACATTTTCAACAGTTACAGCAAACAAAACCGTAACGTACATTCTGGAAACTGGGTAGCATTTCTGTTGGTGTTTTTCGCTGTTATCTCAGGAAAAAAAATTGATGTTTTACACTCACATGACTTTCTCTAGCTACCCTAGAAACAAACATCTTACAAAAGATAATTCTTCTTTGAACACAACCAATCGAGATAAACATTAGCAGAATTCTATTACTTAATTCCTTATACGTAGAATGCAACTAAAGGAATGCAATAGGCGAAAGGGATAGTCAAAAGCTTTAAAAGGCCTTCGTTATGCGATTGTCACTGCAAATCGCTTCTTTCCTTGGCCAGGAGTAGAATAAAGGAAAAACGGCCACTCCCGACTGAGAAAAGTATAAGTACTTCACAATTGAAACTAATAACAAGGAATACCTCGAAAACGGTAAACTCCACGAAAAAAAAATGTATATGATATAACTTGTGTGCTTTAACAAGCTCTACATTTTTTGTAAAGTAAGTTTTTCTCTATCTCTTATGCTTTACTAGTTATACCAAATTAAGCAAAATTCATCCAGAATAAACAGGTCTTTAGAAGTTATTCCCAGAAAATTCAAGATATAAATTTTATTTATTTATTATTTATTTATTTATTTTTTATTTTTTTGGATTCAAAGCGTCATGAAACATGTATTTCCCGTGAAAACTCGACATGGAATTTTTGGTTGGAATACAATTTTTCTCTATCCCCATATACATTGTACACACGAGGCTAGAGAAAGTAAAAAATCTGATGTATTCCAGTCACATGACTTTCTCTAACCTCTGCACCAAATAGTTGTTAAAAATCTTATACTTCTATTTACTTCATGCTAATCAAAAAATATTAGCAGAAATAGTCTTATTACTTGCTTCCTTGTAAGTAGAAGCGAAATAAGGGACTACCATAGGTTAAAGTGATAGACAAAAGCTGGTTGCTATGTGACTGAAGTTCCCTTGTTTGTGTGGACAGCATGTATGAGAAGAGTATGTTTTCTCATAGCTGAAACCGAAAACAAGGAATATCTTAAAAACGATCAATTCCACGAAAAAGATATATATAACATAAATTGCGTGTTTTAACTTGCTCTACATTTTTGTGTGGTAAGTTTTTCTCCATCTATTACGGTTTAACAGTTATGCAAAATTCCATAAAATTCATCCAGAATAAAGTAGTATTCAGACAGTATTCCCAGAAAATTCTAGACATACGTTTTATTTGTCAGGTAAATGATTTTAATATATGATATTTTAATCAAAATCGTTAGAGCCGTTTTTGAGAAAATCAAAATTTTCGAAAAAGAGTTCCATGTAAAGGTTAGTTGGGGGTGGGGGGATTCTTTACAAAAGCTTCATGTCGCATCCCTGGAAGATACGAAATTTAAATCCCAAGTTTGGTATTTAACGGACTTTTGCTATGCTGCCCACAGACACACACAGACGGACGGTTTTTTCTAAAAATGTTTTTTTTAATTCAGGGGGTCTCAAAACATATATATCCAGTGAAATCTCGGTATCGAGTTTTTGGGTGCAATACAATACTTTCTCTATACACTATGTGTATAGTACGTATAGAGAAAGTAAAAAGATAGCAGAGTAGGTGCTTCAAATTCTCAAATATTAAGGGTTGTCAAGAGAGGTGAACACAGGACGCATAGGCAAGTCCCCTCCATTACGTGACTTGCCTCTAAGCTACTGGAAGGAAATAATAAGCACCGCAGTCGGATTGGCACAAAGGGCAAGAGGCTGTCACAAGGTAACAACACAAGACACTTTCCGCGTTTCACAAGTCATTACAGCTCCACACAACATGCCATTCCAGTGTTCTACAGCTCGCCCCGCCTTCCTCTGCTGTCAACCTCTACCTCTTTTTATTGCTCACTCTATCAGCCACTCTATTTCCATGTGTTCCCTTCCACTCGTTCGGTCGTCGAACCTTCCATTTCAGCACTCGAAAACTTTTCTCTTGACAAAGTAAGAAGAGAAATGGAAGTTAACATATGCTTCACAACTCACATTCAGCAATTATTGTTCCAAGAACGTTCAAACTCTATAGAGAGCGTCCTTGTGTGCATACAAAAATAAAAAAGTTGAAATCTGAAAGTTCTGCGTACAATAATGCACACACGTCAACCGTTTCTACAGCTTGTTCACCAGCTCCAGATTCTGATACATGCCATCTTTTAATGTACAATATAACGTGCACACATATCCTTATTTCGGGTCAGCATATTATGGCAATCTCATTTATAAGGTTAGTTTTGCTAACTTTAATCATTTTTACTTTCTCTACACGTAATATATACATAATGTATAGACAAGGTATTGCAATCCACCAAAACAATTGATATCGAGATTTCACCGGAAATATATGTTTTAGGGACCCCTGTATCCAAAAAAAGTATTTTCAGAAAAAGGTCCGTGTGCGTGAATGTGTGTGTGTGTGTGTGTGTCTGTGTGTCCGTGAACACGATAACTCAAAAACGAAAAGTCGGTAAAATACCAAACTTGGTATTTAAGTTTAGTATCTTCCAGGCATGTGACAGAAAGGTTTTGAGAAAAATCCTCCCATCCCAAACTACCCTTTATATGGAACTTTTTTTCGAAAATTTTAATTTTCTAAAAAATGGCTGTAACGATTTTGATTAAAATATCATATATTAAAGATATTTACCTGAAAAACCAATTGTATATTTTGAATTTTCTCGGAATAGTCTCAGAAGACTACTTTATTCGGAGTGAATTTTACGGAATTTTGCATAACTGCTAAACCGTAAGAGATAGACAAAAACGTGCCGTACAAAATATGTAGAGCACATTAAAAAACACAATTTATGTTATATACATTTTTACGTGGAGTTAGCCGTTTTTGAGATATTCCTTGTTTTTGTTTTCAAGTTCGAAAAACTTAACTTTTCTCATATAGGAATTTGTCAACAGGAGCTTCAGTCACATAGCAACCAGCTTTTGATTATCGTTTTAACCTATACTACTCCCCTATTTCCCTTCTACTTACAAGGAAGCAAGTAATAAGACTATTTCTGCTAATTTTTTGTCCATTAGCATGAAGTAAATAGAATCATGTGTTTTTTAAAACTAATTTGTTGCAGAGATGTAGAGAAAAACATCTGAATGGAACACATCAGATTTGTTATTAGGAGGGTTCCTTTTAATTCTTCTCCTTTATTTTATTACATTAAGATTGAGAACATAAAGTTGTATTTTTGCCATTTTACATATGGATATGTATTCAAATATTAGAAATTTTACAAATAAGAGTAAATATGAATAACCTTTAATTGTGTGCTTGAAAATAAGTGTATTTTGCTAGTCTATGGATAACATTTAGCATCTTCCCAAGTTCGCGGACCAAACCCGGCGGAGGCAGAGGATTGGTTTCCGACATAAATATCTTTAGAATGGCCTCGTTCGGGAGGGAAATAAAGCCATTGGTCAGTGTTATATATTTACAAAACGTAGAAGAACCTCAAGCCTGATAGAAAGGCCTTTGAGCAGATATAAGAGTCTTTCGCCCGCCTGGGTAGTGTGGTGCTAGCGCGTCTCCCTATATTCAACAAGTCGTGAGTTCGAATCTCGCTTAGAGTGAGTTACCCGAATAAGGTTCTTTTTTCGGGTTTTCCCTTATACTGAGAAGACGAATGTCGAGTCCGATATGACCAGCCAGATTAAAAGACGTTAAGGTTAAAAAAAAAAAAAAAAAAAAAAAAAAGGCTTTTACGCATAATATAAACTAAGACGCTGAGAACCACGACTGTAAATAAAACTTGAATTCATTTTCTTGGTGATAAAAGAATTGCATTTCTGTTAAACGTAAAGCGTCTATGATATTTCATCAAAATTCTGAAAAGTTAAATGTTCTTTCATAGCAAAATAATATGAACTTTAAGAAAGAATATATTTTACACTAGGCGCTTTTAAACTACAAATGGGCAGGCGCATGCTTATTAACAGGCATGCCCAAATTTAATTGTTTTCTTGCAATGCTTTTTTAATATTTTTCTATACTCAGAATGCCCCACACCATGTACTAATTTTTTCTATTTTTTCCCCAAATTTTTGTACTATATGTAAAGAAATCTGGGGTATACTTATTGGAAATAATTCAATTGGGAAATAAATAATTAACATTTTTAAAAAAATCATAGTTTTCGAAAACACAAAAATTAATAATTTTGCTACAATAGTAAGAGGTTAGTATAGAAATTCTGATGATATATCTGTTTTAACCTCATTTATTGTACATTTGAACTTTTTATATGCATATTTTTTAAAAATGCATCGTATGGAACATTTTTACATTCTCTACATGTTCAATGTACATAGTGTATAGCGAAGATTATTGTACTAAAAAATTCGATACCGAGATTTCACCAAAAATACATGTTTTGAGATTCCCTGACTTTAAAAAAATCTTAGAAAAATATCCGTATGTGTGTGTATGTGTGTGTGTGTGTGTGTGTGTGTGTTTGTGTGGGCAGCATTGCTCAAAACGAAAAATCCGTGGTGTTTAAGTTCAGTATCTTTCAAGGACATGACACGAAGATTTGCAATAAAATCCACCACCCCCAACTTTGCTTTTCATGCAAAAATTATCAAAAAATTTGATTCCTACAAAAATGCAATGATTTTAATTAAAATGTCTTAATTTAAAGATGTTTATATGAAAAATAAAATATATATCTTTTATTTTCTGGAAATAGCCTGCGAAGACATCATTATTCCGGATGAATTTTGCACAACTGGTAAACCGTGAGAGATAGACATAAACTTACTCTACAAAAGATGTAGATATCGTTAAAACACACACTTCTTTTCTCATATATTTCTCATATACTTAATTTATATTTAATTTGTTATTTACTTACTTTAGAGTTGACAGTTTCTGAGATATTTCTTGTCTTCGTGTCACAAACTTGTAAGATACCAAGTTTGGTATTGAACGGTCTGTTGGTTTTTGAGCTATGATATCCAAACACACACACACAACGGACCTTTTTCTTAAATGCTTTTTTTTTTTTTTTGAATTAGGGAAACTCAAAACATATATTTCCGGTGAAATCTCAGTATCGAATTTTGGATGCATTATAATACCTTCTCTTTATACTATAGTATAGTGTAGAGTGCATAGTACGTGTAGAGAAGTAAATGGAGAGTTTGCAGAGTAATGCTAATTCTTGTACACTCTCAAGTCACTTTGATTTAATATAATTTTTATATTAAAATTCCTTATTTTAAGCTATTTTTGCATAGTTTTTTATTAATTTTCTTTCAGTTCTTTCCGAAAGGTTTTAGTCTTACAACACCTAACCACTGTGGTCTTATTAGTTGTCTCAAGTAGTCTGTCCACCTAATTCTTGGACTGTCTTGTTTGTATATATAGGCTGTTTCAAAACGACACAAACGAAGATGTGGACCTTGTTGATCATACCGTACGTGATACGTGTATATAGTTTACAGTTCATAATTCGGCACATACAAAAAATGCCACAAAATCACCATGGATTAGGCAGTTGTAATAACCGGATGGCACGTGCCTGACCCACTCCAAGAGAGAGGCCGGTTGGTAGCGAAGGTCCCAGTCGCGTGGTGTAGGCGTGGTTTGACGCGGGACAGGTCACCTTAGTAATGGAAAACATAGCACGTGGGTGTGGCGTATGACAACCGTCGTTCCTTCGCTGCCTAATCCCAAACACACATAAAGCTTTAAATAGAAGATTTTGTAAGCTGCGACATCAAGTTTCGGACACGTCAAAGTGTAAGCTAATTGACTGCCATCTTCGTTTGGTGTCGTTTCGAACGGCCTGTATATATCGAAATACCCACGTATAAGTCAAATTATAAATTTCTGTGAACTAATTTTGATATAGTCTTATTGTAGGTTACATTTTAAAGCTATTAAACATTTTACAGCAATGTTATATCTAATTTTTCTAACATTTTAAGCTATGAAAATATATCTCCTTTACTTACTATCCCCAATTCGACTCGTCAAGTACTCGAGTGTACGTAACACAGACCTTGGAGCTCGGCTAGAGGGGTACGTGCTAATCTATATTTCACTTGGCGAATATTTACCACAATGATTTCATTCTGGTATTTCATTTCCAACACCTTGATTCAGCCGTAATGATAACGTACTTTCAATTCTGCGCACTGAAATATACATTTTTAACGCTCGCTTTTAATATATATGGCACCGTAGGTGATGACAGTAATGATATATGGATATAATGATAGATGGAGCAATGGTGGAATGCGATGGCGGTGGAAACCGGAAAACCCGGAGAAAACAGCCCCTGCACCGTTTTGTACACCATAAAAACCCACATACGGTCGCCTGGGATAGAACCCGAGCCGTTTGGTGAGAGGCGAATGGTCTAAACACTGGGACACGGCGCAGCTATATAGTGTAAGATTATTCGTTGCATCACTTTACCTAACATAAACTATAAAAATCTGATGTGTTCCATTCACATGACTTTCTCACAGATGGAGCTAAAAACAACAAATGTCTTAAAAACGATCAACTCCAAGAAAAAAATGTACATAACATATATTGTGTGTTTTAATGTTGTCTATATTTTCTGAGTGGTAAGTTTTTGTCCATTTCTTACGGTTTAGCAGCTATGCAAGATTCCGTAAAATTCATCTAGAATAAAGTAGTCTTCAGAGGCTATTCCCAGAAAATTCTAGATATACGTTTTATTTATCAAGTAAATATCTTAAATATACGAGATTTTAATCAAAACCGCTAGAGCTAATTTAAGAGAATCAAAATTTTCGAAATTCTTACTATGTAAAGGGTAGTTTAGGGTGGAGGAATTTTCTTGAAAATCTTCGTTTCGCATCCTTGGAAGATACCAAGCATCTTTTCGTTTTTGAGATATGATGTCCACAGACACACACACATACACTCACGGACGTTTTTCTAAAAATGCTTTTTTTGGATTCAGGGGGTTTCAAAATATATATTTCCGGTGAAATCTCGGTATCGAATTTGTGGGTGCATTACAATACCTTCTCTATTCATTATATACATAGTACGTGTAGAGAAAGTAAAAAAAGCAGAATACTAGAGAGAACTATCAGAGAATACTGTTGTTTTTCAGAGAGTTGGAGCTGCATATTGATCAGGGAAAGGATTTACTTTCGACGTCACCATTTTGGGATACATTCCAAGTCCGAATTGCATTCCACCTGGTTCTGCACCGAGATTAAAGTGAGAGAGAAAACACGGTGCTGGATCCCGATTCCCTGAGGGCTATTCCGAAGTTGTTGGGGACACTTTCACTGACATCGAAGTTCCAAAATCTTTCGCTGGTGATTCCTTTAGTTATAAACCAAAGTATTTTCTTACTTTCCTTTCCAAAAAAAAAATCTGATGTGTTCCATTCACATGACTTTCTCTACTTCTGTGTAACAAATTATTGTTAATAAGCTTATTCTTCTATTTACTTCATGCTAATCGAGAAAAAAAAAAACAGCAGAAATAGTCTCATTAATTGCTTCCTTTTAAGTAGAAACGAAATATGGGAGTATCATCGGTTGAAGTGTAGTAAAAAGCTGGTCACTAGGAGACTGAAGTTCCTTTGTTTTTATGGACACGAGTTGACAAATTCCTGTATGAAAAAACTACAAGTTTTTCAAAGCTGAAACCAAAAACAAGAAATACCTCAAAAAGGATCAACACCTCGAAAAAAAATTATATAACATAAATTGTGTGTTTTAATGTGCTCTACATTTTTGTGTGGTAAGTTTTTGTCCATTTCTTACTGTTTAGCAGTTATGCAAAATTTCGTAAAATTCATCTAGAATAAAGTAGTTTTCAGAGGCTATTCTTAGAAAATTCAAGATATACATTTTATTTGTAAGGTACATATCTTTAGTACACAATACTTTAATCAAAACCGTTAGAGCCATTTTTGAGAAAATAAAAATTTTCGAAAAAAGTTCCATGTAAAGAGTAGTTGGGGGTGGGGTATTGAAAAGTTTCGTGTCGCATCCTTGGAAGATACCAAACTTGTTTTTTGGATTCAGGTGGTCTCAAAACATATATTTCCGGTGTAATCTCGGTATCGAATTTTTGGGTGGAGTGTACATAGTACGTATAGAGAAAGTAATATGGGCGTAAAGTACATAAATGTTGAAAGCCTCAGAACGTACCTGCTTTTAAGATAAACATCAAGAAGACTTTCATGATTGATTGGAGTTAGACCATACAATATCGACGGCACGGAAAATAATTTTACAGAGCTTAGACAAACAGGCATTGTGGTAGGGCAGTGACAGGCTAGATGTCTGGATAAAAGAGAAGTAACAAATGGTTTGGAGAGCTCCGAAGAGAACAAATGAAAAATGCAGACTTGGATGGTGCTTGAAGAGCAATATATTGATTTCCAATTTCTCTTGCTGAGATACCCTTGCAATGTAATGAGTTTTGTGCCGTTTAGTACACTTTACTGTTACAGAATATTGACAGAATAAACGTAATGCATTAGAACAAAATAATACAGCGTTAAAACTTTTAGTAAAATACTTGGGAAGTAATTCTCAACTACAATTCCAAACAGAAGCATTGCGAAAATTCAACCTACTTTTAGCATCTCTTCAGTTGCCAGGCTTATTTTTTGATGTTTAGTCTGCTTACGCGCACTCGTAATTCTAAATTTCCGATTTACACAGTTTTACTTTCTCTACACAGAAGATATTGTAATGCAGCCAAAAATTCGATAGCGAAGTACATCTTTTGGCTCTCCCTGAATCCAAAAAAAGAAGTTTTGTAAGAAGAATCGTGTGTATGTGTGTCTTGCTATCTGTCTGTCAGTCTTTCAGAGAAATTACCACACTCCCAAATATCCTTTACATGGAACATTTTTCGAAAATTTCGACTTTCTCAAAAATGGATCTAAACTGTTTTTATTAAAATAGCATATATTAAAGACATTTACCTGACAAATAAAATGTATATCTTGAATATATATTTTGTGGAGTTCATTGTTTTTTAGATATTGCTTGTTTTTGGTTTTAGCTTTAAGAAACTTATACTTTTCTCATACAGGAATTATATCAACACCTGTCCATACAAACAAAGTCACATAGCAACCAACTTTTGACTATCACCTTAACCTACGATACTCCCTTTTTGCGCTTCTACTTACAAGGAAGTAAATAATGAGACTATTTCTGGTGATTTTTTTTTTGTTGTTGTTGTTGTTAGCATGAGGTAAATAGAAGCATAAGTTTTTTAACAATAATTTGTTGCAGAAATGTAGAGAAAGTCATGTGAATGGAACACATCAGACTTTTATTATTAGTTTATGGATATCTTGCTCTACTCTCTTCAGTGATTTGTCATTCCTATATTATTAGTAGCATTTATTTTTATTCTCATCGCTGAGGAGACCTGTAACTTTTATTACCGTACTCCACAATATTTGCCTCTAAAACAATGGAAAAAACGTAGGAAAATGTATAATAGCGTGGGAAGTATGACATTTAAACGGTTAAGCGTTGTAAAATTGTGAAAAATATTTAAAGCTTTTCTGCTCAATGTTTTATAAAATTATTAAGAAAGGGCACACCTTCTCTTCTAAAGTGTTTCCACAAAATACGCCATATTTGAATTTAGGATAAGAGAATAGGGATAGTTAGGATACAGAAACTCCTAAATATATCCAAAAATAACTATTGTTTTACTCTACCAGAATCTTACGTGTTCCATTCACATGACTTTCTCTATATCTCTGTAACAAATTATTGTTAGTAAGCTTATCTTTTATTTATTTCATGCTAATCGAGAAAAAAAAGCAGAAATAGTTGTATTTATTGCTTTATTGTAAGTAGAAGCGAAATAAGGGAGTGCCATAGGTTAAATTGAAAGCCAAAAGCTGGTTGCTATGTGACTGATGTTCCTTTGTTTGCATGGACAGGAGTTGACAAAAGTATAAGTTTTTCAAAGCTGAAACCAAGAAAAAAGGAATATCTCAAAAACGATCAACTCAACGAAAAAAATGTATTAAACATAAATTGTGTGTTTTAATGTGCCCTACATTTTTTGTGTGTTACGTTTTTGTCCATCTCTTACGGTTTAGTAGTTATGCAAAATTCATCCAGAATAAATTAGTCTTCAGAGGCTATTCCCAAAATACAAAATATACATTTTATTTGTCAGGTAAATATCTACAATATATGACATTTTAATCAAAATCGTTAGAGCCATTTTTTAGAAAATCAAAATTTTCGAAGAAAGTTCCATGTAAAGGGTAGTTTGGGGTGGGGGGATTTTGCTCAAAATCTTCGTGTCGCATCCCTGGGAGACATTAAACTTAACTACAAAGTTTGGCATTTTACCAAGTTTCCGTTTCTGAGTTATCGTGTTCACAGACACACGGACACACGGACCTTCTTCTGAAAATACTTTTTTTTTGATACAGGGTTCCCTAAAACATATATTTCCGGTGAAATCTCGGTATCGAATTTTTTGGTGGAGTGCAATACCTTCTCTACACACTATGTACATAGTACGTAAGAGAAAGTAAACATATCAGTTACTATTTGCGGTCAACAAGGTTTCACGTTCTATAGAAAATCGTAATTAATGTTAGAGTCTTACCACTCTTGGAGTGTGGAGGAGAGTTGGCGTTTTCCTAACGCCAGGAGGATTCTACATAGGCAGAAATATGTAGATTGGGAATTGCACATCTCAAATGAAATACACGCGGGGCAATCTCTTTTTTCTTCGGCTTCTCTCGCTAGGAAATAGAACACAAGACCTGTGTGTCTAATCGTAGCAATCCATGTACGTCACAAATGTTGTCACAACCTCACTTGTAGAACATCCTGAGCTGCCAAGACCTTGTGGCATCAGTAACGTACTGACTAATTTCGTTACTGACTTAATATAAGCAAATGCTTCTTTAGGGAACAATTATAGAACATGGCCCACTTAAAACTTTCACCTCTGAAACAAAAGTATACATATTGAAAACATGATTTTCACGCCTATAAAGTTTATGGAAGGTCCTATTTAAACTAAATATTTAAAGAATTTAAAGACCTACTTATAATAAATATGATTTTCAGCATAAACTTTTATTTATATTTTCCTTAGCACATATGCACGATGTACAGGAAATATGTCCCTTCTGTTAGTGTGTTTCTTTATTTAATGTTGGCAGAACATTTTTACCAATTGTGTTCCACCCAGTCCTGGCTTTGATAATATCTATTGTTTGGTATTCAAGGTCAACAGGCAAGCAATGTCCGATGAACAAAGGGCGTAGCCAATGAGAGTAGTGCAAAGGGAAGGGTAAGGAAACAATTTAACCATAGTGTAGCTGATACCAATACCACTTCCAAGCTGAATTGCTATTAAAAGTACGGGGTGTCATGGATTAATTACTAGACCATTACCTTACTTTAGTTACGTTATAGTATTTGTGTATGTTGGTCTACTTTAACGAATGCTTTAGAAATGCCTTTGTACATTCGGTATATTTTGTGTACATTTCAGCTTTAATTTACAGCGACGTATTTTGTAATGAAAAGGCATGACTATTAAATATGTGTAATGTGGATTTTAATTTAATATACATATAATAAAAATGAGTTGTAACATCTCTCATCATCTTCCCCCAAACAATATGCAACATTAGCATTTTTCATTATTTGAAAATACGGGCAACTTGGCTATCGTTCCATTCCTCAAAAACCGTGATAATACATAAATTCAATTTGAGATAAAGCGCATTCTGAATTATATGCTTCAATGCATCTGAAACTTTCTGGGACTCTGGTTCTGCTCCTCCATCGCGAAACAAAGAGTAAGCGGGGGGTTTGAACTGGGGGCGTGCCAAAACTCACCTAACAATCTAAACAGTTATTACTCATATTGGCAGGTTTCCTTTGTTTTTCGTTTCTTTGAAACTATTTAACGCCCGCTTTAACTGCATAGTCATTGCAGGCGATGACATTGGTGATACATGAAATGGAGAGGGAGCACCGGTAGAGTACAATGGTGCGGGAAATCGTAGAACCTGGAGAAAACCCGCCCCTGAGCCGCTTTGTTCACCACAAAATTCTGGCTTTACCTCTTTTCCTCAACAATCGTTGATAATATAATCAAATTGACATAAAGCGTATTATGAATTATACGTTTCAATGCATCTGAAACTTTCTGTGCCTCTGGTTTGCCTCCGCCATCGAGAAACAAAGAGCAAGCGCATGGGTCTGAACTGGCAAAGTAGTGGCGCCATTCACCTGACAACCTAAACAACTGTGCGTTTCCGTGCACCGGACTACACATAGTAAGTAGAGGAGGTAGGCATTACACCCAAAATTAGATAACGATACTTCATCGAAAATATATCTTTTGAGGACACCTGAATAAAAAAAACATTTTTGGAAAAAAGTGCTTGTACGTATGTGTAAGGACAGCATTACTCAAAAACGAAAAGTGTGTAAAATATCAATTTTGGATTTCAGTTCAATATCTTCCAAGGATGCCACAGGGCGTGTTTTAGGACAATCTCCCCACTCTAAACTACCCTGTACATGAAATATTTTTCGAAATGTTCTATTTTCTCTAACGCTTTTGATTAAAATTCCCTATATTAAACATATTTACATGACTTTTTTTTTGAAATAGCCCCTACAATTCGCTTCATTCTGAATGACTTTTGCATAACTGGCAAACCTTGCAAAATAGACAAAAATTTATTAAACAAAAAACGTAGATCTCGTTAAAAGACACATTTGATATCACAATATTCTTTTTGTATCCCTAACCATAAGCGAGATATTCATGTTATTTGTTTCAATTTTAAAATACTGACCTGAAAAGCTAATACCAGACTGAGCTTTAGTGTTCCAAAAGAAGGAACAGATATCCAATTTTTTTGATCATCGACTATTTGAAGTTAAGTGGCTTATTTATTCCTCTCTTTAATTAACAGAAATTTAAGAGCCCCTTTGTATTTAGACACACAAGAATCAGCGAGCAATATTAAATCCAATATTTCAATGGTAATAAAAATGAAGCGAGAGGCATTTAGATCTTCAGTAAATAGGTTAGCATAGGAGAGGGAAAATGCGAAAAGCAGAGAACAGAAGAGGCCGTGAAATCGGATCCCATGAATCTAGTTTCTCTTCTAAGCGTGTTTGACAGCTGACAAGTTCATTTAGCTTAGTTTGCTGTGTGCAGGCTTCTAGCGTCGTCAAATTCTTCTTTATTCAATTAATTTAATTCCTTTCTCTTACCAATTGCCTTTCATGATACCACAACCAAGCAACGCTATCAAATATATTGGTTCTTGTTTGTCTTAGTGTTTTTCTTTCCCGCTCATTTAATCTGAGAAATACTTTTTTCTTTAAATTTTGCAGTTAATTACGTGAAAATCTAACTACAATATTATCTAACGTGGACACAAAAAGTGTTTATAATTTAATATTGTCTGTTCCTAGCGTTCTTCAAACCTTGAACTTGTTAGTCGGGCAACACGGAATTGGTTCGGCGACGTACAGTTCTTCAACAGCATGGTATTATGTTATTTTATTACTTTCTGGAGCACGTATGCAAAATTTACATATTAGGTAGGTAGAGCCAGACTGAAAAATTGGACGCTATAGCCGGGATTTGAACCATGGGTCTCCCGATCTCTAGCCGGTTGCTCTACCACTGAGCTACTATGGCAACATGCCGGCGTACCTTTGAATTTCTCAACTGGCTTGCATGTTTACCGGTAAGCCACAAGGTGTTCTCAAATTATTTTGAGATGACAACCTCAATGGCGACTTACAATGTTGTAAGTACTTAAGTCCCAGGGTTCATAGTGTAGCCAACTATTATGGTCAACTGGTATTGGAATATTTGTTTGTTTGTTTTTTTCACACAAGCTGTGTGTAGCAAAGGAGTTGGGTAGGTAGAGTCAGACTGAAAAACTCAATGCCATAGCCGGGATTTGAACCACGGATCTCCCGATCTCAAGCGGTTGCTCTGAAACACACACTTGACATGTTGCCATGTGGCAGAGCAATCGGCTAGAGATCGGGAGATCCGTAGTTCAAATCCCGACTATGGCATTGAGTTTTTCAGTCTGACTCTACCTATCCAACTCCTGTCCTACACACAGCTTGTGTGAATAAAACAACAAATAAATCAAAGAAGGTATTAAGATGCTGAGATTTCACCGCCAATATTTGCTATGAGACCCCATGAATCCCTGCCCCCCCCCAAAGGTCATTTATATAAAAAGCTCCCTAAGTTTGTATCTGTTGGCAGCATAACTCAAAAAACGAATGCCCGTCAAATACCAAATTCGCTATTTAAGCTAGGCATTTTGATAAAAGTGTCCTACTCGCAAGTACCCTTTACGTAGAACATTTTTCAAATATTTTGATTTTCTCAAAACAGAAAAATGGTTTTAATCAAATGACAAATGAAATTCATTCCTTGAATTTTCTGAGGATAGCCTCAGAAAATAACGTAATTCTGGATTACCTTTGCATAGCCATTAAACCTTACGGTTAAGCATAACGATAAACAAAACTTCTACACAAAAAGTTGCTATTGTGAAATAAACATTTTTATAGAGTCATTGTTGTTGGTTTCAATTTTAATGTAGCTATAGCTTTCTTAAACAGAAAATCGTCCCGTGTTTCTTTGTTTTACTCCTGGCCATGCAAAGAAGCTAATCTCAGTGACAATCACATAGCGACTGATTTTAAAACATTTGACTATCACTCTAGCTTAGTGTATTCCCACAGTTCCCTTCTATTTATAAGCTACCAAGTATGCAGTAAGCCCATTCTGCTATTGTTTACCTTGATTGACATGAAGTAGAAAGTAGAACAATATTTTATCAGAAGTTTGCAGAGCAGCAGAGAAAGTAATGTGAATAGAACACATCAGAATTTTCTGTTTCTTTCTTTCTTTTCTTTTTTTTTTTTTTCTCTTCATTTATATAGACTCCTTTAACTTCTACGACCATACAGGACTTTGACTTGCAAAATAAATGTCTGTGCTTTGCTCGCTTAACATTAAGGTTTGTTAATGTTGCTTTCTTCAGTGCTATAATATTAAACACACGATTATTCACTCCCACATTCATGCTCTGTAGAGAACGATTCTGGTTAAAGAAGCACTGCCCGCCCCAGCTGGGAATCGATCCCGAAACCTTGATGATAAGTCAGCTTGATGACCACGTGATCACGGAGGCACTAAACCATATTTCAAAACTCTATTTAATTGTCATTCTATTGGCTTTTGATATGCACTAAATGAATAACAGACGCACTGGGGCTGCTTTCAGCTTGCAAATCTAGTGGTGGTTATTAGGTTGTATTAATCTGAAAAAACACTATAGAACGTGCCCAAGCACACTTGCCATTCCCAAACCCAATTCAAAAGAAATCTTCAGTAAATAATGCTTGAGAAGTTGAATGTACTACCAAAAAGCAGAAGCAAAACATCTAAGGTGTTGCATTCAATTATTACTTTCTCTACACGTACCATGTACATACTGCATAAAGAAGGGACTGCATTGCACCAAAAAATTCGATACCGAGATTTTACCGGAAATACATGTTTTAGGTCCCCCTGAATTTAAAAAAAAAAACATTTTTGGAGAAAGGTCCGTGTGTGTGTATGTGGACAGCATAGCTCAAAAATCTGATGTGCTCCATTCACATGACTTTCTCTATATCTCTGTAACTTATTATTGTTATAGGCTTATCTTTTATTTATTTCATGCTAATCGAGAAAAATTAGCAGAAATAGTCTTATTTCTTGCTTTATTGTAAGTAGAAGCGAAATAAGGGAGTACCATAGGTTAAAGTGAAAGCCAATAGCTGGTTACTATGTGACTGACGTTCCTTTGTTTGTATGGACAGGAGTTGACAAATTCCTGTATGAGAAAAGTATAAGTTTTTCAAAGCTGAAACCAAGAAAAAGGAATATCTCAAAAACGATCAACTCTACGAAAAAAATGTATGTAATACAAATTGTGTGTTTTAACGTACTCTACATTTTTTGTGGGTTCAGTTTTTGTCCATCTCTTATGAAGAAATGCATCCCTTTATTCTGGATGCATTATGAAAAATGCAGAATAAAGGGGTCTTCAGAGGCAATTCCCAGAAAATTCAAGATATACATTTTATTTGTCAGGTAATTAACTTTAATATACGAAATTTTAATCAAAATCGTTAGTCATTTTTTAGAAAATAAAAATTTTCGAAAAAAGATCAATGTAAATGGTAGTTTGCGGTGGGGGGCTTTTTTTCAAAATCTTCGTGTCGAATCCCTGGTAGATTCTAAACTTAAATATCAAATTTGGTATTTTACCGACTTTTCGTTTTTGAGTTATCGTGTTCACAGACACACGGACACACTGACACACGGACCTTTTTCTGAAAATACTCTTTTTGGATACAGGGGACCCTAAAACATATATTTCCGGTGAAATCTCGGTATCGAATTTTTTGGTGTAGTGCAATACATTCTCTATACACTATGTACATAGTGAGTATAGAGAACGTAAAAATGAAAAGACCGCTAAATAGTAAACTTGGTATTTAAGTTTGGTATCTTCTAAGGATGTGACACGAATATTTTCAAGAAAATCCCCCCACCCCCAACTACCCGTTACATGGACATTTTTTCGAAAATTTTGATTTTCTCAAAAATGGCTCTAACGATTTTGATTAAAATATTAAAATACCTTGTATTTTCTGGTAAATAGCCTCTGAATTCTAGTTTATTCTGGATGAATTTTGCATAGCTGCTAAACCGTAAGAAATGGACCAAAACTTACCACACAAAAAATGTAGAGCACATTAAAACACACAATTTATATTATATAACTTTTTTTCGAGGATTTAATCATTTTTAGATATTCCTTGTTTTTGGTTTCGATTAGCATGAAGTAAAGAGAAGAATAAGCTTATTAACAATAATTTGTTACACAGAAGTAGAGAAAGTCATGTGAATGGAACACATCAGATTTTTTTTCTCTGTTTTTCCACCAACTACAAATTATTATTCTTTTATTACCATGCTTATCAAGATAACATTTACCAGAACTGATTGTATTACTTAGTTCTTCACAAGCAGAAGAGATATATGGGAATAGACCAGGATAAAGTGACTCAAATATTTTAAAAGTATTGCTATATGATTGTTGCTGAAATTCAGTTCTCTTTCCATAGACAGATTAAAACAAATATAAAACTGCTGAGAGCTTCCTCTTTGAGAAAAGTTTTAAGTATTTTAAAATTGAAAGCATAACAGGAAATATTTCTAAAATGGTTAGCGGTATAAAAATGACATAAAGTGTGTGTTTTTAACGAGATCTACGTTTTTCTGTGTAGTGGGTTTTTTCTTAGTTTACCAGTTGCAAAAGTCATTTCGAATTAAGACTTCGGGGTTTATTCCAAAGAAATTCAGAATATATATTTTATTTACTGTGTAAACATCTTTAATATAATCAAAATCGTTCGAACCATTTTTTAGAAATCAAAAGTTTCCAAAAATGTTCCTGTAAAAGGGGAGTTTGAGGTAGGGAATTTTTCTGAAAACCTTTGTGTCACATCCTTAGTTGATACTGACTTTAAATACCAAGTTTGGTATTTAATAGGCTTTTTGTTTTTAAGTAATGCTGTGACACACAAACACGGACACACGGTTCTATTATTCTATTAATCATGATAAGATCTGTTGAAAGAGCAGCAGGAACACTGACCTTTTTCTAAAATTCTCTCTTTAGGAAGCAGGATTCGTAAAAACATGTATTTCCGGTAAAACTTCGGTATTAAAGTACTAAATAAAGTAAAAACAGATAAGTAGTGCTTACACACACCCATACACATAAAATACCTTCCATCATTCCTCTGATCTTTGTATCACTTTTCTTTTATTGGTAATAGAAATAGCTTCTGCCGAGTTGCAGTTATTTCCTTAATTCCTTTATCTTTCTGTGGTAATAATGGAGATTTCGATAATAAAATGGCGGTACTGTATAAGTAGACACTTACACGGGATACTTTCCAAGTTGAAGTGACCCTTTACTTTTTACGAAAGTGCACCTGTTCTATTGATTCTTTTCTAAAATGGCGTATTCTTCCGTTTGCACGGCAAAACCCCAACTCTTAGGTGAGATTTTTTTATCTCATTCTCTAATCTCATTTCCATTATTGATGCTAATATGTCTTAGTAATAGTAAGGCAGATAAGAAAAATGAAAAATTACCTATTAAATAACCTTTATGGATATTTTTCCATATGTTCTCCATGTTTAATTTTCTTGTGTTTCCAAAATGCTTCAGAATTACAAGTGTCTTAATATTTTAATAATGTTTCCTCACCTAGCTTAATATCTATTTATATTCTACAGCTCATAATTTTTCGGATACTTTATATCCATTTTTAGTTTTATAAAAATCTAGTATTTTGAAAGTTTGAAATTTATTTTAAATTTCCTTCTGTATCATTTACTGTTTAAAGGTAATTGTTTGGTGTTATATACTTCCCGAAAAAGTAATATGGAGAAGTTATTGTAGTAATGTGTGTCATTTTATATGAAATGATATGAAATATAGTAGAATTATTCACAGTTTGAATAAAATATTCTGAATGCTGAATTTTGGGATGATTCATGTATGAATTTGAAATATAGTAAGTGGCTATTAGTATAATTTTTTTACTTTCTCTATACATACTATGTACATACTGAATAGAGGAGGTATTGCACTCCACCAAAAAATTCGATGCCGAGATTTCACCGGAAATATATGTTTTAGGGTCCCCTGTAACCAAAAAAAAAGCATTTTCACAAAAAGGTCCGTGTGAGTGTGTGTGTGTGTGTGTGTGTGTGTGTGTGTGTGTCCGTATGTCTGTGAACACGATAACTCAAAAACGAAAAGTCGCTAAAATACCAAACTTGGTATTTAAGTTTAGTATCTTCCAGGGATTCGACACGAAGATTTTGAGAAAAATCCCCCTACCCAAAACTACCCCTTACATGGAACTTTTTTCGAAAATTTTGATTTTCTAAAAAATGCCTCTATACGATTTTGATTAAAATTTCGTATATTAAACATATTTACCTGACAAATAAAATGTATATCTTGAATTTTCTGGGAATAACCTCTGAAGAGTAGTTTATTCTGGATGAATTTTACTAAATTTTGAATAACTGCTAAACCGTGAGAGATGGACAAAAACTTAACACACAAAAAACGTAGAGCACGTCAAAACACACAAGTTATGTTAAATACATTTTTTCGTGGAGTTGATCGTTTTTGAGATATTCTTTTTTCTTGGTCTCAACTTTGAAAAAAATACTTTTCTCATACAGGAAGTTGTCAACTCCTGTCCATACAAACAAAGGAACATCAGACTATTTCTGCAAATTTTTCTCGATTAGCATGAAATAAATAAAAGATAAGCTTATTAACAATGATTTGTTACAGAAATATAGAGAAATTAATGTGAATGGAACACATCAGATTTTTCAATTTTCACTCCTACCTCTCCAGATTTTAACAAAATGTAAACATAAAGCTATCACATCCCCGGATGACCTTATAGGATACGGTGAGGTATTCCAAATTGCAATATTGTAAATTCATGTGGACCAACAAGGAACCCAATGTCGGTCTTTGAGCTTTATAATAACTAGACTTTACTCGCACCACAGGTCATAAATACGGCAGTCCTGATTTGAGGTGATGGGTGCAGATATACGGATAGAAGAGATGTGATAACCCATTGAAGGCAACAGTTCTAGAAGTAAAAACTTCGAACCAATCCTACGATTAGAAAACAGCAAGATGACACACTACCAGATAAATTCTGGATAAGAATAAAAACTCAGAACCTTCGAAATGGTAGAAGCTAGAGAGATTACCTGCGATAGGACAGCATTTGGAGTATTAAAGACCGATATTAGAAATTTTAATTTTTTTTGTGTGTGTGTGTAGTTTAACATTCTTTAACCTGGTTGGTCATATCGGGCGATGAATAAAATTGGTGAAATGATGCTCAAATGATCTCCGGGTTAATAGAGTTTAAAGTTACTGGACATTCGTCTTTTCAGGATAAGGGGAAACCCCGAAAAAAACCTTATCCGGGCAACTCACGACCTTTTGAATGTGAGGCAGACCCGCTACTACCACACTACCCAGGCGGGAAAATTAGTCTTAAAAATGAATGCTATCACCCATTCACCAAATGAATGCTATCGGTCGATGATGAAATTGATGAAATAATGGTCAAAATGAGCCCGAGATCCATGGACATGCGTACTTGTTTTAACTTCGGACAGATTAAAGTCTAAAACTTTGCATACGTATACTTTCGAAAGCTTGTCGTTAAAAACAGTAAAACAAAAAAGATCTAATAAGGCTATACTTTTTCTAAAACGGTATGAGATGATTTAATTGACGGAATAAACATTCTAAAGTGAACAACATTTGAATCTCTGAAATTGCACAGAGAAATTATAGCAAACAAAAAACAAGCAAGCAAAAACAGCAAAACGAAATAAATTTTAAACTTAGAGTTTTTTTATTGCAGACTTTTAATCTTAGTGCGCATAAACTTAACCCCAAAAATTAAAAGTTAAAATATATTCTTAATCCAAATAATACCTATTTTAGGCAAAACAATTATCGCAAGGTTTTCACCAAATTTCAGTACTGTGTTCCCCTGAGCAGTCTTCCTTATTAATTTCTGTTTTGTGATAATTAAGCTCTATAAATACAAGAAGAAAAGGTATCATTTAACTACAGAGAAAGACGACTATTTCTGCTGTAGTGTGTGTTCAAAATGGATGTGCAGTGTCTTTAATTTGGGGATAAAAATGTATTACTTGAAGTTCTCCAGTATTAAGAACAATTTGTTATATTCACATGACTTTCTCTACCCTTTACAACATGAAATTCTTACACAGTTTAATCTTCAATACAGCATTTCATTCAACATTAGCATAAATGTTTTTTTATGTATCTCCTTGTATCTTAGAAACAAGAGGAATAAAGAAATATAGGGAAAAATAGGGTCTTTCAAAGTCATCTCAAATTTTAAACCCCTAGAAATTACAATATTTAAGATAATGTGAAAAAATCTGATGTGTACCATTCACATGTCTTTCTCCATATCCCTGCAACAAATAATTCTTAAACAGCTTATACTTTTATTTACTTTATGCTAATCAGAAACAACTAGCAGAAATAGTCTAATTACTCGCTTCCTTGTAAGTAGAAGCGAAACAGGGGACAACCGTGGGTTAAAGTGATAGCCAAAAGCTGGTTGCTATGTCAATGAAGTTCCTTTGTTTATATGGATAGGAGTTGACAGCATAAATAAAAAACTAAGAGTTAGTTTAATGACATAATTAATAGCTTCTAAAGATGCTACAAGATTTTCAAAAATATCCTCCCATAGTAAATTACCCTTTAAGTGGAACATTTTCCGAAATTTTCGCATTTCTCAAATGACACTAACGATTTTAATTAAAATGCCGGATATCAAAGATAATATGTACATGAGAAATAAAACGTATATCTACAATTTCTTGGGCTTAGTCTCAGAAATCTTCTTCATTCTGAATAACTTTTACTTAACTGGTAGACAAAACCTTACGATGCAAACATGTTCATCGCGTTAAACCAACAATTTATATCAGGAAAGCTTTTTTGTAAGTTGGCCATTTGCGAGAAATTCCTTGTTACTACCTATACTTTTCTTAAACGGGAAGTGCTCATTTGTTTTATTTTTTTCTTCCTGGTCATGCAAAAAGAAGCGGTTCTCATCACATACCGATGGCTTTTTAAAGGTTTGACTATCGCTTTAGCCACTGTATTCCCTTATTTTCCTCCTACTTAAGGGACTAAGTAATGAAACGACTTTTACTAATGTTTATCTAAGATGGCATGAATCCGATAGAAGAAGCAAATTTCATAAAAATAATTTTTGCCAAATAGACAGAGCAGGTCATGTGAATAGAATATATTCGAGTTTTAAACTATCAAAGCAAGATTCAACTTGTACTCCACTTTCTACTGTCGCCATTGGACTGTTTAAATTGTTCTGCATGAACGAGTGTTCCTCTTTAAGCATCTGCTATTCCATTACACCAAACTACTCAATTTCTGCAAATGGAGTATTTAATCTGCAGTTAAAAGCTTTTCTGTTATAAGGAGCTAATTCGGGTGAACATGAAACTAAAGCATACGCTAAACTTAACTAAATGAGTAGATATGATTTGGTTTGTTAGTTTATCTGAACAGTCAAATCTTATTCAAACGTTGAATATAGAATCAACGCATTTTACAATTGTTTTAAAATGTTTGTGAAGTTATTGTTTGCTATGAGTATAATAAAATGTATTTATAATAGTGCGCCAAGGCACAATATTACAAAAGACAAAATCAATGTTGCATAGACTTACTAAATACTAGCATTTAAAGGCGAAAGAAGAATAACATATGTAACAAACAACAATGTTCCTAAGTTTGTTCCGAATCTCTCAATTATAGATACAGAGCGCAGGCCGGATATCGTTTGAGGGATTGTATGTTAACAGAAACAGGGGACGGGGTTTGTGCACTACTGTCTGCTTATGATTAGTGAGGCTACAATTTTGGTCTCTCTGTTCTGTCTTCTTAGTCAAAAACCGCTTCGTTTTGCTTGCGCCTAGAAGTAAATGTGCACTGAACTTCAGACTCTGTGTACCCCAAATGCACCCTCTAATCATATAATTAAAGGCACAGTAACAAATATCAAGAAACTTAGAAAGAAGCAAATCTTGAAAATGATATTAAAGCAACTGCACCAACTGTACCAAAACCCCAAAGGTGATGGATTCACGGGAAAATGTAAAGGGAGATCTCAATTTCGATTTCCGTCAACCGACCACATGGCCTTAGGTGTTTTGGTTTTCCCTGTTCATAAGGAAATACTGGGGCAATTTCTGATTCACCATTATCTACTATACATCATTTCCCTTACATTCCGTTTCCTTCTCATCTTTCAGGCGTGATTCTAGGTTTCTTCTTTAAACTAAAAGGGTCTTTACGATCACTTGGTTCTCTATTGCCCTCGTACGTGCTATGACAATAGAGTATTTCCTAACAAAGACAGTTTCTCTTTCCACTTTCCAAGTTTGGAGTAAACAACTCCGAACTGTTCTTGCTAAAAGCTAATTTTTACACTCTTAAATACATGAAATAATTGAGTATTAGTACTCTTTAAATATAAACTGATAAACAATTAATGAGAATGGTTAATATAGAGAAGCCGACTAACGGTTTCAAGGTTAATTTAAGATGAGGGGATTTCCTTGAAAATCTTCGTGTCGTATCCTTGAAAGATACTAAACTTAAATATACAATTTTAAATTTAACGGTATTTTGATCTAAGCTGTCCACAGACGCGAGCGGACATTTTTCTAAAATGCCTTCTTTATATTCAGGGGACCTTGGAACATATATTTTCTGTGAAATCTCTAAATTAATTTTTGGATGCAATATAATAGCCTCCTATCTACTATATGCATAGTATGTGTAGATAAAGTAAAAAAGGGGGTTGGTGAACCACACCACAATGACAATAAAAATTCTCCCCTAGCTCTTGTTTTGCACAAGCACAATGTTTGTCTGCCCCTCCCCAATCCGACTAATTGTCGGGAGGCGGAGACCAGGAGCCTGTTTCACAATGTTTACAAGCTTTATTAATTGTTAACTTTGTTTGTAATTTGATAAATTCTGTTTCACAATAGAGGTTAAACTTTAGTTAAACTTTACAAACCTAAATATTTACAAGCGAAATGTTATCGTTTAGACTATGTATATACGATATACATAGGGATAGAGAAGGTATTGTAACGCACCCAAAAATTCGATACCGAGATTTCACCGGATATATATGTTTTGGGGTCCCCTGAGTCCGAAAAAAACATTTTTAAAAAAAGGTCCGTGTGTGTGTCTGTCTGTGGACAGCATAGCCCCAAAACAAAAAGACTGTGAATTACTAAACTTGGTATTTAGGTTTAGTATCTTCCAGGATGCGACGCGAAGATTAAAAAAAAAAAAAAAAAAAAAAAAAAAAAAAAAAAAAAAAAAAAAAAAAAAAAAAAAACCACAAACTCCCCTTTACATGGAAAAAATTTCAAACATTTTGATTTTCTTAAAAAGGCTCCAACGATTTTGATTAAAATCCCATATATTAAAGCTATTTATGTCTGAAATAAAATGTATATCTCGAATTTTTTGGGAATAGCCCTTGAAGACCTCCTTATTCTGGTTGAGTTTTGCTGGATTTTGCGTAACTGCTTAACCGTAAGAGATAGACAAAAAACGTACTGCACAAAAAATATATCTCATGACAAAGCACACAATTTTTGTCCTTTACGTTTTTCTTGTGGAGGTAACCCTTTTCGACATATTCCTTGTTATTGGTCTCAATTGTGAAGTACTTAAACTTTTCTCAGACAGGAAGTGTTCGCTTTTTTTTTGTTTTTTTTGTTTTTTGTTCTACTCCTGGCCAAGCGAAGAAGTGATATGCAATGACAATCGCATAACGATAGCTTTTATAACATTTGACAATCATTTTAGCATAACGCATTCCCTTATTCTCTTCTACTTATTAGGAACTAAGTAATAACATTCTCCTAACATTTATCTCGATTAGCAGCTAGAGAAAGTCATGTGGGTGTTTCACAGTCAAATAGAAATTCCTCACATGTGTAAATTGTGTTTGTAAAACAAGCCCCTTATCTACAAATGGATTAAGGTGTGTACAGTTACCTATATTTTAATATTTATAAATACACAAAAAAGAATACCATTAAATACACATTAATACATCTGAAAACTATTTATAAAATGCTACATCGTGGCAGTTCCATTGATTAGGATACTGATGAAATTTATGCGAGATGAGGTACAACATGATTTATCTACACATTAGAGAATTAATGGCTTTTGAGACGTTAATATACGGAAGCCAAGCGTTTTCATATCCAGTGTTTCTTTTTTGTTAATGGAAGCAAATTTATGCCACATTGAGTTATTGATTATGTGGTAAAGGAATAATTAAATAATAACTCCATGGCACGACAGCTCACAGGGAACCTTGGCCTACCGCCTGGCCGCTGCGTCCCCCATCTCGGTCCACTACAGACGTCATGGATGGGGTGCAGTATTGGAGGGTGAGACGTGGTCAGCGCCTCGAGCCCCTCTCGGCCGGTTAATGCGGCCCTCATGACCTGGAGCCGCTACTTCTCCATCAAGTAGCTCCTCAATTAGGCCCCCAGGGACCTCACGAGGCTGAGTGCACCCCGGGCCAGGTCTCCCAGCGGCGGAAAAATTCCCACGCCGGTACTGGGGATCGAACCCTGGTCTCCCGCTTGGTAAGCAGCTGCGTAAGGAGACGACCTAAAGGAATAATTATTTATTGAAATTAATTGACTTGTAAGTCTTCTGTGAATATCAGAATATTGTATTTAATGTGTATTTTAAGTATAATGTCATTTATGATAAGAACTAATTATTTAAAACAATTCAACAATGATAACTACATTAATACGGGCACGTAAAAGGAAGTTGTTCTTTCTAGTATACTGCATCCCCAAGCGTTGTATACCCATATTTAAATATTCACTAAGCGCAAATAGCTTATGAAATAAATATTATATGTACCAAAAGTAATTTATTTATAAATAAAAGCAAGTCTATATTATATACTTCCTTAAAGAATGTTCAATAAGGAGAAACGTGTAGAATAAGCTTTGAGCCTATATAAGAGCTGAATAGACGCTCACCTTTGTCATTCCTTATTGGCCTGTCCTCATGTGACCATCATTGCTCGGCACAAGGGTAGCGGCCTATGGGAACGCGTGCTTAGAATGCAATCTCTATTTATCTGTGCCATCATACAGTGTTAATAATTATTGTATCTAGTTATATTGTAGAATATGCAAGAACATGTTACCAGTGAAACGATTGTATCATTTACATGTATTATATTAACTATAATGCATTATGGTGCAATAACATTATTCAGCGAGTCATACAATTGTAATACTTTCTATCTCTTTAGGAACATATTGAGAGATTTCCTATGACTCCATTTTGCAATGGAACTCTTATTACAAAAAATGTGTTTCATTCACATGACTTTCTCTACATCTCTGCAACGTACAATTCTTAAAAAGAATTGGCTTCTATTTACTTCATGCTAATTGAGAAAACATTAGCAGAAATAGTCTTATTACTTGCTTCCTTGTAAGCAGAAGCAAAATAAGGGAGTACCACAGGTTAAAGTGTTAGCCAAAAGCTGGTTGCTATGTGACTGTAGTTCCTCTGTATGGACACGAGTTGACAAATTCCTGTATGAGAAAAGTATGTTTTTTAAAGCTGAAACTAAAAACAATGAATATCTTAAAAACGATCAACTCCAGGAAAAAAAATACATATAACATAAAGTGTGTGTTATAATGTGCCCTACATTTTCTGTCAGGCAAGTTTTTGTCCATCTCTTATGGTTTAGCAGTTATGCAAAAATCCGTAAAATTCATCCAGAATAAAGGAGTCTTCAGAGGCTATGCCCAGAAAATCCAAGATATATATTTTATTTGTATGCGAGATTTTAATCTAAATCGTTAGAGCCATTAATAAGAAAATCAATATTTTCGACTTTTTTTCCATGTAAAGGGTAGTTGGGGGTGGGGTGGGGGGTTTTCTTGAAGATCTTCGTGTTGCATCCTTGGAAAATACTAAATTTGGATTTTAATGGTATTTTCATTTTTGGGCCACAGACACACAGACAGACACACACGAACATTTTTCTAAAAATACTTTTTTTTTATTCAGGGGGTCTCAAAACATGTATTTCCGGGGAAATTTCGGTATTGAATTTTTGGGTGCATTACAATACCTTCTCTGTACACTATGTACGTAGTACGCGTAGAGAAAGTAAAACTTAGAACATCACATTGGGTATGCAACAGACAAGAGTGGATCCCTAACCTCAAAACAACAGCTGTGTGCTGCTTTGCACTGCAAGGGAACTGGCTGTCAATTTCATAGTTGCAGGCATGCATGGAGTTTCTAATTCTTTAGTACATAGAAATGTGCATAGAATATTTCGCGTTTGCGCTTTGACGAATCTATGCAATGTATAGCGTAATAATGTACACTCTACAAACGACAATCAAATCACAGGTGATCAGCGTAGCCTAAATTGCGAGATTTTTTAATTTTGCTTCGTTAATATTTTATATTCTTTCAATCTTTAAATACGATTAATAGCATTATGTAGTGTTTTTCAGAATAAATACACACACAGAACATTTCGAGAGTGCTAAAGGTATGGAGACCGTAACTTAGCGGTTTTGCATTTTAGTAACTCGTGTTTGGTGAGATGCGAATATTAAGGAATGTTTACGTTTGTGAATTGTATATCTGGACTTATAAAGTTCCTCAAACTTTACAACTACAAGTTTTACTTTGAAACAGTTTACTTTAATTTGCAATATTTTTCTTGTAATTTGTAGATTGCAAACATTGTAAATTGGCTTACGGTACATTCAAACATTTTTATTTTCTCAAAATATATAACTGACAAGTAAAATGTATATGTTGAATTTTCTGAGAATAACCTCTGAAGACTGCTTTATTCTGGATGAATTTTGTATAACTGGTAAACCGTAAGAGATGTACAAAAACTACCACACAAAAATGTAGAGCACATTAAAACACACAATTATGTGATATACATTTTTTTCGTGGAGTTGATCGTTTTTACTTTCTCTATACGTGCTATTTATATAGTGTATAGAGAAGGATTGCACTCCACCAAAAACTCGATACCGAGATTTCACCGGAAATATATGTTTTAGGGTCCCCTGTATCCAAAAATGTATTTTCAGAAAAAGGTCCATGTGTGTGTCCGTGAGTCAGTGTGTCCGGCTGTCCGTGTGTCTGTGAACACGATAACTCAAAAAGGAAAAGTCGATAAAATTCCAAACTTGGCATTCAAGTTTAGTATATTCCAGGGATGCGACACGAAGATTTTGAGAAAAATCCCACCACCCTAAACTACCCTTTACATGGAACAGTTTTCGAAAATGTTGATTTTCTAAAAAATGGCTCTAACGATTTTGATTAAAGTTTCGTATATTCAAAATATTTACATGACAAATAAAATGTATGTTTTGAATTTTCTGGGAATAGCCTCTGAAGACTACTTTATTCTCGGTCAATTTTACGGAATTTTGCATAACTGGTAAACCGTAAGAAACGTACAAAAACTACCACACAACATATGTAGAGCACCTTAAAACACACAATTTATGTTATATACATTTTTTTCGCGGAGTTGATTGCTTTTTAGATATTCCTTGTTTTTTTCAGATATAAACAGTTATACTTTTCTCATACAGGACTTTGTGAACTCGTGTCCATAGAAACAAAGGAAATTCAGTCGCAGAGCAACCAGCTTTGACTATCACTTTAGCCTATGGTTTTACTTCTACTAATAAGGAAGCAAGTAATAAGACTATTTCTGCTAATTTTTGCTCTTTTAGATGAAGTATATAGAATAATTTTTTGCAGTGATATAGAGAAAGGCATGTGAATGGAACACATAAGATTTTTTACATATTCCTTGTTTTTGGTTACAGCTTTAAAAAACGTACTTTTCTCACACAGGAGTTTGTCTACTCGATCCACACACAGGAACTTAAGTCACAAAGCAACGAGCTTTTGACTATGACTCTAACCCCCTTATTTCACTTCTACTTACAAGGAAGCAGGTAATAAGACTATTTCTGCTATTTTTTTCTCGATTAGCACGAAGTAAATATAATTTTTACAATGATTTGTAGCAGAGATGTAGAGAAAGTGATGTGATCGGAACACGTCAGATTTTTACTGTTCTTCTTTCGGTGCAGTTTGTCTTATTTAGAGCCTAAAATCGCCTAAAGTCATTATAACTCTGACCGATTCCATATTATGGCTGATTGGGTTGTGTAATCCTGAGCTTGCGCTTCGGGCATGGCAAGTATCTGAAGAGAAGCTGCCTCCCTTTGGGACGGTGGTGAAGAAGAACGGACCAACACGTCCGTCGCCTCGGGTTGATTTTCTCAAAAGTGTTCTAACGATTTTGATTAAAATCTCTTATATTTAAGATATTTGTATGCCAAATAAAATGTTTATCTTGATTTTTCTGGAAATATCCTCTAAAGTTTCCTTTATTCTGGATGATTTTATTGAATCTTACTACATATCTTACTATACATGTTTTTCGTGAAGTTGGCCGTTTTCGAGATATTCCTTATTATTGATTTCAGTTTAAAAATACTTTTCTCACAAGGGAACTTGTCAACGCTCGGCCGCGCAAAGAAACAGATTTCAACATTTTCAAACATTTGACTGTGGGTTCCTTATTTCTCTTCTACTTATAAAGAAAATAAATAATAAGGCCGTTTATGCTAATGTAAAAGCATGAAATAAACAGAAGAATAAGCATCAGATTTTTTTTTGTTACTTAAGAATCCACCTAGCTGGATATCGCTAATATACTGTAATAATGATGGCGACTGATACAAATATGGATAACTAGGAGCTGGGGTGATCTCCTGCAATTCGAAACAGAAACGTACACCAAATAGTTTTCCGCTCATCCCCTACTTTAAATTATATATACATACATATACATACATACATTCCTTTTTGTTTAATAAAACCTGAAACACTTGTTGTTTCATTCGAATGGCAAAAAATGCAAGATGAGCATTCATAAATTATCTATCATTAAGTTTATTCCCATATCATGTTCTATTAACTTTTCTTCGTGAAACAGTTTTTATTTATCTATAATTTTATTTAATGTTGCCTAACTACACAGGTCTTATAGCGACATCATGTAACCATAATAAATATTTGCACATTAAATTAACAACCATATTTAGCTTGTAACATTAGTTATTGGAATTCTAGCAATAATACCCATATATTGTGTAGTGTTTCATACAACAGTGTATTAAAAGTATATAATATTTTACAGCACGGTTTACAATCTTTTATGAATTTAAAGAATGATGATAATTTGGTTGGTTCGTCGAGTCGTGCCTGAAGGTCTGGAGGAATTTGATGGCTGGTTCTGTACTTAGAATAGTGGACACATTCCGATATTATGTGTTTGACTGATGTCTCTGGCTGTAATGTTCACAGGATGGTGATTGGTGTTGGGTGAATACATAGTCATGAGTTAGTTTAGTATGTCCAATTCTTAGTCTGGTGAGTATCATCTGTTGATAGTCTCTGGCAGCAGTGTTCACAGAATGGAGGTTTCTGTTTGGTGAACACATAGTCATGAGTTAGTTTAGTATGTCCAATTCTTAGTCTGGTGAGTATCATCTGTTGATAGTCTCTGGCTGCAGTGTTCACAGAATGGAGGCTGCTGTTTGGTGAATACATAGTCATGAGTTAGTTTAGTATGTCCAATTCTTAGTCTGGTGAATATCATCTGTTGATAGTCTCTGGCTGCAGTGTTCACAGAATGGAGGCTGCTGTTTGGTGAATACATAGTCATGAGTTAGTTTAGTATGTCCAATTCTTAGTCTAGTGAGTATCATCTGTTGATAGTCTCTGGCTGCAATGTTCACAAGATGGAGGTTGCTGTTGGGTGAATATATACATAGTCATGGGTTAGTTTAGTGTGTCCAATTCTTATTCTAGTGAGTATCATCTGTTGATAGTCTCTGGCTGCAATGTTCACAGGATGGAGGCTGCTGTTTGGTGAATACATAGTCATGGGTTAGTTTAGTATGTCCAATTCTTAGTCTAGTGAGTATAATCTGTTGATAGTCTCTGGCTGCAATGTTCACAGGATGGAGGTTGCTGTTTGGTGAATGCATAGTCATGAGTTAGCTTGGTATGTCCAATTCTTAGTCTGGTGAGTATCATCTGTTGATAGTCTCTGGCTGCAGTGTTCACAGGATGGAGGTTGCTGTTTGGTGAATACATAGTCATGAGTTAGTTTAGTATGTCCAATTCGTGAATGCTTTTTCCACTCTCGTGTACAAAGAAGTAGACTATTGTATAAATTACATGCTTCGTTGTAGGTACAGAAATTCACAAGGCTGTATTCTTCAAATCTTTCGAAAGCAAATGACCATATGCTGGCTTTTAAATTAAATACTTTTGTATGGCATCATGAGAAACAAACTGTAATGGCACAGAAGTGTGAGAAGAAGTATTAGAAATTCAAAAAGAAAGTTATACTAGAAATCTTAAAAGTGGTTTTAGCAATTATACAGAACATAAAATTTATTCAGAATGAAGAGGGCAACATCGGAAATCTAATACGTTATATTTTCTGGGAATATAGCCATAGCTTGTCGAATTTTGTTCATAATCGTTATCTACTTTTGGAAAACTAAAAATAATAAAACTGTTTCAGTGGTGGTTCTAAAATGGAACATTTGCCGTTACCTACTTTATTAAAAAAGCCTATAAAATTTGATCGCAGTTCCAGTGGTATTTGCTTTATTGTTCTCAGTGAATTACACAGTTCGCGTGTTTATTAAGGAGAGAAAGAGAGAACTTGGAGAGTAAAGAAGAAAATTACATGGGAAATTCACAATCAAAAGGAATAACCAAAGGAGCTGATGGATAATGAGGCAAGTCGGGTAAGCTCACTTTTTTCATTTTCATAACTCCAGGCTCAATTGCCTTCACTTCCGGAGTTAAACTTTCAAGCTTTGGAATACTGTCATTATTTTCGATGATACTTGGTTGAACTGCACGCCTTTTATACTTGAGGGTGTGTCCTATGATGCTTTATTAGTTTAGGAAAAGTGTACCGGGCATCATTTTCGTTCTTCGCTTTTTCCATTCTTATATCTTGTGTCAGTTCAACAAATATTTGCAATATTATTTTCCCATCTTCTCTTTGAGCAGTCTTTTGAAAAACTCCGTTTGGACTACATATTATGGTAAGCATCACAATATGTTAACTGTGTCTTTTTACTTTCTCTACACGTACAATGTACATACTGTATAGAGAAGGCATTGTATTGTACCCAAAAATTCGATACCGAGATTTCACCGGAAATATATGTTTTGGGTTCCCCTGAAACCAAAAAAAGCATTTTCAGAAAAGTCCTTGGTATTTAAGTTTGGTATCTTCCAAGGATGCGACACGAAAATTTCCAACTACTCTTTACACGGAACTATTTTCAAAAATTTTGATTTTCTTAAAAATGGCTCTAACGATTTTGATTAAAATATCGTATATTAAAGATATTTACCTAGCTAATAAAATATATTCCTTGAAATTTCTGGGAATATCCTCTGAAGACTACTTATTCTGGATGAATTTTACGGAATTTTACATAACTGTTAAACCGTAAGACATGGACAAAAACTTACCACACAAAAAATGTGGATCACGTTAAAACACACAATATAAGTAATAAACATTTTTTTTCCTGGAGTTGATAGTTTTTGAGCTATTCATTGTTATTGATTTCAGCTTTGAAAAACTTATACATTTCTCATACAAGAATTTCTCAACTCGTGTTCATACAAATAAAGAAACTTCAGTCACATTGCAACCAGCTTTTGACTATCTCCTTAACGTATGCTACTCCCTTGTTTCGCTTCTGCTTACAAGGAAGCAAGTAATAACACTATTTCTTCTAATTTTTCTCGATTAGCATGAAGTAAATAGAAATATAAGCTTTTTAACAACAATTCGTTGCGGAGAGGTAGAGAAAGTCATGTGAATGGAACGCATCAGATATTTTATGCATTCGTTTATTTAATAACAAATATTCTAGCGCGTGCCTCTGCGGTTGTGACCTCTCAACTCAGAGGGACCGGGTTCAATACTCGGTTCTAGAAATTTTCCCAGGATTTTTCCATACACTGCTTAGTTATGAATTTGAACATGGAATGAACGTGACTATGTTCGTTGTAATGTACATAAAATTAATGTTAACATGAAGTTAAATGGAACACTACAAACAAAATTTACACGAGTTCTCCTGTCAGTGAGAAATTCGCAAATATCTTTTATAACTAAAATTGTTATATAAAGAGTAATTTTCTAACCATATTATGCTACTGAAATTATAACATGGGAATACACTACTCAAATTTTTATTCGGATACAAGTCCTTAAAAATAGTAAAATAAATAAAAATGTTCAATTGAATCACGAAGAATAACTAAATGGTGATAATTTCAAGAAACATCAAACGCATCGAAAACCGAATACCAATCAACAACAAATATGTTCAAAACAGCTAATGACACAAAATGTCATTTGAAATAAATTGTATGTTTTATTTCTGAAGAACGTTTTCGTCTATCTCTTATGCTTTATCAAATTTACAACATTCTTAGAAATCAATCAATTCAAATGAAGAGGATTTTTACAGGCTATTACCAGAGATCTTACCAGAGATTTTATTAGCCTGTATAATGTCCTTTAAATTATAAATAGTGCGTGATATATACCGATGCAGTTGTCAGGAATTGGCAACTGACTCCAAATATTTTAATAATAAAATACCTGTTGATATTTTTATACTTGCTTACAAACAGGCTAAAAATTTCCCTCTAAGAATTATTTACAAGAGGCATTTTCAAATTAAGCAGGCATTTCAAACAATCGCTCCACCCTACTTTTACGCGGAAAGATTTACAGCTTTCAGGTTTTCTCAAAAATGTCTCCAATAACCTTTATTAAAATACCACATATTATATATATTTACACAGTAAAATACACATTTTAAGTTTGCTGACAATAGTTTGTAAAATCTTCTTCATTTGAAAGGCATGTTGTATAATATCATATATTTGGTAAACCAAAAATGTACTTACAAGAACGAGATACACGTTGATTTTCATCTGAATGTTTTTTTCTTTACAAAGTGTTGTCACTATTCAGTTGTCTCTTGCGATATCTTGGGTAGGTATGACATTTTTCGGCCGTATGACCTCTTTTTAAACATCTGATTATCGATTTCGGTTTCCTGTACCTGTCTAACTTGTTTCTTCAAGAAAATGTGAAATGAATTTGTTTTTGCAGCGCTCAATCTGAACTAGCGTTTAATAAATAGCAAAATAAGTCTTTATATTAATGTTTTCGAACTCTAAACAAAAAAAAAGGGTAGAGAAAGACATATAAATGTAACACTTTAGACCTTTGCAAGTGAAAAATAAGTTGTTTTTTTTCTCGTGGCCATTACTATCCGCTTGAATGTAGTTTCTAAGCCATTAATACATTTTTTAAAAATGTGACTATCGTTTAACCCGCTGTGATCATATGCCTACAAATAATTTGCAATTTTGTAATGAAAGTTTATCTAATTATACAGTATACAAACTGCCAATACCCAGGTTAAAGAAAGGATTAGGGGGGGAAAACACTAACTGGGTGGCAATTCTATCGTGGACAAAAGCATGACAAGAAACACTGTTTCCTCATGGTTGGATAGAGTAGTAATAAGGAAAGGCGTTACACTAATTTCTGATAATGATCACTTCAGGAAACATCCATCTAAATTAAGACTTTACAAGGAAGAACCAATTTGTAGAATGTGCACAGAAGACGAGAAAACTGCCTTCCATCCATTATCTGGTACAAAAGAGACTTATTTACGCTTTGTATCTAGAAAGGATCTATAAAAGGATACAGACATAGAAACTAAGGTATTGCAACTTGTTCAAAGACCAGACTTTGGCAAACATTCAAATATCCTTTCCAATGGATAATTCTGATTTATTTCTTTTATTGCAGATTAATTCTGTCAGGTTGATGTACGGCAGATTGATAAAGAACAAGAAGCAGAGAGTATAACATGTTTTTGAGAAAATGCTTTACAGATGAATGAGTAGAAAATTCATAAGAATGCATCACATACAGTTTTCCTTTTCTTGTGGCGACTCACAGGCTCTAATCTGATTTTATGTACCATATTTTATAATGTTGTTGATATTTGTTCGTGTCGCCTAAGACCTTCATTCCACAAGTTCAATATGAAACATTAAATATTCAAGGACATGAAGCTATTAACCATATGTGTATGGATGAAACACTGGATGAAATATCCAATCATTTTAAGAAAACAGAAATGTTTGAACACACTGTGATAAGCATTGAGAAGTTTTTGCGGGCGCCGGTATGAGTGCATCCTGTTTAATTGGCTCTCGGCCAACCCTTCAGCTGTTGCTTCAAAAGATTCCATTAGGGACGTCCGAGTAGCTTCCCCTGCGAGAACGTTTCTCTTTGTTTAAGGGCTGTTCTTGTCCGGTTGGACTGTTAAGAAATTGCGAAGTTGGAGAATTTTAAAGTTGAAAGTGTACAGCACATAGTGCAGTTCAGTTGCAGCTTATAGTTCAGCAGTTGCGAGTTGCGTTCTGTTCTGGGTGTGTCAACTCATGTGTAAGGTGTATTATTAAGCTGAGTGTCCAAATCATAAATTGAGAGTGTTTCTCAGCAACTCGTGTTTACATTTGCAATAATGCAATAAATGTAACCCTTTGTTGCCTGTCGGTAGCTATATGTTGCGATTGTTTCAAGCGTAACTATACAAATAGCATTGTACTTTAGGATTAATTTCATGTTATACTAACCTTCAACCATTAACGACAAACAATCAAGATTCTTTACATCGTAAAAATATATACAAATTTGCCCTAAGAGTGCAGTGACTTTTTTAAATAAATAAAAGAGTAAAATCCACACAACTAGAATCAAATGTAGACCCATTAACTTCCAAGCATCACACCGATTATTTTACTTGGGCTCTCCCCGTCCTTTACCACAATCACTGGGATTTGAACTTGCAAAATTTGGCTTTGAACGGATGGCCAGTCCTGACCTATTACCTAACACTCAAGGTCATTTGAATCTCTTTTTTGGTAGTGCCTTTGGCAGGGTTATGAAAACTGGTTTAGACGAATTTAAACTTTTAATTGGGAAGAAAAAGATTAATAAAGTATCTACATATATGTTCATTTATATTATTTTTCTATTATTTTACATAGTAATTTTAGAGGTTTATTCCCATATATTTTTACTAGAACTCCACTTTGAAACTTGAATTAAAGGAAAAACGCCATATGTGGTGTACCAATGCAGGCAACTAAGGGTTAAAGGCGTTAAAATAAATCGATGTTGAAAGATTAAGAAGTGGCTTGTAAAATTAGCAATGAATTTCATTGCTCTGTAATGTAATCTTGGGCAGTGTCAAGAAAACTTAGTTAACCGTTAAAGAAAACTTTGTATTTGAGTTTAGTATCTTTGAAGGATATACGAAGATTTTCAAGAAAATCCCACTACAACAAACTACCCTTAGATGGAAAAAAATTTTGAAAATTTAGTTTCTTTCAAAAATGGCTCTAACGATTTTGATAAAATTACTGATTATTATAGATACTTAAAAAATTAACTGTATGCTTTGTATTTTCTGTGAGTAGCCTCTGAAGACCTCTTTATTCTGAATGAATTTTGCATAACGGCTAAACTGGACGAGATTGACAAAAACTTGCTACTCAAAAATGCAGATCTCGTTAAAACACAGAGTTTATGTCATATATAATTTGTATGCAGAGCTGACCGTTTCTGAGATATTCCTTTTCATTGGTTTTAATTTTTAACTACTTAACACTTTACTCAAACGGGCAGTGACGTTTCGTTTATATCTCTTGTTTTACTGCAGGACATATAAAGCCCACCCTAACACACAGGGCAGCTTTTAAAAGATTTGACTGTAGATTAAGCCCAGTGTATTCCCTCCTTTATGCCCCTTCTTAAGACAATTTCTGCTAAAGTTTACCTTGATTAGGGTGTTGTAGACAAAAGAATAATCTTCTGTAAGGAAAGTTGCTTGTGAAACAGTTAGAGAAAATCATGTGATTGGATATTTAGAAAAAGGTCAATGTGTGTCAGTGTGTAAGGACAGCATCTGTGTCTGTGGACAGCTTATCTCCAAAACGAAAAGGCTGTTAAATACCAAACTTGGTATTTATGTTCAGTATCGTTCAAGGATACGACACGAAGATTTCCGAAATTTCCCTTACCACTAACTACCCTTTATATAGAAATGTTTTAGAAAGTTTTCTTTACTCAAAAATGGCTCTGACGATTTTGATTAAAATACCGTATATTAAAGTTATTTACATCACAAATAAAATGTATATTTTCCATTTTCTGTCAATAGCTCCTAAAGACCTCTTAATTCTGGATGCATTTTGCAGAATTTTGCATAACGATAAGAGATAGACAAAACTTTACTACACAAAAATGTAGAATTCGACAAAAACATAATTTATGTCATGTATGTTTTTCTTGTAGAGCTGGACGTTTTCGAATATTCCTTGTTATTGGTTTCAGTTTCAAATTACCTAAGTTTTCTCAAACGGGACAATGCAAGGCGAATTGAATCTCAATTGTTTCACAAAGCGAGCATAATGCATTCGCTTATATCCCTAATACTTACAATGAAGCAAGGAATAAGACCAAATTTGCTTAAGTTTATCTCGATTAGCGAGAAGTAGATAAAAGAATAGTCTTTTGTAAGAATCATTTGTATTTGAAACAGGTAGAGAAAGTTATATGAATGAAACGATCATACTTTTATCTCTTGTCACCCTTCCCCCAGTTGATAGGCACCTGACTCTTATATTGATTCTGCTTCGTGCTTTTTCTACGTTTCCCAAGGATCTTATCAGATTATGTTAGATTCTTATACTCCACTGATTTTTACTTTCTCTACACGTGCTATGTACAATGTATAGAGAAGATATTATAATGCACCCAAAAATTCGATACCGAGATTTCACCGGAAATACATGTTTTGGGCTCCCCTGAATCGAAAAAAAGCATTTCTGGAAAAAGGTCCGTGTGTATGATGTGTGTGTCTGTGGGACAGTATAGCTCAAAAACGAAAAGACCGTTATATACCAAACTTGGTATTTAAGTTTGGTATCTTCCAAGGATGCGACACGAAAATATTCAAGAGAACTCCCGTACCCTAATGATTTTGATTAAAATATCGTATATTACAGATATTTATCTGATAGATACAATGAATATCTTGAATTTTCTGGGAATAGCCTCTGAAGACTATTATGAATGACTTTTACGGAATTTCGTATAACTGCTAAACCGTAAGATATGGACGAAAACTTAAAGCGCAAAAATGTAGAACACGTTAAAACACACAAATTATGTTATAGAACATTTTTTGTCGTGCAGTTGATCGTTTTTAAGACATTTCTTGTTTTTGGTTTCAGCTTTGAAAAACATACATTTCTCATACAGGAATTTGTCAACTCCTGTCCATCCAAAGGAACTTCAGTCACATAGCAACCAGCTTTTGACCATCACTTTAACCTATGGCACTGCCTTATTTCCTTCTACTTACAAAGTAGCAAGTAATAAGACTATTTCTGCTAATTTTTTTCTCCATGAGATGAAGTAAATAGGATCATTTGTAGAGATGTAGAGAAAGTCATGTGAATGGAACACATCAGATTTGAACTATAATTATTTTTTGCTTTGTCCATTATGGCGCATTTGTCAATAGGAATCGCTTTGCTTAGATATATGTACAGATAGATCAATTACGGACGGTACACAACACCGATCCACTGTGCCTACACCCTTGGGAGGAGGGGATGAGGCGATATGAGAACCAGGCGACCTAATTCTGGAGTAATGGCACAGGAATTACAAGGTATTTTAAGTTTTCAGATTGTGACGCCCTAGCAATAGGTCAGTATCCCTGTCCCACCTAAAGAAACCAATGTTTCAACCCAAAATGGGTGGTGCAAATAATCCGGCAATCGTGGGCCGGAGAAAGTTCTACAGAGAGAATGCTTTTCTCTGCCACGCTGCAACGAAACACCAGGATGAATGAGATCTTATAATAGGGCAGAAAATTCGGAGAATCAAAGAAACCATGCCAATATTTACCTCAAGACCTGGAAAACCATACACAAACCCATGAGTAAGATAAGACAAAAGGCGGGAATTGAACCCGAGATCTCTTGAATGCGCGTCGTACATGTTACTGCTGCCAATGATTTTATTAAATGAGTTACTAATTTGTGAAGAATCATATTCATCAGATGAGTGAAAAGCAAGTGATGGTCTCTGGAAGTATGGCTACTGCATGACTTTCTCTACAACCCTGCAACAAATTATTGTTAAAAAGCTTATGGTTCTATTTACTTCATGCTAATGGAGAACAAATTAGCAGGAATAGTCTTATTACTTGTTAAGTAGAAGCGAAATAAGGGAGTACCATAGGTTACAGTAATAGTCAAAAGCTGGTAGCTATGTGACTGAAGTTCCTTTGTATATATGGACAGGAGTTGACAAAGTCCTGTAAGAAAACTATAATTTTTTAAAGCTGAAACCAAAAACAAGGAATATCTAAAAAATGATCAACGCTATGAAAAAATGCATGTAACATAGAATGTGTGTTTTAGAGTGCTCTACATTTTTTGTGTGATAAGTTTTCGTCCATTTCTTACTGTTTGGTAGTTATACAAAATTTCGTAAAATTCGTCCATAATAAAGTAGTCTTCACAAGCTATACCCAGAAAATTCAAGATATATATTTTATCTGTCAGGTATATATTTAATATATGATGTTTTAATGAAAATTGTTAGAGCCATTTTTAAGAAAGTCAAAATTTTCAAAAAAGTTCCATGTAAAGGTTAGTTTGAGGGGGAAGGATTTTTCTCAAAATCTTGGTGTTTCATCCCTGGAACATACTAAACTTAAATACCAAGTTTGGTATTTTACCGACTTTTCATTTTTGAGTTATCGTGTTCACAGACACACGGACACACACATGGACCTTTATGTGAAAATGTTTTTTATGGATACAAGGGACCCTAAAACTATATTCCTGGTGGAATATCGATATAGAATTTTTGAGTGGAGAGCAATACTTCCCTACACACTATGTACATAGTACGAGTAGAGAAAGTAAAAAAAAAAAACAGAATAGTCGACTGGTCAGTGAGCTGACTTCACACGCGGCGGTCCCGGGTTCGATTCCCGGCTGGGGACAGACCACGAGTTGTTTCAAGTGCCAAGCCCCGGATATAACCTTAGATGTTTAAGGGGGCTATATAAATAAAACAATAAAAAAACAACCAGAAAGCAAAAAATCTGATGTGTACCATTCATATGACTTTCTCTATATCCCTGCAACAGATTATTCTTAAAAAGCTTATACTTCTATTTACTTCAGGCTAATAAGTAAAACATTAACAGAAATAGCCATATTACTTGCTTCCTTGTAAGTAGAAAAGAAATAAGGGAGTACCATAGGTTAAAGTGATAATCAAAAGCTGGTTGCTATGTCACTGAAGTTCCTTTGTTTGTATGGACAGCAGTTGACAAATTCCTGTATGAAAAATGTATAAGTTTTTCATAGCAGAAACCAAAAATAAGGAATGTCACAAAAACGACGAATTCCACGAAAAAAATGTTTATAACATAAATTGTGTGTTTTAACGTGCTCTACATTTTATGTGGAGTAAGTTTCTGTCCATCCTTTACGGTATAGCAGTTATTCAAAATTCAGTAAAATGCATCCAGAATAAACTACTCTTCAGAGGCTATTCCCAGAAAATTCAAGATACACATTTTATTTGTCAGGTAAATATCTTCAATATACGAATTTCAATGAAAATCGTTATAGCCATTTTTTAGAAATTCAAAATTTTCGAAAAAAGTTCCATGTAAAGGGTAGTTGGGGTGGGGGGATGTTTCTCAAAACCTTCGTGTCACATCCCTGGAAGATACTAAACTTAAATACCTAGTTCTGATATTTTACCGACTTTTCGTTTTTGAGTTATCGTGCTCACAGACACACGGACACACTGACACATGGACACACGGACCTATACACACGGTCCTTTTTCTGAAAATACTTTTTTTGGATAAAGGGGACCCTAAAACATATATTTCCGGTGAAATCTCGGTATCGAATTTTTTGGTGTAGTGCACTACATTCTGTATACACTATGTACATAGTGCGTATAGCGAAAGTAAAAATGGAAATTAGAAACGGAAGTTTGGCGAAAGTTTATAAACTATGTAATTTAGATCTAGAGTTTTATTTAACAATATGTAGAATATATCATTGGGCTAATGTATTAACATTCATAAAGAGCAGCACTTAATTATTCCACAGGGGCATGACGTTTAAGTCCTACGTTTTACTTTACAGCATGTTTAACGGTTCATATTTACACCAGCAGAACTGAGTAATTGCTGAAAAGCAGATGCCTGGACTATAAAGAACCCATTACGATAGTAATTATACAGAAATATAAACAAGTTTACCGTCGGATGGTGCAAACAACGCCCAAGACCTTGTTGGACATAAAGAAGCTTTAATGCACAATAAACTCGTCTTCCGACTTAATGGGACTTTAATTTTACTATCCAAAGCGGCGTATTATTAATTTACTCATGTGCATGCTGATATGTTTACTTTCTATATACATAGCGTATAGAGAATGAATTGCACTCCACCAAAAAATTCGATACCAAGATTTCACCGGAAATATATGTTTTAGGGTCCCCAGTATCCAAAAAAGTATTTTCAGAAAAAGATCCGTGCGTGTTTGTGTGTCCGTGTGTCCGTGCCTCTGTGAACTCGATAACTCAAAAACGAAAAGTCGGTAAAATACCAAACTTGGTATTTAAGGTTAGTATCTTCCAGAGGTGCGACACGAAGATTTTGAGAAAAATCCCCCCACCTTAAACTACCCTTTATATAGAAACTTTTTCGAAAATGTTGATGTTCTCAAAAATGGCTCTAACGATTTTGATTAAAATATCGTATATTAAAGTTATTTACCTGACAAATAAAATGTATATTTTGAATTTTCTGGGAATAGCCTCTGAATACTACTTTATTCTGGGTCAATTATACGGAACTATGCATAACTGCTAAACCGTAAGGGATGGACAAAAACTTACCATACAACAAATGTAGAGCACTTGAAAGCGCACAATTTATGTTCTATACATTTTTATGGTAGAGTTGACTGTTTTTGAGATATTCCTTGTTTTTAGTTTCAGCTATAAAAAGCTTATAATTTTCTCATACGGGACTTTGTGAACTCGTGTCCATAAAAACAAAGGAACTTCAGTCACATAGCAACCAGCTTTTGACTATTACTTTAAACTATGGTAGCCGCTTATTTCACTTCAACTTACAAGTAAGCAAGAAATAAGACTACTACTGCTAATTTTTTCTCGATTAGCAGGAAGTCAATACAACCATAAACTTTTTAAAAATAATTTATTGCAGAGATGTAGAGAAAGACATGTGAATGGAACACATCAGATTTTTTAAACTGCGCTAAAGAACTTGTCGCAAATATAATCTTTAAAATTAGTACATATTTTAATTATACCTTTTTAATTAAATTTACAATATGAATATCTGAGAGCAATAATACGTTAAAGTTTTTAATTGAAAACAAAAATAGAAATCTCATGTGTTCCATTCGTATACCTTACTCCACATCTTTGTAACAAATTATTATTAAAAAGCTTATTCTTCTATCCACTTCATGCTAATCGTGATAAACGTTAGTAGAAACGGCCTTATTACCTGCTTTCTTGGACGTGTAAGGGAAATAAGGTAGTACCCTAAGCTAAAGCGATAGCTATTTACTTCATGCTACCCAAGAAGAAATTAGCAGAAATAGTCTTATTACTTGCTTCCTTGTAAGAAGAAGCGCAACAAGGAAGTACCATAGGTTCAAGTGAAAATCAAAAGCTGGTTGCTATGTCACTAAAGTTCCTTTGTTTGTACTGACAGGAGTTGACAAATTCCTGCATGAGAAAAGTATAATTTTTTAAATCTGAAACTAAAAAGACGAATATCTCAGACACGATCAAATCCACCAAAACAATGTATGTAACATAAATTGTGTGTTTTAACGTGCTCTACATTTTTGTGTGGTAAGTTTTTGTCCATCTCTTACGGTTTAGCAGTTATTCCGCAAAATTCATTCAGAATAAATTGGTCTTCAGAGGCTATTCTCAAAAAATTCAAGACATACGTTTTATTTGTCATAAAATGGATTTAATATTTGGTATTTTAATCATAATCATTAGAGCGATTTTTGAGCAAAACAAAAGTTAAGAAAATTATTCCATGTAAAAGGTAGTTGGGGGGGGGGATTTTCTTGAAAATCTTCGTATGGCATCCTTGAAAGGTACCAAACTTAAATACCAAGTTGTCCTATCCTGCCCAAAGTCACACACACATACACACGGACATTTTTTAAAAATGTTTTTTTATTGCTTTCTGGGTAAAATCTCGGTATCCAATTTTTGAGTGCATTACAAAATCTTCTCTATACACTATGTACATAGTACATGCAGAGAAAGCAAAAACTGGTTACAAAGTAACTGATATTCGCTTCTTTGTATACGCAGTTAGAAATTTCCGTATGAGAGAAATATTACAATTTAAAATTTTAATGAGTAGAAGGTATATCTTACAAATGGTCAACCTCACAAAAAGAAAGAAGGTATGTGACAAATTGTGTGTTTTAACTAGATCTAAATTTTTGGTGGAGCAAGAATTTTTCTATCCGTTACGATTTACCACTTATGCAAAGTCGACCAGAATGAAGGGTCCTCAAAGGCTATTCCTAGAAGATTCCATATATGAATTTTATTTCCCATGTAAATATCTTTAATATAAGGTATTTTATACAAAATCATTAGAGCCATTTATGCGAAAATAAAAATTTTCAATTTTTTCTTCCACGTAGACCAGTTTCCGGTGGAGAATTTTTGCTCAAAATCTTCGAGTCACATATTTGGAAGATACTGACCTCAAATGCCAAGTTTGGCTTTTACCGAATTTTTATTTTTGAGTTATTGTGTTCGCACGCGGACACACACACACACACACACACACACACACGGAACTTTGTTATAAAAAGGCACTTTTTGGATACAGGTCATCCTAAAACTTCTGTTTTCGGCTAAATTTTGGGTGGATTGCAATACCTTTTCTACCTATGTGCTGCACTATGTAGGGAGAGTAAAAAGTATATAATATTTCTCATTTTTAAATTCAGATTCCTGAATAAAATATTTATAAGCTTTGCATTGTTAATTTGATAGAACCACAATTTGAGATGTACGAGACGCAGCTTTGATTTAACTGAATTAATAAAATACAAACCTCTGAAATTGAATATTTTATTCCTAGAAAAATGTTCTTATCTGTTAGAGAAAATTCGTGCAAAATAAATTTATGTACTATTTAACTTGAATTCTTTAGCGGATCTAAAAGTTTACATCGTAAAATTTCCAGAGACGGTTATAATCGATTAATCCCATTTTCTAATACAGTATTTAAAATGCATCTTACAATGTACAACAGTGGAGTTTTAAAGCTTAAAAATACATTTTAATGAGAAATATGATTTCTTTTACTTCTTGTTCTACTTCTCCTTCTCACTAGACTAGAACTAGACCAATTGCCTGTTACATCCTTATAATTTTTCTTTTCATCTTCTCATAGCGCTTCCTAAATTCCTTTTATCCTTTTTTTCATGATCACATGCTGCTTTAGGTAATCTAGTTAGCTTCATAATTTCCAGATGTTGCTTCCATTTTGACTTTCTCCAGCTTGTATCTCTAATGTACATAGTGGATAGTCAAGGTATTACATTCCACCCCAAATTTCGATGTTGAGACACTTTCAATTTAAATAGTTTTGAGGTCCCCTGTGTCCAAAAAAGCATTTTAGAAAAAGATCCGTGTATGTGTGTGTCTATGGATAGCATAGCGCAAACGCGAAAATACGATTAAATACCAAAACTATGTATTTAAGTCAAGTATCTCCAAAGGATATGACACGAAGATTTTCAGGAAAACCCGTCCGCATTTCCAACTACCCTTCATATGGAAAACTTTCCGAAAAATTTTATTATTTTCTCAAAAATTCTTCCAACGATTTTGTTTAAAATACTAGTATATTGAAGATACTTACATCATAAATAAAATGTATATCTTGAACTTTCTGGATATAGCCCCATTAAGATCTCTTCACTCTGGATGTCTTTTTTGTAAAACTGGCAAATTGTAAGAGATAGACAAAGCTTTACTAAACAGAAAATATAAATCTCATTGAAATACATAATTTAAGTTATACACATTTTTATTTTTGTAATAAAGTTAGTCATTTTCGAGATATTCCGGATTATTGGTTGCAATTTTAAGTCGCTTCAATTGTTTCACATAGCAATCGCTTTTAAAGGACTTGACTATCACTTTAGCCTTTCATTCCTTTATTCGACTTACCAGAAACTAATAATAATACTAATTCTGCTTATGTTTATCTGGATTAGCATGCTGCAGATACAATTTTAATCTCTTGAATATAAGATTTGCTTGCGGAAAAGCTAGAGGAAGGCATATGATTGGAAAACATCAGATTTTTCATGATATTTTTTGATTTTACTGAATATGCATACATTTATTTCTGTTCTTATATGTTCATTATATTTTATCTGATTATGAAACATTTAATTCTTGTAAGTAAGTTCATATCTGTAGCATTTTTAAATCCATCATTACCCAAATTTCGCAATCACAAAGCAAAATAGGAACACCTATTATAAACGTTATATATTATTTATTTTTTAAATTATTTTCTAAATTCTAATAATATCTGCATATAATTTGAAATTCATGTGCTTTAATATTTATTTCTTCACCTAATTGTATAAAAATTCTAAACATATAGTTGCCGTAAAATGTTATCAATATGAATTCTATTATTTTAGTTTTTTTTCTTAGATTCTTTAGAGTTTATGAGGATCTCTGTAAACTGTTCATTTTCTTGAATAAACATCATCTTCAACTTGTGTTAAAATACCGAAGCTAAGAGTGGCTTAATTCGTAGTTAAATAACTTTTTCCATTTCTGAACTATGTAATTTATATGTCAACCTAAAGAAGTAGGTAAAATATTGCACCCTTGCCTTTTTTTTATTTCCCCATACAAGGGACACCTAATGGTGTTTTCTTGATCGAGTGTAATTTTAGTCCGTGGTTTCGTCACTAAGCGCATATAGAATCCCTTGTCTTACTACTTCATTAATATTACCATTATTAACATTAATGTACCAGTATTAATTTCAATTCTGAAATTGCGATATTGACATATTGACACTATAATAAATTGTTTTAGATATACTTGAATTTCATAATAGTCCAGTTTATTTGGACTGAGAGTTTTTCTCTACGTCAATACGATATATGTATTTGTAAATTTTATTCTCGTGTATTTTCCAAAGGTTTTGTGTAAACAAGTTATCAGTCGTTTGACCTCCAATTATAAATCCTCTACGTTGTTCTTGTTCTCAATTATTGAAATTCATGCAAGCATTTTAAAAATTAATTAATTTAATTTTAAATTTACATAATGATTTTCTGCATTTCGTTTCTTTTAATGTTTCCTGCATTCAATCATTTTCAATATCTTATTTTTCACAGCCTTTCTATCATTTTTCTCAGTTTTCATTATTGCACAGTGCTTTATACGCTATTTATAGCATTTATTTAAATCTTCCTGTAATACATTCAAAACTGTATTGCTTTTATATGAAAATTGTTGTCTTCCTTGAACGCATTCTCTATTTCGCTAATGAATTTACTCCACGACTACTGTTAAACTTACGCATTTTCCTCGCAATAGAAAATATTATATATTATATAATCTGTATTATATATTATATTATTCCGCAATAAATATTCAGTATACGACGAAGATTGTATTGATTTCAGCACATTCTAAATTCTTGCCAATAGTGTTTTTATCGCCTAAAAAATTGGTCAGTTGGTTAGGCGCTGCTCTTCTGAACTCAAGGTCACGGGTTCAAACCCGGCTCAGATAGATATTTTTTAAGTGTGCTTAAAAGCGACAGCCCAATTTCAGTAGATTTACTACCAGTTAAAGAATTCCTGCGGGATGAAAATTTAGCTCACCGGTGGCGCTGATATGATCCTAGAAATTGACAGTGTCGTTAAGGTTAGATATAGGTAAATTTTTTCAAAAATTGCAACTTCTTTTTATTTTTGCTAAAATAGCTTAGGATGTTAGGATTTTCATACTGAAATTTCATGACTTTATCATTGCTCTAAGTATTAAATAATAATTTAAATAATGATGAATGTTACTGTGCCACGCCCCTTTTTCACTTCTTCCACAGGACTGTGTGTTATATCTTAAAAGATAACTCATAAAAAGTGTCAATGAAAAATCTCTAGCAGCTTTTAACAAAAGCACCTTATTATTTTTTAGATAATAAAAAATATAAAAGAAACAAAAGGTATCAAAAAAATATGAAAAATAATACACAGTATGTACACAAGCATTAACAGCTACTATACCAAATTTCAGTTTTCTAATTTATAAAATGCAGGAGTTATCAACACTTTTATGCGGTGACATTTTTCAATCTTAGCAAACAAAATACTTTTAATTGAAGAAAGTTGATTGAAATATGCAGAAATCCATTTCACCTCTACGAGGTGTATGAAGAGGTAATTCACCAATTTCAAACACCCTCGACTTATGAGTGCCAGAAGTAGCTAGAATAGTCCTCATTATTTTCAAGTAAATGATTTTAGACACCTTCCGCACTTTATCCGGTAATATAATCCATAGTTTTAAAATTTTCGGGCTGTTTTGCTGTGTTCTGTAGGTTAAAATATGTTTAGTTAAAATATTTCTATCTAACGTTTCGTCCCTGTCTGTGGGGACATCTTCAGAGGTAAACCGTTCACGTTGCTAACTCGGAAAGAATTACAATAGTGCGGGTTATAGCCAGTATATATACTCGGGCACTGGTAGGCGGGGTCAAGTGGACAGGTTCTGGTTTGTTTATTTAACCTGGAGGTTACGGAGCTGGGAAAGTATAGGGAACCAGGAGTTTAATTTAAGTCCTTAAGTCCTTAAATTAACGAAACATATTTTAACCTACAGACCATGGCAAAATGGCCAGAAAATTTTAAAACTATGGACACCGGCCGTGAAAGCTTACGCATATATTTAATACAATCCATGTTTGCTTAACAATGCACATTCGGTACACCTTGCTTCATATGTAACACACAAGAAATGTTTCAGGGTTTTTGAAAACTTGATTAGGTAGATCAAGTTTTAAAATAATAACCCTCAGGGAACTCAGAGCATGACGAGGGGACAACAGAAAACGGATGTGTTTGTGCAGACTCTGAAAAAGTGAAATTATTCACGCCTCTTTAAATAATTGAAACCCTTGTTAAATCGCACGTTTAGCTTCTAAAAACTGAATGCATATTTCATCTGTAGCGAGTGGATGGCAACTGACCTAGAAAGCCTTCTCCTGCTTGATTCACAACTATTCTGCCAGTGATGTGCTTCTCCATTCTCATGAAATTTGTCTTCAGAATTATCGTAAAATGTATATTAGCAGAAAGCGTTGACTAAATCACGCTAAAAAGAACAGATAAGTTCATATTACGAGGAATCGAAATATGATTTTCATAATTTTTTTCCATTTTCATGTTTTGATTATAATAACTCCATGGCACGACAGCTCACAAGGAACCTTTGGCTACCGCCCGGCCGCTGCGTCCCCTATCTCGGTCCATGACAGACAGGGTGCATTATTGGAGGGTGAGACGTGGTCAGTGCTTCGAATCCCTCCCAGCCGGTTAATGCGGTTCTCATGACCTGGAGCCGCTACTTCTCCATCAAGTAGCCCCTCAATTGGTCCTCCAGGGACCTTACGAGGCTGAGTGCACCCCGGGCCAGGTCTCCCAGCGGGGGAAAAATCCCCACGCCGGTACTGGGGATCGAACCCAAGTGTCCGACTTGGTAAGCAGCTGCGCTACCACTGCGCTAAGAAAACGACCTTCTTATTACTTAGTTCCTCATCATTAGAAGGAAATAAGGGAATGCGCTATGGTAACGTGATTGTCAAATGTTTTAAAAGCTATCGTTATGCGATTGTCATTGCAAATCACTTCTTTGCTTGGCCAGGAGTAGAACAGAAGAAAAACGGACACTTCCTGTCTGAGAAAAGTTTAAGTATTTCACAATTGAAACCAATAAATAGGAAACGGTTACCTCTACAACAAAAACGTAAACGACATAAAATGTGTATTTTGTCGTGATGTACATTTTTTTGTGTAGTGAGTGTTTTTCTATCTCTTACGGTTTAACAGTTAAGCAAAAGTCGGCAAAATTCATCCAGAATAAAGAGGTCTTCAGAAGCTATTCCCAAAAAAATTCGAGATATGCATTTTATATCGGACATAAATGTATTTAATATACGGGATTTTAATCAAAATCGTTAGAGCCATTTTTAAAAAACTCAAAATTTTCGAAAATGTTTCCATGTAAAGGGTAGTTTGTGGTGGGGGGATTTTTTTGATAATCCTCGTGTGGCATCCTTGGAAGAAACCAAACCTAAATACCAAGTGTGGTATTTAACGGTCTTTTCGTTTTGGGGCTATGCTGTCTACAGGCTCACGCACATACGGACATTGTTTTTAAAATGCTTTTTTCGGACTCAGGGAACCCGAAAACATATATTTCCGGTGAAATCTGGGTATCGAATTTCTGGGTGCATTACAATACCTTCTCTATCCATATATGCATTGTACATATGAGGCTAGAGAAAGTAATAAGTTTTAAGATATTGGATTGGATCCAGTCAACATTGACTTTAAGTGCGTTTTTCTTTTGTTTAAAATATTTTACTATCAACATGGTTACTCCCATTTTTCAAAAATGTTCTTTTGAGCATACGCCGATGTTACAGTGCTCAACTCCTAACTTTTAAGCCCTTTCTAAGCCTTTTGCAGACTACAAATAAACTGGTGTATGTTTAGTGTAATGTTAACTTCATATTTCTGCAAAGTAATAATTTCTAAACCTCACAGAACTAAGATAAAAAGTGTCACGACAATTGGTCCCAATGCCCAAGCGAACCTCGTATGGCAAATTTCATCAGAAAAGTAAATAATCATTATAACACGTGTTTATACTGCTACTGCGGTAGAAAGGTCAGCTCTCATTTATCAACGCAGTGGTCCCGGGTTCGATTACCGGACGGGTAGGAAATTTGTTTTAATCTAGATAATTTCCTTTACCCAAAAAAGTCTGTAGGAACGAATAATACCTATGAAAAGACCAATGTTAAGATATCCTACAGTTAGCGAGCAAGTTAACCTCCGAATTTATCAACATCATATATCTTCACAGAAATCTATAAGATGGCGTATATCAGTGATCATAATATTACAGATAACAAAATCTTATGTATTTTGTAAGTAGAAGCATACACTGGGCTAAAATAATACTAAAATATTTTAAAAGCTGGTCGAGATGTAAACAATTGAAATTCGGTTAGTTTTTCAATGCCAGTAAAACAAAGAAGAACTGAAACGAAATGTGATCTCATTTGCGAAAAGTTAAAATGCATATGACAAATTGTGAAAATATTATATATATTGTGTAAAATTCAGAAAAAAATCATCCAGAGTGAACAGGTCTTCAGAAGCTACTCCCAGAAAATTCGAGGAATACTATTTATTTGGGATATAAATATTTTTAATATACGGTATTTTAATCAAAATGGTTATAGCCATTTTTTATGAAAACGCTATCATAATGTTTTCCATTTAAAGGGTAGCTTAGAAAGGGTAGGTTTTCTTGAAAATCTTACGTGTCACATACTTGAAGCATACTAAACATAGATATGAAGTTTGGAATTGAATGGTATTTTAGTTTTTGAGCTATGCTGACAGACACATAGACACACACACATGGACCATTTTCTAAAAATTATTTTTACTTTCTATAGCAAGTATGTATATACAATGCACATAGTCGCTAGAGAAGATATTATAATTCTACCAAAAAATTCGACGTCGCAATTTAGCTGCAAATATATGTTTAGGGCACCTGAGTCCAAAAAAGACATTTTTACAAAAAAAATGTTCATGCGTGTGTGTCTGTGGATAGCATAGCTCAAAAACGAATATTTGGTCTTTAAGCTTAGTTTATTCGAAGGATGAAACACAGGCCCCCAAACTATCACTTACATGTAAACATTTTTGAAAATGTTGTTTTTCTCAAAAATGAACCAAACGATAATGATTGAAATACCGCATATTAAAGATACTTCCATCACAAATAAAACGTATATTTTGAATTTTCTGGGAATAGCCTATGAAGGCCGTAAGAGAGACAAAAAGTTACAGCACAAAAAATACAGATGCGTTTATAGTTTTACTTTCTCTATACGTGCTCTGTACATAGTGTATAACGAAGGTTTAGTAATGCACCCAAAAATTCGTTGCCGAGATTTCACCGTAAATACATGTAAATACATGTTTTGAGACCTCCTGAATCCAAAAAAAGCATTTTTAGAAAAATGTCCGCGTGTGTCTGTCTGTGTACGTGTGTGTGCCTGTGTGTGTCTGTGGGCAGCTCAAAAACGAAAAGTCTGTTAAAAACTAAACTTGGTATTTAGGTTTGGTATCTTCCAAAGATGCCATGTTTTGAGACCTCCTGAATCAAAAAAAAAAAAAAAAAAACATTTTTAGAAAAATGTCCGCGTGTGTCTGCCTGTGTATGTGTGTGTGCCTGTGTGTGTCTGTGGGTAGCTCAAAAACGAAAAGTCCGTTAAAAACTAAACTTGGTATTTAGGTTTGGTATCTTCCAAAGATGCGACACGAAGCTTTTCAAGGAAATTCCCCCAATCCCAACATGGAACTTTTTTTCGAAAATGTTGATTTTCTAAAAAATGGCTCTAGTGATTTTGATTAAAATATCGTATATTAAAAATATTTACCTGACAAATAAAATGTATATCTTGAATTTTCTGGGAATAGCCTCTGAAGACTACTTTATTCTGGATGAATTTTGCATAACTGCTAAACTATAAGAGATGGACAAAAACTTAACAGACAAAAAATGTAGAGCACGTTAAAACAGACAAATTACGTTTTCCTGTTGAATGTGAGACATATACGCTACCACCACACTACCCAGGCGTGCATAGATCTCGTTAAAACCAATTTATGTCATATAAGTTTTTATGGGAGTTAAGCCTTCAGAGATATTCCTTTTATTGTTTTAAATTTTAAACTGCATAGTTTTTCTCAAACGGGAGGCCACCTTTTGCTTCATCTCTCCTGTTTACTGCATGGCCATGCAAAGCCAATCCAATTTCACGACCGGCTATCGCTTAGTCTAGTGAATTCCCTTTTATCTCTTATACTTGCTCTTCTACTAAGACAATTTCTGCTGCTGTTTATCTCGATTCGCATTAGCATGACTTGGATAAAAGCGCAATCTTTTGTAAGGAAAGTTTGTTTGTGTAACATCTAGAGAAAGTCATATGAATGGAACACGTCAGATTTGGGGGGGGGCTCAGCAACTTCAAAACTTCTGGTGAAGTCTCGAGATGGAATTTTTTGGTGGAATACATTACTTTCTCCATACATTATGTTGCATATAGTACATGTAGAGAAAGTAAACAGCTTTTGGAATGCCGTAAACGTTCTCACTGTAAAGCTGGAAAATCTGTAACAACAGATCTCTATTGTAGCGCCGGTTGCCACCAAAATTTATGTGACAGCACTAAACCTTATTCAGTATGCAGCAGGTAATGATACGCCTTGGATGGCATCCAAAGCTTCTAGTTCAATATTTGCAGTTCAACTTGCCAAGAAACAGATGTAGTTGACTCAATCTAGGATTTCCACCAGCTTATGTTTCCCTAGGCAATGCTTAGAGAATGTGTTTCATTTAAACATTTGATCTATAAATTTCACCGGAAATATATCTATTGAGTTTATTTACTACTTTCTCTACACGTAGATACTATGTACATAGTGTATACAGAAGGTATTGTATTGCACCCAAAAATTTGATACCGAGATTTCACCAGAAATATACGTTTTGAGACACACTGAATCCATAAACAGCATTTTTAGAAAAATATCCGTGTGTGTCTGTCTGTCTGTCTACGTGCGTTTCTGTGGGCAGCATAGCTAAAAACGAAAAGAGCGATAAAAACACAACTTGGTATTTAATTTTGATATCTTCCAAGGATGCGACATAAAGATTTTCAAGAGAACCCCACCTCAAACTACCCTTAATAGGAAAACATTTCGAAAAGTTTTATTTTCTTAAAAATGGCTCTAATGATTTTTATTAAATTCTCTTATATTTAAGATATTTACTTTCCAAATAAAATGTATATCTTGAATTTTCTGGGAATAGCCTCTGAAGATTACTTTATTCTGGATGAATTTTACAGAATTTTGCACAACTGGTAAACCGTAAGAGATGGACAAAAACTTAGCACACAAAAAATGTAGAGCACATTAAAACACACAATTTATGGCATATACATTTTTTTCGTGCAGTTGGTCGTTTTGGAGATATTCCTTGCTTTTGGTTTCAGTTTTAAAAAACTTGTACCTTTCTCAATCTGTTAACTACTGTCTATACAAACAAAGGAACTTCATTGACATAGCAACCAGCTTTTGACTATCACTTTAACCTATGCTACTCCCTTATTTCGCTTCTACTTACAGGGAAGCAAGTAATAAGACCATTTCTGCTATTTTTTTCTGGATTAGTATGAAGTAAATAGAAGCTTAAGGTTTTTAACAATAATCTGTTGCAGAGATGTTGAGAAAATCATGTGAATGGAACACAGATTTTTTTAAGACAGCTTATGAAAGCTTAAACGTAAGAGAGTTGAAATTATTTCTAATGAACTGAAAACACATTGGGATTTAGTGCTCCCTTTCGTCTTTGATGGAGTTTTTTCTTCCCTTGATTTTCAGCACCACCCTGAACTATAATATACAAACACAGGCAAAGGGATGTTATAAAGTTGGAGCATGTAGTTTCGCAGAGTGCCACTTAACCCTTAGGCCCTTGGCGGTGTAGACGGACAGCTTCTGATCTCCCTTCCTTCCATTCAATTAGAAACCAGGGAGAGACGGCACTTAGGTTAGACCAGCCCCCTCTAATCCCGCCCGAATCGCACGAAGCTTTGAATACGCTACTGATACTCAAACTTAAAATCACGATTTCCTTTCCAGTTCAATTACAACGGGAATTGAAGGTTTGTGTTGCATTATTCCCTCGAGATATGCCCAGTTGTCCTCCCCAACTGCATGCTCGCAACGGAGTTTGAAATAGCAATCTAATACCATGGCTCCCGAGGTAATGAGAAACAAAGCTAACTAGATGTACAGCAAGAATGCTAAGCTTGGCTTTCCACATCTGCTAATGGTAAAACATCTAGTACGAATATCTAAGAAGTACGTATATAAAATAAACATTTATTTATATATATATATATATATATATTAAATCTACATCATATAACTCTAGAAGTAGGTAGTGAATAAACCCATAACCCATAAGTCTTTATTTTATGTACGTACTTTTTTTTTTGTAGTGTTTAACGCCCTCAGGTGATGCCCCTGTTGATATATGAAGATGGAGCCCCTGTGGAATGTGATGGCGGGGGAAACCGGAGAACCCGGAGAAAACCGTCCCTGCGCTGCTTTGTCCACCACAAATCCCCCATGCGGTCGCTTGGCCATATATGTGAGAGGCGAGCGGTCTAACCACTCGGCCACGGCATGGCCGCGTACTTCTTAGATAAAGTGTGTATATATACATATATAAAATGGAAATGGCGTGTTATTTATGGACGCTCTTTAACTACTGTGGTTCTCAGCATCCCATTCTAAATTGGGTGTGAAAGACCGCTTAATTTTGCTCAGAGGCCTCTCTATCAGGCTTAAGGTTCTTCCCTTCCGAAGGAAGCCATGCTAAGGATTTTTACACCCGAAAAAATCCATCGTCCTCCGCCGGGTTTGAACCCGCAATCTTGGGTTTATGAAGTTAGCACGGTAACCATTACACCACGGAGGGCGACAATATATGCAGAGTGATACAAACATACTTTTACAAAGGTTTGGAACATCGAAACAACAAAACATTTTCATGTAAACAGAAATCCCAAAACCAGACGTTTTCGATGTACTGAGGTTCAAAATATTATTGATGAAAACATTTGAAAGTCATGCATTATTTTATTTTTGACGTTACCAGTTAACTTTATATACCCAATGTCGCAGGTTCTAACCCGGCGGAGGACGATGGACGAAATAGCATGACTTCCTTCGGAAGGGAAGTAAAGCCGTTGGTTCCGTGTTGTAGATTTACGGCCCGTAAAAGAACCTCAAGCCTGACAAAAGAGGTCTCTTAGGTAAATTAGCGGTCTTTCACGCCCAGTATAGAATGGGACGCTGAAAACCATAGCAGCTAAAGAGCGTCTATAAATAAAACTCCACTTCATTACATTAAACGTTGTCAGCTTGTTAGGAGGTGCTTAACGCAAACATCACCCATAACAAATGCTCGAAATGTCCTCCTCTTGCGTATAAATACATTTTCACTAGTCCCTATCGGTGTTGGCAGGCTTACATGATACGTAATTTAGGAGTTTTTACTTTCGAGATGTCCACTGCTTAAATCAGTTGTTTAAAATACCCCCAAATAAAAAAATACAAAGGTTTGTGGTCAATTGAACGTGCGGGTCATGGGACTGGTCCTCTTTTACCTATCCATCTGTCATGATAGATAGCAGCCAGTGAATCTTGAATAATGAGATTAAAATGTGCTGGAGCCCCATCATGCATAAACTACATGTTTCTTCCTATTTGCAGTGGCACACCTACAAGTAGGTCCGTGAGTGTATTCTAAACGGACCTGTAAGCGTGCTGGGAGAATGTATTACACAACTGACAAATAACAAAAGTAAACAAGCAGCCATGGCAACACAAGACCAACTCGGTAGGGTAAAAATGTATCAAAGTTACAGTGCATAGATAAACTAAGTTGTTGGATTAGACTCGGATAGCACAACCTTTTATTAATAAATTGATATCATGAAAGTGAAAGATTTTAGAGTATATGTTCATATGAATCTTTTTGTTTCGATACAAGCAATTTATTCCCAAATGTTTTGAATGAATGAATGAATGAATAAGTGTATTTATTGACATAGCAATATCATACATAGAATTTCAACAATCGCACGGATTCACAGACCGTACGTGCTTTTGTAATACACATTACAAGCAATATTAAAACAACAACAACAAACAATTAAAAGAATAAACACGAAAATAAAAAGACAAAGGAAATACACAGTCAAAAGCAATATTAAACAACAATAAAGAATTAAGAGTGAACCCGAAAATAAAAATACAAAGATATTCAAATATAGCAATTTAAATTTACAGCACAGAGTACACCTTCATAAATGCACCCTCTTATAATAGAAAATTACACTTAAAAGACATATATACACATAATATATACAACATATATAAAACCATAGCACAACAGTGACGTAAGTATGAGATAATATATATGTATGCAGAACAATGTAGTCACTTTTGTTTAGTTGATCTTATTCCTCCCCCCCCCCCTTCTCTATTGGCAGCCTCCTCAGATCTCAGCTGTCTTGCCTTAAGTATAAATTTACCTAGCCCGTCCACGTTTTCCGTGCCTGCCAGTAGCGTCCAACATGCTTCTAGCTCTACATTCGCAGTGGTAAAAAATCGCGGCAAATATTTTCCCGCCATTCCTCCGTACCTCATCATCTTGCCAAGATGTGAGTCCACGACTCTTCCTCCTCGCAAATGGGACAGATTCTCGTACCATTCTCGTCAGAAACTTTTGTGCTCCTAGTCTAATCCACGCGAGCCCCTCTCTAATGAGTTTGGTACCTGTTTTGATGTATTGCTCCATACCCCATTCCGATTTCAGCCCAGACTGCACTTCTAATGACACCTTCTCTGTGCATTGCGCAATTATTTGCTGTCTGTCAATATCACAGAGGCGGTTCTTAATTTTTCTCCATATACTTCGCCTGTTTTCCTGCCCCGCCATCCAAATGTCTCCCATCCCAATGGTTTCCAACCCTTTCTTTAATTTTGATGCCCACGTCAAATTACCTTCCATTCGCAACTGTTCACGGTAGCAGACTGCCCTAATTAGAGATTGCTTTTCGTGAACGATTCTCAGCCAATATTTAACTGCTCTGATTTTGCACTCTATCGTTTCACTATGTGCCCCGAATTCCCTCATTATTCCGCAGTTTGCCGTACCCCTCCCTACACCCAGAATTCCTTTCAAAAATTGGGTCCTCACTTGATCCAGATTCCCTGTTTGTTCCCACCCCCATATTTCTCCTCCGTATGTCATCGTGGATCTAACTGTCGTTTACATTAAGGTTATGGATATATGTAACGTTTTAGAAGTATATTTGAGTCATTCTATGTAATACATACATTTCTATATCCCTGTAACAAATTATTATTAATAATTCTTCTATCTACTTCATGATAATCCTGATAAACATTAGCAGAAATTATCCTTATTACTTAATTTTTTGAAAGTAGAAAGGAAAACATCTAATGTGTTCCATTCACATGATGTCCTCCAGATGTTCGGTAAACAAAGCTTTTATTCAAAACATTCTTCTGTTATCTACATCATGGTAATCAACATAAACGTAAGCAAAATTAGTCTTATAACTAGCTTCCTTGTAAATAGAAGGAAAATAAGAAATGCACAGGCTAAAGCGATGCTCTCGTCCTTTAAAATAGGGGTTTGGTAAGCAAATGAGAAATGAGAAAAAAAATGTATTCCCGTTTGAGAAAAGTTTAATTGGTTTAAAATTGAAACCAACAATCCGGAATATCTCGAAAACGTTACTCTCCAATAAATATGTATGTAATATAAGTTGTATGTTTTAATGAGATCTACATTTTTGTGCAGTAAGCTTTTTAAATTATTTCTTACGGTTTGACTGTAACGTAAAAGTCATCCAGAATGAAAATGTGTTCAGAAGCCTTTCCAAAAAAATTCAACATCATACATTTTGTTTGTCAAAAAATATTTTATACATAAGAAATTTTAATGAACATTGTGAGAGACATTTTTGAGAAAATCAAAATTTTCGAAAAATGCTCCATGTAAAGGGTAGTTGGGATCGGGGATATTTTCTAAATTTTGGCTTAGTATTAAACGGTCTTTGCGTTTTTGAGTTATGCTGCCCACAGACACACACACACACATCAACACACACACAGACACACGCAAATGGACAACCTTCTCTATACACTATGTGCATAGCACGTGGAAAGAAGATAAAAACCAAACGCATAACTTGAATGTGTTTATATAGCCTCTAAAGTGCTCTTCATTCTGAATAACTTTTTATAACAGTTTTATATTTAGCGCCAGCTGATCAAAACTACTATTGCACATACTTTCATTTATAGTTCACTGAAACCACAGAACTTAGCAGTGATTTCAGTGCGATTTCTTGGTGTTAAAATATCAATTGAAGGGTTGTTTCTATTTAATACTCTGCAAATATTAAATATAATTTCAACAAACTGTGGGATTATATTGCCTGAATCAAAATCAATTCAACACCCTTGGTCTTAGAAGTACTTGGTGTATAAGTACAATAGAGCATTGAAAGTGTGAGGTTGTTTTTCAAATCCGAGGTCACGCAACTACCAAATAGGTTTTAAATAAATAATACTGAAACCAAAATTTAGAATACTTAAAGAAACCGTCACAGGAATATCTTCAGTCGTACATATATTTCTGTTGAAATGGAATTTTTGGACAATGGTTGTTTTTTAGTTTTTTCATCATCTTTAGATTGGTTCTGTCCTAAGTGATCATTTATTTTAACTTGATTATATTTTGTATTTAGAGGGATTTAAAAAAACTCTGTTATGGTTAGGTAGATCAGACTAAAAAATTAAATGCCATTGCCAGAATTTGCACCACGGATCTCCGGGGTTCTAGCCGGTTGCTTCAACCTCTGAACTACCATGGCAACATGCTTGACACTAAATTTCTTAGCTGACTCGCATGACACTGTAAGCAACCATTAGCTTGTGTCCGTGTGTGTATCCGTGTGTCAGTGTGTCCATGTGTCTGTGAATACCATACCTCAAAAACGAAAAGTCGGTAAAATACCAAACTTAGTGTCTTCCAGGGATGTAACAGGAAAATTTTGAGAAAAATCCACCCAGCCCCAACTACCCTTTACATGCGACTTTTTTCGATAAGTTTGAGTTTCTTAAAATGGCTCTAACAATTTTCATTAAAATATCGTATATTAAAGATATTTACCTCACAAATAAAATGTATATCTTGAATTTTCTGGGAATGACCTCTAAAGACTACTTTATTCTACAGGAATTTTAAGTAATTTTGCATAACTGCTAAACCGTAAGAGAAGGACAAAAACTTACCACAAAAATGTACAGCACGTTAAAACACACAATTTAAATTATATGCCTTTTTTTCGTGAAGTTGATAGTTTTTTAGATATTCCTTGTTTTTGATTTCAGCTTCGAAAAACATACTTTTCTCATACAGAAATTGGTCAACTCGTGTCCATAAAAACAAAGGAACTTCAATCACATAGCAGCCAGCTTTTGACTGTCACTTTAACCTATGTTACTCCCTTATTTCGGTTCTATTTACAAGCAAGTAATAAGACTATTTCTGCTAATTTTTCTCGATTATATGAAGTAAATAGAATAATTTGTTGCAGAGATGTAGAGAAAGTCATGTGAATGTAACACATCTGATTTTTTCAGTATGATTCTATCTGAGAAACTCCTGTTCTTTTACGGTTTGTAAAAGCAATTAAATTAAAACCGTGTTATATTGTTACATTGAAAGGAGTCACCTCAGCTAGTACTATTATTATAGCCCTTTCCCCTTCTCTACCTGATATATTGTATAAAGGTAGTGAAGGTACTGCATTCCACCCAAAAATTCGATACAGAACTTTCACTTGAAATACACGTTTAAAGACCCCTGAATAAAAAAAATGGCAAAAGGCCTGTGCGCGTGTGTATATCCAAACGTGTGAACAGCTTAGCTAAAAAAATGAAAAGTGATTAAACAACAGAACTTAATATTAAGTTCAGCAACTTACAATGATGTAACAGGAAAAATTTCAATAAAATTCTTCAGCACAAACTACCTTTTACACGGAAACGTTTTCAAAAAAAAATTGTATTCTCTATTTAACTTCATTTTTAATTGTTCTAGAGTGAATAACATAAAGTGCTCAAACTCCTTTTCCAACATGATTACTAGTGGCTAAATGAAATTTATTTTGCATTGCAATAATGCACGTTTAAGATTATATCTTGAATTTGCTCAGAACAACTTCTGAAGCCCATTTCATTCAGATTTGCGCGCTTGGTAAGTCGTAAGAGATAGATGAAAGTTTACACACAAAAATGTAGATCTCGTTAAACAAAAAATGTGATGTGCTCCATTCACATGAATTTCTCTACATCCCAGAAACAAATTATTGTTAAAAAAGCTTATGCTAATATTTACTTCATCCAATCGAGAAAAAATAAGCAGAAATAGTCTTATTACTTGCTTCCTTGTAGGTAGAAGCGAAATAAGGGAGTACCATAGATTAAAGTGATAGTCAAAAGCTGGTGGCTATGTGACTGAAGTTCCTTTGTTTGTATGGATAGGAGTTGATAAATTCCCGTATGAGAAAAGTATAAGTTTTTCAAGACTGAAACAAAAAACCAGGAATATCTCAAAAACGATCAACTGCACGGAAAAAATGCATATAACAAAAATTGTGTGTTTTAATCAGCTTTACATTTTTGGTGTGGTAAGTTTTTATCTATCTCTTACGGTTTAGCAGTTATGTAAAATTCCTCAAGAAAAAGTAGTCTTCAGAGGCTATTCCCAGAAAATTCAAGATATACATTTTATTTGTCAGGTAAATATCTTTACTATACGATATTTAATGAAAATCGTTAAGAGACATTTTTTAGAAAATCAAAATATTCGAAAAAAGTTCCATATAAAGGTAATTGGGGGTGGGGGCTTTTCTTGAAAATCTTTATGTCACATCCTTGGAAGATGCCAAACCTAAATACCAAATTTGGTTGTTAACGGACTTTTCGTTTTTGAGCTATGCTGTCCACAGACACACACATGCACACACACGGACCTTTTTGTAAAAATGCTTTTTTAGGATTCAGGAGGTCCCAAAACATGTATTTGCGGTGAAATTTCGGTATTGAATTTTTGGGTGGAATACAATACCTTTTCTATACACTATGTACATAGTTCGTATAGAGTAAGTAAAAAGACAAATAATTGAAATGTTGTGGAGCTAACCATTTCATATATTGTTTGTTACAGGTATACATTTTCAAATATTTATACTTTTCACAGATGGGAAGTCTATATTCATATTTTTTCATCTTGGTGAAACAAAGAGTACGGAACTGGCCTGCGGTATCGCTTGTCAATTTTCCAATCCCATATTGTAATATGATACGTTAGTATAGTATCATGCTACTGGGTTCATTACACAACGAATCGGATCTTCATGCTCACTTATTAATTCCTTTTCTTCCGAAACGGTACATCATTATAAATTTGTGATGAATTTTACAGTAGATACTTTTGTCATATTTCCACCATAACTGCATCGCTAAAATTCTTTCTTTGACCACTCAAAACTTAAGGTCAAATGTAAAGACAGCTAAACTACTCAAGGCATTTAACAGCCCTATTAGCCTCCATATTCAGAGTTCTCGTTTTGATTCTCGGCTGGAGGGTGGGAATTTTTATTTGGCCCTATTCTACTCAGATCCTGGGAATAAAGAAAATAACAGTAAATGTCGTGTTATTTATGGACGCTCTTTAACTACTGTGGTTCTCAACGTCCCATTCTATACCTGGTCGTGAAAGACCGCTTAATTTTGCTCAGAGGCCTCTCTATCAGGCTTGAGGTTCTTTTACGTGCCGTAAATCTACGATACGGGACCAACGGCTTTACTTCCCTTCCGAAGGAACACATTTTAAGGATTTTTACACCCGAAAAAATACATCGTATATGAAGTCACCATGGAGGGCAATTGGCCTGGAAGTATGAAAGAGTAGGACTTTAAAGAAAAAGCGCAAAGACTCATTCAAATTTCCACGAGTCAACATAAATTCCATGAGCAATTGTTAAAATGACCTCAAACGTTAAAAACAGTATATTAATTTAGCAAAGAACACTCAAAATACGCAGTTCCTAGCTTTTCTTTAAACATTATAAAAATCTTATGTGTTCAATTCACATACATTTCTCTATCCGTTCCACATACAAACAGTTCTTACAAACGATTTTCCTTTTTATCTACATCATACTAATTGATATAAACATAAGCAGCATTTGTCTTATTACTTGCTTCCCTGGGAAGAGATATAAAGGAATACGTTAGACTAAAGCGATAGTCAAATCTCTTAAAAACCGATCGCTATATCAAACAATTGAGTTGCGGTTCAGTTTGCACGATCCTGTTAGCTAGTTTAAAATGGAAACCAATGAAAAGCAATATTTCCAAAACGGTCAACTACATGAAGAATCTACATTACTTAAATTATGTGTTTTATCGAATTCTACATTTTTTGCGTAGTAAGTTTTCGTCAATCACTTACGGTTTAACCGTTATGCAAAATTCGGCAAAGCTCTTATAGGCTGGTTATTCCCAAAAAAATCAAAATATAGTTTTATTTGCGATGCAAATATCTTTAGTACATGGCATTTTAATAAAAAAGTCAACATTTTTAAACATTTTTCCATGTAAGTGGTAGTTTGTGGTAGAGGGATTTTCTTGAAAATCTTCGTGTCGCATCCCCTGAAGATATCAAACATAAATACCAAGTTTGGTATTTAAAGTCTTTTCGTTTTTGAGCTTTCGGACGAACACACACACACACACACACACACACGAGCCTTTTTCTAAAAGGGGACCTTTCAGAACACATATTTCCAGTGAAATTTCTACATCGAATTTCTTGGTAGAATACAATACTTTTTTAGCTACCATGTACATTGTATTTGAGCACGTAATAGAGACATTAAAAAATACTATAGTTGTGAAAAATACTATACTTGGACGAACAATGTGCTATTGAAGCTATTGAAACCTTCAGTGTTAATAATATTTGTTTTATATTTTTGGAGTGTATTCCTCTAAACATAAAATTCATTATTAGAATAGATGTTTTAAATATTTGATATGAGCCAATATTTCTAAATAAGGTTCATTGAGGAACTAACCTCAGTACATATACTTATTAATGATTTAAGTATGTGAATAAACGAAAAAATGTATATCATGTATGCATACTTGGATTTGTTGAAACTGAACATATCCCTAAGCTTTAACAGAAAATGTAAATTTAAATATAGTATACCATAACAATTATAACTTCCTTGCCAAAACTTTAAGAAACGAATGTCGATTTAAATGTAGTAAAACATAAAAATTATAACTTGCTTGCTTTTGGTTACAGTTCTGTGTATTTTTAAATGTTAATAAAACTAAAAACTATTTTGACAAAATTAATTCCTGTCTCGGTAGCGTAGAGGTAGCGAGATTCCAACTCGCTTAGGTAAGGCACCGGATAAATTTTTTTTTTTGTTTTTTTGTTTTTTTTTTTGTTTTCCTTGAGTGTTTTCTCTTGCCCAGGAAAGATGTGTGTCAGTAACGTTAAGTTCCATAGATCCCGAAATCATTTGAGCATATTTTATTCATCGAGGAACATGACCAACCAGGTAAAGCTAAGCGACAAAAATAATTACATAAGTAAAACAACATTTAATAACATATTTTTCTTCCAAATTGAAACCTTTTTATATATTTTTTTCAAAAATAGCCACCAGAGTTATTTAAAATGTTCTGTATGGTTATTTTTACTATAATATAATAATTCATTATGTATGTTCTCTGTGACGCTTGGTTTGTTTAATAATTAGCTAATGTATGTTCGTGTCGAACTGTGCATTGTTATTATTTATGCAAAGTAACACCTATAAACATTTCCCGAAAAGGAACTGAAATCTATGCATAGATATATTAGTGTCAAGCGTTTCATCAAAATCTAGTGCATAGTTAGTGAAACATGAACATTTTCATTTAAAAAGAAAAATTTAGGTTCACATGGTCACTAAAAATTCTCATATGTTCCATTCATATAACTTTCTCTAGTTGTTTTACAAACTTTTTACGTCATGCTAATCGAGATAAACATAAATTATCTTATTCTTGCTTCATTGTAAGTAGAAGAGAAATACGGGAATACAATAAGAATTCCATTCTATTTTACATTCCTGGGAGAAAAAAAACGGAAGTTGACTTTACGCTTGAGAAAATGTTATTTTAAAATTGAAACCAACAACAAGAATGTCTCGGAAACCGTAAGTCTGCAAGAAAGATATATGATATAAATTGCTTTTTATAGACGTCTATATTTTTATATTTTAATCTTTTGGCTTATTTTATATGCTTTAGGAGTTATACAAAATTCATCCACAGTGAAGAGGGCTTCAGAGGCTCTTTCCATAAAATTCAAAATATTTATTTCTTTTGTCATTAAAATATCTTAAGATTATGGCATTTTAATCCAAACCGCTAGAGTCATTTTTGATAAAATCAAAATTTTCGAAATATGTTTGATGTAAAGGGCAGTTAAAAATGGATGGATTTTCTTGAACATTTTCTTGTCGCATCCTTGGAAGATGCTGAACTTAAACACCAAGTTTGGTTTTCTATTTGAAATATGATGTGTACAGACACACACACACACATATCTTTTTTTACTAAAAAGACTTTCTGTTCAGGGACCTCAAAACATGTATCTCCAGTGAAATACCTTACTTTGTCTAGGCACTATGTAAAATGTAAATACGTGATAGAGGAAGTAAAAGCCTTTCCACATGTAGGTTACTGGCAGTAAACATAACTTTTGTTTATAAAGTTGGTATCAGTATATCGTATAGCCATAACAGCGGTATCTGCTATAGCTTCTGTAGGAGTGAATCAGTCATATGGAATTATGTCTGTGGTAACTTGAATATTTTATTGCATTTCATCCATTTTATAATGGAATTTAAATATAGAAGTTCGAAGACACGTTGTTTAAATATCTGAGAAGAAGTTGACAGGAAAATGTAAACATCAAATACTTGACAGTTTTAATTAGCATCTACCCTTTAGTATTCATGATGTTCGTAAAGAGATTTTCTCATCGTTAAGGACAAACAAATGAAGGCTAAAAACCCAATCGCATGTTTCATTCACATATAACTAGACCGCCATACATCACGAATGACGGAAAATGTTGTTTGGGATTGCATTAAGCTTCTCTCCGTATTGCTCCATTTCTGGCTGATTCACGGCTCGATCTCTGTGTTGCAATGCTTCTCCGTGATGTTATGCAAATTGCATATTCATATGACTCGAGGAAGACTCAAATTTTACCTGAATCACCCATATTGGTTGTTATGCGCTTTGACGTGTAATAAAAGTAATGAAAAGTAGTGTAAATATTTGTAAATTTTAGACAAATATTCTTCTACATATATTCTATTTTAACAAACTCAAAGAGGGATACTACTGGTTACTTTACAGCTGCCTGCTTTAGGTAAAGATGCTTAAAATGACAAGCAGTCTGTTTTGTAAGCAGAGCCTAATAAAAGTTCATATAAATGTTTATAGCAAACACAAAAACCATTTCGAGTAAAGTAAATTAAAAATAAAAGGAATAAAAACGTAAACATTCAATACGTACTATATTCATAGTGTATAGAGAAGGTATTGTATTACACTAAAAATTCGATACCGAGATTTCATCGGAAATACATTTTTGGGAACTCCTGAATTCAAAATAATCTGATGTGTTCCATTCACATAACTTTACCCACATCGCCGCAACAAATTATTATTGAAGAAGCTTATGCTTTTATTTACTTCATTTTAATCGAAAAAAGGAGAAATAGCCTTATTACTTGCAAGTAGAAGAGAAATAACGAAGTACCATAGATTAAAGTGATAGTCAAAAGCTGGTTGCTATGTGACTGAAGTTCCTTTGTTTGCACGGACAGAAGTTGACATTGCCGTATAAGAAAAGTATAAGATTTTTAAAGTTCAAACCAAATTTAGGGAATATCCAAAGAATGATCAATTAAAAAAATGTATATAACATAAATTGTGTGTTTTAACATGTTCTACATTTCTCTGGTGGTAAGCTTTTCCATATCTTACGGCTTAGCAGTTATGCAAAATTCCATAAAGTTCTTCAAGAATAAAGTAGTCCACAGACACACACACAAGCACACACACACACGTGCGTAAAAATGTTTTTATTTTGGATTCAGGGGGACCCAAAACATATATTTCCGGTGAAATCTCGGTATCAAATGTTTGGGTGGAAAGAAATAGCTTTTCTATACACTATGTACATATTACGCGTAGAGAAAGTAAAAATTACTGCTAGATTATTGTACAGTATACATGTATATAGGATGTATAAACATTTAGTATGCTTTATTTCAATGTAGAACAAGCTTGTTTATTTTAATATTATATTTTCGTGTTGCTACAGCTGTTATGCACTGATATCTTATGATGTATAAACGACTTAGTCTCTCTCTAGAAGTGCATTTAGCAATTAACAACAAGAGAAGTACATAATTAACTAGCTATACTAGGTGCTCAAGTGAAAGTGAGGTCACATTCCGCCTTGCTAAGTAGATTGGAGATGTACTCGTTGCAAACGAGTCTGCATTACATCCTAAAACGTAGCTACCGGAAAGCTAAGAGTGGTGTTAGCGCATTGGAGTAATACTTTGTTAGTCTTAGCTACTTACTCCTTGTAGTAATTTTTACTTTCTCTACACGTACTATGTGCATACTGTATAGAGAAATATTGCATTCCACCAGAAATTCGATACCAAGATTTCACTGGAAATAGACGTTTCGGGGCCCCCTGTATCCAGAAAAAGCATTTTCAAAAACAGGTCCGTGCGTGTGTATGTGAACACGATAACGTCGATAAAATACCAAACTAGCTATTTAAGTTTAGTATCTTCCAGGGATGCGATACGAAGATTTTCTAGAAAATCCCCCCATCACAAACTCCACTTTACATGGAACAATTTTCGAAGATTGTGAATTCTAAAAATGGCTGTAACGATTTTGATTAACGATTTACATCCCAAATAAATTGTATATCTTGAATTTTCTGGAAATAGCTTCTGAAGACCTCTTTATTCTTGATGAATTTTGCCGAATTTTGCTTAAGTACTAAACCGTAAGACAAGGGCAAAAATCTGCTACACAAAAATTGTATATCTCGTCAGAACACACAGTTTGTGTCCTTTACGTTTTCCAAGGTATTCCTTGTTATTGGTTTCAATTCTGCAGTATTTATACTTTTTTTCAGACAGAAAGTGTCCGTTTTTCTTTTGTTCTACTCTTGGTCAAGCAAAGAAGCGATTTGCAATAATAATCGCAAACGATACCTTTTAAAACATTTGGCTATCGCTTTAGCATAGTGTATTTCCTTAGTTTCCCTTCTACTTATAAGGAAGTAAGTAATAAGAACATTCTGCTGTTTATCTCTACTAGCATGGTGTAGAAAGAAGAATATTTTTTGTAAGAAGTTTGTAGAGTAGCTAGAGAAAGTCATGTGAGTGTAACACATCACATGTTGTTATGTTTGTTTTCTGAATTTTGAATCACAATATAAAAGAATCGAGGTTCTCTATTCACATTTGATTAGATAATAGGTCTTCCTTAACTAAACATGTAACAAATACATACAAAGCTGTTCACTCACAGTAAAAATCTGATGTGTTCCATTCAAATCACTTTCTCTACATCTCTGCAATAAATTATTGTTCAAAAGCTTATGCTTCTACTTACTTCATGCTAATTGAGATAAAAAACTAGAAGAAATAGTCCTATTACTTGCTTTCTTGAAAGTAGAAGCAGAATAAAGTAGTCTTCAGAGGCTATTCCCAGAAAATTCAAGATATACATTTTATTTCGCAGGTAAATATCTTTAATATACGGTATTTTAATCAAAATCGTTAGAACTATTTTTGAAAAAATAAAAATTTCCAAAAAAAGTTCCATGTAAAGGGTAGTTTGGGGTGGGGGATTTTCCTCAAAATCTTTGTGTCGCATCCCTGGAAGATACTGAACTTAAATACTAAGTTTAGTATTTTACTTTTCGTTTTTGAGTTATCGTATTCACAGACACACGGACACACATACGCACACACACGGACCTTTTTTTGGATACAGGGGACCTTGAAATATATATTTCCCGTGAAATCTTGGTATCGAATTTTTGGGTGGAGTGCAATACTTTTTCTATATACTATGTACATAGTACGTATAGAGGAAGTAAAAACACTGGTTTTCGATTGTGTCATTGATGACTTTAGTATAAATTAACTCGTTCATTTACTTTGTTGTCTACTTTCCACGTGAGTAAAAATACAGCATTCTTCTAAGAAGACAAATTGGAATCGGAAAATAGCCACTGTAACATTAATCCAAAACAGATTCAGTAAAACAGCAAACCAAAGTTGGAATATGTATGTATGTATGTATGTATTTATTTCTCTGCAAGTGGGTATCACCCGGCAGCAGAGTTATATATGTATACAAGATATACAGGGTTACTACAAAAGAAATAGACAACTTCAACTGCCTGTAAAACAAAAACTATTAGAGATAGCAACCTAATTATTTTGGAGATATGTTGAGAAACTCTCAAAGTTTCGTTCGTTACTATTTGTAACGCTGTAGTGTTTTGTTTGTTGTTGCAGAAGCTGAAATGGCGGAAAATCCTGTGGAAAAGGCATATTGCGTGTTGGAATTTGCTAGAACGCAATCAGCAACTGTTGTCCAACGACATTTTAGAACACGTTACCACAAAACGCCACCGACTAGACAGTCAATCTACGACTGGTATAGAAAATTCGAGACAACGGGATGTTTGTGCAAAGGGAAGAGCTCGGGAAGACCAAGAGTTTCGGAAGAAAACGTTGAACGTGTTCGTTCTGCCTACATAAGAAGCCCACAGATATTGACATCTAGGGCAAGCATGCAATTACAAATTCCACAGCAAACTGTATGGAAAATCTTGCGGAAGCGACTGCACATGATGCCTTACAGATTAAAGATGTTGCAGTTTCTGAGTGAAGAAGATAAGCTCATACGGCGTGACTTTTGCATCGACATGTTGCGACATGATGAAGACGATGCTGGTTTTTGTGAGCGCATCATTTCATTTTTGTGGTAACGTGTTCTAAACTGTCGTTGGACAACAGTTCTAGCAAATTCCAACACGCAATATGCCTTTTCCACAGGATTTTCCGCCATTTCAGCTTCCGCAACAAGACACAAAACACTGCAGCGTTATCAATAGTAACAAACGAAACTTTGAGAGTTTCTCAACATACCTCCAAAATAATTAGATTGCTATCTCTAATAGTTTTTGTTTCACAGGCAGTTGAAGTTGTCTATTTCTTTTGTAGTAACACTGTATAAGCAGTAAATCACAGCTGCCAGTTTATATCTTTGTAATATAGATATAGTTATTTACAACAAATATGAAAACATTAGTTTTTCTCTCATTTCAGATTAATTAATTTCATAATAAGAATCACCAACCAATTTAACATTTATATTTACAACAATATAAAGTCACAAGCATTTCATTTAAGTAATATTTACAAAACTTATCCAACAATAATATCAAGATTTTTCCTAAATTTCTTCAGAGACAGGGGACAACCCCGAAAGGCTGCTCCAGGCAATTCATTCCAGTCTTTTATAGTTCTATTTACAAAGGAGAACTTTCCCACGTCAGTTCTGTATCTTCTAACCTTAATTTTGAACGGATGATTGTTTCGTGCATAGTAAGTTGAGTTTTACAGTTTGTCAGTAACGTCCTCCCATGCGTTTAAGCCAGCGTAAGCTTTAAATAAAGCGCACAACCTCCGTTTCTCACGCCTAACTTTCAACTGCTCCCATTTTATCTCCTCAGCGTTTGTAGGCCCAAAATATTTACCCCTTTTTATGAATTTTATAGCCCTTCTCTGGATCTTTTCTAACGAATCAATTTGATTTACTCTATAAGGGTCCCAACAAGTTACTCCAGATTCCATGACCGGCCGCACTAAGGACTTGTACGCGATTTCCCTGGACTTTGCACTCCCCTTTTTAAAATCCTCATTAGGAAGTGTAGTGTTTTCCACGCTTTCTTAGATACAGAATTTACCTGCTCATCCCATCCAGCGTTACTCGCCAAGTAAACTCCCAAGTATTTGCAGCTGTCCACCTGTGGAATTTTTTCCCCACCCATGTGATAGTTTTGCAGAATTTTTTCCCTAGATCTGTTAAATGCAATTAACTTACTTTTGCCAGCGTTAATTTTCATTTTATTTGCAGCAGCCCAAGATATTCAAGAAAGAATTTGCTTATAAGTTGAAATAGAGTTTGCCATAAAACAACATAGTTACTAGACGGTGAAAAATTAAATAAATAATGTTTACGCTTTTCGCCCCATTAAGAGAATTGTGGAATTTAGTACATGTAATGCGTGAGATATGGCCATTTGATAATGTACTCTCAAGTCAAAACATTATTTTTGTAAATGCCATTATGATTAAGGATTATGTCTACATGTGGCTATTTTGAAATATTGCACCAAGCTGTGCTGATGAGCGATTGTTTTATTTCCACTCCACTTTTTATTTTCTCTACACGTACTATGTACATAGTGTATAGAGACGGCATTGCATTCCACCCAAAAATTCGATACCGAGCTTCACCGGAAATACACATTTTAGGGTCTCCTGTATCCAAAAAAAGCATTTTTGGAATACGGTCCGTGTGTATGTGTGTTTGTGAGCACGATTACTCAAAAAAAAAAAAGTCGGTAAAATACCAAACTACGTATTTGAGTTTAGTATCTTCCAGAGATCCAACACGAAGATTTTCAGAACATGCCCCCACCCCAAACTACCCTTTACATGGAAAAGATTTCGAAAATGTTTATTTTCTCAAAAATGGCTCTAATGATTTTGATTAAAATACTGTAAATTAAAGAAATTTTATGGCAACTAAAATAAAATGTATATCTAAGGAATTTTTTATTCGGAATGAATTTTGCTGAATTTTGCGTAACTGGTAAACCGTAGGAGTTAGACAAAAGCTTATCACACAAAAACTGTAGATCACGTTAAAGCACACAATTTATGTCATATACTTTTTTTGTTAAACTGGCCATTTCTAACATATTCCTTATTATTTTGTTTCAGCTTTAAAATACTTCAACTTTTCTCACACGATAAGTTGTAAACTCCTGTCCCTGCATAGAAACAGATTTCAAACACATGGCAACCAGTTTTTAAGAGATTTGACAATCGTTTCAGAATAGTGTATTTGCTTATTTTCCTTCTACTTACAAGGAAGCCAGTAATTAAAGCTATTTCTGCTAATAAAATAGGTCTGAAGCTTTCCTGGCGACGAACATATTCAGATGATAGGAGAGATGCACGCTCCCGAAACGTCGATGACTCTTCATCAGTACACCTAGCTTTAAGCCCGAGAACGTCTAGAATAATTTCTGCTAATATGTGTATCTATTATCATAATTAAGATATAATATGATTTTAACAATCATTTGTTATAGCGATGTAGAGAATGGCATGTGAATGGAACACTTCAGATTGCTTTAAGTTAAAACTTCATATATGTATGGAGTAAAGGATACAACGCATTCTGAGAGTAGCACCAATTTAAGTTGCAGCACATTTCAGACAAGGGGATGTTTCCAGCTTGCAGCTAGACTTTATTAACAGTATCGCTTGCATATGTTGTCACTTGTCGCATCTTGAGTTGTTTTGGTTTCTCCCAATGAGCATTGTATCGGACAAAAATAATTTTTTCGTTTTGTTGACGCATTGGCTAACGAATTGTGGGGAGGCTAGTTTACCACCCAAGTTGCATAGCTCTACTTTATAACCGCCCTCATACTGCATTCACCCCCTCAGTCCTGGTTTTATCCGATAGAACCAATATTTATGATGTAAATTGGAGAAGTCGTTGTGGTTGACCCCCATAAACTCAAAGCAACACTTGTAGAAGAGTTTGCAAGAGTTTCCATGCCTTACTTAAAAACCTGCTTCACAGTATGCCAAATAGTTTGAGAGGTGAAAAAAACAAAAGGGAAAGTCACAAAACACTGAGCCTAAATTTATTTCACTCAAATGTATTATGTCTGATTATTTTCAAGCACACAAAATACTATATTTATTTTTAATGTTGGAAAAAGTGTCGTTATTTAAACTTAAATGTGAAAGAACCTTTATGTTATTTCAAGGACGAATCATTATATATTTGGCAGGTAATGTACGCGCTTTAGGTGGGTTCAAATTTCGGTGTTGGTTTATATATTTCTCTATTTGTTTTCTTTCTTCTATCTTCGATATATACCTCACAATGTGAATTTCAACTACTAATATTTAGTTTAAACAATAAATTGAACATTATATATGTATATATGTCTTAATCATAGTCAACGCTTCCAACTACTGGAGATAACCTTGATTCTTTTGTTTCTTCTGCTTTTGTGTTGGTCACACACTTGTACTTAGTCCCATAATTTCTCAGGGCTCTACAGACATCAGAAAATATAGCACTACAAGGAGGTAGGAAGGTCGCTAGGTCCCTCTTGGTAGAGGTCCAAAGAAATATGTTTCTAACGGCCGCTGGATTAAAGGCTTTTCTTTATTCCCGGTTACTAAACGGACGGTTTTGAACTGTAGTAAAGATGCCGGAATGTCGCAATAAAAGAGTGCCCCCAAAATTGGCAAGTTGGTGTCTGTTGTACAGTAAAACTTCGATTAGAGAGAAGTAATTTTATAGGACGAAGTTGCGGTCTGCAAGTGTTAGTTCTACTGTAATTGTTTTCAGGTCCAGAGGGACACGCTATGATAGACGCTGTGCAAGGAGTGGTCAAAAGAGTGTTACTATTTGGGCATATGCATCAATATTAGAACGTGTTCATGAAAAGCTGAGTGGGGGAACCTATTCCGAGCTTCCAAAACATGTTCTGCTCCTGTCTGCCCGAGAGCATCATCCTGAAGGTATTATTACACATCAACAGTATAATCATTCCGTCCAAAGCTTGGCCAAGGTTCAAAAGCTGTTTTCGGATCACACGGGCAACTAGAAGTAGATACTGGCCTCCGAATTCAGCAGATTTTAACCCAATATAACAGGTTTTGGTAAGGTAAATGAGAGGTTATCTTGACTTCGAGATTGATTAATGCTGAAAAACTCTGGTGTTCCAGGACAGACACTTGGGAATTACTAGCGAACACATACATTATTTCAAAACGTTGGTAGATTCCATACCCCGAAGATTGACTACAGTGATAGAAAATAACATGGCCTATACAAATATTAGGATTTCATTGTCTTTTTACTTTCTCTATACGTACTATGCACATAGTGTATAGAGGAAGTATTGTATTCCACCCAAAAATTCGATACCGAGATTTCACCGGCTATACAGGTTTTAGGACCCCCTGAATAATATAAAAAAAAAACATTTTCAGAAAAAGATCCGTGTGTATGTGTGTTTCTGTCTGTCTGTGGACAGCATAGCTCAGAAACGAAAAGAACGTTAAATACCAAACTTGGTATTTAAGTTTGATATCGTCCAAGGATGTGACGCGAAGATTTACAAAAAAAATCCCCCATCCCAAACTACCCTTTACATGGAAAATATTTCGAAAATTTTGATTTTCTTGAAAATAGCTCTAACGATTTTGATTAAGATATCGTATATTAAAGATATTTACCTGACATATAAAATGTATATCTTGAACTTTCTGGGAATAGCCTCTGAAAACTACTTTATTCTGGATGAAGTTTGCAGAATTTTGCATAACTACTAAACCGTAAGAGATGGACGAAAACTTAAAACACAAAAACATGTAGAGCACGTTAAAACAAACAATTTATGTTATATACATTTTTTTCTTGGAGATGATTGTTTTTGAGACAGATGATCGTTTTTGTTTTTGGTTACAGCTTTGAAAAACGTACTTTTTTCATACAGGAATGTTTCAACTCTATCCATACAAACAAAGGAACTTCAGTCACATAGCAACCAACCTTTCAATATCACTTTATCCTACGGTACTCCCTTATTTCGCTTTTACTAACAAAGAAGCAAGTAATAAGACTATTTCTGTTAATTTTTACTCGATTAGATGAAGTAAATATAATAATTTGTTGCAGAGATGTAGAGAAGGTGATGTGAATGGAACACATAGGTTTTTCCTTTTTCTTTTGTTGCATTTAAAAGGAGCAGGATATCACGTTATTATGTTTGTATTCGGTTACAGCTTTGCGTGAACAGCAGGTAACTATTTCACATATATGGATGCATTTTTATTTATACCACATAAAATGCGAAGATATAAAAGGTGAACAAGAAAGAAAAAAAAAGCCTTAGCGAAGAAACAAATTCAAGGGCAGAGCGCCGATTATACCGTTGGCATTGAGCCATTTCTACCGCTGGGAAACCCTTACTCCATTTAACATTTGAGGTGAGTTCCACTCTTTTAGTTGAACTTTAGTTATAGACATTTACTGTGCATGTGAGCGAAAATCGGTTCTTTTAACTGCTCCCGGGCTGTTATTTTATATTGTAAGGTAATACTTCGCTGTGCAGCATATCGCTCGCTCAGTGTGAGGTTAAAGAGACAGTGACAGGGTATGGCTATAGATATAACAATATCACTTAATGAAGAATTATACCCGTATCTTTAAGGATCCCCATCTATGAAAATTGACCAAAAAGTGCAAAAAAGAAGATTTTTTGTGTCCAATTAAACATATAATGCTTGTAGTTCAATTTCCATGCGGCGCTTTAAATCGTAACACGTAACAAGTTAGACGGATGACAAAGTGGTTGTGGTGTTTTCACCTTTTCACTATGGTGGAAAATTGTTAAAAATCCGAAATTTGGTTTTGAGCAATAACATTTGGCACTAAATACGAGGTACGTCCAGAAAGTAAGTTCCGTTTCAATTTATCTCCGCTGCAGCGCTGCGATCGCAGTTCCGTACATGCGCGGTAGTCGCTCTGTATTAAGGAGAAGAAACGTGCGCTATTTTGAGATCACTGTCAGCCACATACGCTTTGTTGTGCTTGTTTACAATGTCGGTGTTGATTGAAAATCTCGCTGCTTGTGAAATCAGATCTGCGAATCGTTTTCTGAATGCTAGGAAAGTGAAACCAATTGAAATTTATCGGCAAATTTGCGAAGTTTACGGACAAAATGCAATGAGTGATTCAATGGTGAGAAGATGGGTCCGACAGTGCAATGAAGGACGTAATGAAGTGCACAGTGAAGAACGAAGTGGGCGTCCATCTTTGGTTACAGAAGAACTGGTTCACGCGATTGATGACAAGATCCAGGAAAACCGCAAGTTTACAATTAGTGCTCTCGCTATGGAATTTCCCCAAAGCTCACGATCACTAATTCATAAACTTGTTACCGAAAAACTGAAATTTCGTAAACTTTGCTCACGTTGGGTACCAAAAATTCTTACTGCGCAACACAAAACAAAACGGATGGGTAGGGCACTTCAGTTTTTGACCCGTTATGATGAAGACGGCGAAGAATTTCTGACACAGATAGTCACAGGACATCCCTGAAAGTAAGCGGCAATCAATGAAATGGAGGCACACTTTATCCCCAGCTAAGGATAAGCCGAAACAAATCTTGACACCTCAAAAAATGATGTGCACAGTGTTCTGGGACTGGAAAGGCATCTTACTCATTGATTTCTTACCGCGTGGTCAAACAATCAAAGCAGATGTTTATTGCGAGACACTTAGGAAATTGCGCCGCGCAATACAAAATAAGCGCCGAGGATTGCTGTCAAAAGGTGTTGTTTTTCTTCACCACAACGCATGACCACACACTGCAAATGTGATGAAAAACCTCCTACAGGGATTTGGCTAGGACGTGTTTGACCATCCTCCGCACAGCCCTGACCTCGCTCCTAGCGACTTTCATCTGTTCTTACATCTCAAGTCTTTCCTTGGCGGTCAACACTTCAAGAATGGCGAAGAGCTGAAAGAAAATGTTTCCAATTTTTTGAAGACACAGGCGGTAAACTTCTATGAAGAAGGTATACAAAAACTTGTGCCACGCTATGACAAATGCCTGCAAAATTTCAGCAGTTATGTGGAAAAGTAGTTTAAGAGTTGTAGAATTTTGTGCAATAAATACTTATTCTGTATCGGTACACAATTTAATTTTATTACCAAACGGAACTTACTTTCTGGACGTACCTCGTATGTCCTTCCTGGCGACGAACATATTCTAGACGTTTTCGGGCTTCAAGCCAGGTGTAAAGATGAGTCATTGACGTTTCGGAGCGTGCATCTCTCCCTTTATCAATCATCCTAATAGTGTTTGCTATTGTCTATCTCTGTTAAACATTAAAACCTATTTTCTCGGTTTTTATTTCTCAGCGTTTTCAAAACTTCAAATTGTTCTACACGACGCAGTTTTTGAAACAGAGGCTGAAAAATGTTTATCCTTGGATAATAATAGTACAAAAGAAAATTTATGAGATGACTTTTTTTTAATAGCACCAGTGTCTTTCTCTACATCTCTGCAACAAATCATTGTTAAAAAGCTTATACTTCTATTTACTTCATGCAGAATTAGCAGAAATAGCCTTATTACTTGCTTCCATTCAAGTAGAAGGGAAGTAAGGTAGTAGCATATTAGTCAAAAGCTGGTTGCTATGTGACTGAAGTTCCTTTGTTTGTATGGACAGGAGTTGACAAATTCCTGAATGATAAAAGTATAAGTTTTTCAAAGCTGAAATCAAAAACAAGAATATCTCTAAAACGGACAACTCCGCGAAAAAATGTATATAATATTGTAAATAAGCTAATATCACAGGAACTATTTTTAACAAAAGCCTGAAAATTAGCATCTAAACTTTTCCTGGTACTGCATTTTTTGTGTTAAGGTTTCAAATCAATCCAAGCAAAATTGTAGAAATCTGTGAAATATGGAAAACCCACAGTATATAACATTGAAAATTAAACCGGATATTAAACACAATAATAGTGAAAATGTTTCGACGTGTAACATTTCCAGCCTGCATGTTTATTTAAATAATAATACTTTATTGACTAAGTTCATAGTTCCAATAAAAATCTTATTTATTCCATTCACATGACTTTCCAACACCTTTGTGACACGCTTATTCCCCTATCTACTTCATGCTAATCGGATAATAATTAGCAGAATTGGTCTAATGTTTTCTTTCTGGTAAAAAATAAGTAGATACCTAATAGTAGTAAGGGAACACACTGGCCTAGGCTAAAGCGACAATCAAATCTTTTAACAGCTGGTTGCCATGTGGTTGAATTCACTCCTTTACATTGCCAAGAGCTCACAATTTCACGTAAGAGAAAAGTGAAAATATATTAAAACTGAAACGAATAACAAGGAATATCTTGTCGCTGTTTTCTCTTTGTGGCGCCAGAATGTCACTGTTATATTAGTCTTCCTCGGAGTCTCTATAAGTAAACGTGTACATACCTCTGAAAGTCCTTTACAGCACCGGCTATGCTCGTTTCTGTAAAACACAAGTTCCCTGTTACTCAGGGGGGGGGGGGGGAGAATAACTACGTTATATAACATGGGGTAGACTCAAGAAAAGAGATATTTCACTTGATTTCACTAAAAATGAATACTTTTATTTTTCGTTGTTACTTGTTGAGGCACTATCCCTATGAGCGACTCCCGACATAAAAATGCTTGAAAACGATGGCATAATGATACTTCGTGCTAATTTCTGCTATGGTTGAGTTCTTTTTGTCGATGGTCATCAAACAGAATACGTTGTAACAGCAACAATAATGACTATCCCCTTCAGAATCGCAGTAAAGGTAACAATAAGAGTAACATTTGCAGTCGCAGTAACAGTAACCTTAAGCTTCACAATCAGCGTAATATTCACGCTAAGAATTACACTCACAGTAACATTCACGCTAAGAATTACAGTCAGAGTAACATTCACGCTAAGAATTGCAGTCAGAGTAACATTCACGCTAAGAATTGCAGTCAGAGTGACATTCACGCTAAGAATTACAGTCAGAGTAACATTCACGCTAAGAATTACAGTCAGAGTAACATTCACGCTAAGAATTGCAAACAGAATAACATTCACGCTAAGAATTGCAGTCAGAGTAACATTCACGCTAAGAATTGCAGTCAGAATAACATTCACGCTAAGAATTGCAAACAGAATAACATTCACGCCAAGAATTGCAAACAGAATAACATTCACGCTAAGAATTGCAGTCAGAGTAACATTCACGCTAAGAATTGCAGTCAGAGTAACATTCACGGTAAGAATTGCAGTCAGAGTAACATTCACGGTAAGAATTGCAGTCAGAGTAACACTCACGCTAAGAATTGCAAACAGAATAACATTCACGCTAAGAATTGCAGTCAGAGTAACATTCACGGTAAGAATTGCAATCAGAATAACATTCACGCTAAGAATTGCAAACAAAAAAACATTCACGCTAAGAATTGCAGTCAGAGTAACATTCACGCTAAGAATTGCAAACAGAATAACATTCACGCCAAGAATTGCAGTCAGAGTAACATTCACGGTAAGAATTGCAGTCAGAATAACATTCACGCTAAGAATTGCAGTCAGAATAACATTCACGCTAAGCATTGCAAACAGAATAACATTCACGCTAAGAATTGCAGTCAGAGTAACATTCACGCTAAGAATTGTAGTCAGAATAACATTCACGCTAAGAATTGCAATCAGAATAACATTCACACTAAGAATTGCAATCAAAATAACACTCACGCTAAGAATTGTAGTCAGAATAACATTCACGCTAAGAATTGCAAACAGAATAACACTCACGCTAAGAATTGCAGTCAGAGTAACATTCACGCTAAGAATTGCAGTCAGAGTAACATTCACGCTAAGAATTGCAATCAGAATAAAATTCACGCTAAGAATTGCAGTCAAAATAACATTCACGCTAAGAATTGCAAACAGAATAACTTTCACGCTAAGAATTGCAGTCAGAGTAACATTCACGATAACGATAGCCTTATTTCTTGTGCACACATCGCTTAAATTCCTAAAATCTCCAAGTTTGCACTCCTTCCTCATTGGCTGAAAAGAAGCGCGAAAAATAGCGGTGTCACGTGACTAACTTGGTAAGTTCTTCGTATTCAATCCACGTGACCATTTCTCTATAATGAAAAAGTCCCGGGTTTCGAGACATTTGGGACATAACTTTCTTTAACCTTCAGCCTGTTACGTGTGTCTCTGATGCTCTAAAAATCTTGCTCTACAAAGGCAATTGTGTCTCTAGCATTAATAAAGCAAATAACCTTGGCGAGCATAATAGCAGCTTCTACACACTAAGTTTCTGCGTTCTACTGAAGCAGATATTTCTTATATTAAACCTCTACAAAACTAACAATTAAACTAATAAAGTACACCAAGGGCTAAATACCATCTCAATCCAAAATGGTCAACTCTACGAAAACCATGTATATGCCATACATTTTGTGTTTTAACGAGATCTATATTTTTGTGTAGTAAACAGTTATGCAAAATTCATAAAAATTCATTAACAATAAAAAGCCTTTAGAAAATTCGAAATATATATTTAAAATGTCATGCAAATATCTTCAATATGCGGTAATTCAATGAAAATCGTTACAGCCATTTTTAAGTAAATCAATTTTTTTTATACAAGGTGGTTCATGTGTCCCATATTTTCTGGTTTTATGCAACTTCCAGATTACAGTCTAACCTGAAAACATGGTTCCTGAAACCCATCTTCTGCAGATTAACATTATGGACTTTGGCGCTACTATTTACAGCTTGCGCGGTGTTAGCAGGAGTTACAAGATGCTCAATTCAGATTCGATCTTTCCAAAATGTTGACAATTTTTCCCCCTTTCTTTCTTCCTGATTTGACACAAAGCCACATGGGATATCGGAATATTGTTTAGCTTGCTTATTTGTTTCTTTTATTGTTGTTCTCTTATTACTTTCTCTATACGTGCTATGTATATAGTGAATTGAGAAGGTATTGCACTCCATCAAAATATTCGATACCGAGATTTCACCGGAAATATATGTTTTAGGGTCCCCTGTATCCAAAAAAAAACTATTTTCAGAAAAAGGTCCGTGTGTGTGTCCGTGTGTCCATGTGTCAGTTTGTCCGTGTGTATGTGAACACGATAACTCAAAAATGAAAAGTCGATAAAATACCATACTTGGTATTTAAGTTTAGTATCCTCCAGGGATGCGACACGAAGATTTTGAGAAAAATCCCCCCACCCCAAACTACCCTTTATATGGAACTTTTTTCGAAAACTTTAATTTTCTAAAAAAATGACTAACGATTTCGATTAAAATATCGTATATTAAAGATATTTAAATGAGAAATAAAATGTATATTTTGAATTTTCTGGGAATAGCCTCTGAAGACTACTTTATTCTCGGTCAATTTTACGGAATTTTACATAACTGCTAAACCGTAAGAGATGGACAAAAACACATATAACACATACATACAACAAATGTAGAGCACCTTAAAACACACAATTTATATTATATACATGTTTTTCATGCAATTGATTGCTTTTGAGATATTCCTTGTTTTTTTTTTTTTTTTTCCAGCTATAAAGACTTATACATTTCTCATACAGGACTTTGTGAACTTGTGTCCATATAAACAAAGGAACTTCATTGGTAGAGCAACCAGCTTTTGACTATCAATGTAACCTATGATACCCCTTACTTCGCTTCTACTAACAAGAAAGCAAGTAATAATACTATGTCTGCTAATCTTTGCTCCATTAGATGAAATAAATAGAATAATTTGTTGCAGTGATATAGAGAAAGTCATGTGAATGGAACACATCCGATTTTGTGTGTTTATTTTAACTTAATCAGTCCAGTTACAGGCAATACAAATGAAAATGAACATTCTGAGCCATGTTAATTCAGTTTTTTCTAAATATGCAGATATTACAATGTTTTAAAGTAACATGGGTATTTCAGATAATACTACAGAACCAGACCCATTTTCAGGGTATCTCTAAAAGGAAAAATACATAAAATACCTAGGCTGACAATCACAAACTGTGCCAAATACTTTCAGTTTAAAAAAAAAATTAGGTTTAATCTTCATAACTTTACGAACTTCTCAATATCCACTAGATAAAGTGTTTCCGACACGAAACTTATGGTGTAACTTTTTCATTTAGCGCAGCAGCTATTCGGAATGATGATGAGTTCACGACCGACCGAGTCTGCCTATCTAATGGGCTGTGAGGTTCATAACAGATAATCTTATCTGTAGGTATGGCACATATCTACATATTTACTCCGTACATTTGTATTTAATGTGGCATGTCTAGACTTAAAGTGTCTTCCGGTAGTATTCGCTAACCCACCGAGGGTTCCAGCTGCCAACATTTTATACAGAACATTTTATAACTACTAAGAATAATCGAATAGTATGTTAGGGGTTCCAATATTTTGAAATTGTTTTATTAACTTTAAACGTTTTGAAAATTTCCTTTATTATTTAAAGTCTTAGTAAAGTTTCTTTTTCAAAATAATTAGAAAGAAAATGAGGGATCGAAGACTGAGGAACACGTAAAATGAACTGTCGTTTGTTCTTCATTCTTATACCTTTCTTGTTTACACTTAAAATTATTAGAGTGACAAACTTTGCACCTCGATGACTGTTGGGCTCGATTCGCTAACACGGTGGAGATGAGGGAACATGAAATTAACCAGTTAGCTACAACCAATGCGCCCGCTTGGTCTGTTAAAACTTGTAGGTATAGTGTCACACATGTTTCCCTCTCCGCTTCTGATCTCTTTATAACTGTTGTGGACTCCTTTTTGTAGCTTAAGCCGTTCTTTTAGCCTTCATTCACTATAATTTACGTTGTAGAACATATGACAAACATCTTATTGATATAACATGTACTGTAACAGGAGTTATTAAACACATGTTTTTTAAATGGACGTAACTATTGCTGCTGAGGTCTATTTTCCGATGAAGAGCAGACTAGATTTGCATGGTTACCAAATGGGCGACAAGCAAATTTTGATCTTATAACTTTCAGAGTATGAAGTGTTGCCTACTCCAAAAATAATAAGGAACAGGTGAACAACTTGTATATAGTTTAGTTTTCCTCAAAATCTACGTGTCGCATCCTTTGAAGATACTAAACTTAAATACTAAACTTAAATACCAATACTTTTTGTTCTTGAGTTATCGTGTTCATTAGCACGGCTAGATGCACGCATCTTTTTCTAAAAATGTTTTTCTTTTATATACAAGAGACACTTAAGCTTGACTTTCCGTTAAAATGTCAATATAGAATTTTTGGATGGAGTACAATAGGTACCTTTTCTACTTACCAATCATGTACTATGCAAAGGAAATAAATATGAATAAAGTGATACAATTTTAAGAATATTCACGTAAAAAATCAAGTTTAACAGTATGTAAGTTTATAAATTGATATTTTATAGTATACTTTTATATTAGCTCTCATTAATTTAGAAAAACTCTTAATTTTTCAAAATTTAATCATTTATTTATCAAAATTGGAAAATTACTTCTGAAGCCTAGACGAGCACTTTCTTTGTTATACTTTTGAGAGAAAATATAAAAATGTTTAAAAAAAATGAGTACACAATTTCATTGTTTGTAGCATTTTGAGTTTCGAAAAATTTGGATAAAGGTTTGCGAGAAAACAAGGTTTAAAGTTAGAACAACCTGTTATACGCATGCGCCTGCACATTTAAAATTCATCAATTGGGAAAAACGATATATTTTCTTAAAGTTTTAGAATGCTTTAAATATATGGTAGAGACAAGGTGGCAGTGGTTTTTCTGCAATATACTTTGCGCTCTAAATTTTCAACAATTAGAGTGTTTACTATGCGAAGAAAATAGTGGTGAAATAATAACAAATATAAAAAGTAAGCAATTTCCAGTTTCGTCATTGAAGGAAATTGTGCACGCTTCTCGGCAAAAGCTTCAGAGAGTGGTAGCTATACAGATATGGAAGCACGGTATGAAGGGTTGCTAGAACCCTCTTTTGCTTCCTACATGAATTTACACCACATGTCTGAGCTGCTCTTAAGTTAGTGGGTAGTACAAGAATAGAGAGGTGAAGAAAAATCTGAGGTGTTACATTCACATGACGTTATTTACCTGTTCTGCAAACAAACTATTCTTACAAAACATTGTTCTTCTATCTACATCGTACTAACTAATAGTCTTATTAGAGATAGTCTTCCTTCTAATTAGAAGAGAAATGAGAGTACACTAGGCTAAATTGACAGTCAAATCTTTTAAAAACTGGTCGTTATTTCAACAATTTAAGTAAGCTAAAAGAGAAATGAAAGGCGACTTAACGTTTGAATAAAGCACTTAGTTTACACTTGAAACCAATAACATGAATATCTCGGAAACATTCAATTCCAAAAAGAAGACGTTTATGACTAAATTTAACGAAAACAACTTTTTTGTGTTGTAAGTTTTTGTGAAGAAGTATTAGGAGGCCATTTTCATAAAATTCAAGATACACATTTTATTTGTGATATGATTATTTTTAATATACGGTATTTTAATCAAACTTGTTAGAGTCAGTTTTGGAGAAAAACAAAAGTGTCAAAAAACTTTTCACATATAGGGCAGTTTGAGGTGGCAGTCCTTTCTTGAAAGATACTTAACTTAATACCAGTTTGATTTTTAATGATCTTGTCATTTTTGAGGTATGCTGTCCACAGACCCAAATGCACACGGTCTTTTTTCTATTTTTTATTTATCATTACTATGTGCATTGTACACAGATACTAGAGAGAGTAAACATTTAAACGTGGATAACAAAATACCAACACAATACTGTTTCCACATTTAAATAGTTCAGCAGAAAAAAGTACCGACTGTGATAGACAATACATTGTTAATTGCAAGTAAGAAGTTATGAAGTTTAATACATAAAACAGAATTTATAATACCACCTAATTTTTCAATTTCGTCACTATTTATCTAGAGGGCTTCACTTTCTCATTTCTAAAATTTCAAATTTATTTTTATTTTCACTACTATGTATAGTAAATATATTGTAATTACACCCAAAAACTGTATGTTGAATTTACTGCGGGAATTGAAAATTGAAACTGAGAATTCAATGAAACCAAAACGGAATTTTGAAAAATAGTGTATCTAAAATAGCATAACTCAAAAACGAAAGCTTCATTAAGTATCAAACTTTATATTTAATTTCCGCATCTCCCAATGACGTGAGACGAAGTTTTTCAAGAAAACCTCCCCACCCTAAACTACCCTTTATATGAAATGCTTTTCGAAAGTTTTTATTTTCTGCTAAATGGCTTTTTAATTAAAATAGCATATGTTTCAGATGTTTATTTCAAGTGAAATATATATTTTGAATTTTCTGGAAACGGCCTTTGAAAGGTCTTCATTATGAATGCTTTTTATATAGTTGATGAACAGTGAGAGTTAAATAGAAGCTTATTGCCCTCACAATAAACATGTGTCACATTATTTTTAGTTTCTCTACACGTGCTATGTATATAGTGCATAGAGAAGGTATTGTATTGCACCCAAAAATTTGATACTGAGATTTCAAAGGAAATACATATTTTGAGACCTCCTGAATAAAAAAAAGGGCATTTTTAGAAAAATATCCGTGTATGTGTCTGTCTGTCTGTCTGTCTGTGTCTGAGTGTGTGTGACAGCATAGCTCAGAAACGAAAAGAGCGTTAAGTACCAAACTTGGTATTTAAGTTTGGTGTCTTCCAAGGATGCGACACGAAGATTTTCAGGAAAACCTCCCCACCACGAACTACCCTTTACATGGAATATTTACATGATTTTAACAAAAGTGGCTCTAACGATTTTGGTTAAAATATCGTACATTAAAGATATTTACCTGAAAATAAAATGTATATCTTGAATTTTCTGGGAGTAACCTCTGAAGACTACTTTACTCTGGAGGAATTTTACGGAATTTTGCTTAAGTGCTAAACCGTAAGATATGGAAAGAAATGTACCACATTGAAACTTTAAGAGCACGTTAAAAGACACAACCTATGTTACATACAGTTTTTTTCGTGGTGTTGATGGTTTTTGAGATATTCGTTGTTATTGGTTTCAGCTTTAAAAACATGCTTTTCTCATACAGGAATTTGTCAAATCCTGTCCGTATAGAAAAAGGAAATTAGGTCACATAGCAACCAATTTTTGACTATCACTTTAACCTATGGTACTCCCTATTTCGCTTCTACTTTCAAGGAAGCAAGTAATAAGACTATTTCCGCTAATTTTTTTTTCGATTAGAATAAAGCAGATCCTTAAAAGCATAAGATGTTTACCAATATTTTGCAGAGATGTAGAGAAAGTCATGTGAATGGAACACATCAGATTTCTTTTTATTGCCGCGTTAGATAATTCCAAGATTTCTAGTTACTGGTTTCAATTTTGAAATATTTATGCATTTCTCAAATAGAAAATAGTTTTTTTTTTCCCATGGTTAAACGAAGAGAATAGACTGTCAATACTTCACATAGCGACTTGTTGTTGCTTTATTTGGCTATTACATTAGCCTAGTGTATTTTCTTGTTCCTCGGAGTCTACAAGGAAGTATAGTATAGTAAAAGTATTTCTGCAAATGTTTAGAAGTAGAAGAAGTACATAGAAATAAAATCTGATGTGTTCCATTCACATGACTTTCTCTACATCTCTGCAACAAATTATTGTTAAAAAGCTTATGCTTCTAATTACGTCATGCTATTTGGGAAAAAAAAAAACAATAGCAGAAATAGTCATATTGCTCGCTTCCTTGTAAGTATAAGCGAAATAAGGAAGTACCACAGGTTCAAGTGATATTCAAAAGATGGTTGCTATGTGATTGAAGTTCCTTTGTTTGTGTGGACTGGAGTTGACATACTCCTGTATGAGAAAAGTATAAGTTTTTCAAAGCTGAAACCAAAAACAAGCGATAAATCAAAAACGATCACATCAACGAAAAATAATGTATGTAACATAAATTGTGTGTTTTAACGTGCTCTACATTTTTTTGTGTGTCCATCTTTTACGGTTTAGCAGTTATGCAAAATTCCGTAAAATTCATCCAGAAAAACTAATCTTTAGAGGCTATTCCCATTAAATTCAAGATACACATATTATTTGTGAGGTAAATATCTTTGATATACGATATTTTAATCAAAATCCTTAGAGCTATTTTTAAGAAACTCAAAATTTTCGAAAAAAGTTCCATGTAAAGGGTAGTTTGGGGTAGGGGGATTTTTCTAAAAATCTTGTGTTGCATCCTTATAAAATACTTAACTTAAATACCAAGTTTGGTACTTTACCGACTTTTCGTTTTGGAGTTATCATGTTCACAGACATAGGGACACACACACACGCTGACCATTTTCTGAAAATGCATTTGTTGGATACAGGGGACCCTAAAACATATATTTTTGGTGAAATCACGGTATTGAATTTTTGGGTGGAGTGCAATACCTTCTCTCTGCACTATGTACATAGTACGTATAGAGAAAGTAATAAGAATAATTTCTTGCAGAATAGGTAGAGAAAGTTATATAATACACCACATGAGACTTTTTACATTAGGAATGTCCTTATATATTTTACTGATGAGAAGGTTCGATTTAAGATGCACTGAGTAGGAACCAAAGATCGATGTGCCTAACGATGCACACATTCTGAATGGCTCTCCTGCAGCCTTGCTCTTTTTTCATTATCCCAGCCACGCTTTTTTTACTCTCTAACGAGCGAGTCACCGCTGTCACATTAGTACACAGACCGACCACACATGGCGTAGCGCGTACTACACATTTATTCCCGCCTTCTCTTTCCTAGCCTTTCGATAACACTATTAAACGTTTCAAACAAAACTGCACTATCACACCTGCTTTATTCAAGAAACAATTTTACAAATATTATACAGGTTTTCAGATTTATTTGGCCTTTAGCGCCAGTGATTTAAGTGCATGATGTATTTATTAGTTCAGCAAGTCCCTTTTCTCAAAGGGGAGGTGCGGGATTGAACCTAGGTCTACATACATTGCCAACTTCTTAAATAGGTTGATCTACTGGTTGGTGCAGAACTGTTTCTCACCAGGACATTTTGTGTTCTTTGCCGCGAGATGGAAGTGACCACCGATCAAAGAATTTGCCCTACTCCTACGGAACTAGAAGCATACATAAATGCTGCAATTGTGAGTTTACGAGTCGCAAGCGAATGTTCCAAATGTAATATTGGAAAGTTACGAAACAAGTCCCATTTTACTAAGCTAACCTTAAAACTGTTGGCATCCACCCATTCTTCTCATCGTTCGCTAGTCTCCTAGAAGAGGCAATGCATAATAAAGTCGCCGCTTAGTATTGATGTCTATGCGGACAAAAGCCTGATGGCAAAAGTCGAAAACATCTGAAGGTCCTATATTTATTATACAGGCAGGGTGTTTCAAAACGACACCAAACTAACGACATCAAAAAATTCGATACCGAGATTTCACCGGAAATATATATTTTAGGGTCCCCAATATCCAAAAAAAGCATTTTCACAAAAAGGTCCGTGTGTGTGTGTGTGTGTGTGTGTGTGTGTGTGTCCGTGTGTCTGTGAACATGATAACTCAAAAACGAAAAGTCGGTAAAATACCAAACTTGGTATTTAAGTTTAGTATCTTCCAGGGATGTGACACGAAGATTTTGAGAAAAATTCCTCCATCCCCAACTACCCTTTACATGGAACTTTTTTCGAAAATTTTGATTTTCTCAAAAATGACTAACGATTTTGATTAAAATTTCATATATTAAAGATATTTACCTGACAAATAAAAGGTATATCTTGAATTTTCTGGGAATAGCCTCTGAAGAGTAGTTTAATCTGGATGAATTTTACTGAATGTTGAATAACTGCTAAATCGTAAGAGATGGACAAAAACTTACTGCACAAAAAATTAGAGCACGTTAAAACACACAATTTATGTTATATACATTTTTCCGTGAGTTCATCGTTTTTAGACATTCCTTATTTTTGGTTTCTGCTATGAAAAACTTATAATTTTCTCATACAGGAACTTATCAACTCCTATCCATATAAACAAAGAAACTTCATTGACATAGCAACCAGCTTTTGACTATCATTTTAATCTACGGTAGTCCCTTATTTCGCTTCTACTTACAAGGAAGCAAGTAATAAGACTATTTCTGGTCATTTTTTCTGATTAGCATAAACTAAATACAAGTATAAGCTTTTTAACAATAATTGGTTGCAGGGATATAGAGAAAGTCATGTGAATGGTACACATCAGATGTTTTCACATAAGCCGTGTGTAGGACTTTTTAAATTATTTTGAGAACACCTTGTTATTTACCGGAAAACATGCGAGTCAGTTGAGAAATTCAATGCTATGACGGCATGTTACCATGGTAGCTCAGTAGTAGAGCAACCGGCTAGAGATCGGGAGATCTGTGGTTCAAATCCCAGCCATGGCAGTGACTTTTTTCAGTCTAACTCTACCTATCCAACTCCTGTCCTACACACGGTTTGTGTGAAAATACTATTGATCCAAAAACAATTGACCATCATAGTTGGCTATACTATAATCTTGGGACTTAAATTACTTACAGCATTGTAAGTCGCCATTGGGGTTGTGATCTCAAAGTAATTGTGGTTTACCGAGAAACATGCGAGTCAGTTGAGAAATTCAATGCTAAGCCGGCATGTTACCATGGTGGTTCAGTGGCAGAGCAACCGGCTAGAGATCGGGAGATCCCTGGTTCAAATCCCGGCTATGGCATTGAATTTTTCAGTCTGACTCTACCTTGTTGGATTATTATTGGAATGTGGTTTGTAATTTTTAGTTTTTTACCATATATAGACAATTTAGAGCAAATTGAAGATAATGAATGAACCACAGGACTCCAATAATTCAGCATATCGAGCGTCGTTAAATAACCTCTCATTTATTTTGTAATGTGTATTGCACACATGGGAGAATAAGCAAGTAATATAGAAGATGCAGTTGAGGAATACGTTAATAGATTTTTGGAGTATGTGCTAAGTATAACTCGCGTTTACCTACATTCAGCATTTATATTCAAAAGCTTGGGTTTTATATTCAGGACTTAAACGTTATTCAAATCATGATTTTTATATATGACGTATGCAGCAAGTGTGGTCTCCTATGTATAAACCTTATAAACGATTGGAACAGATAAAATATCCTCAACATTGTAATCAACATTCACATTGAATTTATCTACACTAAAATATGCAATAAAGTCAACCATTAAGTGCATTCAACTTAATGTAACGTTCCCACCGTGGAATAGTTGCTGACCAAAGTCCTATATTAAACTTATAAATGTTATATGATGAGGAATGATTAGATCAAATTTATTTTAATTTACGTAAAACAAATTTCAGAAATGAACAACACACAGGCCGTTTCAAGACGACACCAAACGAGATAGCAGTCGATTAGCTTACACTCTGACTTGTCCGAAACTTGATGTCACAGCTTTCAAACTTCTCTATTTAAGGTTGTATGTGTGTTTAAAAATCGCAGCGAAGGAACAACGGTTGTCATATGCCACCCGACATCTCTCTTGGAGTGGGCCAGGCACGTGCCATCTAATTATGTACGACTGTCTAATCCATGGTGATTTGTATGTGCCGAATTTAGAGCTGAAGATTATATTCACGTATCACGTACGGTATGAACAACAAGGTCCACATCTTCGTTGTATGTCGTTTTGAAACATCCTGTAAACACTAAAATTCCCCTGTTTTGAGGCTATGCTTTATATCCAAGAAAGTCTCCCAAATAAAAGAGCTATATCGTAGCTTTCCGTATAAAAGATACAATAAAGAGTTAAATATAGAAATTAATTGAACGCTGACTTCCGTGGTCGAGTGGTCAGCGAGCTGGGGCGGGGAATTTTTCTTTAACCAGATTTATTCCCTATCCCCCACAGAGTCTGGAAGTATGAATGCGAGAGTGAATGTGCCTGTGTATTAGTAATATAATAATGATTAACCTAATGTTCTAACCTACACGAGTTGTTTCACAAGTCAAAGCTCCCGATATGACCAATGAAGTTAAAAAATCAACGCTGTTTTATTTATAATGTTTATGATTATACATCCTTATGCTTAATTAAATGTCATTGTCTAATTTTAAAATAGCTTAATTCCTTATTTTAGAACCTATTTTCTTATATCTTGTTTAAATAATAGTTAATTCCTTGTTTCAGCAACAATTTTATTTTATTTCAGTTATATTGTTAAGTTCTATTTAAATATACATGAATGGAGTTATAAATTCTTTATATAGGGAATCCTATAGATTTAAAAGAGTATTTGTAATGCTTCACGACAAGCAAGAGAATCAGGTCAGTGATTCCAATGTTATTCTGTTGTTGTCTTTTTCGCATGGGTATGCTTTTCTAACTTAAGCCTCTTTAAAAAAATCTATTGCCAAAATACAAATCACACTTTCTTGCCATCTTCTCTCACTCGCAGACAATTTCAATTTAAGAATATTCACACATTTGCATGCGGAGTGAAAAATAAGAGAATCTATTCAGTGTAAGAGGTTAGTCATGTTATAGAGACCTCTACAAATTTGTCGTGAAAGAAGTGGAAACAAATGTTCTGAATTTCAAAAGCTATTAGAAATTATATAACAAAATGTATGCTTCTTTGAAGTGACAAAAGCAAACCCAGAAGCGAAAGAATTAAGTTTTCAATCTATAATCTGTATTGCTTCGTGTATTCCCATGAAAAAAAGGATTACATTAAGGGGTTTTCGACAACAAACGCCATGCCTTCTTCATGGGTCTTAGTTCAGAGACAACTAACTATACCATATGATCACCTATGCACTCTTTTAAAAAAAATTACCATCAAAAGAACAAAGACTGAAGACCTAATGAAAATCGAATACATCACTTAAGAGGGCAAGGATTTCTAGACAGACATTATTTATTAGCCAACTGAACATGAAAATTACGCAGAATAAGAAAAACAATATAGATGATAACAGTTTTAGTGTTATACTAATTACTCATCATTACAGTCTGAAACAAATTACAGCTCTTAATAATATTTTGAATGCTTTGAAAACCATTATATGAAATTCAAAAGAAATTATTAATTTTTACTTTCTCTAGGCCCGTATGTACAATGTACATAGCGATAGAGAAGTAGTGTATTCCACCCAAAAATTCGATACCGATATTTCACCGAAAATACATTTTTAGGACCCCCTGTATCCATAAAAAGCATTTTCAGAGAAAGGTCCGTGTGTGTGTGTGTGTGTGTGTGTGTGTGTGTGTGTGTGTGTGTGTATCCTTGTGTCTATGAACACGATAACTCAAAAACCAAACTTGGTATTTAAGTTTAGTATCTTCCAGGGATGCGACAGGAAGATTTTGAGAAAAATTCCCCCACCCCAAATTACCCTTTACATGGAACTTTTATCGAAAATTTTGATTTTCTTAAAAATAGTTCTAAAGATTTTGATTAAAATATTGTATATTAAAGATATTTACCTGACAAATAAAATTTATGTTTTGAATATTCTGGGAATAGCTTCTGAAGGCCTGTGTATTCTGGATGAATTTTGCTTAATTTGGCATAACTAGTAAACCGTAAGAGATAGACAAAAACTTACTGTATAAAAATGTAGTTTTATTTTAAAATATACAAGTTATGCCATATACATTTTTCTCGTGGAGCTTACCGTTTTCGAGGTACTCATTGTTATTAGTTTCAGTTGTGAATTACTTATACTTTTCTCAGACGGGAGCGTCCGTTTTTCTTTTGTTCTACTCCTGGCCAAGAAAAGAAGCGATTTGTAATGACAATCGCGTAACGACAGCTTTTTAAACATTTGACTATCGGTTTAGCCTAGTGTATTTCCTTATTTTCTTCCTACTTATACGGAACTAAGTAATAAGAACATTGTGCTAAAGAGTACCTCGATTAGCAAGGTGCAGAAAGAAGAAGAATCTTATGTAAGAAGTTTGTAGAACAGCTAGAGAAAATCATGTGAGTGTAACATATCTAATTTTTAAAATTGGAGTAGCTTAATAAAATTTATAGTTCACCAAAACATATCATAATTACTTAAGATGAATATCTGTTTTATGTAATTTAAAATTCTAACACTCGTCATTACGCAGTTGTTAGTGTTTCCTGAAAAAGTTATTCCAAACATTTACAGCTTGACATCTGCCTCTCTTTATAAGTGTGTGTATGTGTGTGTGTGTGTGCATGTGTGTGTGTGTAGCTAGAACTGGAGAGTTGTTGTGGCACAATATAAATAAATAACAATAGATAGGTGCCCCAGTTACCTTTGTATAATTTTGTTTTTAATTCGCCAATAAAATATAATATTCAACAATTATATAGGAATATAATAATAATGCATCTAAATATGCTGCCCATGTTCTGTGTGTCTATGACTTGTAGATAAGATGAAAAGTTGGGAAAAGATCTAAAACCATAACTTTAAGATAAAATGTGAGCAGTAGATAAAGTAATAAGATTTTTACTTCCTCTATACGCATTCCACTCAAAATTCGATACCGAGATTTCACCGGAAATATATGTTTTAGAGTCTCCAATATCCCAAAAAAGCATTATCACAAAAAGGTCCGTGGGTGTGTGTGTCCGTGTGTCTGTGTGTCTTTGAACACGATAAATCAAAAACTTGGTATTTAAGTTAAGTATCTTCCAGGGATGCGACACGAAGATTTTGAGAAAAATTCCCCCACCCTCAACTATCCTTTACATGGAACTTTTTTCGAAAATTTTGATTTTCTCAAAAATGGCTCTAACGATTTTGATTAAAATTTCGTATATTAAAGATATTTACCTGAAAAATAAAATGTTTATCTTGAATTTTCTGGAAATAGCCTCTGAAGAGTAGTTTATTCTGGATGAATTTTACTGAACTTTGAATAACTGATAAACCGTAAGAGATGGACAAAAACTTACTACACAAAAGTGTAGAGCACATTAAAACTCACAATTTATGTTATATACATTTTTTCGTGAAATTCGTCGTTTTTTGAGACATTCCTTATTTTTGGTTTCTATTATGAAAAAGATACACTTTTCTCATACAGGAACTTGTCAGCTCCTATCCATATAAACAAAGGAACTTCATTGACATAGCAACCAGCTTTTAACTATCAGTTTAACCTATGGTAGTTTCTTATTTCGCTCCTACTTACAAGGAAGCAAGTAATAAGACTATTTCTGCTAATTTTTTCTGATTAACATAAAGTAAATAGAAGTTTAAGCTTTTTAAGAATAACTTGTTGCAGGTATATAGAGAAAGTCATGTGAATGGTACACATCAGATTTTTGGTAGTAACATTTCGATTCTCAAATAAACTGTTTCCAATCCCAATAAACAGACCTTATTAACAGTTAAAAGTTTAAATTTACAGACAAAATATTACGTTAGTCTGGTCAGCATTTAAAGGAAGAGGTAAGAATTAAACAACTTATATACATTTCAAAATGTAATACAGGGCATGGGTTTATTGCAAACGTAATAAGGCACTCTAGGAACTAGAGCCTGTGTTGTGCAGAGGTGGTTTTAGTTGACGTTGGCTTCACGAGAAAGGCAGCTATCAGCTCACTAATGGAGGACTGATGACGCAGCATGACTATCAGCGACCCGACAGCTATTCATGTCATTTTGCTATCACACAGCAATCCTTTCTCAACTCCGGTATGAAATGTCATCGGCGTGTGTCAAACAGCGCGGTATCATGCCTTGTAGATACGTGTGGTAGTGGCACTGCAAACGTGTATTACCCACACATTGGCCAGCACAATTAAGCCATTTGCCGACTCTAGAGATACAACTATAAACAATTAAATACAACATATTGTGTAGTTCTGAAAAAAGTTCAAATATTATAATTTATAAATTTTATTATTCCGATTATATATGTATCTGATAACATTTAGCAATATCTCGGATATTGACCAATGCTTCTAAGGATGTAGTTTTATTGCACTAAATTTCAGCTCGTCACTGAACTAAGTTTGTAGACTAGATCATCCATCTCGAAATCCAAATCAAGGAATATTATAGGTTATGTTAATCATTATCTTCATAAAAGCATATCTGCAAATATTTTTGTAATGTTTATCGCCCCCTTTTACCACTTAAGACACCGCATAATTTCATATCATCCATTTCCTCACTTTTAATCAGGCATTAGACTGATCACTCATCTTGGTTTCTCTCTGATCCAGGGCTCTTTAATGGGCGTCTGACTCCCGGCCCGGGCTTGTAAGTGCTATAGGGTATAAGTGCTACATACTAGGAAAATAAACAGAGAAAGAATGAATGAATAAGTGTATTTATTGACATAACAATGTTATGCATTGAACTTCAACAATCACACGGGTCCACAGACCGTACGTGCTTTTGTAATACACCCTAAAAAGTAACATTAAAACAACAACAAAGAATTAAAAGAGTACACAAGAAAATAAAAGGACAAATATAATACACAATTAAAAGCAATATTAAAACAACAATAAGGAATTAAAAGGATAACACGAAAATAAAAATGTGTTGTGTTCCATTCATATGACTATCTCTACCTCTCTGCAACAAATTATTGTTAAAAAGCTTATGCTTCTATTTACTTCATGCTAATCGAGAAAAAAATTAGCACAAATAATCTTATTATTTGCTTCCTTGTAAGCAGAAGGGAAATAAGGGTGTATACTATAGGCTAAACGAATAATCAAAAGCTGGTTATGTGACTAAGTTTCTTTGTTTGTATGGAAAGGAGTTGACAGATTCCTGTATGAGAAAAGTATGAGTTTTTCATTGGTGAAAACAAAAACAATGAATACGTCAAAAACGATCAACTCCATGAAAAAAATGTATATAAGATAAATTGTGCGTTTTAAGGTTCTCTACATTTTTTGTGCTGTAAGTTCTTCTCTATCTCTTACGGTTTAGCAGTTATGCAAAAATCCATAAAATTCATTCAGAATAAAGTAGTCTTCAGAGGTTATTCCCTGAAAATTCAAGATATATATTTTATTTGTCGTGTAAATATCTTTAATAAAGGAATTTTTAATCAATATCATTAGTCATTTATTGAGAAAATCAAAATTTGCGAAAAAGAGTTCAATGTAAAGGGTATGGGGGTGGGGAGATTTTTCTCAAAATCTTCGTGTCGTATCCCTGGAAGATATTTAACTTAAATACCAAGTTTGGTATTTTACCGACTTTTCGTTTTTGAGTTATCGTGTTCACAGGCACACGGACACACACACACACACACATACGGACCTTTTTCCGAAAATGTTCTTTTTAGATAAAGAGGACCCTAAAACATATATTTCCGGTGAAATCTCGGTATCGCATTTTTGGTGGAGTGCAATACCTTCTCTATACACTATGTACATAGTAGGTATAGAAAAAGAAAACTACAAAGATATTCAGATATATCAATTTAAATTTACAGCATAGAGTACACCTTCATAAATGTACCTCTCATAATAGATGAATACACTTAAAAGAAATATATACACATAATATATACACAATATATAAAACCACAACACGATGACCTAAGTATGACATAAAATATATCTATGTAAAACATTGTAGTCACTTTTGTTTAGTTGTTCTTATCCCTCCGGCTCTTGTCTATTGGCAGCCTTCTCAGATCTCAGCTGTCTTAAGTATAAATTTACCTAGCCCGTCCACGTCTTCCGTGCATGCCAGTAGATTCCAACATGATTCTAGCTCTACATTCGCGGTGGTAAAAGTTCGCGGTAAATACTTTTTCCGCCATTCCTCCGTACCCCTACATCTTGCCGAGATGTGGGTCCATGACTCTTCCTCCTCGCAAATGGGACACATTCTCGTAACATTCATACATTTTTGTGCTCCTCCATGACCCTAGTCTAATCCACGCGAGCCCCTCTCTATAGATTTTGGTACCTGTTTTGATGTATTGCTCCATACCCCACTCCCATTTTAGTCCAGACTGTACTTCTAATGAAACTTTCTCCGTGCATTGCGCAATTATTTGCTGTCTGTTAATATCAGAGAAGAAGCGGTTCTTAATTTTTCTCCAAATACTCCGCATGTTTGCCTGCCCCGCGATCCAAATGTATTACATCCCAATGGTTTCCAACCCTTTCTTTATTTTTGATGCCCACGTCGAATTACCTTCCATTCGCTACTGTCCACGGTAGTAGACTGCCCTAATTAGAGATTGGTTTCTATGAAGGTTTCTCATCCAATATTTAGCTACTCAAATTTTGCACTCTATCGTTTCTCTAAGCGCCCCGAATTTCCTCGTTATTCCGACCCAATTTTTTAAAGGAATTTTGGGTGTAGGGAGGGGTACGGCAAACTGTGGAACAGAGAGAGAAAGAAAGAAACAAAGAAAGTAAGAAAGTTTTGAACAGAGTGAACTGTATATTATTGTATTGAAGAATGGTCACGCCCCTCCATTAAGTACGCAATTGAAAAGGAAGTACTATCTCTCATGTCCCTGTAAATAGTCGGAATATCATAGCACTAAATTATTTCAGAAAGCACTCTTGTGCTGAAAATGTGCCACCATGACAGCGCTGTTCCGCTTTTCCAAACAAAGAAGGAACAAAGGGAATCTCTAAAGGCAGGAAGGCTGTGAAATTGAAACCGAGTTCACCTCGCGTGTCCGGCAGTCAAGACCATTTCCTTCCGGCGAGAAGGTGACCATGGAAAACGAAATGGGATATAGGGGCAAGATCAGCACAAATAAAAGAATGAATAAGAACACTGCAACTGTCTGCGAAAGTTTGCCAGAAAATTTCAGCTGCTGAGAGCAGTTTCGAGATGTGAGGCGAATATTTCCGAGGCTGTCTTTTCCTGCTACAGCCTGGAAACTTTACGTGTGAGAAGTAATACAAAAGGTAGGGACAGCTTTCAGATGCTGAATAACATCCCCGGATAGTTTGCGACAGCAAGAACTGCATTATAGCTATTTTTACTTTCTCTATACACATTATGTACATAGTGTATAGAGAAGCTATTGCACTCCACCCAAAAATTCGATACCGAGATTTCACCGGAAATGTATGTTTCAGGGTCCCCTGAATCCAAAAAAAAGCATTTTCAAAAAAACCGAGTGTGTGTGTGTGTGTGTGTGTGCGCGCGACTGTCTGTGAACAAGATAGCTCAAAAACGAAAATTCGGTAAAATACCAAACTTGGTATGTAAGTTTAGAGTCTTCCAGGGATGCGACAAGAAGATTTTGAGAAAAATCTCCCCACCACAAACTACCCTTTACATGAAACTTTCTTCGAAAATTTTGATTTTCTTAAAAATGGCTCTAACGATTTTGATTAAAATATCGTATGTTAAAGATACTTACCTTACAAATAAAATGTATATCTTGAATTTTCTGGGAATAGCCTCTGAAGCTTATTTTACTAGGATGAAATTTATGAAATTTTGCATAGCTCCTAAACCGTAAGAGATAGATAAAAACTTACTACACAAAAAATGTAGAGCACGTTAAAAATCACAATGTATATTATATACAATTTTTAATGGAGTTGATCGTTGTTTAGATATTCCTTGTTTTTGGTTTCAGCTTTAAAACACAAACCTTTCTCATTCAGTAATTTGTCAACTCCTGTCCACACTAACAAAGGAACTTCAGTACATAGCAACTAGATTTTAACCATCACTTTAATCTATAGTTCTCCCTTATTTCGCTTCTACTTTTAAGGAAGCAAGTTATAAGACTAAATTTTTCTCGATTAGCATGAAGTAAATAGAGGCATAAGCTTTCTAACAATAATTTGTGGCAGAGATGTAGAGAAAGTCATGTGAATGGAACAGATTTTTTTACTTTACTTATAAGGTTTCTGTATGGATTACATTTACTACTAAACGTACTTCACAAAACAAATCTAATATGTTGCATCACGTGGCCTCCTCTATTTATTTGACAGGAAACTATTCTTACTGCGAGATTATTTTAACAAGATCCACTACTTTCTGTGTTGTAAGTTTTTCTAATCTCTTAAGGTTTACCTGTTATGGAAAAGTAATCCAGAGGAAGAGGATTTCAAGATATGGATTTCAATTTTCACGAAAATATATTAAAAATATGGTATTTTAATCAATTTCGTTATAGTCATTTTTGTAAAATTCAATACTTTCAAAAACTGTTCCATGTAAAGGGTAGTTTGGGGTGGAAGATTATTTTGAAAACTTCTTGTTCTATCTAAACAAGTTTGGTATTTTATGAACTTTACCTTTTTGAGTTATGCTGATACAGGCAGACAGACACACACACACACACACACACACACACACACACACACACACACACACACACACACACAAACACAAAATGTTTTATTATTCAGGGGGTCTCAGAACATACCTTTCCAGTGAAAGTTTAGTACCTATATATATTAAAATGGTCCTTTTATTTTCTTGTTGGCACTACAGAAATAAGGAAATGCACTGCAGTAAACTAATAGTTATGCCTTTTAAAAGCTTTCCACTACGAAATGACATGAAAATTCACTTCTCTTTGCATGCCAGGATAAAAAGCAAAACAAAAAGAATGGTAACCTCCCATTTGAAAAGAAGTACTAATTATTTAAACCAAAAACAAGAAACATCTTCGAGATTATAAACTCCAAAATAGTATTTGACATAAATTGTGCATTTTATTGAGATGTACATTTTTACAGTAAGTTTTTTGTCTTTCCCTTACCGTTTACCAATTATAAAAGGTCATCCATAGGAAGAATGCTTCAGAGGCTATTCCTAGAAAATGTAAAAGATGCGTTTTGTTTATATGTAAATATCCCTAATATGGAACTCTTTAATCAAAACCACTACAGTAATGTTTGAGACAATCAAAAATACGAAAAATTATCCATTCTTCTGAAGATTTTCTGTAACGCAGTAGTGGTGATGCCCTTCCAAGTATTATGTGAACGTCTCAGATTTCTATTTCCAATTGAAATGCACTTACTGTCTTTCTTATAATGCTTGGTGGTAATGGAATTAAAAACTTAATTTTCTATTTTACGTGAAGACGGCTGCTTTTTACATTAACTTATTTTTACTTACTCTACACGTACTATGTACATAGTGTACAGAGAAGGCATTGCACCCCACCAAAAAGTTGATGCCTAGATTTCACCAGAAATATATGTTTTAGGGTCCCCTGCATCCTAAAAATGCATTTTCAGGAAAAGGTCCGTATTGTGTCCGTGTGCCTGTGAACACGATCACTCAAAAACGAAGCGTCAATAAAATACCAAGCTTGGTATTTGAGTTTAGTATCTTCTAGGAATACGACACTAAGATTTTGAGAAACATTCCCCCATCCCCAACTACCCTTTACATGGGACTTTTTTTCGAAAATTTTGATTTTCTCAAAAATGGCTCAAACGATTTTGATTAAAATATCGTATATTAAAAATGTTTACCTGACAAATAAAATGTATATCTTGAAATTTCTGGGAATACTCTCTGAAGACTACTTTATTGTAGATGAGTTTTACGGAATTTTGCCTAACTGCTAAACCGTAAGAAATGGACAAAAACTTACAACATTAAAAAATTCAGAGGATGTTAAAACACATAATTTATGATACGATACATTTTTGTTGTTGATGATGATTGTTTTTGAGATATTCCTTGTTGTTGGCTCAGCTTTGAAAAACTTGTACCTTTCCCACACAGGAATTTGTCTACTCGTGTCCATACACACAAAGGAACTTCAGTCACACAGCAACCAGTTTTTGACTATCACTTTAGCCTGAGATACTGCCTTATTTCGCTTCTACTTACAAGGAAACAAGACTATTTCTGCTAATTTTTTCTCGATTAGCATGTAGTAAATAAAAGCATAAGCTTTTTAACAATCATTTTTGCAGAGATGTAGAAAAAGTTATGTGAATAGAACACATCAGGTTTTTATTTGTAATATTTAACAATAATTTATACTAAAATTATATGTGAGTGTTAGTTTACATCATTGTGATCTATAAACAAAGTATCATACATCACAAAAAACTGCATATATAAACGATTATAGGCACATATTTCGTGCACGAGTATAAGAACGGAAAATAATTTGAAGCTCCATGGTATATTTGTTCAACTATTTCTTCTGCACCAGATAATATTGCGGATCAGAGAGGTCCCAAGCAGTGGAACGTTTGCCCGCTGCACTCAGTTGAGGCCTGCAGTAGTAACATAAAATCGTACTGTGGAATTCTTTGTTGCACGACGTAGTATTACATGAAACAAATCTACTGTATTGGCTTCCAAGTTGCAGCAGTCCAGTGATCAAGTTTGGCTGAAAGCCACGTCCATATTGCAGTTGTTCCAGAACATTGATTTATACGTTGTTTGAGGAATCGTGTTGCTTAAATGCAGAAACAGTCTGTCTGGTGTAGGAACTCCTCTGATTATTTCATCTCATCTGATACCTAAATTAGAGAGGTCACCGTGTAGGCAGTATCGATTTTAAAGACACAGAAAAGCATACATACCCGACCCAAAAATACGCTTCGAATCACAAGCCAAACAACCTCTACATGTAGACCGGAAAAATAAATATATGATCCAACCATTAATTATTATAAAATCAAATATAATTTGGAGGCAATAAAACTTATCGGTCTGATGGTAGAAGCTCCAGGAACTATTTGCAACTTTTTGGTTTCAAATTAACAAATCATCCAACATTATTTCGACAGTATCTAAACTTGCAGGTACAGACCCGCAAAAATTAAGACACCTCTACTCCTAGATTTTAGAGCTTTTACATATTTATGTAAAAAAATCAATATTCTACAATGTCTATACCCATAGGTTTTTCACCTGTCCGACCATAAACTAATTATTGTTTGTAAATCGCATTTGTACTGTACTTACTCCATCACATTTGTTCAATACTAGGTGAATCAACTGCCGCATATTTGACGTGTGCGGTTATTTCTTCATGAGTTAAAACATTTGCAGGATTCAACGGGGATATTTCCAAGTTAAAAACCTCCAGAGGAGAATTGGCCTGAGCAACCTTCGGTTTACGCCACTTACTTATCAGCGGAGAAGAGGAGAGGTTCGCGGGCAAAACGCTAAGGCCAGTTTCCTGCTTACTGGTTTTAACTTGAAATAGCCCCATTGAATTCTACAACTCTTTTAACGCACACGCCACCTGGAATTGATATTTTCGCTTTATTCGTTAAGATTTGTCGTTTCGTACAGGCTTCTAACTGTCGAAGTTAAATGGTAGCAATCCCTTGCTGCCTATCCTAGAAGAAATGTGTTCTTCGTCACTTACATTCATACTATATTTTCACCGTCACATTAAAGTACTGCTTAGAAGTATCCAATATTTATTTATTTTTACTTTCTCTACACGTACTATGTACATAGTGTATAAAGAAGGTATTGCACTCCTCCCAAAACTTCGATACCGAAATTTCACCGGAAATATATGTTCTAAGGTCCACTGTGTGCAAAAAAAAAAAAAAAAAAAAAAAAACATTTTCATAAAAAGGTCCGTGTGTCTGAACACGATAACTCAAAAACGGAAAGTCGCTAAAATACCAAAGTTAGTATTTAAGCTTAGCATCTTCCAGGGATGCGACAGAAGATTTTTAGAAATACCCCCTCCCCCCAAACTACTCTTTACATGGAGAAAAATTCGAAAATGTTTATTTTTCTCAAAAATGGATGTAAAGATTTTGATTAAAATACCATATATTAAAGATATTTATATGGCAAATAAAATGTATATCTACAATTTTCTCGGAATAGCCTCTAAATACCTCTTTATTCTGCATGAATTTTGCTGAATTTTGCCTAACTGTAAACCGTAAGAGACAGAAAAAAGTTTACTACACAAAAAATGCATATTACGTTAAAGCACATAATTGTCATATAAGTTTTTTTCGTTGAATTGACCATTTCTGAGTTATTCCTTTTAAAAGGATTTGACTATTGTTTTAGGCTAGTGTACTTCCTTTATTTTCCATCTAGTAATTAATGCTATATTTCCTAATGTTTATCTTGACTATCATGAAGCAGATAGAGCCGCGCCGCGGCCAAACAGACAATTCGCCTCTCAGCTAGACAGCCCGGGTTCAATCCCAAGCAACCGCATGTGATATTTGTGGTGCAGTGGTTCTCGGGTTCTCTGTTTCCCCCGCCATTACATTCCACCGATGTTCTTCATGCTAGAGTCATGCCTGCGGTACCATGGTAGTAAAAGTGGCGTTAAACACTTTAAAAAAAATAAAATAAAGTAGATAGAAGAAGAATATTCTGTTTAACAATGATTTGTTATAGCAATGTAAAAAAATGGATGTGAATGGAACACATTAATTTTTCTTGTATAGCATTAAGGTTATATAAGAATAATGTTTTGCAACAATAATTAATTTACAGAACAGACAGAGAAAGTCATGCGATTTTTTGTATTATATGCCTCACAAAAGTTTAGGTCACAAGCCACCACTGACTAAGCGCAAGTATCAAGTTGAAGTTAGATGTTGCATGAAGAGCAATGTTGCTTAGCGTTTTCCCTTACATAGCCCACTTTAACAGAATCAAGGTATTCAAGTGGAAAATCCTTTCTCCTGATAAGTTTGGTCACTAGAAACAGTCGAGCAGAGACTTGATACCAATAAATTCTCTGTTACCCTCCTAACAAGAATTTTTCTCAGCGCGGTCGTATTCACGCTTCGCTACTCTTTCTAGTCTGGATCTGATGAGATGGCTGATACGACTTTCATATGAAGTTTCCTTGGCTCATTGGTTCCACTCTTCGACAGTCTATAGCGTTATTAATTGCTTCTAGTCGCGTATTAAGGGCCAGAAGTTTCCCCAAGTTTCCAAACTAATATTTACCCTTATTTTGAGGTTCATTATTATGTTAGCGGCAACTGTTTTATGTTACACAAATGAGAATCTGCGTTGCCAATACGTTATCGGCTAACAACAGAAATTACTAATTTTATAGGTGACATTTTAGGATCAGTATTGAAACATAATACTGTGTTTACAGCAATGAAAATGTTGCGAAGAATGTAAGTTTTATACAAGTTCACAATATTTTTCATGAACTAGTTTGTTAACTAAATTACTTATTGTTTGAATCTAATTTTAATTTCTGTACCACCAATTTTAGAGATTTTATCCATGCGTTGGACATGTAGATTTCACCACAAATACACGTTTTGTTTTCATGATGAGACAGTACATGTCTTGTCACGGGGAAAAGAGTTATTCAGAAGGGAAAGATAAATCATAGCTAATAAAATAAATTATATCAAGAAGGGAAATATAAATGTACATTGAAAATGGGAAGGGAAGAAAGATTTCAAACACGTATAAGTAGCCGAGTTGTCACGAGCTGGTAGCACAGTATACCGTTAAGGGAGAGCATTGACCCGAAGTGGTGAGGCTGAACTGCCCGAGGGAAACACAACAAGAAAAGAGAAAACAATGCTACCGCTGGTCAGGCGACACTTTTTGAGGCACTTGGCGTAGAACATCGGCAGAGCAAAGATGTGATATTTATGGTCCATGGTGGAACCGAACAGGTTACCTCTAGCTGTGAGGGAAACAGTTATTTTAATAATGACCAGAGTATGGACTAAATGACTGCATCAAAAGTAATTAGTAATAATAGTCGTGGTCGCGTAAAGCATAGTTTCACAGGAGAAAATTAAGAGGAATGCGTGTGTGTTCAATGGCAGAAAAAGGCCGAACACGTATCCTCCATTACCGCTCCAATGAATGCACTTGCCCAATGTGGGGAACGAACGGAAAGGGTCAGGCGGTTTCGTCTGTAGCCCTCAATCGGGAAGTCACCTGTTTGATCCCCGTGTAAAATACCTTTATTCGTTTGATCAGCTCGAATTACTGCACTTATTATTATTATTATTATTATTATTATTATTATTATTATTATTATTATTATTATTATTATTATTATTATTATTATTATTATTATTGTTATTATTGTTATAATTGTTATTATTATTATTATTATTATTATTATTATTATTATTATTATTATTATTATTATTATTGCTTCCAGTTTGAGCTGGAGCTGTTATACTTTGTCTTTTACTAAACCCATACCTTACAAACCAAACCAATCCATCTGCTTATCTCACACATGGATTTCCTCAGTGGTTTTCAGGCAAATCCAAATTACCGGTTCACCATTTCCTGTTCCCAACATTTCCTACCATCTATTTCAGGGTTGAAGGATCAGCTGACGTGTTTGGCGGGTTGGATGGTGGCTTGCGCTCTGTAAAAGGTTATCCTGGTGCCATCGCAAACACTGTCGCAACTTCGACTTTGAGGTTTCCTCTTGTGGCCCGTCGGAAGGTTCGGAGCCCTTGATCAGGCCAAGGGCGGCGTGTTAGGCATTCCTATTGTAGCTAATTGGACCCCGTCCATGTTTGCACCCATCGTCATCCAAATCTGGTCGTCCTTCGTGTTTCTCTACTCATTCCTTCCTCGCTTCTTGGAGAGACAAAGTGCCCCCAAGAGCCTTCGTCCGTTGCTCTGCCCTAACGTCTTAGGAGCCATTACCTAATCCTAATATCTATCTCTTTCTCTCTCTGTACTGGGGGAGCACCGTGACATCATTCAAGAATTACATACAAATATCTTCTCCGAATGACCGCCACTGGAAACAAAAATGCTTGGTGTTCCTTACTTTCTCAGAATGTAACACTAATTTTCACTTTCTCTACACGTACTATGCACATTGTGTGTAGAGAGGGTATTGTAATGCACTAAAAATTTCGATATTTCCGAGATTTCACCGGAAGTATGTGTTTTGAGATCCCCTGAATCCAAAAACAGCATTTTTAGAAAAAGGTACTCTGTGTGTCCGTGTGTCTGTGAACATAAACTCAAAAACGAAAAGTCGGTAAAATACCGAACCTGTATTTAAGTTTAGAATCTTCCAGGGATGCGACATGGAGATTTTGAGAATAATCCTCCCACCCCAAACTACCCCTTATATGGAACTTTTTTCGAAAATGTTGTTTTTCTGAAAAATGGTTATAACGATTTTGATTAAAATGTCGCATATTACATATTTACTAAACTGTATCCATGCTATTAGTAGTTCGTGTTAGGGGATTTTTTGAAAAAATTTTTTCTGGTATCCTTGGAAGATACTAAACATAAATACGAAGTTTGGTATTTAACGGTGTCTTCATTTTGAAGTATACTGTCCACAGACACGCACAAACACACACGGAATCGTCTATAGAAAAATGTTTAAGACTCAGAGGACCTACAAACATGTAATTACAATGAAATCTCGATATCAAATTTTTGGGTGGAATACAGTACCTTCTCTAGTTACTATGTACGTGTATGTACATACGTGCTAGATAAATTAAAAAAAGTAAGTGTTCCATTCACATGACTTTCTCCACATCTCTACAGTAAATTGTTAAAAAGCTTATTATTCTATTTAGGTACCTAATGCTAACAAAGAAAAAAATAGCAGAAATGCTCTTATTACTTGCTTCCTTGTAAGTAGAAGCGAAATAAGGGAGTACCACGGGCTAACCTTTGTGGCTTATAAATTTCTTAGTAACACTTTTAAATATCTGATAAACCATAAAATAGAAACTTCTCACTATTTTAAGCTGAAACTAATAGCAAGGAATATCTCAAAAACGGACAATCATACGACAAAAAATCTATATAACATAAACTGAGGTGTTTAACGAGCTCTACACTTTTTGTGTGATACGTTTTTGACTATCTCTTGCGATTTAGTACTTATGCAAATCCCACAAAACACATCTAAAATGTCTTCAGAGGCTATTCCCATAAAATTGAAGATATACATTTAATTTATCATGTAAATATCTTGAATATAAGAGATTTAAATATAAATCGTTAAGAGTCATTTTTCAGAAAATAAAAATTTTCGAAACTTTTTCCATGTAAAGGGTAGTTGGGGGTGGGAAGATTTTCTTGAAAAACTTGGTGTCGCATTCTTGGAAGATATCAAATTTAAATACCAAGTTTCGTTTTTAACTGTCTTTTCGTTTTTGGGTTATGCCCAAACATACACCCATACATACACACAGACATTTTTATATAAAAGTTTTTTTAGAATTAGGGGTCTCAAAATATGTATTTCCGAATTTTTGGGTGCAATACAATATCTTCTCCATACACTATGTACATAGTACGTGTAGAGAAAGTAAATAAATATTAGGCAAAGGACATAAGTAAATCTTATTTGTTAGTAATCAAGCTTTAAAGCAGATCCACACACTCTGTGTGCACGTTTAAACTCAATAGAATTTCCCTGCTGCTACTAACAAGCGGAGGCAAAAATATTTTTGCTCAGCAAAGCTAAGCAACCCAAAGACTTCTTCCCGTGCCTGCGCTACTTCTCAGAAAAAAAATCTGCTGCGGTTTGCGGGGTCTGAGCTCAAAGGGCTTTCCTGCCTGTATCCGCAGCAGTAATTTCGCTAATAAGCAAGCATTAACGAAACAAAGAACGTCACTGCAGGCTATATTCTATTTAGGCGCAGAATTGGAGAACAAAGAGGTTTAATAATAAAGCTAAGATACACGCTACGTATCGGAAAATCCAAGCCCAAGGTATTTACGAATGCAACAAAGTAAAAACAAGCGATATCATTATAAAACCTTTGGATTACTATCATGTGCAACGAAATAGATAAATGTCATATACTTGTCTTGCTATATTTTAAGAAGCTGGCAAGTTTCACGTACACTAACTGAAAAATAAATGTAAATGGCGTGTTATTTATGGACGCTTTTTAACTGCTGTGGTTCTCAGCCTCCCATTCTAAATTGGGCGTGAAAGACCGCTTAATTTTGCTCGGAGGCCTCTCTATCAGGCTTGAGGATCTTTTACGTGCCGTAAATCTACGACACGGGACCCACGGCTTTACTACCCTTCCGAAGGAAGTCATGCTAAGGATTTTTACACCCGAAAAAATCCATCGTCCTCCGCCGGGTATGAACCCGCGACCTTGGGTATATGAAGTCAGCATGGCAACCATTACACCACGGAGGGCGACACACTAACTGAACAAAGATTGTCAAGGCTGCCTGGGTAGTGTGGTGGTAGCTTCATATTCAAAATATCGTGAGTTCGAATCTCGCTTATCCTAAGAAGACGAATTCGAGTAACCGTAAGGTCCATGGACCCCGAAATTATTTGAGCATCATTTCATCAATTTCAATCATCGTCCGATATGATCAACAAGGTTAAAGGACGTTAAGCTACAACAAATAAAAAAAAAAAAAAAAAAAATTGTCACACTTTGGAGCCGCCTTTATAACATTTCCACAGTACACCTAGAACTGTCTTACGAAACGTGTACGATATTTGCAGGCAACCTCTTCAAAAACCTTTGGCTCTGAGTATTTTTTAGTTTCTCCTGCACGTATGTACATAGTACATATTTAGCCTATTACAAACTTCTGCGGGATGTAGAGGGAACTACAGCTACAGTTTTGATTAGGAAGCCTTATACTGAAATGTATAGTTTCTATGCAAAATCAGTTTGAATTGATTTCACATCTCCCACTTCACTACAGACAAGTATGCACTACAAGAATGGTTCCACGTGGTGCTCAATATTCGAAGTGTACCTGCTAGGCATGTTGTCATACACACGTCAAAAGAGACTTGGTGTGTGTACAATAATATGAGCTGCCGTCAGAACTTGTGCAACAAGAACGGAAATTGTCGCGAGAAGTTAAATCTAATGACCATGGTGGCCAAGAAATTGGGCCCCCTCGACCTATCCATCTTTCCCCGAATGTTTGGTGGAGATGTTCGTGGACTTCAAGTGCAAGAGCGCTGTTCATGTTGGTACCCCATTTACTGACGTAGTGCCAATGGCAACTCTTTACAGAACTCTATCAATACCTCTTGGAGGTAGGTTCCAATCAGATGACCATCAAAGATACCAGCCCATACATTGTTGCCAAACCGTTGCTGAAATTTACGTGGCAGTGTGACCTTCAAAATTTCTTCATCCCTGATGAGACTTTCGATAGTTAAAAATCTGTTGTGTTTCACTCACATGACTTTCTCTAGCTATTCTACAAACTTCTTACATAAGCTTATTTTTCTTTCTGCATCATGCTAATTGAGGTATTCATTAGCACAATGTTCTTATTACTTAGTTCCTTATAAGTAGGAAAAAATAAGGGAATACACTAGGCTAAAGCCATAGTCAAATGTTTTAAAAGCTGTCGTTATAAGATTGTCATTACAAATCCTTTCTTTTCTTGGCCAGGAGTAGAATAAAAGAAAACCGCACACTTCCGTCTGAGAGAAGTATAAGTACTTCACAACTGAAACTAATAACACGGAATACCTCGAAAACGTAAGCTCCACGAGAAAAATGTATATGACATAACTTCTGCATTTTAACAAGACCTACAGTTTTTGTGTAGTAAGTTCTTGTCTATTCCTTACGGTTTACTAGTTATGCCAAATTAAGCAAAATTCATCCATAATAAACAGGTCTTCAGAAGCTATTCCCAGAAAATTCAAGATATATCTTTTATTTGTCAGGTAAATATCTTAAATATACGATTGTTAAATCAAAATCGTTAGAGCCATTTTTAAGAAAATCAAAAATTTCGAATAAAGTTCAACGTAAAGGGTAGTTTAGGGTGGGTTTTTTTTTCTCAAAATCTTCGTGTCACATCCCCTGGAAGATACTAAACTTAAATACCAAGTTTGGTATTTTAGCTACTATTCGTTTTTGAGTTATCGTGTTCACAGACACACGGGCACACGGACCATTTTGAGAAAATGCTTCTTTTTTGGATACAGGGGACCCTAAAACATATATTTCCGGTGAAATCTCGGTATCGAATTTTTGTGTGGAATACAATACTTCTCTATCCCTATGTACATTGTACATACGGGGCTAGAGAAAGTAAAAATAGTCTCCCTGATGAAGCTTCATCGGTGAAAAGAACTTAACTGTCACTACCGTTTGTAAACAGAAAACATACTGCATGACATCAGGGTCTGCAGAGGATGCCCTCAGGAAACTTCGAGTTCCGTGAAGCGGGAGATTTATATTCAAATTCATCTTCAAACTGATTTTGTATCGAAATGATGTATTTCCGGACAGAGGTTCCTAATGAAAACTTTATCTACTTACTCCCCTCTATAGCCCCAGAAGTTGGTAATAGGAATTAAGAATCACCCTATAGCTACAGAAAATATTGCATTACGTACAAACATTGGATAGCGAGAAATACAGGTCTTATGGTTCCCTTAATAAAAATCTGATGTGTACCATTCACATGACTTTCTCCATATCCCTGAAACAAATAATTCTTAAAAAGCTTATACTTCTATTTACTTTATGTTAATCAGAAAAAATTAGCAGAAATAATCTAATTACTCGCTTCTTTGTAAGTAGAAGCGAAATAAAGGACAACTGTAGGTTAAAGTGATAGTCAAAAGCTGGTTGCAATGTCAATGAAGTTCCTTTGTTTATATGGATAGGAGTTGACAAGTTCCTGTATGAGAAAAGTATACTTTTTCATAGCAGAAACCAAAAATAACGAATGTCTCAAAAACAACGAAATCCACGAAAAAATGTATATAATATAAATTGTGTGTTTTAATGTTCTCTACATTTTTTCTGTAGTAAATTTCTGTCCATTTCTTACGGTTTAGCAGTTATTCAAAATTTAGTAAAATTCATCCAGAATAAACTACTCTTCAGTGGGTATTTCTAGAAAATTCAAGATATACATTTTATTTGCCAGGTAAATATGTTTAATATACGAAATTTTAATCAAAATCGTTAGAGCCATTTTTGAGAAAATCAAAATTTTCGAAAAAAGTTCCATGTAAAGGGTAGTTAGGGGTGGGGGGATTTTTCTCGCAATCTTCGTGTCGCATCCCTGGAAGATACTAAACTTAAGTACCAAGTTTGGTATTTTACTGACTTTTCGTTTTTGAGTTATCGTGTTCACAGGCACACGGACACACACACACACAGACCTTTTTGTGAAAATGCTTTTTTTGGATATTTTTTTTTTTTTTTTTTTTTTTTTTTTTTTTATCGTGGAGGGGAAAAAGGCATTACGCATTCAACCGCCAGCTGAAGTGCAATGGCTGGGAGGATATGTTGGGGACCCTAAAACGTATATTTCTGGTGAAATCTCGGTATCGAATTTTTTGTGGAGTGCAATACTTTCTCTATACACTATGTACATAGTGCGTATAGAGAAAGTAAAAATACATGTTTTGGAAGTGAGTGCATGTTTGTGTATGTGTGTAGACAGCATAACTCAAAAACGAAAAGTCGGTTAAATACCAAACTTGGTACTATGTTAAATATCTTCCAAGCATGCGACACAACATTTTCGGGAAACTCTCACCACTCCAAAACACCCTTTAAATGGAATATTGTTTTATTTTTTCAAAAATGACTAACGATTTTGATGAAAATGCCATATGTTTAATACATTTTCAAGATCAAGAAAATTAATATCTTGAATTTTAAGGGAATAGACCTTTTCATTTTTGATTACCTTTGATAAACCGTAAGAGATAGACAAAGAGTTGCTAACGGAAATGTTGATCACTCCCTAATTTACCTCTCCTTATAAGGAAGCAAGTAACAACACAAATTTTGCTAATGTTTAAATCGATTAGAATGACGAAGATAAAAAAAGTACATTTTGTAAGGAAAGTTTTTTCTGGAACAGCCATACGGAACACATATGTTTTACTTTCTCTACACGTAACTATGTACATAGTGTACAGAGAAGGTATTGTAATGCACCCAAAAAATTGATACCAAGATTTCACCGGAAATACATGTTTTAGGGTACCGTGTGTCCAAAAAACGCATTTTCACAAAAAGGTCCGCGCGCGTGTGTGTGTGTGTGCCTGTGTGTCAGTGTGTCCGTGGATCTGTGAACACAATAACTCAAACACGAAAAGTCGATAAAATACCAAACTTGGTATTTAAGTTTAGTATCTTCCAGGGATGCGACATGAAGATTTTGATCTCCCCACCCCAAGCTAACCTTTACATGGAACTTTTTTGGAACTTTTTATTTTCATAAAAATGGCTTAACGATATTGATTAAAACGTGGTATATTAAAGAAATTTACCTGACAAATAATATGTGCATCTTAATGTAGAGCACATTCAAACGCACAATTTATGTTATATAATTTTTTCATGGTGTTTATCGTTTTTGAGATATTCCTTGTTTTTGGTTTCAGATTTGAAAAACTCATACAGGAACTTATCAACTCCTGTCTATACAAACAAAGGAACTTAAGTTACATAGCAACCAGCTTTTGAGTTCTACCTTAACCTGTGGTACTCCCTTATTTCGCTTCTGCTTACACGGAAGCAAGTGATATGACCATTTCTGCCTATTTTTTCTCGATTAGCATGAAGTAAATTGAAGCATACGCTTTTTAACAATAATTTGTTGCAGAGAGGTAGAGAAAGTCATGTGAATGAAACACATCAGATTTTTTCCATCTCTTATGGTTTAACAGATATGTAAAAGCATTCAAACTATATAATGATAAATAGAAACAAAGAAAGGTTAACACATGAGGATAAGAGAGAATTGCTCTAGCGACCGCAGGGAGTTACGTCATATGCAAGCAACGTGGCAAACTATTTCCATGGGGAGAAACCCTTGCTTAGTGTGTTAGACAGTGGTATTGGTTTCAGCATTTTCCTACCGTCATAGTATTGTTCTCTATCTCTCTCTGTCTCTTTCCGGTGGATCTATAAGAACAGAAAGTTATTACTGACCACAGCATTGCGTGTGGAAAAGAAGGTTTCCTCTACGATTGAATCAAAGCGTGGAAAAGATCTGATATAAAACGAACTCACTACTTGCTTGCACTTGGAAAATATATTATATGAAGGCATACAATTTAAATTATTTTGTTGTTTCTATCTTCTGTTATTGTTAATGTTGTGGTGGGAATTTTATGGTTGCTATGCTATACATTTCTGCAAAAAATTACTGATAAAAAGCTTATTCTGCTATTCACTTAATGATAATCGAGAAAAAGTTATCAGAAATAGTCTTTTTACTTGCTCTCTTGAAAGTAAAAGTGAAATAAGAGAGTACCATAGGCTAAACTGACAGTCATAGGCTAGTTGCTATGAGACTGAAGTTTTTTTTGTTTGTATGGACAGAGGTTCACAAATTCCAGTATGAGAAAAGTATGTTTTTAAAGCTGAAACTAAAAGCAAGGAATATCTTAAAAACAACCATCTCCACGAAAAAAAGGCATATAATATAAATTATGTGTTTTAATGTGCTCTACATTTTCTATATGGTAAGTTTTCGTCCATCTCTTACGTTTAGCAGTTATGCAAAAATCCGCCAAATTCATACAAAATGAAGGCTATTCCCAGAAAATTCAAGATATACAGTTTATTTGTCAAGTAAGTATCTTAAATATATGAGATTTTAATCAAAATCGTTAGAGCCATTTTTAAGAAAAAAAAAAGTTCGAAATGTTTTTCCATTAAAGGGTTTTAACGGTTATTTCATTTTTGCGCTATGAAAAGACACACACGCGGACATTTTTCTAAAAATGCAGTGATTTTTACTTTCTCTATACGTACTATGTACGTAATGTATAGAGAAGATCTTGTAATGCACCCAAAAATTTGATACCGAGATTTCACCGGAAATACTTGTTTTGAGACCCCTGCTTTTCCGATTACCCCAGTTTATCCATTTTCACACATTAAATTATTGGTCCCCTCTGACTTCCGTTTTCACATTTATTAATGTTATTCCCCTACACTGAATAAGTGTCTTACAATAAACTTTTGTAAATTTACCCAGATTTACCCTATGTTTGCTCTAATTCCCATGTGAACTCGAAGAAAGAACTCTTATCCACCACTCACTTTCCTAATATGAGGACAGATATACCTTGTATCGCAGCACTGAAGTTAAAATTATTTTACAACATGCAACATGTCTTCTCAACACCACTGATAATTTATAAGTAACTTCTCCCCTTCTCAGTTCGTGATCGTAACCCCCCTTCGGGCCTATACCTCCTTATAGGCTCCTCCTATATTCTATGATCTGACACGAACTGATCCGAAGTTAAATATTTCTTAATCTCTATTGGTTACAATTTTCAGTCAAAGGTTTTTCAAAATCGGTCTCAGCTCACAAAATATTTTTGGCACCGCAGCTAAAGCATTTGACTACAGTTGCTCCCATCAGATGGAAAATACCCTTGTTCATTAGTGTTTAATGTTTCTTCTTTGTCAAACTCTGAGCACAAAATGTCCACAATTCTATTGTATTTACTTTCTGCTAATAGCTTTCTGACCCACTTTACCAAACAAATCTTGCAGCTCGTATTCCTAAATCTTTCAGCAATAATTTCTTTTTCATGTACAGAATAAATATTCTTTACAATTTTTAACATTATTGCTTATTCTAATGTATTTCCTCTTTAATATCTTTAATCACGTATTTAATTATTGTAAATTCTTTCCCCCTCGTTCTTTTATATCTGTTTACTTATTAGTTTTATTTTCTTTATGATATTGAAATGTTTCTTATTCCTAACAAATATTGTTGTAAATGTTATTATCAACGCCAAAAATTGAACTTCAAACCAATGGCTTAAGGAGTCAGAACACTAACTACTGAGATAATCCGGATTTAAGTTTCCTTATAAACATAACTTTAGGCATTCCTTTTGGCTGAGAGGTTAGAGCATGCTAACAGCAGGGCACACCTCGGCAACTTCGACCTGGTACTGATCTATTGCAGCATAGCTCCCCCCCGGGGGAAGAGATGAGAGAAGGGAAAGCCACAGGTCAGCACTAAAGAAATGACGGGGCTAATCACACTCACGGAAGTCCCTAACTGTTCACCAAATGGCATACCTGGTGCTTCACAGTAACTATACAGGCACCAGGAGACCGGAATTCGGCTTGTACAACTGTACTTAGCCTCAGCTAGTGCAACTAGGGGGAAGGGAGTTTCAATCGCAGAGAACAACCTGCAAAGCCTCAAGTCACTCCTGCGCCGACCTGAGAGATGAAGGGAAATGAAATGAAGGAATGAAAGGGAAAGAAACTGTGTTAGGTATATAGCACCCCAGCATTCGCCTAAGCGGCCGCAGGAAAACCCCGGAAAAACCATGGCCAGAATGCGCAGTCAACGGGGATCGAAGCCTGACCTCCCGAATGCAAGTCCCAGAAATCCCCGAGCCACCTAGCTCGGTAACAGTGGAAAATATTATGTAAAGTTCATCCTGGAACTACATCGATGTACAGAAAAGTGTTCTAAAAAGGGACTGTTAAATAGAAAACATTTTAATTTAAGCAGATTTTAACCTTCTTTCAGGAAGATTTTATGTGTTCCAGGTGAGAAAAAGACGTGCCTTTCTGCAAAAATCCTTATGCAATAGTTCCTTTGAACTTAGGAATGCATTCATAAAATAGGAATTTGATGTTTACCATTCACTTGACTTTCTCTATCTGTTCTGTAAATAAACTATTCGGTCGTCTCCTTAGCGCGGTGGTAGCGCAGCTGCTTACCAAGCGGGAGACCTGGGTTCGATCCCCAGTACCGGCGTGGGGATTTTTCCCCCGCTGGGAGACATGGCCCAGGGCGCACTCAGCCTCGTAGGGTCCCTGGGGGGCCAATTGAGGAGCTACTTGATGGAGAAGTAGCGGCTTCAGGTCATGAGGACCGCATTAACCGGCCGGGAGGGACTCGAGGCGCTGACCACGTCTCACCCTCCAATACTGCACCCCATCCATGATGTCTGTAGTGGACCGAGATGGGGGACGCAGCGGCCGGGCGGTAGGCCAAGGTTCCCCGTGAGCTGTCGTGCCATGGAGTTATTAAATAAACTATTCTTACAAAAAGAATTATTTTATCCACATAATACTAATAAAGAAATGTTCTTATTTCTTTGTTCCTTATAAGTAAAACGGGAATTAGGGAATACATTAGGCTAAAGTAACAGTTACATCTTTTAAAAGCTGTCGGTATCCGATTTTCATGACCAGGAGTAAAACCAAAAGGATGTGAAACGCATGAGGATTTGCCATTTGAGAAAAGTGTAAGTAGCTCGAAATTGAAATAAATAACAGGAATTATCTCTAAAACAGCTAACTCTACCAAAAGCGGTATATGAGAAATTGTGAGAATCTCAGTAATAATAGATCTTTCACCCGGTCTAACGTCCTAAAGCGCTTAAGTTCTATAGGATGATGAGCGGTGCTCATTTGTTCTCCGAGAGCTCTAATGTTGCCTTATAACAATAACCGCGCCTTCAATACTCTTTTTTTACTTATGATCCGTGGTTTCAACCAATGATACTCGTAGATGAATAAATACTGATGACTTTATTTTGTCCGCAATTCTTCTAGGCATTTCGAAGTAGGCTTAATGATTTCAAAAATATGTATTACATTGGAACACCTTTCATCAGCTGTTATAGTTTAACAATCATTTAGAAGCTCCCCTAAATGACAATACTTCATATTCTTTGCAATATGTTCAAAAATTGTATAAAGGATGACGGCCGCCTGAATAAGATGCTTTATATATACTTATTTATTTGAACTGTTTTAATTTCTTAGTTTGTGTGTTCGCCACTATGCGCCTTGGTGCCGAGGGACCAGTTTCTCGCCCACAGATGGCATTGTAGAACTAAAACACAGCTTGCGGGTGCGAAATGGCGGAAAACTCAGTAACTTTCTTTTTTCATTATTTTACGTGCAAATAAACATTACATGGGACTACCGGGTTTACTTTCCTTCCAAAGAAAGCCATCCTAAGGATTTTTATTGTTCATGGAGGTGCTGTATATTACTTTCTGTAATCTTCTTTCACCTTTAAGTGAAATGTTTAATTACACAATCAATTCTCAAGTTAGCTTTTATATTCAAATTCAAACCGTAACAGAATGTCATGTTAATAATTCTTACCTAATAAAACGTGTTGGGAAGACAGAAGTCTACGATAAGTGATGCCTGGAAACAAGACATTTCATTGTGTTTTCTTTTTTAACAAATACAACATACTTGATTAGCTGTGAGCAACCCATTTGCGCAGCCACCACTGAATGAGCATAAATGTTTCATAGCCAGCAAAAATGAAGAAGGTGGTGTAAGGCGACAAGGTGACGTCATTGCTCATAAAAGAACAGACTGGGCACCGTTAAAGAAGACTGACGAACTTAGGAGATTCGTATGTGCTGAAAAGAGCCTAGTATAATGCAGATTAGTTGACATTTGGCTTCTCAGGCTAAGGAAAAGTGTGGAATAAGACTCATCCAAGCAAAAAGGATTGACCACAATTGAAATGGTTACAGGATGTGGAGGAGGACCTACGAAGAGTTGGGTTTAGAAGATGGAGACGCTGGCGCAAGAGAGAGCCGAATGGTTTCAATTAATTGAGAATGCCCAGGCGCTTCATGGGCTGTACTGCCGTTAAGACACGAAATTGTGAGCAGAAGAAGTTCAGGAAGTCCTGGCTGTCTGAGGCTTATTTAATGCCAAGAAGATACCCTAAACAACGATCTGTAAATCTTCCTTCTCAAACTTCCTTTCCCAAATATTGTTTCGTTGTATCAGAGGTGGTTATTCAAACAGGTCTACTTTTGCCATGGGTACCAGAATATTATCCCACCACGAGATGTAGTGGTGCCTCTCCAACAACTGCTTCGAAACAATCCTTCTAAAAGTTGCTTGGACATCAAAATTTCAATCCCAAAATAAATACAAATGTTGTAAACAAGTAATACCAGCAAGGGTCGTTGTACCATTGAGGAACAATGTTTCTTCCTCCTTGAACTCAACCTCCGTAACCTCATTTACACCCCCGCCATCCTGCAGACCTTACATCCCTTCAGAGCGAGATTAAATTCTAGCAGGAATAGATATACGTTAGCACACATCGGGCTGCCCTCATCCTGCCAACAGCTCGTGTTGTGTAGTGCTTATAGCGAACCATTTAGCTGTCGTCCCGACTACAAACATCTCAGTTCCCTACCCCAGCAAATAACTAAGCCATTTTGGATAGGTAGAGTCACACTGAAAAATCCAATACCATAACCGGGATTTGAACTACGTATCTCCCGTTCTCTAGCTAGTGGCTCTGTCACCACTGAGCTACCATGGCAAAATGCCGGCATAGAATTGAATTTCTCAACTGACTCGCATGTTTCCCGGTAAACCACAAGGTGATTTCAAATTCTTTTGAGATGACAACCCCAATGGCCACTTACAATGTTGTAAGTACTTTAGACCCAGGGTTCATAGTACAGCTAACTATTATGGTCAATTGGTATTGGAATAATTGCTTTTGTTCACAAGCCGTGTACAGGTCAGGAGGTTGAGTCAGATTGAAAGTTGGCTATACTATGAATCCTGGGTCTAAAGTACTTACAACATTATAAGTCGCCAGTGGAGTTGTCATCTCAAAATAATTTGACATCACCTTGTGGTTTACCAGGAAAAATGCGAGTCAGTTGAGAAATTCAACGCTATGTCGGCATGTTCCCATGGTAGCTCAGTGGCGGAGCAACCGGCTGGAGGCATTTTTCAGTCAGAATCTACCTATCCAACTCCTGCCCTACACAGGGCTTGTGTGAGAAAGCAAATATTCCAATACTCAGCCGTTTTATTTACCTCGCAACTTCACACGTCTCAATTACCCTACCTGCACTGCACTTATCACCAGTGTTCACCTGTAACGACAAATGTAGTAAGAACGATGGTTAAAAACTATTAGAAAATAAAATGCATATAAATATATACAAGCAAAGATGAAATAACTCTGAGAATATTGTGCATATTATTGAGGTTTAGTTGCTATGGACATTACCCAAAGGAAAGAAATCGTTGTTTAAAGAATTTTGTGTTCTAATAACTTTCTTTCACTTAGTGTATAGTGTATAGGGTAATGCACTAAAAATTCCATACCGAGATTTCACTGTAAATACATGTTTTGAAACCCCCATGAATTAAAAAAAACGTTTTTAGAAAAATGTTCATGTGTGTGTCTGTATCTGTGTGTGTCTGCGTGTATATATGTGTGTATAGCATAGCTCAAAAACGAAAAGTCCGTTAAAATCCAAACTTGGTATTTAAGTTTCGTATCTTCCAAGGATGCGACACGAAAATTTTCAAGAAAATCCCCCCAATCCCAACTACCCTTTACATAGAAAACTTTTGATTTTCTGAAAAATGGTTCTAACAATTTTGATTAAGATATCAAATAATAAAGATACATAGCTGACAAATAAAATGTATATCTTGAATTTTCTGGGAATAACCTCTGATGACTACTTTATTGTGGATGAATTTTACGGAATTTTATATAACTAGCAGTTACAAGAGGTGGAGAAAAAATTACCACACAAAAAATGTAGAGCATATTAACATACAGAATTTATAAAATATACATTTTTTTCGTGGAATTAGTAATTTTTTAGATATTCCTTGTTATTGGTTTCAGCTTTGAAAAACTTATACTTTTCTCATATAGGAAGTTGTCAATTCTTCTCCATACAAACAAAAGAAATTCAGTCACATAGCAACTAACTTTTGACTAATGCTTTAACCTATTGTACTCCCTTATTTCGCTTCTGCTTACAAGGATGCAAGTACTAACACTATTTCTGCTATTTTTTCTCGATTAGAATGAAGTAAATAGAAGCATAAGTTTTTTAATAATATTTTTTTCAGGGGTGTCGAGAAAGTCATGTGAATGGAACATATCAGATTTTTTTTTCCACACGGAAGGATGTGCTCATATTTGTAAGATCTAACGTAGAATGTTTGTGGTTTACAGATAGAATTGCTCAGGGAAATCAGTGCTACAGAATGGTGCAGTGGTTTCATTCTGGTTAAACACCCCTAGAGAACGATCCATGATCCAAGTAACACGGCTATTGCATTGATGCTCTTGTTCGACAGAATTAGAGAATAATGACAAATTAATTTCCTTGAGAACTAGCAATTCAGAGAGAATATCCAAACATCGTCGCACATCTATGCTTTTGTACAATTCATACACTGCGGAATACACAAGTCCGCGTTGTATGTTTAAACATACAGGATTTAAACACGAAGTTAATATACAGGGTGTTTCAAAAATACGGGGCATAATGTCAGGTGTGTATTTCCCACATGTAGACAATCAAATTAGTTCATTATAAAATGTGTCCGGAAATGATTCATTTCCGAGTTATGGCCCTCACAACATTGGAATTCACTGGAACGTTTTTCTTTCCGCAGGTTGTTGTCATTACAGAAGATGTTCAAAATGTCCACCTCCTGCTTGAATACAGACCTCACATCGATGTCTCATTGACCTGCGAACACGATTCCAAACTCCAGATGTATTGCGTATGTCCTCACAACTTGCCACAATTCGATTCCGAAGGGTTTCTAAATTCGGCACCGGAGACGAATAAACCAATGATTTTAAATGGCCCCACATAGTAGAAATCGAGAGGGTTCAGATCAGGTGAGCGTGGAGGCCAAGCAATTGGGCCACCTCTACCTATCCATCGATCAGGAAACCTTCGATCCAAGTACCGGCGAGCCGTAAGATTGAAGTGTGCAGGAGCGCCATCATGCAAAAAGTGAATGTGTTGATGATTGATCAGTGGAGTGTCTTCGAAAACGTCAGGTATGGTGTTTTCCAGGAAGTTTGCGTACACCTGCCCCGTAAGTCTGTTTACAAGTACATGGGGTCCAACTAATCGATCACCAATGATACCGGCCCACATGTTGAGGGAGAACCGCACCTGGTGATGAGATACAACAGTTGCACGTGGATTTTCATGCGACCATACATGCTGATTGTGGAAATTTGATATGCCATCTCTTGTGAACTGTGGTTCATCTGTAAATAATACGACGGCAGAAAAGTTCGGATTTACACCACACTGCTGCAAGAACCACTGACAGAACCTGACTCGTGCAGGGTAATCTGCTGGTGACAGGGCCTGTACACGTTGCAAATGATAAGGATACAATTGATACTCGTTCAACAGTCTCCAGGCAGTCGTATGAGGAACATTGACTTGCAACGCTAACCGTCGTGTGCTGATAGAAGGAGTCCTGTCCACAGCCTCCAGAATCTCCTCCTGCACTTCTGGAGTTGTAGATCTTGGTCGTCCCCTTCCCAAACCAGGAGAGGTGAATGTTCCATACTCGCACAGACGGGAATGGAGGCGTACAAATGTTTTCCGATCTGGACATTGTCGCTGTGGGTACCTCTCCTGGTACAAACGACGAGCCAGCGCAGCATTGCCGTCTGCCTTACCGTACATGAAGTGTATCTCTACCAACTCTTGATTTGAATACATGTCGCACAGTCTTAACGCCTAAAGAACACTGAATGTAACCTTCCTCAGAATGAACTATCAGAGCGCCCTCCTAATGTCTCCTTTGACGGCAAAGACCTGCGGAAAGAAAAACGTTCCAGTGAATTCCAATGTTGTGAAGGCCATAACTCGGAAATGAAGCCTTTCCGGACATGAACTATTTTGATTGTGTACAGATGGGACTTTCAATGTTGTAAAGGCCATAACTCGGAAATGAAGCATTTCCGGACACATGTTATAATGAACTATTTTGATTGTCTTCATGTGGGAAATACATACCTGAAATTATGCCCCGTATTTTTGAAACACCCTGTATATATAAGAGTAACTGTCAAGCTAGGAAAATATGCAGATGGCTCTAATTTCTTTCGAGTTTATTAGTCACGGCCCATAGTTGCATAAATCTCACCGTTGCCATTGCAATACACGGAAAAGTCCATTGAAATAAAAAATATAACAACCAATACAAAATATCCGAGTGCAGTTTTCTTGAAGTGTGAAAAACTGAGAATACTCAGTTACTGATTATAATTGGGAAGTTTAATATTTAAATATAGATTAAATTATTATTTTAACTTATTTAAACATTATGAGTTGATTATTGTTTCAGGTTCTATATGATTTATGCCTTTGATTTTTACTAAAGTTGTTAGACTTACTTTCAGAAGAAGTAATAACTAACTGCAATGATCTCTGTTGACCTTCTCTAACTGTTCTGCAAACAAACTATTGTTGGTAAAAATTGTTGTTTTAATTAGATCATGCTATTAGAGATAAACATTAGTAGAACTTGCCTTAGTGCCTGTTTTCTTCTAAGCAGAAGGAAAATAAGGGAGTACATGCTAATACGATAGTAATATCTTTTAACAGATGGTCGTTATGTGAAAAATTTAATTTAGTTCGCTTCGTATGGCCAGCAAGAAATCAAAAGAGAGATAAAACCAAAGGTGACTTCCCATTTGAGAAAAGTTACGTAGTTTAAAGTTGAAACCAACAATAAAGAATGCCTTAGAAGTGGCCAACTCTGTAATACATTTTATGTCTTACTATCAATACATCAAAATACTCACCACAGTATCTGATAATTTCTGAAAATAATGCAATTCAGTGTCAAAATCCTGAAGAAAAAATACGTTATCTTGGCCTTAATTAAACAGATGAAATAGTTTTCGACAGTTGTCAAACCTTAGAAAATTTACGTAAGAAAGCTGAAAATTTAGGAATTTCACCCCTTTTACAATCAGAACTCGCCTGTCTCTAGGACCTTAACTTATCCTTTTCAAATTATCCTAATGGATAAAATTCCACAAAGAAAATTTGATTGACGCTGACAAAATATTAAAATGCACTCTAAAAAGTATCCTTCAATTACCAACAGGCGTTCCAGGCCATATGGTGTATACCATATAAATATAAAGGCCTTGGGCTATTCCGCGCCACATGGGAAGATCAACTACAACATATGAACATCTGTAAGGTTTGAAAATACTTAAACGACCAGCTTGTTAACGCTGTAAGAAATTTTGAGCAGGAAACTCAAAGCTGTTTACAACATCTTAATATTAGTCAGAATAACACTAGAGACCCAGCAAGTCTTCTCCCAGATGCGAGAAAAGTAAGAAAATATTTAAGAGAAAGAGAATTTCAGCTTTGGAGTGAGTTACCACAAGAAGGAAAATGTGTTAAAATGTTCAGGACTATACACGTGCAAATAAGTGGATCCGAGATCATCGCGGACTTTACTGCTCCGAATGGAGAGACGCCATCAAAATGACTGCTGGAGTTATTGCTGTACGTTCCTTACCGGGTAGGTCCCAGAACAACACCCTCTGCCGCCGCTGTGGCAGGGAGCACGAAATACTTGCACATGCTCTGGGTGCCTGCCCTTTTGGAGAGGTGCTGCGAAACAGCAGACATCATAAAATTAGGAGCTTGATTGCAACAAGCATGAAACAAAAAAGTTTTGAGGTCCATGAGGAAGTGAATGGTTTGTCCAACAATGGTAGCAGCAGGCGCATCGACATCACTGCTTATAAGATATCTGATGGTAGCGGAGTGATCCTCGATCCGACTGTTCGCTTTGAGTCCCACTGTGAACAACCTGAAGAAGTGGACACAGAAAAATAGGCAATTTATGAATCTACCATTCCCTTTTACAAGGACAAATACAATGATAGGGGCCAGAGGGACAATACCCAAAAATTACACCAATATTGGATAGATTATGCATTCAATAGCGATCGTGGCAATCAGAGGATCTACTCTCATCCTCAGAAATAATTTGTATTCGTTTTAATGCTGATGCTATGTAAATTCATTAAATTTGTTGTATGATTTTGTAACTAATAATGTAGTGTTGTTATGTCAAGATGTGCTAATTGTATTAGATTTCAAGTTTATCATTTAAAATTTTATATGTTACCTCTACTTAGTTATACAATTTATTTTTATCATTGTAAATGAATTTTTAAAAATGTTAATTGTGTAGTTATACTTTGTCTACATGGCAGCCCTTAACTGAGGAAAGTAATTAATAAAATAAAAATTAACCTTGGTAAGAATAGTTGCGTAATTTATGTTAAAATATGTGATAGTACGTAGAGTATGGTGAGTGCAATACATGAATATTTTAACATTGTTGTTTGGCGTAAACAAAACATTCCCAATATAAATTTCGCTTAAATTCCATTATTAATATGCAGGGGGCCTATGCGTTTGAGGTGATCATCAGTAAGTAATTATAATAACGTAATAATTATCCAGAGACGAACGAAAAATATACAGCAATTCAGTAATTTACTTAGTTTGTTGACGATTCATAAATCTCCTAAACTTTCCAATTTTAAATATTTTTATATTCTTTAGAACAATTATCTGTTAATAAAAAATGTTTTTGAAATGATTGAAAAAGAACACAAATGTTTTGCCTTTATGAACATAGTTTAGATATGATATTCAAAATTTTGTCTGGGATTTTCCGCGATGAAAGTGGAATCAGATTCCAAATTGAGAACTCGATTTGCGAATATGAGCTGAGTAAAGCTAAAATTGATCTGTGTAACTGCAAGTGAAAGATTAGATACAGTTAAGCTCTAATAGTTTTAATCTTGCTCCGCCGACTGTGTGTTCTGCGTTCCCTAATTTTCTGTTGTTGCCTAATATCAAATTGAATAACAAGGTAAACGTCTTAGTGAAACACACACACAGACAGACAGCCTGCGGATTGAGAAGTTATACTGTCTCATCGTTTTACAGGTTATGCCGCGAACAGTGTCCACTTGAGTGTGATTTTTATGTTCAGTAAATTTAACAAGAACTGATATTTGATTTGAAATTGTCGTTTCAGTTAATTCCTTTAATAAGGTATGTAAATTTCATTAGAAACAATTGTTATTTACTATAATATGCTTTAATAAACATCATAAATAAATACAAATAGCATTGCAATTATAGCGTAGTCATAAGGCATCGTTAAAAAATATTTTACTATTTAAAGCTACTCTTTCATACAAAAAAAGCTAATAAACTGTTATGCAGTATATACATACAAGTTAAATAACATTTAAATATATGCGTAAGCTTTCACGGCCGGTGTCCATAGTTTTAAAATTTAAAATTTTCGGGCTATTTTGCATCACAGAGCATAAAAGAAACTGCCGCCTCGGACAAACAGAAAAATCAGCCGTGGCACAACATGTTTTATCTTTGGATGACCACCGTATGCAATATGATAAAGTAGAGGTTATAGCTACGACTAAAAATTATTACCCCCGTTTATACAGAGAGGCCATTGAGATTTATAAAAACACAAACAAACAACTTTAACAAAGACGAAGGTCTTAAATTAAACTCCACCTGGTTCCCTATACTTTCCCAACTCCGTAACCTCCAGGCTAAATAAACACAACTAGAACCCGTCCACTTGACCCCGCCCACCTGTGTCCGAGTATATATACTGGCTATAACCCGCACTGTTGTTATTCTTTTCGAGTTAGCGACGTGAGCACATTTCCTCTGAAGATGTCCCTCACAGACAGGGACGAAACGTTAGGTAGAAATATTTTAACTAAACATATTTTAACCTACAGACCACGGCAAAATAGCCCGAAAATTTTAAAATTTAAAACTAAATAACATTTGCAAGCCCGTATTGTAATCTTGAAGCTTCCTTGTTCCCAAAATAATGAATTTAGCAGTGCTTACGACAGACATCATACCGGACCATCACACAGATAAATCTTCACAATTGACCCTTGGCATCATGTGGTTGTAATAATATCTTTGTTTTTTTTTTATTTTCGGGTTCACTCTTAATTCTTTATTGTTGTTTAATATTGCTTTTGACTGTGTATTTCCTTTGTCTTTTTATGTTCGTGTTTACTCTTTTAATTCTTTGTTGTTGTGGTTGTTGTTTTAATATTGCTTGTAATGTGTATTACAAAAGCACGTACGGTCTGTGGACCCGTGCGATTGTTGAAATTCTATGTATGATATTGCTATGTCAATAAATACACTTATTCATTCATGTGGTTGTAATAGATGATTGAACAGGCTAACATGCTGGCGCATGCAAGATATCAATCTAATCATCATCCCCAGCCTAACACATGATGATGATGATGATGATGATGGTTAAAGTTTATGAGCACACAACTACATGGTTATTAGCGCCCTAGAGAAACAAGTCGTGCTAAAACCAAAATAAAAGAGCAATACAAAGGTTAGTGCTAAAAACAAAATAAAAGAGGAATTAAAAGGTTAATGTCAGTCATAAAAATAAATAAGATGACAAATAAAACGATAGGCGTTTAAAACTGTCCATAGAGATCTAAAAATGTGTAAAAAAACAAGCTAAAAGCGATAACTAAAATACAAGCTCCAGTTCTGAGAGGCTAAAATAGATAAAATCAGCAGCTACCAGTCCAGGAACACACCACAACATTGGAAAGTAAAATAAAACTATATTTTGATCTTAAAAGGCAGTGATGATAAAAACTTAAAAACCCGATCTACCGCTCCGGCAAAGTTCAACAAGATCTCTTTAGTACAGCGTAACACAGTGTATGTCAGGTCAAGTTAAGATGATAGGTTGCCTGAGTCATTAGTCGCTCCAGGTACACATATCTTTAAGATAATCCCACAAGAAGAAATCTAATGGGGTTGGATCTGGTGAGCGTGATGGCCTCCTATTGGTCCATGCCGTCCGAGCCATCGCTCAGAGTAGGTGGCATCGAGAACTGTTGCACTACGAGCCGAATGGGCTGGCTCCCCATCATGTTGGTATCACATCTGCAACGGCACTTCATTCAGTAAAGTAGACAGCTGGTATTTATATAGCTGGATATAGCGATTCCCAGAAAGTTGGCCACCATAAAACTACGTTAGATGATCACCGAATGTACCAGCCCAAAATTTGAAACCCACATCCAATGTGCGTTTTCAGTGCTCCAGTAATGCATGGTGGTTTATTTGACCTGTGTTGTGGAACCCTGCTTCGTTTGTAAATAATAGTGGCCAAAAAATGTGGATCTTTTTCAGTTTGTTGTATGATCCATCTAGCAAACGCCACTCTCCGGCCATCGTCCGGCTGCAGTTGTTTTTGGTGTAGTTGAAGATGATAAGGGCGAAACCTTCCATCATGTAGTATTCTCCACGCGAAATACTGGCTAATATTGAAATGCATGTGAATGCCCCTCGTAATATAACGTGGATGCTGAATGACAGTCACAGTACCCATCGTTGCTTGGTCACAGATAGGGTGAGCTCTTGGATGTGGTGTCTTGTGTACTGCCCCTGATTCCAGTAGGCGGTTCACAACTCGTAAAAATCTGATGTGTTCCATTCACATGACTTTCTCTATATCCCTGCAACAAATTATTCTTAAAAAACTTATACTTCTATTTACTTTATGCTAATCAGAAAAACTTAGCAGAAATAGCCTTATTACTTGCTTCCTTGTAAGTGGAAGCGAAATAAGGGACTACCATAGGTTAAAGTGATAGTCAAAAGCTAGTTGCTATGTCAATGAAGTTCCTTTGTTTATATGGATAGGAGTTGACAAGATCCTGTAGGAGAAAAGTATACGTTTTTCATAGCAGAAACCAAAAATAAGGAATGTTACAAAAACGACGAACTCCACGAACAAAATGTATATAACATAAATTGTGTGTTTTAATGTTCTCTATATTTTTTGTGTAGTAAGTTTTTGTCCATCTCTTACGGTTTAGCAGTTATTCAAAATTCAGTAAAAATCATCCAGAATATACTACTCTTCAGAGGCTATTCCCAGAAAGTTCAAGATATACATTTTATTTGTCAGGTAAATATCTTTAATGTACGAAATTTTAATTAAAATCGTTAGAGACATTTTTGAAAAAATCAAAATTTTCGAAAAAGTTCCATGTAAAGGGTAGTTTGGGGCGGGGGGATTTTCTCAAAATCTTCGTGTCGCATCCCTGGAAGATACTAAACTTAAATACCAAGTTTGGTATTTTACCGACTTTTCGTTTTTGAGTTATCGTGTTCACAGACACAGTGACACACGGACACATACACGGAACTTTTTGTGAAAATGCTTTTTTTTTTTTTGGATATTGGGGACCCTAAAACATATATTTCCGGTGAAATTTCAGTACCGAATTTTTGGGTGGAGTGCAATACCTTCTCTATACACTATGTACATAGTGCGTATAGAGAAAGTAAAAACGAGTGATCTGTAGGAAGCGTTCTCTACAGAAACCCCTGTTGCATACTACTGCGCGTCCCCATATACTAACAGCATGTCAAACACTCTTATTCGAAAGCATCATTTTCCCCAGTGAGCATGAACGGCTGGAAATTCGCATTTACAGCGAAATCCACTTTCTGTTGCATTCGGAAAAAATAATGATTTGCTAGAACGTTCTCTAAACATGAACAGCATTGAATAAAAAAGTCATTTATTCGCTGGCGAGATTTGCACTCCCGACCTTCACCATGACTTTGCTACTATTGCGCTACTGGAGCACGTTAACAATGAGAACCACCGTTGCGCTAATCAGTGGGATGGTAAATGCAGCTGCATTTCGTCTGTAAACATACAAGTTTCCTAGTTGTCTAAGTTTTTAACACTGGCTGTAGCAGCGCTAACTTCTTGACAAATTAAGATATTGATAAATCTATGTGTTACAGAATTCATAGCAGCTCCGGAGTTTCTTTCTAAGCGTCGCAAAACAATGGCTACTCTTTGCCTCATGCCACTGCTTTAACTTTGCTTTGGCTGTGATGTACTTTGGAAGTCGAACAGGACTGCTCCATGATATTGTGACTATTGACTACTGTGCTTTTAACTGATCGAAACCTTAATTCATCATCGTTTGATCCGGCAGAAGGTGGAGACCCAATTCTTTACCAACATTTGTTTTGATTCTTTGGATCCTGAAGTTGCTTCCTTTTTGTTTCTTTCATATGACAGATTATCCTAAATCCTGGGAGAATTAGGAAAAACTGTAAAACATAACCCCATGGTAGGACAGTCCTCAAGGGACCTCGGCCTATTGCCCAGCCGGTTCTTCTCAATCAAGTAGCTCCTCAATTGGCCAACCCCCCCCCCCGGGAGCTCACGATGTTGAGTACTTCCCGGACCAGGTTTCTCAGCGGGGGAAAATCCCCCCACGCCGGTACCAGGAATCAAACCCAGGTCTCAGGCTGGCAAGCAGCCGCGTAATCACCACTCTAAGGAGACGAGCAGGAAAAACTGTAGCATGACCAAATGGTCAAAATAAAAACTAATTGTTTTTAAATTGCTATTAGTGTTTTGGGCTTGTAAAGCTTGCGATATAGCATGTAGAAAATATTATTGCCTTAAATATCAGAAGCAATTGCACAGTAAACAACGTTTGAATCAATACACAGCTCGAGATATATTTTTGTTCCACAGTTCTATCAGTATTTCAACTTATTACTGCAAGTGTTTTATTAGTAATACAGAGGTAAGCTACATATTATTTAATAATAGTTTACAATTTCGCCTTCTTCAGTTCAATCTGTATCTCTATCCTTTCGTAAATATCTTGTAAACATTACTTTCAAGATTCTCTAGACCAAAACACACCTGTGATAAACGTGCGGCATACATAGAAATGATTCTTAACAATTGTTGACTATTCTGTCTCCGAAACTAATTCGCGCTGTGCAGTGATTAGAAAATTACTTAAAATATTGTACTTCTTAGAGACGTATTCCATAATAAATAAAAGAATAAACTCCGTGGTAGGTTTCTAGAAGTTAAAGTTCCACGTTATAGCGACATGTGTGGTGAAATCCTTAGATTTCTGCCCATTGCAGGGCTATTTGAGATGAGATATTCGGTTGGCAGCAATTTGATGGATAATGCAGCCAGATTTCCCCTATTGATCCTCCGGGCGCTGCGTTCGTACACTTACTGCGATCTGGCGAATACGGTGATGTTCAAACAATTCCAACTTTAATTCCCACATTTTCCCTATTGCAATGACTGGACGATGGGCCGGAGCATTGTCGTGACGAACCTTTTTTTTTTTGTTTTTTTTTGTTTTGCCAAATGAGGTCTTTATCTTTTCACCTCATCACTCAAACGTAGGAGTAAGCTTGCGTAGTAGTCAAGTGATACTTTATCCTTTTCCAAGTAATCGATAAAAATAATTCAGTGTACATCCAAGAAAACACTCGCCATAACCTTGTTAGCTAACAAAATTGACTTTGCCTTTTTCGGAATTGGTTCACCTGACGCAATCCACTGTGTAGTGATGTATTCAAGTTTCATTCATGGTAATAAGCCTAATCAAACATACACTGGGGTTTTTACGGCAGAGCTCCACATTCTTAACAGATACAGTTTTTCTTTGCAACTTTTGATCAAGTGTCAACAAACACGGCACCCATCTTGCGCAGACCTTGTGAAAGCTCAAAACATTACTTTAAACTATTACCTGCACTTTCTTTTGATATGTTTACAGCCTCTGCTAATCTCAAAAAACTTTACTCTGCGGTCTTCTACTACTAAACGATGAATTCTTTCAATGATCTCTAGAGTTGCCACTTCTACAGGGCATCCAGAGTGAGGCTCGTAGTCCCATTTTAAACTCTGCAACCCACCCTTTAATCACTGAAAATGAAGGGGCAGATTCTTTCAATGTACCGTCCAGTTCCTCCTTGATTTCTTTAGGCGTTAGGAGGCCTTTTAAATTGAAGTATATAATCACTGCTCGTGTTTTCAAATCCTCCATTTTCGTGAAAGCTCTAAAGTGTCTTGTTTAAAATGCTGTCATTCGAAAACTAAACAAACTATAGACCTGTATCTATGGATACAAGTTAGTCTAGAGTTAAACTATAGGATGCTACCATCAAAACGGCCTAGTAGCGCCATATCTGTGTGAGGCTCGGGATTTATCAGCCGAATCTCATACATATGATAATACATCTTCGATTTATGAGGTATTTATTCTCATCGTCTATTTTCGAGCTTTCTTCAGATGCTATCTTTTCCGGAAGAGTGTAGACAAATTAAATTACTTACTAATTGAACTTCAATGCTTTTCCTGTTGTTATCTCACTGCTTTTAAATACAAATGAAAATAGCTAAACGAGATATTTTGCAATTACATTCCATTATCCTTTGTTATAAAGTTAAATTGTTGAAGTAATATTTATTTACAATTTATTAAACTCACGGTGTTGCAGAATACAGTCTAGCCAACATCCAATATTGACGTTATGCTTAAAATTGTTTCTTACAGAATTTCTGCATTTTAATGATTCTTTACACCTATTTATTACTTTATTTTCATTCTATTCGTTAGTAAAGTTATACTTATTTATGAATGCATACGTAATACAATATCATAGTATCTTAATACATTTTAGAATAAATTATTTTACAATGTATCTTATGTAATGCGTTTTATGACGTCACTAGACATTTTCTGTAAATATTTTGTTTCTTTCACATTTTGAGACTAAAGCCAGAAATTTACCATATGTTAATTCTTTTTGAGTAATTCAAAGTAATTGGCATGAATTATAACTGTGACTTGGATAATGCTGCATCAGTCAGTTAAATTTCCCTATACCCATTATTAGCCCATTAAAAATAAAGTAGGAATTAAACTACCTTAAAAAAAATAAAATAAAAAGAAATTATATTTGATCCAAAATTCTTTTCTTTCTTTATTTTTCCTTTCTCTACACGTAATATGTACATAGTGTATAGAGAAGGTACTGCAGTGCACCCAAAATGTCGATACCGGGATTTCACGAAAATACATGTTTTGGGTGCTCCGGAACCCAAAAATGGTTTTTTGCAAAAAGGTCCGTGTTAGTTCGTGTGTGTGTCTGTGGACAGCATAGCTAAAAACGAAAAGACGGTTAAATGTCAAACTTTTTATTTAAGCTTGTTATCTTCCAAGGATGCGACACAAAGATTTTCAAGAGAACTCCCACCCCAACATCCTTTACATGGAACATTTTTCGAAAAATTTGATTTGCTTAAAAATATCTTTAACAATTTTTATTAAAATATGTATATTAAAGATACTTACCTGACAAATAAAATATATATCTTGAATTTTCTGGGAAAGACCTCTGAAGACTACTTTATTCTGGATCGGTTTTACGGAATTTTGCATAACTGCTAAACGTAAGAGATGGACAAAAACTTACCACTCAACAAATGTAGAGCACGTTAAAACACAAATGAAGAGCATGTTAAAACACACAATTTATGTTATATACTTTTTTCGTGGATTTGATCGCTTTTAAAATATTCCTTGTTTCTTGTTTCAGCTATGAAAACATACATTTCTCATACAGGAATTTGTCAACCCTGTCCGTACAAACAAAGGAAATTCAGATACATAGCAACCAGCTTTTGACTATCACTTTAACCTATGGTACTCCCTTATTTCGCTTCTACTTACAAGGAAGCAATAAATAAAGCTATTTATACTAATGTTTCTTCGATTACCATGAGGGAAATAGAAGTATAAGTTTTGTAATAATAATTTGTTGCAGAGATGTAGAGAAAAGCATGTGAATGGAGCACATCAGATTTTTTCTTTCTTCTCAAATGTTTACAAAAGAATCGTTTTAGTTTGAGACAGTTTATAACTATTTGTGGATAGGAATATACATGGACTCCAATTGCATTAGGTTGCGTAATATATTTAATTTCTATGGTTATTACTTTTAACCTACTATTCTGTTACAATATATTAATACAATGAAATCATTTAATCATACAACATCTTTATCGTAACAGCACCAACGATAGGGGACTGTTGCTCGTAACTGAAAAGAAATAGGGTTAGGTTTTATGAAACATGTTTAGGTAATGGAAAATTATAAAGTTATAATAATCAAGAGGATATTATCTTATTTGATATTTATTATTCATGTAAAGCTATTAATGTCACTATGTACTCTACTATATATCACTGAAAAACAAAGACTAATAGTAAATGTATAGTGTGCCGTTACCTCAAGGCTGTCTGGCGACATTTAATTTGTGGAACAGCGAAATATAAAATGCAATACGTTCTGTTAACATCTTAAGCAAAATTAGCTTATGTGAGTTTTTAATTTAATCGGAAGTATCCCATTCGGTATTCTGCTTCAAATATGAATGAGAGTTTCTCCTTTCAAGAGACAAAATGGTGTATGGATTACTATCTGCGTCATATCCAAGAGATCAGCAGTTCATATCCCGGTTAGAATTGGTTACCCGCATTGTATTTTCTCTCGCGGTTTTCCTTTGCCCTAAATAGATGAACGCCCGGCAAGTGTTTGCTTAAGTGACACGAGCTCGTTTAAGCATCATTTAACCTATTTCATTTATCATCCGATATGAAATAGCAGGTAAAATAATATTTAACTTATAATTATATTGATTGGAATACACATCTTATGTATTTATTATTCTGACCCTTTTCTTACTCTCGTGGAAGCTTATTATACTTTGTATAAATAAAGGTGTACATTTATACGAAAAATGATAAATAAATCTTACTTGATAAGATCGTAATATAAATTAAATAAATATATACTCTTAAGTTATTATTTATTATGAGTATATTTTTGTACCTAAAGCGAGAGAGAAAGCGAGAGAGAGAGAGAGAGAGAGAGGAAACTTGTCCAGAAGCGTAGGTATTTCTAATCTTATTAGAATTAAATTGCTTTAATGTGTAACAAATTGTATGTTACATATGACCTAACGCCCATTGGGTTATGTGACCTTCATCGCGCTGATGGAAATGACAAACCTCCGCGGTATCGTTCTTCATAAACGCAGAGTTCGGATTGTATTCTCAGCTATGACTCCAACCAGGTTAAAGAATGGGTTGCTATGTGATGGCTTTGAAATTCCGTTCGCTTTTCTAAAGGCTATTGCGGGAACATTCAGGATGTACATTTATTTAATTTATCACGAAGGTATCTTTAACACGGTATTTTAACCAAAATCGTGACAGTTTTGATAAAGTAAAACTTTTTCGAAAAGTTTTCTATGTAGATTTAGTTTGAGATGACAGAATGTTCTTGGAAATATTCTTCGGAAAATGCCGAACAAAAATATCAAGACGTTTTTGAGTTATGTTAACCATAATACGCTCGCGCACAAAAATGTTCCTAAACATACTACGATGTATTCCATACACCTATTCTCTACCTTACCGCGACAAAAGATATTAAGCTTAATATCCTCTTATTTCCATCAAGTAATCAAACTAATCAGGATAAATATTAGAAGAAAAGGTTTTATTAGTTAGTTCCTTATTAATAAGGTGGATGGATAGCCTAAGCGATAGTCAAATATTTTAAAAGTGGGTTGCTATTGATGCCATTAAAATGCCGTTATCTTTGCATGATTAGAACGAAAAAAGTGAATAATCACTTGAAAATTCTAAGTACTTGAAATTTAATAATCAATAAAAAGGAATATCTCGGAAATAGAATAGAATAGTTAGTTGTTTTGTTGTTTTTTTTTTTTTTTTGTAGTAGGATTCTGCCTATTATTTATCGCTTACTTAGAATTCCTCCAGAATGAAGAGAACTTAAGAGGCTATTTACAGAAAATTGAGATATGCATATTATTTGCCATTATTTAATACCTTTCATTTTGATCAAAACTATTAGGGCCAAATTTGAAAAAATCGAAACTTTAAAAAAATATTCTATATAAAGGGTAGTTTGGTGAAAATGTAATGCAATACTTTCTCTTACTTACTATAGGTGGATATGGGAAACATAAATTAATGTTTTAAATATCATGTTTTTACTTTCTCTATTCGTACTATGAACACTCCATCCAAAAATTCGAAACCGAGATTTCACCGGAAATACATGTTTTGAGATCCCCTGAATACAAAAAATTTAGAAAAATGTCCGTGAGTGTGTCTCTATGCCAGCATAGCTAAAAAACAAAAAGACCGTTAAGTACCAAACTTGGTATTTAAGTTTGGTATCTTCCAAGGATGCGACACAAAGATTTTTAAGAAAATCTCCCCACCTCAACTACACTTTACATGGAGCTTTTTTTTTGTAAATTTTGAGATTATCAAAAATGACTAACGATTTTGATTAAAATATCGTATATTATAGATATTTACCTGACAAATAAAATGTATATCTTGAATTTTCTGGGAATAGGCTCTGAAGAATACTTTACTTTGGATGAATTTTATGGCATTTTTAATAATTTCTAAACCGTAAGAGATGGACAAAAGCTTACTGCACGAAAAATGTAGAAGACGTAAAAACACACGATTTATGTTATATACATTTTTTCGTGAATTTCGTCGTTTTGAGACATTCCTCGCTTTTTGTTTCTGACTTGAAAACATACTTTTTTCGTAAAGTTCATCGTTTTTGAGACATTCCTTGTTTTTGGTCTCTGATTTGAAAATATAATTTTCTCAATAAGGAATTTGTCAACTGCTGTCCAAACAAACAAAGAAATTTTGTGACATAGCAACCAGCTTTTGAGTTTCACTTTATCCTATGGTACTCCCTTATTTTACTTCTACTTACAAGGAAGCAAGTAATAAGACTATTTCTGCTAATTTTTTCTCGATTAGCATGAAGCAAATGGATGCATAAGCTCTAGGAATAATTTGTCGCAGAGATGTAGAGAAAGTCATGTGAATGGAATACATCAGATTTTTTAAGTTTCTGCGTATCATTTATTGCATACTTAGAACTCGTCCAGAATGAAGAGAGCTTCAAAGGCTATTTACAGAAAATTTAAATATACATATTATTTGCCATTATTTAATATCTTTCATTTTGATCAAAACTATTAGGGCCAATTTTGAGAAAATCGAATCTTTAAAAAAAAATTCTATATAAAGGTTAGTTTGGTGTATATGGAATGCAATACTTTCTCTTACTTACTATAGGTGGATATGCGAAATACATAAATTAACGTTTGAAATATCACGTTTTTTACTAAACAGAACTCATATTTTGGTGTTTTCACTAGCGAGAAAGGGTTGGCACTCTTCGCCTCGGTTTAATTGTTGATTATCCTCAATTAATGAGCTGTAGTTTACCTAAAGGCAAGATGGTGTTAGAAAAATAAGATCTTGGTACATTCTCAGCCTAGCAATTAGTTGCTCATTTTTACTATCTCTATGCACTACGTGCATAGTATAGAGAGATGGTTATAATACCGAGATTTCGCCGGAAAAACGTGTTTTGAGACTCCCATTTTTAGAAAAATGTCCGTATGTGTATCTGTCTGTGTGTGTGCGTGTGTGTGTGTGTGTGTGTGTGTGTCTGTGGGCAGCATAGCTCAAAAACAAAAAGACCGTTAAACAGCAAACTTCTTATTTAAGATTAGCATCTTCCAAGGATGCGACACGAAGATTTTCAAGACTACCCACAACTACTTTTCACATACAATATTTTTCGAAAATTTTGTTTTTATAAAAAATGCCTCTAATGATTTTGATTAAAATCTCGTATATTTAAGATATTTATGTGACAAATAAAATGTATATCTTCAATTTTCTGGGAATAGTCTCTGAAGATATGTTTATTCTGGATGATTTTATTTAATTTTGCGTAACTGGTAAACCGTAAGAGATACACAAAAACTCAATACAAAAAAAAATGTAGATACGATAAAACACACAATTTATGTAATATATATATTAGTGGATTTGATCGTTTTTTAGATATTCCATGTTTTGATTTCGGCTTGTAAAAACTTAAACATTTCTCATACATTAATTTGTGAACTCGTGTCCATACAAACAAAGCAACTTCGGTCACATAGCAACCAGCTTTAGGCTATCACTTTAACGTATAGTAGTCACTTGTTTCGCTTCTATTTACAAGGAAGCAAGTAATAATACTATTTCTGCTAATTTTTTCTGATTATCATTAAGTAAATAGAATAACTTTTTAAGAATAATTTGTTTTAGGGATGTAAAGATGCTCATGTGAATAGTACACATCAGATTTTTATTAAATAAAACTCATATTTTAAAGGATTTGCGCTGTTTATCTCGGTTTCTTTTTTGATTAGCCTCAATTAACGAGCTCTAGTATATCTAAAGGCAAGGGCATGTTACATAAATAAGGGCTTAGAATATTTTCAGCCTAGCAATTAGTTGCTTATTTTTAAGTATTTGTTTTAAAGAGCGCCCTACACACTTAACACAGGCAGGACTTGCAATTAGTCACCACTGGCGTTCCGCGCCACTATATTCTCGTTTGTGGTGTCCTTAATGATGATTTATCCCAACTGTGCTGTTTTCGCAGCTAAAAATTGGATCGCCAGACACGTATCAACGGCCGCCCTTCTGTGACATAATTTTGCGAGGGTAGAGCACCCAAAGAAGAGGTGGTACCATGAAACATTCAGCAGGAATATTGAGCGGTACAATCCCTCTCCTTCTAACTCCCACTGACTTTCTCTCTCGCCTCATATCGAGCTCATCCTCGCACTGCATTTGTTTTCAACAACTCCCCACACCCTGTTTGGATATGTACAAAACGGGTTTAACTTCGAAAAAACTGCAGTTGGCAAATATTCCCTGAAACTTCTCCGTGTGGGTTTTCTGTGCAGGCTAGAGCTGAAAGTGAACTTTCCATGCTTCCTAAAATAGAGAAAACTGCTGATATAAAAGACAAAGCAGTTATTAGCTTAAATAAAAAATCGCAAACAATGGCAATTAAACAGCATAAAGTAAGCCACTTATATTATTTGACGGTAACATCAACAGGACTATACACTTAAAACTCATGGAGAAGCATAGAAACTTCAAACTATCGTGCGGCCTTACTTTTTTCTATGGCACCGCCAATGATATACGCATGACGTATCCTCCTATTCCGTACGGTTCACGAATGCAATATAATCCCTCGCAGTAGTAACTTTCAATGTACGTCGCAAACTCGCTCGGAGAACGCACTTTATGTCGCATACAAATGCATTTGCGAACCATCCTCTGGCCACTTTGTCGCTGTTCTTTTGTCTACTTTGGAGTCGGTCTGGATTAGCACTAGTGAAATACTTTATAAACAGGCGTGTACATACTTCTTGAAAGTTCTTTGATGCGCCGACTCTGCTCATCCACGTAGAACATACGTTTGAATCTCACTGACGGGGAGAAAGAATGACTGGGGTATGTGACACGAGGTAGACACTTCACTTTAGATTCCACTGAAATAATGCTTTTATTCACTTTTGTTACTTGTTGGGGCACTAATCCTACGAGCGACTTCCGACATAGAAATTCTTGAAGACATAGAAATATTAATGACCAGTGCTATTTTCTTCTGCTTACTAAGTTCTTGTTTTCGATGGTCATCGGTAATTACTGCGTACTTCCCTATCACGCGACAAATTCAACTCGGGCGATAACTACAATGTTTCCGTAATACTATCACATACTCAGGCACTAACACCGCCGCATTCACGTACGTACAAAGCACAGCTTTTTTTACGCGTACAGCATCAAGCGTGTAACGCGAAACTCAACAAGGAAAACAAGCAACCTAATTTCTTGTAAGCGCATCGCTTATATACCTAAAATTTTCAAACTTGAAGCTCCTTCCTGATTGGTTGAAAAGCAGCTCGAAAATAACGTTGTCACGTGATTAATTTTGGAAGTTCTTTGTATTAGACTCACGTGACCGCTCTTTATAATGGAAAAGTCCCGAGCTGCTAACTCTTAGAGGAGAAACCTTTCTCTAAACCTTTCCCTGTTACTTATATCTCTAATGTACTAAAATCTAGCTGTTAACAAAGGAATTTGTGTTGCTAAGATTAACAAAGAAAGTAACCTTGGAGTGCACAATAGCAACTCCTCACCCTAAGGTTTTGTGTTCTACAATCTGCTCAGTCTTGACAATTGAAGCAGATATATTTCTTATATTAAACATATGCAAAAATAATAATTAAAATAACAAGACACACAACGGGCTAATATACTGTTGCAACTTACTCTCTTACTGACTCACCGTCTCCTTATCGAGAACGCTCGATTATACGTATATTAGCTGATATCTCCAAAGAACCTTCTGGAACGTTTCTTACGCAGTTCTGAAGGTGGGAAGAGAAACCTCTAGAAGAATGTAGTTATTTCTCAATACTGCGGTGTTTGTCCTGTGCAAGAGAGCTGCTTATCTTTGTTTATTTCTCATACTGCTGAGCTCCAAAACTCGAGTCGTAGCCCTTGCGTAACAACATGAAACTAGTCTATAAAAGAGCAGTCTCCATACACCTCATTACATATTCATTCTGCCACCTCATATCAAGCTTTTTCTCCTTAGGTTGACTTTTTGCCTTTCTAAGCACAATATGGAATTTACTATTATAGAAGAGTAAGAGGATATTGTCGTAAATACTATGTATTAGTAATATTAAGACCACGGAACAGGAATTACCATAATATCTATAAAAATCTCATGTGTTCCATTCACATGATTTTCTCTACATCTCTGCAACAAATTATTGTTAAAAAGCTTATGCTTCTATTTACTTCTTGCTTATTGAGAAAAAAATAGTAGAAATAGTCTTACTTGCTTCCGTTTAAGTAGAAGTGAAATAAGGGAGTAGTACCATAGGTTTAAATGATAGTTTCTAAATGATTGAAGTTCCTTTGTATGGACAGGGGTTCACAAAGTCCTGTGAGAGAAAAGTATAGGTTTTTTTAAAGCTGACACCAAAAACAAGGAATATCTCAAAAACGATAAACTCTACGAAAAAAATGCATATAACGTAAATTGTGTGTTTTAAAGTGCTCTACATATTTTGTAAAGTAAGTTTTTCTCCTTCTGTTACGGTTTAGCAGTTATGTAAAATTCCGTAAATTTCATCCAGAATAAAGTAGTTTTCAGAGGCTATTCCCAGAAAATTCAAGATATACACTTTATTTGTCAGGTAAATATCTTTAATATATGATATTTTAATCAAAATCATTTGGAGCTATTTTTGAGAAAATCAAAATTTTCGAAGAACTTCCATGTAAAGGGTAGTTTGAGGGGGGAATTTTTCTCAAAATGTTCATGTCGCATCCCTGAAAGATACTAAACTTAAATACCAAGTTTGGTATTTTACCGACTTTTTGTTTTGAGTTATCGTGCTCACGGACACACGGAGTGGAGTGCAATACCTGTTCTATACACTATGTACATAGTACGTGTAGAGAAAGTAAAAATCATTATGATAGGTCGTGTTTCAAGGTCACTTTGATTCACATAAACACATGTCCCACCAACAAGTATTAAGCGACTCTTGTTTGCAATGCATACTTTTACAGTCCAGTTAGAGGAATCTAAGGGACAGATAGCAAAAACAAATGTGCAACAATAACATACTATAAACTTAATTCATTGTTAGATATTATTGCGTTCCTGAAGCTTAAGAGTTTACTGCGGAACTTCACCTGGCAAATTATCTGATTGGAAACTTTTTTGTTTCCCAATTTAACTCTACATTTGAAGCTGAAAAAGAGAAAGTAGCAGGTATAGGGTAACATTTTTAAAATAGCTACTCGCATTAATCACTTCTTTTTATGTTTTCTTTTGTTTTTATGTTCTAAGATTGCATATAAATTTCTGATGTTCTGAAATTTGTCTCTAGGTCCACTTAGGTTCCGTTTTAAAATTTTCATTAAAATATCGCTTAATTTGTTTGTCTCCTGCTTTCAAACTTTGGTGCAGTAACAAGGTGTGTGTGTGTGTGTGTGTGTGTGTGTCCGTGTGTCTGTGAACACGATAACTCAAAAACGAAAAGTCGGTAAAATACCAAAAGTTTAATATCTTCTAGGGATGCGACACGAAGATTTTGAGAAAAATCCCCCCACCCCCAACTACCCGTTACATGGAACTTTTTTCGAAAATTTTGATTTTCTCAAAAATGGCGCTAACGATTTTGATTAAAATATCATATATTAAAGATATTTACCTGACAAATAAAGTGTATATCTTGAATTTTCTGGGAATAGCCTCTGAAGAGTAGTTTATTCTGGATGAATTTTACTAAATTTTAATAACTGCTAAACCGTAAGAGATGGACAAAAACTTACTCAACAAAAATGTACAGGACATTAAAACACACAATTTATGTTATATACATTTTTTTCGTGGAGTTTGTCATTTTTGAGACATTCCTTATTTTTGGTTTCTGCTATGAAAAACGTACTTTTCTCATACAGGAACTTGTCAACTCCTATCCATATAAACAAAGGAACTTCATTGACATAGCAACCAGCTTCTGATTATCACTTTAACCTACGGTTGTCCTTTATTTCGCTTCTTCTTACAAGGAAGCGAGTAATTGGACTATTTCTGCTAATTTTTTCTGATTAGCATAAAGTAAATAGAAGTATAAGCTTTTTAAGAATTATTTGTTGCAGGGATATGGAGAAAGTCATGTGAATGGTACACATCAGATTTTTCTTGACTGCGACATGTATACAGTGACAATCTATTTTCTTCTATTGTATTAAAAATGTCGCTTACTATACCAGAATCACTCTGATTTGTAGTTTCAATGATCTGTGGTGTCTTATGCTGTGGAACATGCTGCTGAAATAACGTCTCTAACAATTTTCATTCCAATATTTTTAAAAGTTCAAGAATGATCTAAAACTCATTCTGTACTCTGGACTAATATCATTTTCCCTACTTTCGGCCTACGCATCCAATATTCAGCATAGCACGTATGTACAATGTACATAGTAGAAAAAGGAGGTATTCCACCTAAAAATTGAACCCGAGATTTCTCCCAAAATAAGTGTTTTACGGACCTCTGAATCCCAAAATAGCATTCCTATGTGTGTATGTGTGTGTGTGTGTGTATGTGTGTGTGTGAGGGCAGCTTAACTCACAAATAAAAGGTTGGTCATGTACCAAACTAGGTATACAAGTTTAGTGTCTTCCAAGGATGCAACACGAAGGTTTTCCTTTACATGGGTCATTTTTTCGAAAATGTTTATTTTCTGAAAAATTGCTGTAAAGATTTTGATTAAAATATCATATGTTTAACATAGTTTTATGACAACCGAAATGTATATTCTGAATGTTCTGGGAATATTTCTGAAGAGGTTTTGATTCTGGACTGGTAAACCGCAAGAGATAAATAATAATAATAATAATAATAATAATAATAATAATAATAATAATAATATCAAAATAAACTTACTACAAAAATGTAGATCCCATTAAAACACATTATGTCTATGCAGTTTTTTTCTGTAACACTAACAATTTCAGAGATACTACCGTTATTATTTTCAGTTTTAAAATACTTAAAACTTTTCTCAAACAAGAAGTCACTTTTATTTCATCTCTCTTGTTTTAATCCTGGACATTTAAAATAAACCGAATTTCAAATGTTTCACATAGGTTTTTAAAAGATTCGACTAAAGTTTATTTAAATTCGACTTACAAGGAAGCAAGTATTAAGACAATTCCTGCTAATGTTTATCTCCATTAGCTTAATATAGATATTTGAAAGGTCTTTTGTTAGAATAGTTTATTGGCAGAAAAGGTAGAGGAAGTAATGTAAAAGGAAAGCATCAGTTATTAAATTGCGGACTCCATATGCGTATTACAATTTATACTCACTACCAATTTAACCCTTAGTTGTCTGCAGTAGTATACTACATATGCTGTTTTTCCTTTAATTCAAGTTTGAAACTGGAGTTCTAATAAAAATATTTGGGAATAAACCTATAAAATTATTATATAAAATAATAGAGAAAGTACACATGAAAATAAATGTAGATCCTTTATTAATCCTTTTTCTAACTACAGATACTATTGAAAAACAAAATCGCATCGAGAAAATCAAGACACTCAAATGCGACGAAAGCACAAGGAATAATAAAAAGTTGCATACAGCAATTTCAGCTTCAGAAATAAAAGAACAAACACAATTGAACATCAAATATGACAAACATGACATAAAACTCATAAAATGTCGGCAGATTTTGTGAATAACATATAAATATTGGTAAAGGACGGGGAGAGCCCAAGTAAAATAATAGGTGTGATGCTTGGGAGATAATGGGGTTTCATTTGACTCTAGTTATGTGGGTTTTACTCATTTATTTAAAAAATCAAGGCAATTTTATGGCAAAAATTGTATACATTTTACAGTATAAAACAATCTTGCTTACTTGTCGTTTATGGTTGAAGGTTAAATGGGCATGGCTAGTTTCAGGGTACTATGTTTTGGAATGACTGTTAGTATAACATGAAATTAATTCTACAGTACCACCCTCTTTGTATAGTTACGCTTAAAACAAACGGAAGGATTATGAAACTGTTTTTAGTCACGTGGTTTTTGGAGCCATACTGAGCTGCTGTCAATTAGCAGTTCGCTATACAATACATAGAATAATTTTCGGTGTAGAGAATAATTTTCGTTAGATGAAAGTGTAATTGCCATTTGGATACGTAATTTCTCATATTAAACTGTGAAGACCAATACTTAAAGTACTTAAGACATTGTAAGTCGCCATTGGGGTATGTCATCTCAAAATGTTTTGATATCTTCTTGTCGTTTACCGGGAACATCTCGAGTCATTTGAGAAATTTAATGTTATGTCGGCAAGTTGCTATATTAGCTCACTGGTTAGGGCAACAGGACCGATACCAGTAGATCAATGGTTCAAATTCCATCCACTGCATTGAATTTTTACTTTCTCTATACTCACAATGTACATAGTGTATAGAGAATGTATTGATTGCACTCCACCCAAAAATTCGATACCGAGATTTGACCGGAAATAGGTATTTTAGGGTCCCCTGTATCCAAAAAAAGTATTTTCAGAAAAAGGTCCCTGTGTGTGTCTCCATGTATCCTTGAACACGACAACCCAAAAACGAAAAGTCAGTAAAATACCATACTTGGAATTTAAGTTTAATATCTTCCAGGGATGTGACACGAAGATTTTGAGAAAACTCCCCCCACCCCCAACTACCCTTTACATGGAACTTTTTTCGAAATTTTTTATTTTCTAAAAAATGGCACTAACGATTTTGATTGAAATATCGTATATTAAAGATATTTACCTGACAAATAAAATGTATATTTTGAAATTTCTGGGAATAGCCTCCAAAGACTACTTTATTCGGAATGAATTTTTCATAACTACTAAACCGTAAGAGATGGACAAAAACTTAACACACAAAAAAATGCAGAGCACGTTAAAACACACAATTTATGTTATGTACATTTTTTCGTGGAGTTGATCGTTTTTTAGATATTCCTTTTTCTTGGTTTCAGCTTTGAAAAACTTATACTTTTCTCATACAGGAATTTGTCAACTCCTGTCCATACAAATAAAGGAACATCAGTCACATAGCAACCAGCTTTTGGCTTTCACTTTAACCTATGGTACTCCCTTATTTCGCTTCTACTTACAATAAAGCATGAAATAAGACTATTTCTGCTAATTTTTTTCGATTGGCATGAAATAAATAAAAGATAAGCTTACTAATAATAATTTGTTACAGATATATATAGAAGGTCATGTGAATGGAACTCATCAGATTTTTCCAAAACTACCCTACACACGACTGTTGTAGAAGAAACAATTGACACTAATCACTTTAGTATAATTGATTGTTCTTTCGTAAGCTAGAAAAGAGGCATCAGAATGAAAAATTATGGAACTCGACTAAGGCATATGTTATCTCACGAGAAGTTGAGCACCCCCTGAGTTTTACCGGTATAACTTGAAGCATAATAAAGCCTCTATAAGCGCTCGTCAAATATTGAATTTATAAGTCTACTCACGCTTATGTTTGATTTTGAGTAGCAATTGGCTCTTCTCAGAGCGTTTTATCGGGCTTGTTGGGCTTCACAGACCTAGACACCCTGGCGTCTTCTTAAATAATAAGTCGCTAGGATCTTTGCAGAATCGCAGTTTATTTTGTACAATTCCAAAGAGAAACTGTAATCGCTCGATGCAATTTTTACTTTGTTGAACGCTGTGAATCCATGCGCGCGTACAATTCAACGCGAATGCATTTTTACGCTTTATCTCAAAGCGGCCTTTTCCATTACGCGTGAAGAAGCCTCCTTCTTCATGATAACTTGGCGTCACCAGCCAGAAAATTAAGATGTAACTACAGATACTATTGAAAAACAAAATCGCATCGAGAAAATCAAGACACTCAAATGCGACGAAAGCACAAGGAATAATAAAAGGTTGCATACAGCAATTTCAGCTTCACAAACAAAAGAACAAAAACAATTGAACATCAAATATGACAACCATGACATAAAACTCATAAAATGTCGGCAGATTTTGTGAATAATATATAAATATTGCCTCAAACTCAATCAGTGAAAAGTGTCCATACCTGCCGGCATCAATTTCGTAGCTCAAATAGAAGAACAGTGGTCTGGGAAATGAATCTTCCTTTCAAATCACTGTATAATATCTAGAATGTAAAAGTTTGTCTTACGCCCAACTTTCCTTCGCTTTTGACATAAAAACTGACCTCTGTTCATAGTTAGAGTTTGAGTGGCAAGCCAATAGTAGATGTACTCTTTTAGCGAGTACATTCCAGCTATCTGCCTCCGTTTCCCATCCCTTTCGCGCTCTTCTTGTTTAATCCAAAAGAAGCCAAGTAGCTGTTAAACCTGATAAAGGCAATCTGCCTACATTAAATACTATAGCAAACAAATACATCTGCACATTTTGCTTGTATGTATTTTCGGCGGTCGCTTTTTTGGGCCGCTATATTAATGTTTCACGCTATCCTGCGACTGTCTGCTGTTTGTTTCCGTTAGTATTTGTGAATTATAGTATGCCTGACTTCTACGCCATTATTTTAACGCTTAATTTCACTGGGAACGACGCTTAATATTTATTCTTAGTTAGAGCTGCTCAAATAGTATATAGAAAGTTCACAAATATCCAGAAGGATTATTTTTTCACAACTTTATCCACAACCATAAAATGAGATGTCTGGTAAGGCATGCCTTCTTCCCTTGCTTCTCTGCAGCACCATTCTTGAAATTCTTCTCTCACTCATTTCTCTTTTATGCTTTGCTTAATTAAAATATCTTTCCATCTTTGCTTTCTGTGCCACTAACCTAACTTTGAAAAAGTATGTTGTTTCACCAAAAAATTTAGCATTTGACCTTTTATGAGAGACTTACTTTGAGACCTCCTGCATCAAAATAGTAAATAAAATGTACAAAAACTGCCACATTTAAGTGAAACACTACTAAAGTAAAATGAGAAACACTTTCTGGAATTCCGAGAATCCATTAAACATATAAGATGAATTTAGTGTTCATTCTCTCATAAATAGTTCTATTAATTTGAGTATATTTTTGAATTATTAATTATTATGATTATAATTATTATTAATGATTAATTTATAAATAATTAATGAATTATTAAAAGCAGACAAATGATTAATAGACAATTTGTAGAACTCGTGGAAATAATAATATAATATAATAATAATAATAATATTAATAATAATAATAATAATAATAATAATAATAATAATAATAATAATAATAATAATAATTTGCACAAAGTATTAAGAAAACATTATTCAAAACAGGAGATCAAACAATTTTTGTCCATCTCTGCAGAATTGCATAATATGTTCTCAGATGCCCAGTTGTTTTTCGATCCTATAAATTTTATTTTATCGATTCGGTGGCTAAGTGGACGCTTGTATTAGTATCTTGGTTGCTGTAGCTACATTCTTCCATCTTTTGTTTCCAATTATTTTAATGTGAAGAAGTTTCAGATTATAACATTTGCAAGAGTAACTGTTGCTTCAGCTGTGTAATGGCTTCCAAAATCACATACAAGCCATCTTTCAACATGTGCTTACTACCATATGCTTCCAATGGAGCCCGTATTTCTTTTGACACGATGGCAGGTGGCTATTGGCAGCTTCTGAGTCTCATGTCTACAAATTCCTTCATGGGTCATATGAGTCTTCAGCCCTAAGCACTGTTACTCTAAATCAGTTTGGTACCACTTCATGAATATGATATGCTCTAGCAGATTTTTTTCAACATCTCAAAACAATTAATCGGTGAATTCAGCTCAGCGAAGGGAAAAGAGAAATATGGACATAGGTTTATGTTCAGGGCAAGAAAAAAAGAAGAAGAAGAACATGACTCACGCTTGAAACCTACACACGTGTAGTTTCCTGAAAAAGAACTCCAAGTATCATCCAAAGCAGAAATGCGTCATGACGAAGATACTCTTACACATATGTAAGCATTTCACACCACAACAAGAACTACACGTATTAATAGACTTTATATTTGAATGATTATACAACTCGGGACGTCCAAAGAGCACTATGTACGTCCATCTACCAACCTGCCAACCCCAAACAAGAATTGTTCTAAAGTAAAATCAGAGCTTTCCTGTTATATGTTAGAAATGTTACAGACCGAATCAAACGCATTCTCGACGCCAGCAATGCCAAAAGCATAAACCTACCCAGAAAAATACTTTTACGCTCGGCCAAAGACGCCAGAAAATCACTTTCTTTGTCTGCTGTATGCATGCATATGATACACTTAGATGAAGCATCAACACCAGACTTTCTGAGCGCAAGTGCTGAGTCCAAGTCGACCAGGCTAGTTCGCGTCGTAGAAAGTGCACTAGGAAGAAGGAGAACACAATGAAGAGAAGTTCATTATATTATACCAGACTAAAGAGAAAAGCAATAGAGTTGTGCAAACCCAAATAGAAAGGAAGACGCACTCAAATTGAATAGAACTGATAGTCGATAATGACGACAATAATAACATATGTTAGTAGGCTGAGAGAAGTCGGAAGATGCTCTAGACTTGTGCCTGGCCTTGATAACTCTTAACAATTTATGGATAGGATATGGAAGTAATAGAATGATGGTTGTAAATGAGATAGAGAGGATGAAAAGTAGTAGCAGAGATTTGCTCCTCGTTGGCTACCGCTTTGGTTCTAATGGCTCTTGTACACCCTTAGTGCTATGGAGTATCAAAACATTTATCGTTTTGGGGTTAGAATAGCGCACGACAAACCGACCCTGAGCACTAGACTGTCCATTGTCGCCTGCCAATTGTCATGTTGTATTGTTGCGAAGCTGTTGTGGCTCTCTTTTGTAATATCAGCACGAAAACCGTTGCATCTTGGTTAAGGCGTTAGAAGTTTAATATCTCAGAGAGATGTTTTCTCTTCTAGAAAGAATCACATTGGTGGAGGTGTACGTACCTACTGGTTCATTTAAGGAAACGTGGTACATTTTTGCAAAGACGTTTCCTGGCATCCTTTCTATACCAGCAAAGAACGTATACAGGGTTTGGTGAAAAAGTAGCGTATTACAGGGTCATTGCAAACGAAAAAAGACAGAGCCCTGGCCGTTCGTGCATCTGCTACATTGACCCAGAGTCCAAAGAAGTCAACATGCACATTGTCGCAACAAGTTTCGCGTAGGTGTCAACGTATTTTACATCATATAGGGATGAAGCCTTACAAAATGACATGTCTCCAAGAACTGCAAGAGGAAGTTAAGGCATAGCTTTGAATTACTATGCTGGCCATGAGAGTGGAATGTTAGATCTGCTGCTATATTTCAGAGTGACTAAGCCTGGCTCCATCCTACAGCACATGTGAACTCCCAGAATACCAGATACTAATAAACAAACAATCCCCATACGATTAATAAGAATATGTTCACAGTGAAAAACTCCAAGAGTGTTGTGTTGAGTCACAAAGTTGGAATGTGGGTCCCATATTTTATTGAACAACAATAAATACCTATGTGTGTATGTGAATCTTTGAGGAATTTTACGCTAAGTTGACCGCCAGGAACGTTTCTAGAGTATCTTTCAACGGAATGGGGTAACTTATCGCACTTCTCGTGAGTCAATCTCCCGAATTCATGACGAATTCGCAGAAGAAATGACTGTCAGCAGAGAACTGTGGCGCCGCCTCCGTCGGACTTAACCGCTTGTGAATTTTCTCTGTGGAGCAGTCTAAAGGAAAAAGTGTACGCAAATAATTCAAAAACTTGAAGACTTGAAGGACAATATTTGTAGTGGAATTTCGAGAATCGATGCAGCACGGTTGCTCAAAGTTCTCGTATATATTAACATGTTAGGACGAGCGCAAAAGTGTACTGAAGCACAAGAAGGTCATTTTCAGCAACTAACAAAATATAATTCAATGTCTTATTTTCGACGTTGACCCGCGACCCGCCGCCAGAACTCTCCGTTGGCAGTCCGAATCAACGTCGTAAACAAGGCCAATTCAGTAAATACAGAACTTTGCCTTACTTGGTATTTCTTTATTATTTAAATATTACATGCTTATATCTTTGTTGTTATATCTGATCATGGCGGGCAACAATTTGTGCGTAATTTGCGGGTGAGCAGTTACTCGAGATCAGTTTTTCGTGTGCCACTTTGTATATTAAACGTATCATATCCCTAATGATTATATTGGAGCTCAGCCTAAGCTACTGGATGAATTGCTCCTGAATTACTTGATATGACGACATGTCATACGGGGAAGCCGGTGACGTCTTCAACAGAGTGTTTTGGAGAATGAGATATATCATGGGGAATGAGAGCATACCGAATAAATGGTCCGCAATTCTTTAGCCTATTGCGTTTCAGAAGAACAAATCAGAATTTGTGGCTGTGCCCTATATTTCGCAGGCGTAAAATAGGCCGAGGATTATGAGAGTTCGGAAAAGGCACAGGCATCCCGGATCCTTAAATAGGATACAAAGAGGTCATAGTCCCAGTGGCCCAATGCTACAGATCCTTGATGTATTTCTTAAAAGTTAGACCTTTAAGTGTGCTAACTCCTGAGTAGGTAAAACTATTTTTCCATTCAACCCTTTGTCCGAGATAGGTGAATGAGTGACGTTTAGTTAAAAAAATGGAGTGGCTTTACTCCAAGTTGATTGCTAATCGCCAAATCTTGTACACTCTTGGAGGGAACTGAGGCTATTTGCACGAATTTGAATGCTCAGCATGAGTTGCTGCTAGTACAGAACAGCAGCATATTATCAGCATACTGAGGTATATTGGCCTGCAGCCCAAAAGGAAAATTGATCTCAGAGAAACTCAAAGCCTATTACTTGGTCTTTATGTAGTTTTGTTATTTGCAACCGAGTTAAATAATGAGCTTCTATTATCCAAAGTCATAAAAAAGGTATTCACAACGTCCAGAACCACAGCCGCAGTGGGCTTCATGACACGTAGCAACTGCAGAGGAGTCGGCGGAAATGAAATCGCTGATCCATCATGGGTTGAGTTCTCCCAAAACTAGGGTATTGCAGGTGAGACCTGTTAGCCCACAAGAACCAGCTGAAACAGTCCTGTAGGAGCAACCGGGTATAGTCGTATTCCAACGAATTGTGGTGACTGAGCATTCACCAAGATGATTTCGAAATGATTCAGAAAATATTGTCTACCGTAGTGTTAGACGAAGAGTTTGCACAAGCAACCTCAGTAAACTGCAGTGTTTCATCCCGGAAGGAAATGTTAGTTATTATTCTGAATAGAAACCATTTCCGAAAACACATCATAACAAAGTGGAAGAAGAGAGGCTGGTTCTTTTTTTACGAAAACATTGCAAAACGCACAGGAGAATAAAAGGTATGTAAAACAGAAAAAATATAATGAAGAATCTGATGCTTTTATCAATGGTAATTCATGAAGCGCCATCGTGTGAAAGTAGGTAATCATTCTGAAGATGTGGATAACTTGTTATACAGTTTATGATACACTTTCTGTTACATCTTTAGAGGAAAATGTACAGTTGCAATTACTAAATACTTTAGAAATGCTAGATTAGCCTTATACAAAGCTGTTCTATACAGCGTATGTGTATGAAAATTTGAAATATACGTGTATCAAAAGATAAAGCTAAAACTGCAATGCAAAGCATATTACTTCAGTGTTTTGCGTAGAGAAAATCAAATACCTGTTGCTCAGAACTAAAAACTTCCCTCTTATTTTCGTGCCAAGTGCCGTCGACGGCTTAAAGCGAGACTACCATTCTATTACAGACTATGTGTGTTTTCTAATTTAGCACTTGCAATCGTACTCACTATCTCTATCCTAATTCAAAATCTTCTCGGGCTTCTAGCCAGGTAAAAACTTGGTTTAACACCAACGTTTCGAAGAAGTGTATCTTCCTCGTCTTCAGGGTGAACTGATGGTTTGAGCTTGCGGAGACTGGTATTTATAAGAGCTGGTCTCCGCAAGCTCAAACCGTCAGTTCACCCTGAAGACGAGGAAGATGCACTTCTTCGAAACGTTGGTGTTAAACCAAGTTTTTACCTGGCTAGAAGCCCGAGAAGATTTTGAATTAATACGTCGCCAGGAAAGCTTCAGTTCTTATCTCTGAAATCGTTGAACTACGCTGTTAAACAAAGAACACAATCATAACGCTATTAGGATGGCAATTAACCATTATGAATAACTTAATAATCACCCTAATATAACCATCTGGTAATGATAAGTTTACCGTCGCCTTACCTTGGCTTGTCCATGATATAGGTGCTCAAATATTGACACTCTCCATATCAAGGTGTTCACTGCCTGGCAACATTTACTAGACATTAGTTTCCTACATTGAAACTCTTAAATCTTTTACGTATAAGCTGATAGTAATAATTGTATTTTTAAATAGAGGATAATAGGACAATAGTAATCCTAATACTATTATCCGGTTGTTGAGAACCTTGGATTTGGATAACACACAGCAGCTTGCATTAAATAATTTTGAAATCCCATATCGTAATACAGTTAAACACCTTGGAGTTTAATGGAGTCCATTTGCTCTAACTACTTTGAGCAACCATGGCAACATGTCAATACAGCATTATATTCCCCAACTAATTCGCGTCTTTCTGGTAAATCACAAGAAGGTCTCAAATTACTGTACAACACATCAACCATTGTGAAAAGCAACTATTTAATAATATATCTGCTCATATTGAACAATCTATATCGTCTTGCATGATAAAATTTGCTCCATTGCAGAATTTCCTGACAGAAGGCATGAGGGACAGCCGGATCATTATGCAGTTCAAGAAGAAAATTAAGAGCATAAGTTTGCAGTGAAACCTAATCCAGACCCTTTAAGTGCTGTTAACTAATATTTCAAAGTTTGCTTATCTTTTTCTTTTCTTTTTAATATATTTGTTGAATCTTTGTGTAATTATTTTTAGACAGATGCATTAAATGGAGTTTGTTTTTTCACTTTAATGCAATGTTGAATTACATTATATTGTGTCTATTGTCTGGTAGAATGGAACAGAGTGCATAATGGCCTCAACTCTAACCAAGGCAACTATGTATTTACAACTGATACAAAAAAGATACAAGTTTTACTGGCGTTCGAAGAAGTCACCAGTTTTGTGAGCAACCCTTGTCAGCGATGCGGAAGTCGTAGGATACCTTTAGTGGATATTTTGAATGGAGCGTTCTATTACCTAAAGAATCTCTGCAATAGTTCTAAAGCCAATGCTACAAAATAGTTTATCTTCGGAATCAAGTCAAAGTCACAAAGATTCAATTCCGGAAAGTATGGTGGGTGATTCCATTGACGAACAAATCAGTCTCAGTTCGCGCCAAATGCGGCCGAGCATTTTCACGCAAAATGATAGGTGGATCCTGCGGTCTCAGTCTTGATGAGAACTTTTCAAAAGATCGAAAAGTTCGTCAGAAACCCAGGAATTGAAAGTTACGGCACTTTTCGTGTAATGGTGTTATCACATTACTTTCCTCCACATCAGAACCGTCAATGCGCAGTGTTACTGTCCACTTTTGGATACAACCTTTGAGAAAGAAAATCAGCGACACTGGAGCTAAATTCTTGTGGCTTTGACTTAATTCCAAAGATGATGGAACCACTTCATGGCATTTGCTTCAGAACTGTTCCAGAGATTTATCAGACAGTACAGCGCTCCATTTGAACTATCTACACAATAGGCGATGCTAAGGGTATCCTAGGACTTCCACATCCCTGACTACGGATTGTATATAATAATGGTGACTATTTTGAAGCACAGTAAAACTTGGCAACATTTATCTTTTTTGCATAATATTAAATAAATAGATGTCAGTTTTTAAAGTTCCAATTCTAGTATTTGTTAACGTTACCCTTGTAAAAATATTTGTCCTTGATGCTCCATGACAAAAATGGTGGCCCAGAGCATTTTGGAATTTATTTTTACATCAGTAATAAATAATAATAATAATAATAATAATAATAGTAAAAAGGGAGATAAGACAGAGACAGCTCGCCTGGGTAGTGTGATGGCAGTGTGTCTACCTCATATTCAAAAGGTCGTGATTTCGAATCTCGCTTAGGGCGAGTTACCCGGATAAGGTTTTTTCGGAGTTTTCCCTTATCCTAAGAAGACAAATGTCGAGTAACTTTAAGCTCCATGGACCCCAAGATCATTTCACCAATTTCATTCATCGTCCGATATGACCAGCCGGGTTAAAGGACGTTAAGCTTAAAAAAAAAAAAAAAAACAATAAACAAAATGACAAGGGCAATGCAAGAGGAATCCTCATTTTTCTGCAGAATATCAAGGTGAAATATAAAAATATAAATGGAGTGTTATTTATGGACGCTCTTTAACTGCTGTGGTCCTCAGCGTCCCATTCTATACTGGGCGAGAAAGAGGCCTCTCTATCAGGCTTGAGGTTCTTTTACGAGCCTTAAATCTACGACACGGGACCAACGGCTTTACTTCCCTTCCGAAGGAAGCCATGCTAAGGATTTTAACGCCCGAAAAAAATCCAATGTTCTCCGCCGAGTGTGTGTTTATTTTGTTTTATTTCATTTGCTTAGAATGTCTTGTTATAGTTCTGCAATATTTGAAAAGACGAGCACGTTTTCGGTGTTTTCTAGAAGTGCAGCACATATAGGATAAAAATACAAAGAATGTGGTCAGTTGAGATACGGTTTAAAGAGATGACTGACAAGTTCTATTATGTATAAAGTTTCCATACACTGCAATGCGAAAGGAATATAAAATAAATCAGTGACGCTATTCTTGTATATATGGATATGTGAATTTCAAAGTTAAAATAAATGTCGGCGAGTTGTCTGTACTGATATAAATGTGTTATAAGTATATAGTTTAACACATGAGTTGAAAGGCACGGTGCTGTATAATTAACGCCGCAGGGTAGCATAAAACCGACAATATTGTCCAGACGACAAAACCTAACTCCCAGCATCGCTTGTGGTAACATTCTATATTTAGTCGAGTGCAGCAATTAGAGGCAAATTTCATATTATGTTTTCCTTAGAGCATTTTCATAATGGTTTTCTGATTCAGAAGAGCTACAAAACTACATTTTGGGAATCGGCTTCTAATTCCCTCTCACGCATATTGAACAATAAGCATACGCTTTTTAATTTGCGTTGGGAATTCTCTGGCATGGATGGTGATAAATTGGAGAGTATCTAACTTCTGTCAAGAATAAACTCAGTTGTCTATAGCTTGTGTAAATTGCCAATATTAAATTATAAAATATGAACTATGGAGAAAGGCAATTCTGAGTAATCTAAGAGAGGTCCATTGGAATTACTTACACTGCAATCTGATGTTTATATTTATAAATAACTTTGGATTTATAATGAAAACAGATGTTAATTACATCTTATGTTACTAAGGAATGTATTGTATATTAAAAAGTATAACCTCTTTATATACAATACGTTTAAATATATTTTCCATATTGTTTACTGTGGCATTTAGATTCCAGAGACAAAAATTTTAGCCCAAATCCTGACAATACACAGTTCTCAAGTTTTTGCATTAAAAATCCTTAAGATTTGTAGTATTTTAGAGGTATTTTAATTTTCAGCAATTTTGATGGACTGCAGCTAGGTGGATCTTTTTGTAAAAGAAAAGAAGAACGGTATACTGCCCTCAAAACGGCACCTTTAAGCACTGTAAATACACAAAGAGTCTTAAACATTATATAGATGTTATTAGTTCCTTCTACATGTATTCATCTATGTTGGAAAATATACCTGCATGCTCTCTGCTCATAGTTTTAAATTATGATAAGCAGAACTTTGTCAATTTCTCCTTGCCCTCTTTCTGAGAAAAGAATTGTTGCTTTGGGTAGCTCAGTTGTTTAAGCGCTGACCTTCTGAACGCAAGGTCGCACGCCGATTGTTTTTATCTTAATAGTGACAGCTCAATGTCGGTAGATTTACCGGCAAGTCAAAGAACTCCTGCGGGACAAAATTTCGGCATACCAGCACTGATACGATCCTTGCAATTGACAGCGTCAACACAGGATGTGTTTATTTGATAACTAGTTTTTATTGTACGCGTTCTGCGTTCAAAAATACAATTTAGAAGAAGGTAAATTACTACCTTTGCCATTTCAAAATACTTCACATTAAAATTCGGTTAAATCTACCTCGGCCCCATTATGTACGTTTGGTCCTAAATTGGTCCCGTATTCCAATTAGGGTACATACTACCGAGTGAATCAAAAACCTATGAACCGGCTGCGCGGTGTTTTTATACTAGGCCTGTGGACATATCGGAGCGCCCTCGTTAGGTCTCTTGGGGATTACAATACCACAAACCGCCACTTTAGGCGATACCGGCTTCCCCGCAAGGCTTGCGGACATCCCCGGTAACGAAGGAACACCTCCAACAGCTGCTACGGCTAAGCTCCTTACAATCCTTCAAGAGTTGCTTGGATTCAAAATTAAAACCTCAAATAAACATTTTTAATAAACTCACACCAGCGGTACACAAGGGCCGTTGCACCATAATGGGCAACCGCTGAGGGGCAACACTTGCCTCCTCCCGTCACTCCACAACCCCAACACTCACCAGCCATCCTGCAAACCCCACAATCCCGTCAGAACATGGTTAATTTCTCTCCGAGAACAGGGACAGGTCTAACACACATCGGGCTGCCCTCAGCCTGCCAACTGCTGTGGTCTGGTCTGATTCCGCACTGCTGCTGTAAACAGGGTTACGCTTCTGATGCAGTATTGCTCTGCTCTGGAAGTGCAGTATTGTGTTGACAGTGATATGATGTAGTTCAGATATTGCGAATGATTTTTTGTCCTGCACTCATGAAAACATGTATTTTGAGCCAGTATGCACATTTATGATTTGTAAGTGTTAATCGAGTCAGCTCGTCAAATAAAATACGATTTGCAGAGAGTTTGCGGATAATGAATTACAAAGTCAAAATTTTTGAGTCAACAGTTGACGCCCATACATACCTGAATACACCTTTGTCCCCTGTTCTTAGAGAATTAGAGACAGGGAGCGTGATTTCGCTTTTTTCAGCAAGACTCTGCAACAGTTCATTTGGCTAATCTTTCGATGAGAACAATTGAAAATTTGTTTCAGGACAGAACTATTGGTAAGATTTGTGGCACCTTCGGTCTCCCGACCCAACCCCCTTCGAATTCTATCTCTGGGTAAATTAAAACATAAAATGTACAAGACAAACCCACACACCCTGAAAGAACTAAAACAAAATATCCGTCAGCAAATTACCAGCATTCCTTAATAGATTGAAGCACAAGGCCGTGTATAGCTCGGGCAGGTATTTCTAACGCCTTTAATGCAATTCCACGACCTTAACTCGGTCTTTGACTATGCGGCAAAGAACATGCATCTGTTATCGTTTATTTGTCTAATTTGTGCTACCAACTGTCCTCCCTTTAGTCAACAATTAGGAAATTTAGGAGAGTTAGTAACATTGGATGCTCTCGGGTAGTCGCGCCATTTTCCTTGAAGGTGATCTGTTTGTTACCTTTCGTGTTCTGAAATGTTAAAATGCTGCATTTACCTCGATTTCTGTGAACTTACGCTGAAACACAATATACAAGTGAAGCTCTGGAAAATTCCGATTCCGAGGGATAGTTTTTCCAACTCAATAAATGGAGTGTAAGTTGTTTTACGCAGATTTTTTCAACTTGTTGTAAATTAAAATATCAATACGAAAGTTATTACTATTTTCTTACTTGTTAAAAAATCCTTGAATACTATACTTTTTGATTGTACCAACACCTTTTAGCAGATTTGATTAATGTTCAAAAAATAATAACTCAAAATAGGGGTAAAACCCCTGGATTTCTTGGCCATTTAACTAAAGAAAACCTGGGCTTCAATGTGTTAAAATGAACTACGGCGAGTGATTGATAGTTCCCTAGAGAGGAATGCTTTCCTTGGAATGGACATAATTATTCTCTATTCTTACCGGGTGTGTGATGCAGCATATGGGGCTAACAAGTATGGTTTGATTTCATAACCTCTATCTGCAAGTAGAATTACTGATCCATTAAGATGTGACAGAACTTGATAAATGGAGCTAAGCTTTAAACATTCTACTGTCATGAGTGCTACCTGCCTATTATGTATCATTAATTGTAAATATTTCATTTGCATCACATGTTGCTGGCACATTTACAATGTTTTAAGATTTAATAATCACCAAATTGTATAGATTTTTTTAACCTGTTCGCATTTACAGTCAAGTGCACCAATGACTGTAGGAAATCTAAAGCGAGAAGACCATTTTTTCCACTTCTTGAATTGCAACTTTTTTTTCAGTCACCTGCTTTTGCTCCAATCTATTTGCCACGAAGTCTATGGTCTCACCGTGTCATGGTGAATATTAAAATCTTCTGCAATTCCACTCTGGTAGCCTGAGTCACCTAATAACGTATAAAAAGACTTATTTTCTGATAGGAACTTAATGCTGCACCCCTTTCTTCATCCATACCTTCTAGAAAATAGTTCGTTAAAAAGTTTACACTTTTACTTTGAATCTCTTATTGTACCTCTTTACCTGGCGTATGACTAAAAATACTGCCATTGTTATTTTCAGCTCCCTTTGCATGTCTACGCTACAGCAACCTTAAAAATACTTCAGCAAATACTTATAGCAGCAAGTAATCACTGAATGCTATTCAAACAAATATTAGTATTTGCTGGAAAAAACTAGTAAGTACTGAAGAAGTAGAAGAAACAACTTATCAGTATAAAACCTGAACTGTAAGTAAATTATGTAATATGGCTTATTCAATTTGTTATCAATATTGACTTAAAATAATCTAAGTAAAGAAGTTAGTTTTATTCAACTGACCCAATGTAGATAAAAGAGTAATATTTGTAAGGAAAGTTTAGTTTGTGAGACAGCTAGAGAAAGTCATATGAATATGAAGCTCCGGTTAGTTTACGTCTGTAGGTATCTTTATATTGCAGATTCTGTCTATGTTTTACGTTAATCCATCAAATATATCCTGAAATGTGTGTTTCTTTGGTTCAGTACTGGTCAAGACTCATGTTCACTGCCCGGTGCCGTTAAAATTGGGTAGCTTAAAACATTTCAAAATTGTCCAATTAAGATCATTTATATTCGGGTCTTCCGTCTTACTCAACCTTTAGCGTCAGTAGATTTCAATGCACGAGGTCATCATTAGTTCAACAAACCCCTTGTCTCAAAGGGGAGGTGCGGAATTGATCTTGGACTATATGTATTGCCAACTTCGTAAACAGGTTGATGCACTGGAATATGTTGTGCGTTCTTTTCATACGAGATGGATATAACAACCGATCTCAGAGTTTCCATGCTTGAGTGCTACTGCGGAACTGGAAAAATACCTTACCATTAGCATAAATGCTGCGATTGCAAGATTAAAAAGCGCAAGTGACATCGAAACTGTTGATATCTCCCCTCGCTCCTATCCTTCGTTCACTATTCCTCTGCAAGATGCAATGCGTCACAAACTCCCAATCTATAGTGACTTTCAAATGGGATGTGGTTTGTCCTTGAGCACCACCAGGCCGGCAGCCAATCGCAGTGCTGCTGTGTTGACATGTATTCGCGCTTAACTGGGGAATAACGGGCTAAGTGATTTCCTCTCTCACAAATACTACTTGTACTGAGGCGATATATTCACATTTTGGAAAACATAATTCACAAGGAAGATAGGGGGTAATGTTCGTAGCAGAATTATAAAAACCACATATGTTTAACTTAAATAGTTGTCATAACATACATGAATAAATACGATGTAGCCAGGCATATCTGCACGCTCAGTGTGCGAGTGAGAGGGAATTATGAAAAGAGTGGGGGCCAGCGACCTGGCAACGCAGAGAAGGTTAAAGCACCTCATTCGCTGCAGCGTAGAACTCTTTCCATTTGAAAAACATTATAGTATTGCGCGGACAAACGACTGGCTTTAAGGCCGAATAAATCTGAAGATCCTATATAAAATGTCAATACTATCATTAGAAATCTGATATTTTCCATTCACATGACTTTCTCTACATCTCTGTAACAAATTATTCTTAAAAAACCTATTCTTCTATCTACTTCATGCCAATTATGAAAATATTGGTTTATTAAATAACATAATTCGTTGAATATGAATAGTTATACTATTTTAATAACAATTTCATTTTTAGAACTGCTTATACCTTATATTTATATTCTTATAGTCAACATAGAATTTATTATTCTGGAACTTTTAGAAATACATTAAAAATTAGCAGAAATGCTTTTTGTAAATAGAAGGGAAATAAAGGACACTAGGTTTAAAAAATAGTGAAATATTTTAAAAGCTAGTTGCCATGTGGTTGTTGCCAGGAGTTGACTAATTCCCGTATGTGAAAAGTTATTTATTTTAAAACTGAACCAATAACAAGGAATATCTAAAAAAAAACAAAAAAAAAACGAACAACTGCACAAAAAATGTATATGACATAAATTGTGCGTTTCAATGAGATCTACATTTTTGTGTAGTAGGTCTTTTTCCATCTCTTACGATGTACTAGTTATGCAACATCTAGCAAAATTCACCCGGAATAAAGAGGCCTTCAGACGTCTTTCCCAGAAAATTCAAGATATGAATTTTATTTGTTGTGTAAATCACTTTAATGTATGGTATTTTAATCAAAGTCGTTAGCGCTATTTTTGAGAAAATCAAAATTTTTGAAAATTTTTACATGTAAGATGTACTTTGGTGTGGGACATTTTCCTCAAAATCTTCGTGTTGCATCCTTGGAAGAAACTAATGTTATATACCAAGTTTAGTACTTTACTGACTTTTCCTTTTCGAGCTATCATGTTTATAGATACACGGACACATACACGGACCTTTTTCTAAAACTGTTTTTTTTATTCAGGGACCCCTAAAACGTGTATTTCCGGTGAAATTTCGGCATCAAATTTTTGGCGGAATGCAATGCCTTCTCTATATACTATGTACATAGTACGTGTAGACAAAGAAAAAAAACAATTCTACCCAAGAGCGTTTATTCGTAGTTCTAATTAATTAAACTAATGGTTTAGACAGCACTTTCCGTATATGGTTTTGGTAGATTAAAATGATTTCTGATTTTAAAGGCAAAGGTAATAAAATTTGAGATTCTAATGAAATTACATAAAAGCTATGTGCTTTAAAATCACCAATAGGCTCTGTTAAATGAAAACATTTTAAGAAAATAAACTCTAATAAGCAAGCTGAGATGGTTTCAATAGTAGAATTCTACTTTTGTTTATTCACTTCTATTTATTTTCACATAACTGCTGTCTGAAATTACTGTTATATTTGCAGCTATAAACCACTTCTGGAACAGCGAAAGTAAAATGCTAATAAAACATAATGAAATACTGAAATGTTTAAGCAGATGTTGGGAATTTACGAGCCATTAATATAGCAAGCTCATCTCCTTCAACCGTAGAGGCAAGAACAGAATGGAGAACAGATCTTCGCAAAAACACAAAACAGTTTTAAAATGCGTTGAGTTAAACCCCTTTTATATGATGCGCTTCTGTTTTTATGAGACGAAACGCTCTAGCAGTTTCGAATAGTGCGTGGATTAGGGGAATTACGATCAATACGAAATTCTGGTATAGGTTAGAAAATTACGATATATGTACCTAATTTCAGCTTTCTGAAATACCAGGTATTAAAATTTACCATGCGAAAATCCAAACCAAATACCATAACAGAAGTTGTGAAAAACAAAATAAAAGAAAACTACAGGGCCCCAAAATCGAGTCAAGTCACCCATACTCAAATAGACAAGCAAAACAGTGATTTGAAACACCCTCACCTCAGATCGGGAGTGAAAGAAACAAGTGAATCTTCTTACCGTATTTTATAGCTCTGCCTTATCGTTCAGATATACAAACTGATTAATGGTCTCGTTGAATAGCTTCAAGCCTCGAATCAAAAAAGTCGAACAATTTATATGGATGCTGATGTGTTAGGCTGACATCATTGTTAATATTTATTTTCAGTATATATTTTATCATAAATAATATAATCCATTTGGTCGAATGGGAATTAATTAGATTAAAGTCTTCTACTATTGTTATAACCTTATTATTGGATTGGATATCTTTATTATTTATACGTTTTGTAATATTAAATTCTTCTTTGTAATTTTGTCAGTAAATCTAAAGATTAATAGTTACATTTACAAAAAGTTAATTTTATAATGTGAGAAATGAAGACACGGCTAAAGAATGAAAAATATATACACCGTGATAGAAAAATCTTATGTGTTTCATTCACATGACTTTCTCTACAACTCTGCAACAAAGTATTGTTAAAAAGTTTATTCTTCTATTTATTTCATGCTAATTGAGAAAAAATTGGCATAAATGGTCTTATTATTTGTTTCCTTGTAAGTAGAAGCGAAATAAGGAAGTACAATAGGTTAAAGTGATATTCAAAAGCTGGTTGCTATGAGACTGAAGTTCCTTTGTTTCTATAGACAGGAGTTGATAAATTCCTGAATGAGAAAAGCATAAGCTTTAAAACCTGAAACAAATAACAAGGAATATTAAAAAACGATCAACTCCACGAATTAAATAAATATAACATAAATTGCGTGTTTTTACGTGCTTTATATTTTTTGTGTGGTAAGAGTTTGTCCATTCCTTACGGTTAAGCAGTTATGCAGAAGTCCGTAAAATTCATTTCGAATAAAATAGTCTTCAAAAGCTATTTCCAGAAAATTCAAGATATACATTTTATTTGTGAGGTAAATATCTTTAATGTACTATATTTTAACCAAAGTCGTTATTGCAATTTTTGAGAAAATCAACATTTTCAAAAAAAGTTCCATGTAAAGGGTAGCTGAGATTTGGGAGATTTCCTTGAAAATCGTTGTGTCACATTCTTGGAAGATACTAAACTGAAATATCAAGTGCGGTATTCAATGATCTATTCGTTTCTGAGCAACGCTGCACACACACACACACACACATACACACACACGCGCGCGCGCGCGCGTACCTTTTTCCAAAAATGCTCCTTTACTTTCTCTAGTCCCGTATGTACAATGCACATAGTGGGTAGACAAGGTATTGCATTGTACCCAAAAATTCGATACCGAGATTTCACCGGAAATACATGTTTTAGAAAAAAAAAAAGCATTTTAAAAATGATCATAGCTCAAAAACGAAAAGACTGTTAAATACCAAACTTGGTACAACAACCCTTAACAGCCTTTTACATGGAACAATGTTGTTTTTCTTAAAATGGCTCAAACGATTTTGATTAAAGTACCATATATTAAAGATATTTCCATAAAAAATAAAATGTATATCCTGAATTTTCATAGCTTCTGAATACCTGTTTATTCTGGATACATTTTGCTGAATTTTTCGTAACTAGTAAACCGTAAGAGCTAGACAAAAACTTACTTCTCAAAAAATGTAGATCTTGTTAAGATACACAATTTATGTCATTTACAATTTTTTCGTGAAATTTGCCGTTTTCAAGATATGCCTTGTTATTAGTTGCAGTTATAAACTACTTAAATTTTTCTGAGACAGGAAAGTTCTGTTTTTCTTTTGTTCTATTCCTGGCCAAGCAAAGAAGCGATTTGCAATGACAATTGTCTAACGACAGCTTTTAAAACATTTGATTATCAGTCAAGCATAGCGTATTCCTTTAGTTCCCTATTACTTATAAGGAACTATGTAATAAGAATATTCCGCTAATGTTTATCTCAATTAGCATTGTGTAGAACGAATATCTGTTTGTAAAAAATGTCAATGGTGTGTTATTTATGGACGCTCTTTAACTACTGTGGTTTGCAGCGTCCCATTCTAAATTGGAAGACCGCTTAATTTTGCTCAGAGGCCTCTCTGTCAGGCTTGAGGTTCTTTTACGTGCCGTAAATCTATGACACGGGACCAACGGCTCTACTTCCCTTACGAAGCAAGCCATGCTAAGGATTTTTACACCCGAAAAAATCCATTGTCCTCCGCCGGGTTTGAACCCGCACCTTGGGTATATGAAGTTAGCACGGTAACCACTACACCACGGAGGGCGAATATCTGATTGTAGAGTAGCTAGAGGAAGTCATAGGAGAGTAACACATCAAGACTTTTTATATTTAGTGGACCCAAAACATATATTTACGGTGAAATCTCGGTATTGAATTTTTGGGTGCATTACAATACGTTCTCTATTTACTATGTACATAGTATGTGTAGAGAAAGTAAAAATGTTCGTATATTACACTTTCACAGCAGGGGGTGACATGTGTCCCTAGTAATCCAGAGGGCCGAATTCGAATCGGAGCTTTCCCTTTTTGTTGATAGCATTGAGACTCCGACCTTAAGTGAGCACTCGAACCTCATCGCTTCATTTTTCCTTTTTTACTTTCTCTATACGTACTATCTACATAATATATAGAGAAGGTATTGCACTCCACCAAAAAATTCGATACCCAGATTTCACCGGAAATATATGTTTTAGGGTCTCCTGTATCCAAAAAAAGTATTTTCAGAAAAACGTCCGTGTGTGTGTGTATGTCCGTGTGTCCTTGTGTCTGTGAACACGATAACTCAAAAACGAAAAGTAGCTAAAATACCAAACTTGGTATTTAAGTTTAGTATCTTCCAGGGATGCGACACGAAGATTTTGAGAAAAATCCCCCCACCCCAAACTACCCTTTACATGGAACTTTTTTCGAAGAGTTTTATTTTCTTAAAAATGGTTCTAACGATTTTGATTAAAATATCATATATTAAAGATATTTACCTAACAAATAAAATATATATCTTCAATTTTCTGGGAGTAGCTTCTGAAGACCTGTTTATTCTGAATGAATTTTACTTAATTTGGCATAACTATTAAACCGTAAGAGATAGACAAAAATTTACCATACAAAACACAAGTTATGTCATATACATTTTTCTCGTGGAGCTTACCGTTTTCGAGGTATTCACTGTTATTAGTTTCAGTTGTGAAGTACTTATACTTTTCTCAGACGGGAGTGTCCGTTTTTCTTTTGTTCTACTCCTGGCCAAGAAAAGAAGCGATTTGTAATGACAATCGCATAACGACAGCTTTTAAAACATTTGACTATTGGTTTAGCCTAGTGTATTCTCTTATTTTCTTCCTATTTATATGGAACTAAATAATAAGAACATTGTGCTAATGAGTACCACGATTAGCAAGGTGCAGAAAGAAGAAGAATCTTATGTATGAAGTTTGTAGAACAGCTAGACAAAGGCATGTGAGTGTAACACATCAGAATTTTTTTTTGTAGTGTTCAACGCCCACTTTTACTGCTCTGGTGTCGCAGGCAATGATATATGAAGATGGAACCCCGGTGGAATGAGATGGCGGGGCAAACCGGAGAACCCGGAGAAAACCCGCCCCTGCGCCGCTTTGTCCATCACAAATCTCACATGCGGGTCGCTTGGGATCGAACACGGGCCGTCTAGGTGAGAAGCGAGTAGTCGAACCACTTGGCCACGGCGCGACCTATCTAAAGAACTGATAGAACTAAATAATGTGTAATACAATGAAACAAAATCGTATCTAAAGTAGATATACAATTTAGAGCATGTTATGAACACACCTTAACTCTTTTTGAGAGTGACATCGTAGTGCACCTTTTTCGCTTCTGCTTCACTAGCCAATAATTTGAAAGCGCAGCTCTTACATTCAGTGTAAGATTTTAGCGGCTAGCTACTGTTGCGCTATCTGTAATTGGTTAATGCAACAGTTATAATTTCCTAAGCTAAGAAAGCATGAAGCAATTTATCGAACCAATGGTCCGGTCACGCAATGTACTTTCAAATTCCATTCAACATGTTCTACAACAGGCGTCCCCAAAGTCTACTCACAGAGATCTCTGCCGCACTACGAAGGTGGCTCGTCTATTACCAAGGGGCCCAGATTCTATCTGGGTTCTCCGGCTTCCACAGCCACTCATTCCACCAATTTCTCAACATCACCTTTCCTTTTTTACTTTCTCTATACTTACTATGTATATACTGTATAGAGAAGGTATTGCACTCCACCAAAAAATTCGATACCGAGATTTTACAGAAAATATATGTTTTAGGGTCCCCTGTATCCAAAAAAAAAATTTTAACACGATAACTCAAAAACGAAAAGACGGTAAAATACCAAACTTGGTATTTAAGTTTAGTATATCTTCCAGGGATGCGACACGAAGATTTTGAGAAAAATCCCCCCACCCCCAACTACCCATTACATGGAACTTTTTTCGAAAATTTTGATTTCCTCAAAAATGGCTACAACGATTTTGATTAAAATTTCGTATATTAAACATATTTACGTGACAAATAGAATGTATATCTTGAATTTTCTGGGAATAGCCTCTGAAGAGCAGTTTATTCTGGATGAATTTTCCTAAATTTTGAATAACTGCTAAACCATAAGAGATGGGCAAAAACTTACTGCACAAAAAATGTAGAGCACATTAAAGCACACAATTTATGTTATATACATTTTTTTGTGGAGTTCGTCGTTTTTGTGACATTTTTTTTTTTTTTTTTTTTTTTTCTGCTATGAAAAACGTATACTTTTCTCATACAGAAACTTGTCAACTCCTATCCATATAAACAAAGGAACTTCATTGACATAGCAACCAGCCTTTGACTATCACTTTAACATACGGTTGTCCCTTATTTCGCTTCTACTTACAAGGAAGCGAGTAATACGACTATTTCTGCTAATTTTTTATGATTAGCATAAAGTAAATAGAAGTGTAAGCTTTTCAAGAATTATTTGTTGCAGGGATATAGAGAAAGTCATGTGAATGGTACACATCGGATTTTTCTTTTACGGGCCAACGGGACCATGCTAAGGATTTTTACGCCCGAAAAAACCCATCGTCCCCCGCCGGGTTTGAACCCGAAACCTTGGATATATGAAGTTAGGATGGTAACCCCACGGAGGGCAACCCTAGACATAGAAATTGCCGTGTTAGTTCTAGGGGCGTGCCAGTCCTACAAATACGATTACCTAACGATTAAGCCGATTACCTAACGAAACGAAACTACAAAGGACAGGGGACAGAGTCGCAGTGCTGCACTGTAAATACTTACCACGGTTCTCAGTGAATTTGTTAGAGTAGTTATGACACAAGAGTATTCAAATATACTTCACTGTCATATGCGACTAATTTTAACTGAGAACATAGAATCCGAGATCGTGAATGCCATCTTACTGTTTTCAATTTTGAAGAATTGTTCAGTTCCTGGAGTGGTATATTGCACGTTCCATCCCTATAGTACGATTATGAATTATACATTTTTACTTTATCTACAATGTACATAGGGATAGAGAAGTATTGTATTCCACCCAAAAATTCGATACCGAGATTGCTCCGGAAATACATTTTTAGGACCCCCTGTACCCAAAAACAGCATTTCCAGAAAAACGTCCGTGTGTGTGTCCGTGTGTCTGTGAACATGATAACTCAAAAACGAAAAGTAGCTAAAATACCAAACTTGGTATTTAAGTTTAATATCTTCCAGGGATGTGACACGAAGATTTTGAGAAAAATCCCCCCACCCCAAACTACCCTATACATGGAACTTTTTTCGAGAATTTTGATTTTCTTAAAAATAGCTCTAACGATTTTGATTAAAATATCATATATTAAAGATATTTACCTAACAAATAAAATGTATATCTTGAATTTTCTGGGAATAGCTTCTGAAGACCTGTTTATACTGGATGGATTTTGCTTAATTTGGCATAACTAGTAAACCGTAAGAGATAGACAAAAACTTACTATACAAAAAATTTAAGTCTTATTAAAATACACAAGTTATGTCATATAAATTTTTCTCGTGGAGCTTACCGTTTTCGAGGTATTCATTGTTATTAGTTTCAGTTGTGAAGTACTTAGAACAGCTAGAAAAAGTCATGTGAGTGTAACACATCAGATTTTTATCCATTATCACATACCTAAAAAATCTGATGTGTACCATTCACATGACTTTCTCCATATCCCTGCAACAAATAATTCTTAAAACGCTTATACTTCTATTTACTTTATGCTAATCAGAAAAAAATAGCAGAAATAGTCTTATTACTCGCATCCTTGTAAGTAGAAGCGAAATAACGGACAACCGTAGGTTAAAGTGATAGTCAAAATCTGGTTGCTATGTCAATGAAGTTCCTTTGTTTATATGGATAGGAGTTGACAAGTTCCAGTATGAGAAAAGTATACGTTTTTCATAGCAGAAACCAAAAATAAAGAATGTCACAAAAACGACGAACTCCACAAAAAAAATGTATATAACATAAATTGTGTGTTTTAATGTGCTCTACATTTTTTGTGTAGTAAGTTTTTGTCCATCTCTTACGATTTAACAGTTATTCAAAATTTAATAAAATTCATCCAGAATAAACTACTCTTCAGAGGATATTCCTAGTAAATTCAAGATATACATTTCATTTGTCAGGTAAATATGTTTAATATCCGAAATTTTAATCAAAATCGTTTGAGCCATTTTTGAGAAAATCAAAATTTTCGAAAAAAGTTCCATGTAAAGGGTAGTTGGGGGTGGGGGGATTTTTCTCAAAATCTTCGTGTCGTATCCCTGGAATATACTAAACTTAAATACCAAGTTTGGTATTTTACCGACTTTTTGTTTTTGAGTTATCGTGTTCACAGACACACGGACACACACACACACACACACACACACACACACACACACACACACACACACACACACACAAACACACACAGACCTTTTTGTGAAAATACTGTTTTTGGATATTGGGGACCCTAAAACATATATTTCCGGTGAAATCTCGGTATCGAATTTTTGGTGGAGTGCAATACTTTCTCTATACACTATGTACATAATGCGTATGGAGAAAGTAAAAACCATTAAGCTTCATTTACAATACCCACTAATATATGTTTAAAACTCGATGGCTTTATTAAATTGTACTCGTACATAGCTGTTAATATAAATAATGATCATATTTTTAGCAAAGATGATAATAATAGTAGTAATAGTAGACTAATACTTATACTAGTAACTTGTATATGCTTGGGTATGATAATCAGTATACTTTCACTTGATTCATGTTGTTAAAGCTACTTGCCTATATTGTTCCGTGCTGTTTTTTCACGCGCAATATAATGACGTCTTATATATCGCCGCAAACTCTTGGAAAAAATAAGGCACCTTAAATTTTCGTCAGAAACAGTGCAAAAAAAATGGTTTCTCCCATTTATTACTTTCTCTACATGTACCTACATTTCACAGGAAATACATGTTTTGTGAACCCATGAATCCAAAAAAATATTTTTATAAAAATGTCCGTGTGTGTGTCTTTTTGTCTGCCTCTGTGTGTGTGTGTGTGTGTGTGTGTGTGTGTGTGTGTGTCCGAGGGCAGCATAGCTGAAAAACGAAAAATCCGTTAAAAACCAAACTTGGTATTTGGGCTTGGTATCTTCCAAGGATGCGACACGAAGATTTTCAAGAAAATCTCACAACCCACAAATACCTTTTACATGGAAATTTTTTCGAAAATTTTGGTTTTACCAAAAATGGTTCTAACGATTTTGATTAAAATATGGTATATTAAAGATATTTACATGACAAATAAAAGTATATTTTGAATTTTCTGGAAATAGCCTCTGAAGTCTATATACTTTATGGTGAATGAATTTTACAGAATTTTCCATAACTGCTAAACTGTACGAAATGGACAAAAACGTTCTACACAAATAGTCTGGAGCACGTTAAAACGCATAATCTATGCCATATACATTTTCTTCTGATGTAATATACAGCAATACATCAATATTTGCTTTATTTTCAGACTAACAGTTTTACTTATAAATAGTAGTATGTTTTAGGTTGGTTAATACCTCTAGGTAGATATGACACACACAAGCTATAGATCTTTATTCACCCCCTGAACGCAAGTTGGTAGCAGAGAATGGGTAGGCCTTAACGTAACGAATGTTGTATCGGCACTTAGTTCAAATACGTTCTGCAAAGTCAACAATCCCGTACTATCTGACTTTCAGTCGGACTCTACCTATCCTATTCTTGTCCTACACACGTCTTGAGTGAAAAAACAATTAACCTAATACCAATTGACCATAATAGTTGGCTATACTATGAATCCAGGGACTTAAGTACTTACAACATTGTATGTCGCCATTGGGGTTGTCATCTCAAAATAATTTGAGAACATCTTGTTACCGGGAAACATGCGAGCCAGTTGAGAAGTTCAATGCTATACCGGCATGTTGCCATGGTAGCACAGTGGCAGAGCAACTGGCTAGAGATCGGGAGATCCGTGGTTCAAATCCCGGCCATGGCTTTGAATGTTTACTTTCTCTATACGCACTATATACATAGTATATAAAGAAGGTATTGCATTCCACCAAAAAATTCGATACCGAGATTTCACCGGAAATATATGTTTTAGGATGTATCCAAAAATAAGTATTTTCAGAAAAACGTCCGTGTGTGTGTCTGTGTGTCCGTAGGTCTGTGAACACGATAACTCAAGAACGAAAGGTAGGTAAAATACCAAACTTGGTATTTAATTTTAGTATCTTCCAGTGATGCGACACGAAGACTCTGAGAAAAATCCCCCAATCCCGAACTACCATTTACATGTAACTTTTTCAAAAATTTTGATTTTCTAAAAAATTGCTGTAAAAATGTTGATTAAAATATCGTATATTAAAGATATTTACCTGAAAAATAAGATGTATATTTTGAGTTTTCTGCAAATAGCCTCTGAAGACCACTTTAGTCTGAATCAATTTTACGGAACCTTGCATAACTGCTAAACCGTAAGAAATTGATAAAAACTTACCACACAACAAATGTAGAGCACCTTAAAACACACAATTTATGTTATATACCTTTTTTTCGTGGAGTTGATTGTTTTTGAAATATTCTTTGTTTTTGGTTTCAGCTATAAAAAATATACTTTTCTCATACTGGACTTTGTGAACTCGTGTCCATACAAATAAAGGAAATTCAGTCACATAGCAACCAGCTTTTGACCATCGCTTTACCTATGGTATTCCCTTATGTCGCTTCTACTTACAAGGAAGCAAGTAATAAGACTATTTCTGCTAATTTTTTTTTCTCGCTTTGCATGAAGTAATAGAGGCAAGTTTTTTAACAATAATTTGTTGCAGAGATGTTAGGAAGGTCATGTGAATGGAACATATAAGATTTTTCCAATTATGTCATATATTGAGATATACTACGGATAATCATTTCGAGGTGGAATCACCAGAAAACACCAAGCACTAACTAATTTGATTGCTAGAAACCTGCTAGACAAAGAGATAAAGCAACTAACACAGCAAAGTTGATATATGGTATTTATGAAGGTGCCGCTTATCAGAGGGTACCAACCTAACATTCTGTATAAACGCCACCTCCTCGTGGTCGTGGTTTAGTTGCTTCCCTCATGGCGACATCTGGAACATGAGTACAGCTTTTGTTAAAACGTTAAGCTTGAAGGCGGGGAACTGTGAAATGCAAACTGTCGATTGAATTGTGGCATAACTTTACAGTTTGTGCTATGTGGTTGCAGTTCACGTAAGTTGAATTTCATATCGGATTACATCACTATAACTCTTTTTGGATTAGGATTTCTAGAGTCTTGCCAATCCAACTACTCTCACATTTCCGTTCTGCCATTTCTGTTGAGTGATTTGCTGATGTCTAATCTTTCTATGTATATTATTTGATTTTTAATTTCTCTACAGTACTATATACGTAGTGTATAGAGAAGGTATTGCCTTCGATACCGAGATTTCACCGGAAATATATGTTACAGGATTCCCTGTAACTAAAAAAAGCATTTTCAGTAAAAGCTCCGTGTGTGTGTGTGTGTGTGTGTGTGTGTGTGTGTGAGAGAGTGTATGTGTGTGTGAACACGATTACTCAAAAACGAAAAGTTGGTAAAATACCGAACTTGGTATTTAAGTTTAGTATCTTCCAGGGATGGGACACGAAGATTTTGAGAAAAATCCCCCCACCCCAAAATATCCTTTACATGGAACTTTTTTTCTAAATGTTTTATTTACATGACTTTCCTAACATGTCTGCAACAGATTATTGTTAAAAACCTTATGCCTCTATTACATAAAAAAAATCTGATGTGTACCATTCACATGACTTTCTCTATATCCCTGCAAACATGTAATTCTTAAAAAGCTTATACTTCTATTTACTTTATGCTAATCAGAAAAAAATAGCAGAAATAGTCTTATTACTCGCATCCTTGTAAGTAGAAGCGAAATAACGGACAACCGTAGGTTAAAGTGATAGGCAAAATCTGGTTGCTATGTCAATGAAGTTTCTTTGTTTATATGGATAGGAGTTGACAAGTTCCAGTATGAGAAAAGTATACGTTTTTCATAGCAGAAACCAAAAATAAGGAATGTCACAAAAACGACGAACTCCACGAAAAAAATGTATATAACATAAATTGTGCGTTTTAATGTGCTCTACATTTTTGGTATAGTAAGTTTTTGTCCATCTCTTACGGTTTAGCAGTTATTCAAAATTTAGTAAAATTCATCCAGAATAAACTACTCTTCAGAGGCTATTCCCAAAAAAATTCAAGATATACATTTCATTTGTCAGGTAAATATGTTTAATATCCGAAATTTTAATCAAAATCGTTAGAGCCATTTTTGAAAAAATCAAAATGTTCGAAAAAAGTTCCATGTAAAGGATAGTTGGGGGTAGGGGAATTTTCTCAAAATCTTCCTGTTGCATCCCTGGAAGATACTAAACTTAAATACCAAGTTTGGTATTTTACCGACTTTTCGTTTTTGAGTTATCGTGTTCACAGACACACGGACACACACACACACACGGACCTTTTTGTGAAAATGCTTTTTTTGGATATTGGGGACCCTAAAACATATATTTCCGGTGAAATTTCGGTATAGAATTTTTGGTGGAGTGCAATACTTTCTCTATACACTATGTACACAGTGCGTATGGAGAAAGTAAAAATGAGCAAAAATAGTCATTTTACTTGTTTCCTTGTAAGTAGAAGTGAAATAAGGGAGTACCATAGGTTAAAGTGAAAGCCAAAAGCTGGTTGCTATGTGACTGATGTTCCTTTGTTTGTATGGACAGGAGTTGACAAAGTCTTTGTGTGAAACGTATAAGTTTTTAAGCTGAAAGTAAAAACAAGGAATATCTAAAAAAAAAAAACGATCAATTCCTTGAAAAACATGCATATAACACAAATTGTGTGTTTTAAAGTGCGTGCTCTTCATTTTTTGTGTGGTAAGATATTTTCCATCTCTTACGGTTTAGCAGTTATGCAAAATTCGGTAAAATACGTCCAGAATAAGGTAGTCTTCAGAGGCTATTCCCAGAAAATTCAAGATATACATGTTATTTGGCAAGTGCATATCTTAAATATAAGGGATTTTAATCAAAATCGTAAGAGCCATTTTTAAGAAAATCAAAATGTTAGCACTTTTTTCCATGGAAAGGGTAGTTGGGGGTGGAAGGATTTTTTTGAAAATATTTGTGTCGCATCCTTGGAAGGTAAGAATCTTAAATACCAAGTTTGGTTTTTAAGGGTCTTTTCGTTTTTGAGCTATGCTGCCCACAGACATTCACACATACACACATACTCTTACATTTTTCTGAAAATGCTTTGATTTTGGTTTCAGGGGGTCTCAAATTTCCTCGGTATCGAATTTTTGGGTGCAATACAATACTTTCTCTATACACTATGCACATAGTATGTGTTGAGAAAGTAAAAAGAATAAAATGGTTTTAAAATCTGCACCGCATGCCAGAAGAAATAATGTCCAAACAAATCCTGTTTTAAAAAACCTAGAGGACGAACGTCAATTGGACTATCCCCCTCAAAAGACAAGTTCAACAAATATAAGACTGGAACATTTGCCTAACCCGTGAATGAAAGAAGACGATTAGTGTTACTCTCCAAATTTATTTATCTATTTATTTGAAGCCAAAAAATGAGAATCTATTTCAAGTAATAAAAGCACGAATTACAAAGTATATAGTAAGCTGAATGAGAATCAAGTCTGACTTGCGTAACGTACACTTTACCCTGATCATGTGTCTGCTGTACGAAACTAGCACTATATCTTTCCAAATGTAATTTACATCAAAGGCGAATATAAATGCATTACGAGGGCCACTATTTATATTTTGAACCTTGGACACAATAATTACTGTATGTGCTACCTGGTATTTCCACTGGGAAAATTGTTGGCCATAACCTACTTAAGATATTTTATTATTAGAACGTCATTTTTGTTGTTTACAGTGACTTTAAAATTGTGTATCAGAGAAAAAATGGAATTAACTTGTAAAAATTGTCATGTGATGATTTATTATGGCTTGACATGGGTTATAAAGATAGGAGTGTACTGATTAACTTACTGCTACATTTGACGATGAAGTTTCATCCTTTGTTACTGTAAAACGCTAGTATAACGAGCGTAATCGTTGTCGCCGTTCGCTCATTGACGAAATTTGTGAAGGTTGTTCAAAATCAGTTGTGCAAACCTGATAGTCCAAGATCGTAATGCCACATATTATGAGATAGAAGTGGCATTAGTTCTGTCAGCATATATAAAATATTGCACGATCATTTAAGTCGTGAATAACGTTTGCTCTCGTGGATCCTGCTTAATTTGACACAATCTCAAAAGGATGCGCGTGTCGATTGATGCATACAAATACTCAAGAGATATGATAGTGAGGGTTTCAAAAGACGTAAATAAGATTTTAATAGGTTATGAATCAACAAGTTGTTCGCACTCGAAGCATTTCGAAACAAATGATCACCTGTTTTTTTACTTTCTCTATACGCACTATTTACATAGTGTAAAGAGAAGGTATTGCACTCCACCCAAAAATTCAATTCCGAGATTTCACCGGAAATATGTGTTTTAGGGTCCCCTGTATAAAAAAAAAAGCATTTTCAGAAAAAGGTCCGTGTGTGTGTCCGTGTGCCTGTGAACACGATAACTCAAAAACAAAAAGTCGGTAAAATACCAAACTTGTTATTTAAGTTTAGTATCTTCCAGTGATTCAACAAGAAAATTTTAAGAAAAATCCCGCACCCCAAACTACCCTTTACATGGAAATGTTTTCTAAAATTTTGATTTAATCAAAAATGGCTCTAACAGTTTTGATTAAAATTTCCTATATTAAAGATATTTACCTGACAAATAAAATGTATATTTAGAATCTTCTGGGAATAGCCTCTGAAGAGTTCTTTATTCTGGATGAATTTTACAGAATTTTGAATAACTCCTAAACCGCAAGCGATAGATAAAATCTTACGACACATAAAATGTAGAACACGTGAAAACACACAATTTATGTTATATACCTTTTTTTCATGGAGTTGATCGTTGTTTAGATATTCCTTGTTTTGGTTTCTTCTTTAACAAACTTTTCTCGCACAGGAATTTGTCAACTTCTGTCCACACAAACAAAGGAACTTCAATCACATAGCAACCAGTTTTTGACTATCACTTTGATCTATGGTGCTCCCTTATTTCGTTTCTACTTTTTAGGAAGCATGTTATAAGCCAATTTCTGCTAATTTTTTCTCGATTAACATGAAGTAAATAGAAGAATAAGCTTTCTAACAATAATTTGTTGCAGAGGTATAGTGAAAGTCATGTGAATGGAACACATTAGATTTTTTCAAATAAAACTGGTCATGTGGTAACAGAATCTTTAGAGGAACGTAAAACAGTCAGTTCTGAATAGTACATAACCTCTGTTTGCCGGAAGTCTTGGGTGAAATAAGGAACATAAACAAGTGTCATCGGATCGTTCATCTAGACAATGCGAGCGCTCAAACATCTTGTCTAACAACCAACTATTTGAACACTCAAAATTGATAACTCATCCGCAGTAGAGTTTTATTTTGTATCCAATGAATTGTTTTTGTTCCCGAAGATCAAAAATAAAATGTGTGGACAACGACTTTTGTCGGCAGAAGAAGACGTTGATGAGCTCAAAGACCATGTTTTGGAAGTGCCACAAGCAGATTGGAAAAACTGCTGCGACAAATAGTTCGAAGGCAAGTGCATTGATCATAAAGGAGAATATTCCGAGAAATATTGAAGCAATTTTTAATGAAACATTACTGTTGTGTGATTATTAGGCTGAGATAGTACATGTCTTGTCACGGGGCAAACAGTTATTCAGAAGGCAAAGATAAACCATAGCTAATAATATAAATTATATCAAGAAGGGAAATATAAATGTACATTGAAAATGGGAAAGGAAGAAAGATTTCAAACACGTATAAGCAGCTGAGTTGTCACGAGCTGGCGAACGACCCCGAAAATACCGTTAGAGGGTCGGGCGTTGAACAGAAGAGGTTGAGAAAACACTGCCCGAGGGAACAGAACGGGAAAAGAGGTGCTACCGCTGGTCAAGAGGACGTTTTTTGAGGCAATTGACGCAGGATATTAGTAGAGCTAAGATGTGATATTTGGACGCGTGGTGTGACCCTTGGTTGTGACGGAAATAATTAATGTTAATACAGACCAGAGTACGGACGAGATCACTACATCAAAATTAATAAATAATAATAATAATCGCGGTCAGGAAAGTAAAGGTTCACAGGAGAAGATTAGGAGGAATGCGTGTGTGTTCGACGGCGGATAAAGATCGAACTGACTGAATAAAGCACTTGTGTTGTACCACACCCAGAGAGAGCTTCCATGGTAGTAAAAAAAAATCCTGAGCTTGGGCACCCACAAATCTACACCATTCCGAATACCCAAAACCGAGATACGAACCCGTAATCACGTTACCGCCACCAGGCTCAAAATATATATAGTGCACCTGGTATCTCGTAGAACACCACAATTTTATAGTCACTTAAAATGTATGTAGCTAACTTACAGAATATAATTTAAAATTAATTTGGTACTGTGATTATTAACTTTTGAAAATAACATATGTTATTTAATGTTATTTCCTATACATCATCATCATCATCATCACCATCCATGGTGAACCACGCACAAATCATGCAGCCCTCACGATGTGAAACTTCTTCTGTAGTGAGGAGGTACTCAGCAGTCGAAAAAATCAAAGAACTGCACGTTGAATAGTAACGCACCTCTAGAAAATAAAGTGTGAAAAGAGCCCGAAGGAATATAATTAAAGTATACCAAATCCATTTATTGATCCCAAATACAATATGAAAAACCAATGCCCTCTCCGTGCAATGGAATCTTGCAGCCATAATCAGGCAGGACTCCCTCTTCATTGATTGGACCAGACTCGGTTCCACTCAAGTTGACCTAGTGCGCACACACTGGAGGGATTCAAAGCGACTAATGATCTAACCTAAGCCCTCTGATTATTGTGGTAGAACGGGAGAGGCCTCAGGAAAATTACTTGCACAAAACCTTGGTGATGCACTGGAATCCATCTTAATGATCTGGCTTCGAAGTCACGTTTAGTTACTAGGACAAAATCACTTCAGTTGTTCGTTCACATAGGTCTTCAGCATGACTAGCAAATATGTACACTAAGAGTTGAATTTATTTTCCTTAATACGGTGCAAACGAACTAAACATAATCTCAATTTTTCTTAGGGTTAGTTTAGTTGATATCAGTATTCAATGTCATTTCGAAACTGTTTAAACAGTTGGCTCTATTTTTTGAATACATAATGAGTAATCATTTAGCAAAATAATCTTAACATTAATCATAAATACTGTTTGAGAGTTTAGAATATTTTATTGGTCACCATTCTCTCTCTCTCACCCCCTCCTCTCTCTCTCTCTCTCTCCCTCTCTCTCGCTCTTTACGATAATTTAGTACACACAAATAATTATCTTAATTACAACATACCTAGGAAAATCTATAAAAATCTAATGTGTTACACTCACATGACTTTCTCTAGCTGTTCTACAAACTTCATACATAAGACTCTTCTTCTTTCTGCACCTTGCTAATCGAGGTACTCATTAACACAATGTGCTTATTATTTAGTTCCGTATAAGCAGGAAGAAAATAAGGGAACACACTAGGCTAAACCAATACGCAAATGTTTTAAAAGCTGTCGATATGCGATTGTCATTACAAATCGCTTCTTTTCTTGGCCAGGAGTAGAACAAAAGAAAAACGGACACTCCCGTCCGAGAAAAGTATAAGTACTTCACAACTGAAACTAATAACAATGAATACCTCGAAAACGGTAAGCTCCACGAGAGAAATGTGAATGACATAATTTGTGTATTTTAACAAGACCTACATTTTTTGTATAGTAAGTTTTTGTCTATGTCTTACGGTTTACTAGTTATGCCAAATTAAGGAAAATTCATCCAGAATAAACAGGTCTTCAGAAGCTATTCCCAGCTCTGCATTTTATTTGTTAGGTAAATATCTTTAATATATGATATTCCAACCAAAATCATTATAGCCATTTTTAAGAAAATCAAAATTTTCGAAAAAAGTTCCATATAAAGGGTAGTTTGGGGTGGGGGAATTTTTCTCAAAACCTTCGTGCCGCATCCCTGGAAGATACTAAATTTAAATAGCAACTTTGGTGTTTTAACTACTTTTCGTTTTTGAGTTATCGTGTTCACAGACACACGGACACACACGCACGGACCTTTTTCTGAAAATGCTTTCTTTGGATATAGGGGGTCCTAAAACATGTATTTCCGGTGAAACCTCGGTATCGAATTTTTGGGTGGAATGCAATACTTCTCTATCCCTATGTACATTGTACATATGGATGGGGCTAGAGAAAGTAAAAATGTCTTACATAATGCTTATTGAAATATTTTGGGATCCAGAAGGCTAATATACAGATTCTGAATTAGCGCAAAGTTTACTCAGGCACTTAATATTACACCTTACACATATGTATAGTATTGGAATAATGTTTACAATAAAGAAGGAAAAAATCTGATATGTTCCATTCACATGACTTTCTCTATATCACTGCAACAAATTATTCTATTTACTTCATCTAATGGAGCAAAAATTGGCAGAAATAGTCTTATTACATGCTTCCTTGTTAGTAGAAGCGAAATAAGGGGGTACCATAGGTTAAAGTGATAGTCAAAAGCTGGTTGCTCTGCGACTGAAGTTCCTTTGTATGGACATGAGTTCATAAAGTCCTGTATGAGAAAAGTATGTCTTTATACCTGAAAAAAAAACAAGGAATGTCTAAAAAACTATCAACTCCACGAAAAAATGTATATAACATAAATTGTGTGTTTTAATGTGCTCTTCATTTGTTGTGTGGTAGGTTTTCGTCCATTTCTTACGGTTTAGCAATTATGCAAAATTCCGTAAAATTGACCGAGAATAAAGTAGCCGTCAGAGGCTATTCCCTGAAAATTCAAAATATACATTTTATTTGTCATGTAAATATCTTTAATATACGATATTTTAATCAAAATCGTTAGAGCCATTTTTTAGAAAATTGAAAGATACTAAACTTAAATACCAAGTTTGGTATTTTGCCAACTTTTCGTTTTTGAGTTATCGTGTTCACAGACACAAGGACGGACCTTTTTCTGAAAATACTTTTTTGGATACAGGGGACCCTAAAACATATATTTCCGGTGAAATCTTGGTATCGAATTTTTGGTGGAGTGCAATACCATCGCTATACACTATGTACATAGCACGTATAGAGAAAGTAAAAAGTGCCCAAAATGTCCTATCATTCTAAGCAGAATCAGGCTGTCTTTTATTTTTCTATGCCTTCTATTTTTATTTTCTTTACATACACAATGTACACAGTGTATTTTACACAGAGAAGGTATTGCATTCCACCCAAAAATTCGATAACGATACTTCACCGGAAATATGTGAAACTCCCTGAATCCAAAACAGCATGTTTAGAAGAATGTTCGTGTGTGTGTTTACTGGTGTGTTTGTGTCTATAGCAGCATAGCTCAAAAATAAAAGCACGTTAAAAACCAAAAGTTTTTTTTGCTCAAAAAACTCTAAGGATTTCTATTATTTTATCGTATATTAAAGATATTTAAATAACAAATAAAATGTATATCTTGAATTTTCTGAGAATAGCCTCTGAAGACTTGTTTATTCTGGATGAATTTTGCTGAATATTGTATAACTGTTAAACGGAAGAGATAGACAAAACATTACTACGCAAACAAATCTAGATCCCGTTAAAATTCGTAATTTATTTCATATATGCTTCTTGTGTGAGTTTTTTTGAACTGATCATTTCTGACATATTCCTTCTTATTAGATTTAGCTTTAAAGTACTTATACTTTTCTCATATGGGAATTTGTCAACTCTTGGCCATTCAAACAAAGGAATTTCAATCAGAAAGCAACCCGTTTTTAAAAGATTTGACTATCACTGTAGCCTATGATATTCCCTTATTGTCTTTCTAGCGATAAAGAAACTGGGAATAAGACAGTTTCTCTAATTTTATCTCTATGAATATGAAGCTTATAGAAGAATAAGCTTTTTAGCAATAATTTGCTACAGAAATGTAGAGAACATCATGTGAATGGCACAGATCAATTTTTACAGATGCTATGGCGTGAAAATCTATGTTTACAAGAAATAACGGTATTGGTGCTCAAAATAAACAATAATTTAAACTTCAGATGCATAGAATGCACAAACTAATAATATTTGAAAAACAACTTAGTATTTTAAAATTAAAATATAATGTAAAGGTGCCTGAATAAATAAATTACATAAAAATTTAAAATAATTATATTTTAAATATAAATAGTATATTGTCTAAGGTAAAATATCAAAAGTTGCTCTATTTAATGCAATTTTAATATAAGAGGGTTCTAATGGATTTACTGTTGGTACAGACAATATATGTATAGGCCTTTTATAGTACTTAAGTAACATTATATAGTATTTGCATTTCATCCAAAAGTTTAATACTATGATTTCACCGGAAATGTTTTGAGAACTCCTGAATCGAAAATAAGCATTTTTGAAAAAAAGGCCAGTGTGTATCTGTGGACAGCATAGCTCAAAAACGAAAATACCCTTAAATACAAAACTTGATGTTTATTTTGAAGAAAATCTCCCCATCCCAAACTATAGTACACTTTATATCGAAGAATCTTCGAGAAAAACTGTATTACCAAAAATCATTATAACGATTTTGATTAAATTACCGTATGTTAACGATACTTACGTGAAAAATAAATTGTATATTATAATAATCTGAGAATAACTTCTGTAGTCCTGTATATTTTGGATGAATTTTGCTTAAACGCCACTCTGTAAGAGATAGACAAAAGCCTACTACACAATTTATGTTCTTAACATTTTTGTTGTGGAAGTTAATCGCTACCAAAATATTCCATGTTATTGTTTAATTTTTAAGATACTATTACTTTTCGCAGACAGGAAATCGACCGTGTTTCTTTTGTTTCACTTCTGGCCAAGCAGAGAAGCGAATTTCAATAACAATCAACATTTGACAGTCGTTTTAGCGTTGCTTTAGTTTGCTGCTACTTATAAGGAACTAAGTAATCAAATCATTCTGCTATGCTTATCTCGATTGGTATGGTGAAGAAAGAAGAATAATCTTTTATAAGGGTATCTTTGTAGCACAGCCAGAGAAACTCATATGAGTACAGCTCACCAGTGTTTTTTTTTTTATATTTTTCTTCTATTTGTGTTGGTAAAAGTTTGTAACTAACAATGGAAAATGGTGATTCAGATCATGAAAAAGATAATGTTTAGAATAAACGTGACCCAATGTACGGACATATGAATACGTCACCTTTAACATGGTGCATATTTTAATTTCCTGTGCTGTGATGGCAGTGTGTGCGGTAGAACGTCACCTTATTCCATACTCATAGAGGGTTCTGGAAGGGTCGCAAAATAAATCTTCCAGCAGGTAGCTGAAATTAACCTGGTTATAACCGTCTCCAGTGGGTTTCGTTCTGCTGCTTGCTTTACACGATTTAAGAAACCAGTGCTGAAAACAGCTATAATACATTCCTTTGAGATTCTGGCTTATTAGATTGAGTATGAACATAGATAAGATATTTCTTGATTCAATTTATCAATTTATGCTACGTTGTGAATTTGAACTTTAAACCAATCCTAGAAAAAACTTATGCATTGTGTGGCATAAATTCCCCACTCCAACTACGCTTTACATGGGAAAAATTTAGAAAATTTGGATTTTCTAAAAAATAACTATGTATTTTAGCTATGCCATTCACACTTACACACAGGCTTGCACACACGCATGCATACTGACACACAGAGGGACGCACTTTTTTTGTAAATATTTTTTTTACTTCAAGGACTTCAAAACATGTATATTTTGTGAAATTTAAGTATCTCATTTTTTGGTCTAATAAATGACCCTCTCTACCTAAAATGTACGTTATTTGTGTGAATATATACGGTAAAAAAAAGGTAAATGGTGTGTTATTTATGGACGCTCTTTAACTGCTGTGGTTCTCAGCGTCCCATTCTAAATTGGGCGTGAAAGACCGCTTAATTTTGCTCAGAGGCCTCTCTATCAGGCTTGAGGTTCTTTTATGTGCCGTAAATCTACGACACGGGACCCACGGCTTTACTTCCCTTCCGAAGGAAGTCATGCTAAGGATTTTTACATCCGCAACCTTGGGTATATGAAGTTAGCAAGGTAACCATTACACCATATATGATAGAAAAAGGAAAAGCTAACATGTGGTTTTGCTACAATTTCATAATATGGCATAATCAATTTGTGCCCTGAGGATAAATTATAACAATTATAGTTAAGGATAAATCATCTGTGCAATATGATCAAAATTGTGAAAATTTGAAAAAAAAACTTTTTTTGTAATAAAAATATGAATTTTCAATTTTATTTAAATATATCGCGTTTTCCGACTGACACATTTAAACTATCAAATATCTTAAGCTGCTGACAGCCGCGTGCTTAATAGGAACTTCAAACTTTAAAATTAGTTTTCTCGTAAATCTATGTTTATAGTGTATAGATTAGGTATTGTCTTGCACCAAAAAAGTCGGTATCGAGATTTCACTGGAAATAATGAATTGTACACCTGAATCCAAATAAATAAATAAACCAAAATAATTATTAGAAAAAATGTTCTTATGTGTATGTGTGGGGGGAGGGGTAGCATAGCTCAAAAACGAAAAATAAGTTAAGTACCAAACTTCTATTCAAATGCATTATCATTTAAGGATGCGACACGAAGATTTTCAAAAAAAATTCCCCACCCCCAACTAGCCTTTACATGGGAAAATTTCGAAAATTTTGATTTTCTAAAAAATGTCTAACAGTTTAATTTGAAATATATTATGTTTAAGATATTTACATGACAACAACTTTATGGAAATATCCTTTGAAGTCCTCTCTATTCTGAATTTTCCATAACTGGCAAACTGTAAGAGGTAGATAAAAACTTATACACAATAAGAATGTAGATCTCTTAAAATTCACAATAAATGTCATATTCATTTTTCGGGGAGTTGGCCATTTTGGAGATATTCCTTGTTAGTGGTGTCAGTTTTAAAATACAGTTTTTCTCATACAGGAATTTGCCAACTGATGTCCACGCAAACAAACGGATTTCAAACCCATAGTGACCACATTTTAAAATATTTGACTGTCGGTTTAGTCTAGTATATTTTCTTATATCGCTTCTATTATACAAAACTAAGTAATAAGAGCACTTCTGCAAATGTTTATCTCGACTAGCAAGAAGCAGAACAATAAGCTCACTAACAATAATTTGTTATAGACATGCAGAGAAATTAATTGGAATGGAACAAATCAAAATATATGTAAACTAATTAGTTTTAAAAATATTGCACTACCTCACAAAAGTACCTATATTGCAACAATACCATTTTTACTTTCTCTACATGTACTATGTACATAGTGTATAGAGAAGGTATTGCACTCCACCCAAAAATTTGATACCTAGACTTTACCGGAAATATTTGTTTTAGGGTTCCCTGTATCCAAAAAAAAAAGTATTATCAGAAAAAGGTCCGTGTGTGTGTGTGTCCGTGAACACGATAACTCAAAAACGAAAACTGGGTAAAACACCAAAAGTGGTATTTAGGTTAAATATATTCCATATACACGAAGATTTTGAGAAAAATCCCCCTACCTCAAACTACCCTTTACATGGAACTTTTTTCGAAAATTTTGATTTTCTCAAAAATGGTGCTAACGATTTTGATTAAAATATCGTATAATAAAGCTGTTTACCTGACAATAAAAATGTATATCTTGAATTTTCTGGGAATAGCCTCCGAAGATTACTTTATTCCGGATGAATTTTACGGAATTTTGAATAACTGCTAAACCGTAAGAGATGGACAAAAACTTACTACACAAAAAATGTAGAGCACGTTTAAACACATCATTTATTTTATATACATATTTTTCGTGGAGTTAATCGTTTTGAGACATTTCTTGTTTTTGGCTTCTGCTTTGAAAAATATACTTTTCTCATATAGGAGTTTGTCAACTGCTGTCCATACAAAAAAAGGAGTTTCAGTGACATAGCAACCAGCTTTTGACTATCACTTTAACCTATGGTACTTCCTTTTACAGGAAATACAAATGAAAATGAACATTCGGAGGCATATTTATTTAGTTTTTACTAAATATGCAGGTATTACTACAATGTTTTAAAACTAACATTGGTATTTCAGATAATACTACAGAACCAAACCCATTTTCAGGGTATCTCTAAAACGAAAAATACACAAAATACCTAGGCTGACAATCACAAACTGTTCCAAATACTTTCAGTTGAAAATAAAATTAGGTTTAATCTTCATAACTTTACAAACTTCTCAATATCCACTTGATAAAGTGTTTCCGACATGAAACTTAGTCCTGAAACATTCTCTAACCACGAAGAACAATCGATAACATGTTAGGAGTTCAAGTATTTTGAAATTGTATTTTGTTATCTTTTTGTGTTTTGAAAATTTCCTTTATTGTTTAAAGGCTTAGTGAAGTTTCTTTTTTTTAAAATAATTAGAACGAAAATTAAGGATCAAATACTGAAGAACGCGTAAAATAAACTTTCGTTTGTTCTACATTCGTATACCTTTCTGTTTACACCTAAAATTATTAGACAGTGACAAACACTGAACTAACTTTGCACCTCGATGGATAATACATAGATAAGAAAAAAAAGTGCACGTAGACTGTGGGAGTCAAACCGCTGACGCGCTGGAGGTAACCAGGGAACAGGAAATTATTAACCAGTTGATCTACAATCATTGCGAACACTTGCTGTGTTAAAACTTGTAGGTATACAGGAGTTAATAAGCGCATGTTTTTGGAATGGACGTAACTATTGCTGCCAAGGTCTATATTCCGATGAAGAGCAAGCTAGATTTGCATGGTTACTAAATGGCCGACAAGCATGGTAATTTTGACCTTATTACTTTCAGAGTATGAAGTGTTGCCTATCTCCAAAAATAATAAGGATCAGATAAACCACCTTGTACGTATATATCGTGACCCTAAGTGACTACAACGCACAGCTTCACGCACCGGTGCTAGAATGTTTGATTTATCAATCATCTGTTCACCTCTATGGGAAGCACCTATCTGGCAGGGATTCTGCGGTGCGTTACCATCTCATCGCGTTGCACCCTGCAGGGTTGATCGACCAAATCAATGTTGCACGCTACTACTACGAATACACGTAGACTTGAGGGCCAGAAATGAAAATACCCTGGCGGCCTCCTGCTTGACCTTATATTGATCTCAGGCAAGGAAAACAAACACGAAGAGCAAAGACCGTAAGTTTCAGGGGGATATTGTCGTTCCTACCCGGTCAAGGTCGCTCGGGGCCACAGGTGTTTTCCGCGTTTTGGGGATTTGGGGGATTTCCGTGAAGCCTCGGGAAAAGTAGCGGCTAACATTCTCATCGATATTACCTCAATGAAATAGGTATCACGTGGTGTGTGGCATATTGACAATGAAGCCAGGGTACTTATATTGTAATATGTGCTTATAAGCTCTGAAAACACGTAAGGTAGTTGATGAAGCTGGTAGGCGGATTTGCCCATTAAGCGGGAGACCGGATACATCTTTTGGCATATTGCGTGCCGATTGAGGATATTAGGAAAAAATTACTACCGGAAGTATTTTTAGCTTTAAACAGACGAAGATCAGCATGCTGGGATTTGATTCTAAACAGCCAAAAACTGGCCAAGCCTTGGCACATACTTAATAGAAGTTCATGCACTAAGAAATAAAATATTTGTATAAATATTGTATAGACTTAATTGGTGTTTGAGTAATCCATATGTATGAATACGTGGTGTAGCTGTGAGTGCAAGTGTGTGTGTGTGTGTGTGTGTGTGTGTGTGTGTGTGTTATATCAGAGTGTTCTTTCTTTTATTGTTCTATGGCTCGGTTGTCCTAGCACGCGAGCATATGTATGTGTTTGTGTGTGTATTTCTAAGATATATAAAATGGATATGTAACTAATATTATAAATTCAAGTATTTTTCGACAGCATGTACGGCCACCCGACCCATGCAACTGTGTGACGCAAATATTGTATTATTGTAAAATTAATAACAATAATAATAATAATAATGATAATAATAAAATACTACCACTACTATAATATTCCAAGGGGTAGATTACTGTGCTAAACTGTTTCAAAGAAAATAATAGTCAATGACCAAAACCCCTTCCTTAATCTTATAGAAGTATTAAAGGATTCTATTTCACGAATAGTTCTCTTGCCTTAATATAAATTCTCTTCTTGGAGTCACGCAATTTATAAAAATAATTATAACCAAAAAGCATGAAAAAATAATACAATAATAATAATTGAGCACAAACAAAAATAAATAGCCAACTGCACTAAGAAAATGCATATAACATAATTTGTGGGTTTTAATGAAATCTATACTTTCTGAGTTGTAGGCTTTTTTCTATCTCAGAGGGTTTATCATTCATGCAAACTTCAGAGATCTTCAGAGGCTATTCTTAGAAAATTCAAGGTATATATTTTATTTGTAATGCAAATATCTTTAATATATGGTATTTTAATAAAAATCGCTAAACCTATTTTTGAGAAAAACAACACTTTCAAAAATGTTCCACATATAATATTTCCAGCGTAGCATGAGGACGGACATTTTCTTGAAATATTCTTGTTGAATCCTTGGAGGATACTTAATTTAAATACCAAGTTTCGTATTTAAAGGTCTTTCGTTTTGAGCGTATCCACTAGCACACATACGTGCACCTGCGATTTTTTTCTGAAAATAAATTTGGTAGTGGATTAATTTTCGGTGAAATCTAGGTATGACAGCTAAGTGTTTTCTATCTGCTATCTATATTGTGCATACGTGCTCTGAAAGCAAATGGTATTATTATACTGCAATAGTAAGTCGAAAAGGCACAACTGTGTATGTTCGAGGCAATTATCCGATTGTTTTACACTGACACACACAAACATGCATTTATATAATATTTTTACTTTCTCTATTCATACTATGTACATAGTGTATAGAGAAGGTATTGTATTGCACCCAAAAATTCGATACCGAGATTTCACTGAAAATATATGTTTTGAGACCCCCTGAATCAAAAAAAAAAGCATTTTTAGAAAAATGTTCGTGTGTGCCTGTCTGTAAAGGTGTGTGTCTGTGAGCAGCATAGCTCAAAAACGAAAAGATGGTTAAAAACCAAACTTGGTATTTAAGTTAGGTATCTTTCAAGAATATGACACGAAGGTTTTCAAGACAATCTCTCCACCCCAAACTATCCTTTATATGGAAAAATTTCGAATATTTTGACATCTTAAAAATGCCTGTAACACTTTTGATTAAATTGTCTTATATTTAAGATATTTACTGGCCAAATAAAATGTATATCTCGAATTTTCTGGAAATAGCCTCTGAAGACTACTTTATTCTCAATGAATTTTCCGTAATTGTTAAACCGTAAGAGATGGACAAAAACTTACCAAATAGAAACTGTAGAGCACATTAAAGCACACAATTTATATATATTTCGTGGAGTTAATCGTTTATCCTTGCTTTTGCTTTCAGCTTTGAAAAACTTACACTTTTCTCATACGGAATTTGTCGCTCCTGTCCATACAAAGAAACTTCAGTCACAAAGCAACCAACTTTTGTCTATCACTTTAACCTATGGCATTCCCTTATTTCGCTTCTACTTACAAGGAAGCAAGTAATAAGACTATTTCTGCTAATTTGTTTACGTTTAGCATGAAATAAATGGAAGCACAAGCGTTTTAACAATAATTTATTGCAGAGATGTAGACAAAGTCATGTGAATGGAACACATCACATTTTTTTTTAAGTTATAATAAAGGGAAAGTGAGAATGACGTTGGCCACATTTGGTATGAACCAGAGATGCTCTTTTCATATTATTTAAGAGAGAGGTGATTTCTGTTGAAGTGTCAAAACATTAAGTGTTACAAAGTGGATTAATTGGGCATCGCATTTATTTCATTTATCTGTTTCTGTAGGCTTCTTTCTCCTGGTGACAAACAGTGAATTTAAAAAAAGGTTTTATTCTTTAAAGGTAAAAAACAAAAACCTGATGTGTTCCATTTACATGAATTTCTCTACAGCTATACAACAAAATATTGTTAAAAAGCTTATGCTTTTATTTATTTCATGCTAATCAATAAAAAATTAGCATAAATAGTCTTATTACTTATATGCGTAAGCTTTCACGGCCGGTGTTCATGGTTTTAAGATTTAAAATTTTCGGGCTGTTTTGCCGTGGTCTGTAGGTCTGTATATGGAACGATTTGAAAAACATGCACTGGCAACTGCGACTAAAAAACCGTCCGTTTGGCTTCGTTACACTGACGACGTCTTCGCTATATGGCCTCACGGAGAAGCTGAACTCCAAAAATTCCTAGATCACCTGAACAGCCAACACGCATACATCCAATTTACAAAAGAATTAGAGTCCGGCGGTCAGATTGCTTTTCTCGATGTATTGATAACTAGGAAAAACGACGGAAGATTCACGTGTGCAGTGTACAGAAAACCTACCCATAGGACCGATATCTTAGTAAACAATCCAACCATCATCCCAAACAGAAAAGAAGCGTAATCAAAACACTAGTGGAACGAGCTAAAGGAATCTGTGATCCGGAACATTTACCACAAGAATTAAAATATCTACAAAAGACGCTACTGTATAATGGGTACACTAAAAAGGATATCGATCGAGCAATACGTCCCAGAAAGATCAACACCAGACCTAGGGAGGCATCGACATATAAAAATAAAGTATTCTTGCCATATATAAAAAACATAACTGATCGTATCGGCAAGATTTTAGAGAAACAACGCGTGAAACCTATATACATGCCGACAGCTAAAATAAAACAGTACCTCAAATCAGCTAAAGACCGACTCGATCTACTTTCAAAATCTGGGGTTTTCAAAATCCCGTGCACATGTGGCCAAGTTTACATCGGCACTACAAAGCGTAGCATTAACACACGCATTACAGAACATAAAAGAAACTGCCATCTCGGACAAACAGAAAAATCAGCCGTGACACAACATGTTTTATCTTTGGATGACCACCGTATGCAATATGATAAGGTAGAGCTTATAGCTACGACTAAAAATTATTTTCCCCGTTTATACAGAGAGGCCATTGAGATTCATAAGAACACCAACAACTTCAACAAAGACGAAGGACTTAAATTAAACTCCACCTGGTTCCCTATACTTTCCCAGCTCCGCAACCTCCAGGCCAAATAAACAAGCCAGAACCTGTCCACTTGACCCCGCCTACCAGTGCCCGAGTATATATACTGGCTATATAACCCGCACCCTATTCAGAGACACCTCTGTCTGCCTCATCCAAGAGTGGTGCGAGCGTTGGCGATTGTCCATAAATCCGGAGAAAAGCCACGCTATTCTCTTCACCAAGCGCCGCTTTCCCGCAAACTTCCCCACATTCACGTACCTCAGACGAAGGATACAATGGACCAACACCATCACCTACTTGGGGGTGAAGCTTGACAGGGGCGTCACTTTTAGGGAGCACATCAGGGGGCTATGGTGCCGGGGCAATGGGGCTGCGGCCTCACTGTACCCGATGCTGAGGTCCTCGATGACGGTTCCCCTTAAGTTGCGCCTTTTGAGGGCTCTCATAATCCCCTTGTTAATCTACGCCTGCGAGATCTGGGGCATGGCGGCAGACTCCAGTCTGCTGTTGCTTCAGCGGGTACAGAATAGGTGTCTTCGGGCAATCTATTCTGTGCCTCGAGGCTTTCCAACGAGACTCCTGCACGAAGCCTCTGGTCTACCATACCTGGAGGACGAGATTAGGCGTCGGGCAACAAAATTCAACGAAGAGTTACCATTACATCGGAGCGCCCTCGTTAGGTCTCTTGGGGATTACGATCCCACGAACCGCCGCTTCAGGCGATACCGGCTTCCCCGCATGGCTTGCGGGCATCCCCGGTAACGAAGGAGCACCACCAACAGCTGCTACGGCTAAGCTCCTTATAATCCTTCAAGAGTTTCTTGGATTCAAAATTATAATCTCAAAAGAAACATTTTGATAAAAACACACCAGCGGTGCACCATTAAGGCAACCGTCGAGGAGCAATATTTGCCTCCTCCTGTCACTCCACAACCCCAAAACACACCCGCCATTCTACAAAACCCACAATCCCGTCAGAACGTGGTTAAGTTCTCTCCGAGAACAGGGACACGTCTAACACACCTCGGGCTGCCCTCAGCCTGCCAATTACACTGGACTGGACTGATGTAATTCTTTCCGAGTTAGCGACGTGAGTGCATTGCCTCTGAAGATGTCCCTCACAGACAGGGACGAAACGTTAGGTAGAAATATTTTAACTAAACATATTTTAACCTACAGACCATGGCAAAACAGCCCGAAAATTTTAAATTTTAAAACCAGTCTTATTACTTGCTTCCCTGTAAGTAGAAGAGAAATAACGGAAATAAGTTAAAGTGATAGTCAAAAGCTGGTCTATGTGACTGAAGTCCCTTTATTTGTATGGACAGGAGTAGACAATTTCCTGTATGAGGTAGGTTAAGTTTTTCAAAGCTGAAACCAAAACAAGGAATATCTCAAAAACTATCAACTCCACGAATAAAATGTATGCAACCTAAATTGTATCTTTTAAGGTGCTCTGCATTTTTGTATGGCAAATTTTTGTCAATTTCTTACCAAGAAGCTGAGATCTGAGGAGGCTGCCAATAGAGAAGGGGGGGGGGGGAATAAGATCAACTAAACAAAAGTGACTACAATGTTCTACATACATATATATTATGTCATACTTAGGTCACTGTTGTATATATTATGTGTATATATGTCTTTTAAGTGTAATTATCTATTATAAGAGGGTGCATTTATGAAGGTGTACTCTGTGCTGTAAATTTAAATTGTTATATTTGCATATCTTTACTTTATTTTCGGATTCACTCTTAATTTTTATTGTTGTTTAATATTGCTTTTGACTGTGTATTTCCTTTGTATTTTTATTTTCGTGTTTACTCTTTTAATTCTTTGTTGTGGTTGTTGTTTTAATATTGCTTGTAATGTGTATTACAAAAGCACGTACGGTCTGTGGACCCGTGCGACTGTTGAAATTCTATGTATGATATTGCTATGTTAATAAATACACTTATTCATTCATTCAATTTCTTACGGTTTAGCAGTAATGCAAAATTCCGTAAAATTCACCCAGAGTCTTCAGAGGATATTCCCAGAAAATTCTAAATATGCTTATTATTTGACTGGTAAATATCTTTAGTATACGATAGTTTAATCAAAATCGTTAGAGCCTATTTTGAAAAAATAAGAATTTTCGAAAAAATTTCCATGTAAAGGGTAGTTGGGGGTAGGAGGATTTTTCTCAAAATCTTCGTGTCGCATCCCTGGAAGATACTAAACTTAACTACCAAGTTTGGTATTTTACCAACTTTTCTATTTGGAGTTATCGTGTTCACAGGCACACGGACCTTTTTCCGAAAATACCCTTTTTGTATACAGGGGAACCTAACACATATATTTCCGGTGAAATCTCGGTATCGAATTTTTTGGTGGAGTACGATATCTTCTCTATACACTATATACGTAGTACGTATAGAGAAAATAAAAATACATGGGACGAATCTTATTTTCAGCCTACTAGGTGAAGATTCGCTTACAAAAGCCGTCTATCCGTTCTCCTTTAGCATGATTTGCTCTTCAAGTTTGGGATTTGCTACAAATTTTTTCAGTATACATCAACTAAAAACATCTGATGTGTTCCATTCACATGACTTTCTCTATAAATCTGCAAAAAAAGTTATGTTAGAAGGCTTATGCTTCTATTTACTTCATGGTAATCAAGAAAAAATTAGCATAAATAGCCTTATTACCTGCTTCCTTGTAAGTAAAAGCGACAAAAGGGAGTACTTTAGCTTAAAGTGATAGTCAAAAGCTGCTTGCTATGTGACTGAAGTTCCTTTGTTTGTATGGACAGGAGTTGACAAGGTTTTTAAAGCTGAAACCAAAAAACAAGGAACATCTAAAAATCGGTCAACTCCATGAAAAAAATGTATATAACATAAATTGTGTGTTTTAACGTGTTCTACATTTTTGTGTAGTAAATTTTTATACATCTCTTACGGTTTAGAAGTTATGCAAAATTCCGTGAATTTCATCCAGAATAAAGTAAGCTTCAGAGGTTATTCCCAGAAAATTGAAGATATACATTTTATTGGTCAAGTAAACATCTTTAATATACGATATTTTAATAAAAAAAACGTTAGCGCCATTTTTATGAAAATTAAAATTTTCGAAAAAATTTCCATGTAAAGGGTAGTTGGGGATGGGGGATTTTCTTGAAAATCTTCGTGTTATATGCTTGGAAGATACCAAACTTAAATACCAAGTTTGGTATTTAACGGTCTTTTCGTTTTTGAGCTATGCTGTCCACAGACACACACACACGCACACACACATGGACCTTTTTGTAAAAGTGCTCTTTTTTGGATTCAGGGGGACCCAAAAATGTATTTCCGGTGAAATCTCGGTATAGAATTTTTGGGTTGAATGCAATACCTTCTCTATACACTATGTACATGGTACGTGTAGAGAAAGTAAAAAGTGACAAATGTGAATTTTAATCAGTACCATGTTTTCGCGCAGTAAGTGTTCGTGTATTCTTTATTGCTTCCCAATTATAAGAGTACATTACAAATAAAACACTCGCAGTAAACTCAGGATATGGATTTTTATTCATGTCAGTATTCGAAACGTATAGACTAGATTACCGAGTGGAGGGGATTCCACAGTGCTATTGTATGTCAGACCCCTGGGTGGAAGTGAGAGATGAAGGGTGACATCAGGATTGCCGAGTAAGTGCGAGGCCAAAGTGGGATCTATGCTGGTAGTTCTTCCTCCCTCCACTAGGTTTCGCCAGTCAATCGCCAGCCCATACGGGTTTCGACACCCGTCTCTCCTGCTCGGACAGACGAACGTCATGCCACCCCAGCGGAGAGAACAGCAGTTACAAAGCGAAATGTCATCACCTCGGCCGCCGATACTTCTACTAGGAATTACCAGATTGAAAGATGAAATGAACAAATTTGAAGGAACCGGAAATTTGGGGGATGAAAGAAACCTCATCAATATTTGCCTGGTGACCCTGAAAAACCCCATAGGTCAGGAAGAGCGGCCGCGAGAACCGAACACAGACCTCCCTATTGTGAGCCTTCACGTTGCCGCTCGGTATTTCAAATGGAAAATAATTTAATAAAATTCGTTAGGGCTAATTATGAGAATATAAAATATATAAGAATATTCAAATTAAACATTTGTTTTGGTTAACTATTTTGATCTTTTCCCTTTAGTATCTAAAAGGTAAAGAAGCGTGTTTGCAGCCAAGTTGCACAGAGGAGTGGAAATTGAATATGATATGCACTAAGCTAATATTGTAATATATCGCTGGCCAGATGGAAGCATTTAAACTGGCCTTTAAAATTTAAGGACCATTTTCTGCTTAAATAAAAGTAAATAGGACAAACATTCGGACACGTACCTCTTATTTATCATCTAGATTACCCCGAACAATATGGATGTCCCAAACGCTGTGACCTCCCTTGTTAGTGGGACAGCAAACAAATTAATCTGGTTGACTACTCAGAGAATACAACAAATACAAAAAACAAAATTAAAAATCTGATGTGTTCCATTCACATAACTTTCTCTACATCTCTGCAACAAATTATTGTTAAAAAGTTTATTATTCTATTTACTTCATGCTGATCGAAAAAAAAAATAGCTTCCTTGCTTCCTTGTAAGTAGAAGCGAAATATGACAGCATCATAGGTTAATGTGAGTCAAAAGCTACTTACAAGGTGACTGAGTTACTTTGTTTATATGGACACGAGTTGACAAATTTCTGTATGAAAAAAGTACAAGTTTTTCAAAGCTGAAACCAAAAACAAGAAATATCTCAAAAACGATAAACTCCTCGAAGAAATGTTATATAACATACATTGTGTGTTTTAATGTGCTCTACATTTTTTGTGTCATTTTTTTGTACATTTCTTATGGTTATGTAAAATTCATCCAGAATAAAGTAGTGTTCAGTAGCTATTCCCAGAAAATTCAAGATATACGTATTATTTGTCAGGTAAATATCTTTAATATATGATATTTTAACCAAAATCTTTCCATTTTTGAGAAAATCAACATTTTCGAAAAAAGTTCCATGTAAAGGGTAGTTGGGGGTGGAGGGATTTTCTTGAAAATCTTCGTGTTGCATTCTTGGAAGATACCAAACTTAAATACCAAGTTTGGTATTAAACGGTCTTTTCGTTTTTGAGCTATGCTGTCCACAGGCACACACGCACACACGGACCTTTTTCCAAAACTGCTTTTTTTGGATTCAGGGGGGCCCAAAACATGTATTTCCGGTGAAATATCGGTATCGAAATTTTGGGTGCAATACAATACCTTCTCTACACACTATGTACATAGTACGTATAGAGAAAGTAAAAATGTAGCAGCTTTAAAACAATTTTTTGCATGTAAAATCTTATCTGTATGGTTCCATTTGTAAAATTCTGATATGTCCCACTTAGATGACTTTTTCTGCATCTCGGTAACAAACTATTGTTAAAAAGGTAATTCTTCTATCTATTCATGCTAACCGAGACAAACAATTGGTATTATTGCTTGCTTTCTGATAAATAAGGGACTACATTAGGCTAAAGCGATTGTCAAATCTTCTAAAAGCTGGTTGCTATGTCAATGAAATCTGTTTCTTTGCATTGCCGAGAAGTGACAAATTCCCATAACTGAAAAGTTTTAAGTATTTGAAACAGAAACCAATAAAAATGAATGTCTCAAGCTATGAAAATATGTATATGATATAAACGTGTTTTAACGACATCTACATTTTTTGTAGTAAGTTTTTTTTTCTATCTCTTACGGTTTACCAGTTATCCAAAATTCAGCAAAATTCATTCACAATAAAGAAGCTATACCCAGAAAATGCAAGACATACATTACATTTTTTTAAATATCGTTTAATATACGATATTTTAGTCATGGGCGCTAGAGCTATTTTTGAGAAAAGAAACATTTTCGAAACACTTTCCATGTTAGGGGTAGTTTGGGGTGGGAGGATTCTCCTCAAAATCTTCGTGTCGCATTCTTGAAATATACGTAACTTAAATACCAAATTTGGTACTTTACCGAATTTTCGTTTTGAAACACCCGACTCTCTCTCTCTCGCACACGCACATGCATACGCATACGCACATGCACACACTTTTTTAAAATGGGGTCCTATAACCTGAATTTCCGATGGTATATCGGTATCGAATTTTGGGTGTAGTGCAATACTTTCTCTACCTACGTACCATGTACTATGTAGAGGAAGTAAAAGTGTATCTCGTTCACAGTGTACGCACTTAAACAGCTGCGCAGCGAAGCAGGAAATAATTGCCATCCAAACACAGTATAAAAGCCATATCGCGACCGCTTGTTCATGCAAATGAATGTTTTTCCTATCTGCAATTACAAGAACGTAACGAACGATGGTTCTGCAACTACATGCTTTAACTTTCCAGACACTAGGGAGGTAAAAACAACTTGGGGAATACGGTGAAAATGTGGTTATTGCGGCATGTAGCAGCTGCATGTCACAAGATAAAAACAACAGTGATTCTGCTGAAATTCATTTCAGCTATGAACTATTTGCAGTGGCGCATCTGGCCTACTGGCTTCTAACCTAGAGGGAGTAGAGGTAGGGGCACAAGTATTTCACATACTCGTAAGGTGAAAACAATTTATGAGTTCTAATCTTAATAATTTTCTCTGCGCGTTCGGCAACACATTACTCTTACAAAAGCTTATTCTTCTATCTGATTCTCATTAATCGTGACTCGTTTTACGGTGAGAAATGGTTTTGTTACTCTTTTCTACCGAGCCAGGTGCCTCAGGCGTTTCGTCTGGGACTGGCATTTGAGAGGTAGACCACGCACTCTGGGTATTTCCGTGGTTTTCCTAGGGCCGCATAGACGGAAGTTGGGTTACTATATATTTTCCACGGTTCCTTTCCCATTCCTTCATTTCATTTCTCTTCTTCATCCTTCAGGTCGTCACATATGGCACGTTATTTGCACCGTATGAAACTCTCTTCCCCCTGGTTGCACTGGTTGAACTAGGTGCCATTATAGAAGCTCTTTCCGGCCTCCCGGCGCCGGTATAGCTTCCGTGACGCCCCACGACTGCTTGCTAGTGAAGGTTAGAGATTTCCGTGGCCTGTGGCTTTCCCTCCTCTCATCCTTTCTTCCGCGAGGGGGGGGGGGTTAGGCCACAACAGATCAGTACTTATTGCAGTTGCCGAGGTGTCCCTCTTTAACTTATATTAATTATTCCTTATAAGTGTTAGGGAAATAAAACACACACTACAGTGGAAGTCAAAGCTTTTAAAAGCATGATTGAAATTCGGTTCTGTTTGCATTGCCAAACAATGAGTCGAAAATGACTTTCCGTTTTAGAGAAGTTTAAATTGTTGAACATTGAAACCTAACCAAGGAAATCTCGGAAGCGGTTAACTCTAAAACAATTTGCACGATATTAATTGCGTGTTTTAACGAGATGTGTCAAAGTTTTGTGTCTCTTAAGGTTTACCAAATATACAGAAGTCATCCAGAAGTTCTAAAGAGGCTATTCCTCGAAACTTCAAGAGATGTGATTTGTTTGTTATAAAATATCATATCTTAAACATGTGTTATTAAATCAAAATTTTTTGAGAAAATCAATATTTTCAAAAAATGCTCCATGGGGAGTTTCGTCACATATTCGGAAGATAATAACATAGCTCCATGGCACGACAGCTCACGGGGAACCTTGGCCTACCGCCCGGTCGCTGCGTCCCCCATCTCGGTCCATTACAGACGTCATGTATGGGGTGCAGAATTGGAGGGTGATCGGAGTCAGCGTCTCGAGCCCCTCCCGGCCGGTTAATACGTTTCTCATGACCTGGAGCCGCTACTTCTCCATCAAGTAGCTCCTCAATTGGCCCCCTGGGTACATTACGGGGCTGGGTGCACCCCGGGTTAGGCCTCCCAGCGGGGGAAAAATCCCCACGCCGGTACTGGGGATCGAACCCAGGTCTCCCGCTTGGTAAGCAGCTGTGCTACCACCACGCTAAGGAGACGACCATCTTTGGAAGATACTGAAATTTAATACTAAAGGTGGTATTTAACTGATCTGTCTTACTCGAGTCATATTGTCTATAGACACAGACGCGCGCGCGTACTTTCTTTTTGTATATAAAATGATTTTTATGGATTCAGGGGACCCTAAAACATGTATTTCCGATGAAATCTCAGTATCGAATTTTTAGATGGAATACAATACCTACTATGTACATTGTACATGCGTGCTAGGGAAAATAATATATATATATATTATACTGTTTACACAGTATAGTTATTAGTCATTCTGTTTAATGCGGATTCCAGGATTTCGGCCATTGTTTAACAGATAAAAAATGTCTCCCATGACTTCGCTAGACATCTTTGCTGGAATGGTATCTTGAGCGAAACGTTCAGTGAATTTTGTTGTTTTAACATGACCTACACGCTTGGAATCTGCATTGAAATATTATTATTATTATTATTATTATTATTATTATTAAATTGTGACAAAAGAGTATGATATGAATACATCACCTGGAAAAATGGCGTGTTGGGAACAAATCAAAGAGTAAAAATGGTAATAGAAAATAAAGTTATAAAAGAGGTATTGTCGTTTGTATACTTAGGGTGGCAAATAAATATGGAACAGATGAGAACTAACCTGGAAGTAAATATAATAAAATATAATAAATTAAATGTAACAATTAAAGTATTTTGATAACATGAGAGTAGAAATCAATCAAAAATTATAAAATGTAGTCTCCAAACCAACGTTGATGTAAGGCAGGAAAATGTGGGCTTTATGAGTTCGATCGGCGACGTTTAGAGTCATCACAGATATACTTTATGAGGTCATTAATTGGAAAAACAAGACGGGATAGAATCAGAAATGAAATTGTTCCTGCACAATTTGGAAAAATTGGCATGGTGAATGAAATATATAGATAATATTGTTTTTTCAACCAAGCCCTGTGTAGGACAGGAGTGGGATAGGTAGAGTCAGACTGAAAAATTCATGCCACAGATCTCCCGCTCTCTAGCCGGTTGCTCTACCACTGAGCTACATTGCTAACATGCCGGCACTGAATTTCTCAGCTGAGTCACATGTTTCCAGGTAAACCACAAGGTGATCTCAAATTATTTTGACATTACAACCACAATGACGGTAAGTAGGTACTTTTAACTTTCTCTATACGTACTATATACATAGAATATATTGCACCCAAGAATTCGATACCGAAATTTCACCGGAAATATGCTTTGAGACCCTCTGAATCTAAAAAAAGCACTTTTAGAAAAATGCCCGTGTGTGTGTCTGTGGGCAGCATAGATCAAAAACGAAAGACCGTTAAACTCCAAATCTGGTATTTAAGTTTGGTATCGTCCAAGGATGCGACACGAAGATTTTAAAAAAAAAAAGTCCCTCACCCCAAACTACACTTTACATGGAAAAATTTTCGAAAATGTCTATTTCCTTAAAAATGGCTCTAACGGTTTTGATTAAAATATCGTATATTTAAGATATTTACATGACAAATAAAATGTATATCTTGAATTTGATGGGAATAGCCTCTGAAGATGACTTTATCCTGGATGGATTTTACGGAATTTTGCATAACTGCTTAAGCGTAAGGGATGGAGGAAAACTTAAAACACAAAAAATGTAGATCACGTTAAAACACACAATTTATGTCATACAAATTTTTTTCTTGTAGTTGGTCGTTTGAGATATTCCTTGTTTTTGTTTCAGTTTTGAAAAACATACTTTTCTCATAAAGGAGTTATTAATTCCTATCCATACAAACAACCTTAACCTATGGTACTCCCTTATTTCGCTTCTACTTACAAGGAAGTAAGTAATAACACTATTTATGTTAATTTTTTCTCGATTAGATGAAGTAAATATAACAATTTGTTGCAGAGATGTACAGAAAGTCATGTGAACGGAACACATCAGAATTTTTTTTGTACTGTTTAATGCCCGCTTCTACTAATAAGTATTTTAAGTCCCAGGACTCATAGCATAGCCAGCTCTTATGGACATTTGGTATTTATACACCACTGAAACTTTGTGACAAGACCAACGAGGGAGTTAAGTAATAATGACAAATCAGTTTCTAAGATCATTAACTTATACATTTAAAGATATTAAATATACGCATAGAAATACTTATCGCAAAAGGGCCTTTTCGCTGACTCCGCACACGCCTTCCATCTGTTTGCTATGCTCTTAAAAACGTATTGGGCATACCAGGAGATGGACATGAAACTTAACTTGCGACAAACGAAGTCCTGGGTTGCGATGTAATAATCCAACCGGGTGATACAAAATTAGGTTAAACCTTTCCCTGAGCTTCTAACACTAAGATGATTCGCGCACGTGATCGAATAAATTAATACACTGTTTATACAAGTTTTTTTGAGGGAGAGTCGCGCGGGATTCAGGGATGAAGGGGTGAATCGGTTTTGCCTTTCCTTACTCGCGTGGCATGTTGTACTAGAATAGCACCAATGAAAATCGTGGTAAGACACGAGTGCCGTCAAACGTTCACATTTTCTGTAAAACTACAGCGCCAAGCGTATTTTTATTGTCTTTGAGTGTACATACCTGTCTCTACGTAGAAGGTGCACCTTGGTTATATTTTACTTGCGTGATTATACCTCTTCGTGAGTCCAGAAAAGGTCCAACCTTCACATGCAAAGTCATATGTTTATGAAGAGAGGCTAAACCAAATAAATTGAGCATGTTTTCTTGGAAAGCGGTATTTCTTAAACCTTGTCAGTTAATCCTATGCTCGCTAAACACAACACATGCTAAAGTTCCTTTGTCACTTCTTATTTAAAACTGCAGTACAAGTTTTACATTCTTTTTTAATTTCCGCTTAACTTTTTTACATTTTTTATTACGTAAGGAATGTATATTATAGAAAAAAGTATTGCTTTTCGCTCAAAATATTTTATACCGATAATGTTTTGAAGACTCGTGAATAAAGAATAGTAAGGTTCGTGGTGTCTATGTACGTGAGCATCATAACTCAAAAACAATAAACTCTGTTAAATACTAAACTTGGTATTTAAGTACATAGATAGACACTAAGATATTCACTAAAATCTAACTTTTATATGCAACATCTTTTGAAAGTGTTGACTGTCTCAAAGATAACACCATGATTTTTATGAAATGAAAATACCCTATGCTTAAGATATTTCATAACAAATGAAAAATATAAGAAGTTTCTGGGAACAACTTTTGAGGTCTTCTTCATTCTGCATAGACAGTAAACTGTAAGAGATAAACAAAATGTTACTACTCAAAAAAACTTGTGTGTTTCAGTCACATAACTTTTTCTGACTGCTCTTTAAACTATTCTTAAGAAAAGACTAATATTTTGCCTACATCATGTTAATCGAAATAAACATTATCAAAACGTGTATTCTTACTTGCTTCCTTATAAGTAGGAGGGAAAGAAGGGAACATTATAGGCTAAAGCAATAATCAAATCTTTTAATAGCTGGTCGATATCTGAAACAATTGAGGTTCTGTTCGCTTTACATGATCCCGTTTGAGAAGAGAAGTAGTTAAACATTGAAACCAATAACAAGGGATATCTCGAGTACGGTCAACTCTAGAAGGAAAATGTATATGATCTAAATTGTGTATTTTAACGAGATATACATATTTGTCTATGCCTTACAGTTTAACCGTTATGCAAAATTATGTAAAAGTCATCCAGCATAAAGAGGTCTTCAGAGGCTACTTCCAAAAAGTCAAAAAATACATTTTATTTGTGAAATAAGTATCTTTAATATAGAACATTTTAATACAAATATTTCGCATTTTTATGAAATTCATTATATTCGAAAAATGTTTCCTGTAAAGGGTAGTTGGAGGTGGGGCAATTATCCTGAAAGTCTTCGTGTTGCATCCTTTGAAATGCCTAGCTTGGTATTTAACTGACTTTTCGTTTCTGAGCGCTGCACACACACACACACACACACACACACACACACACACACACACACACACTCACACAAGACCCAGACAGGCACACACGGACATGTTTCTTAAATGCTTTTTACTCTCTCTATGCGTATTACGTACATAGTGAATAGAGAAAGTATTGCATTGCACCCAAAAATTCGATGTTTTGAGACCCCTGCATACAAAGAAGCATTTTTAGAAAAATGTCCGTGTGCATGTCTGTGGAAGCATAGCTCAAAAACGAAAAGGATGTTAAATACCAAACTTGACATTTTAGTTCAGTATCTTTCAAGGATACGACACTAAGATTTTCAAGAGAATCCCCCATTCCAAACTACCCATAGATGAAAAAGTTTCGAAACTTTTGATTTTCTCAAAATGGCTCTAATGATTTTGATTAAAATCTCTTACACTTAAAATATTTACATGCCAAATTAAAAGTGTATCCTGAATTTTTCATGAATAGCCTCTGAAGTTTTTTATTGAATTTTGCATTACTGCTAAACCGTAAGAGATAATAAAAACTTGCAACGTAAATCATGCACATCTCGATAAAGTATACAATTCATGTCACGTATTTTTTTTTTTTTTTTTGCTGGAACTTGCCGTTTTTTGAGATATTCCTTGTTATTTGTTTCAGTTTTAAAATACTTTGAACTGTTCTCATACGGGAACTTTTGAATACTTGGACACACAAAGAAACGGATTTCAATCCCACTGCAACCACATTTTCAAATATTTGACTGTCGGTTTAGCCTAGTGTATTCTCTATTTCCCTTCTACTTATAAGGAACTAAGTAATAAGGTTATTTCTTCTAATGTTTTAGCACAAATACAAGAATAAGCTTATTAACAGTAATATTTACAGAGCTGAAGAGAAAGTCATGTAAATGGAGCAGATAAGTTTTTTTTTTTTTTTTTTTTTTTTTTTTTTTTTTTTTTTTTTTTTTTTTTTTATTCAGATAGTCTCAAAACATATAGGTATTTTGGTGAAATTATTAGCAGAAATAGTCTTATTACTTGCTTCTTTGTAAGTCGAAGTGAAATAAGGGAGTACCATAGATTAAAATAATAGTCAAAAGCTGCTTGCTATATGACTGAAGTTCTTTGTTTGTATGGACAGTAGTTGACAAATTCCTGTATGAGAAAAGTATAAGTTTTTCAAAGCTGAAACCAAAAATAAGGAGTATCTTAAAAACGATCAACTCCACGAAATAAAAATGTATATAGCATAAATTGTGTGCTTTAATGTGTTCTACATTTTTTCTGTGGTAAGTTTTTGTCCATCTGTTACGGTTTAGCGGTTATGCAAAACTCCGTAAAAATCATCCAGAATAAAGTAGTCTTCAGAGCCTATTACCAGAAAATTCAATATATACATTTTGTTTGTCAGGTAAATATCTGTAATATACGATATTTTAATTAAAATCGTTAAAGTCATTTTTGAGAAAATAAAAACTTTCAAAAAAATTTCCATGTAAAGGGTATTTTTGGGTGGGGTGATTTTTCTCAACATTTTTGTGTTGCATCCCTGGAAGATACTAAACTTAAATACCAAGTTTGGTAGTTTACCGATTTTTCGTTTTTGAGTTGTGTTCACAGACACACGAATACACACGGACCTTTTTCTAAAAACGCTGTTTTGGATACAGGGGTCCCTAAAACATATATTTCCGGTGAAATCTCGGTATCCAATTTTTGGGTGGAGTGTAATACCTTCTCTACACACTATGTACCTGATACGTGTAGAGAAGGTAAAAAATACATAAATACACGGACCTTTTTCTAGAAACGACTTTAAATTATGATTTTCGTACACTAGCATATAAATGCAGGCGCGCACCTTTTTCTAAAATGTCTATAGTTAGATTTAGGAGACCTAGTATATGTATTTGCTTAATGCCTGCATTTATAGAGAAAGTCAAAAAAATGTAATATGTTATTTTTTACATATCTAGAGTAAGTAAACTGTCGCTCGAGTGCAATACTACAGCAAACATATGGAATTGCAGCCGATAGGTGCAGGCAGGGGGGCATAAATATTACAATAAAGGAAGCATGCCATGTCGATAAAGGAGTCAGAACATAAAGGACAAAACTGAGGTTAAGGTCGCTGCTACTTTGTATACCATGTCCTGGTGATGCAGTACGGAACATCGCACTGGTGTAGTTATTAAATAAATGGGTAAGCTTTCACGGCCGATGTCCATAGTTTTAAAATTTAAAATGTTCGGGCTGTTTTGCCGTGGTCTGTAGGTTAAAACATATTTAGTTAAAATATTTCTACCTAACGTTTCGTCCCTGTCTGTGAGGGACAACTTTAACAAAGAGGAAGGACTTAAATTAAACTCCACCTGGTTCCCTATACTTTCCCAGCTCCATAACCTCCAGGCTAAATAAACAAAACTAGAACCCGTCCACTTGACCACGCCCACCAGTACCTGAGTATGTATACTGGCTATAACCCGCACTGTTTAATTCTTTCCGAGTTAGCGACGTGAGCACATGCCTCTGAAGATGTCCCTCACAGACCGGGACGAAACGTTAGGTATAAATATTTTCACTAAACATATTTTAACCTACAGACCACGGCAAAATAGTCCGAAAATTTTAAATTTTAAAATCTGTAATTATTGTCAGCTTGATATGGAACTGTTTGATGGAGAGTGCTTCTGGAGTTACCCTAGCTTCGGTCCTCCCCAGTATGTCTCTCTTTCACATTTTCATACGTTCAATTATACTGCCAAAAAAAAAATCCAATAATTTTTGAGTATTTGCTGTACTTCATAAGTCAATTCTTACTAATTTTGGGTTGAGAAAAACGAATATGACAATGAACATTTTTTTCTAAACCCTAGTTTCTGAGATAAACACTAAGTGGAAGTATTTCACATTAACGGATTAAGAGCAAAAGATGCATTTTAAGTACATATGCTAATAATATTAAAGTGCATTTGAATTTTTTTTAAATGGTAGTTACATTCTAAGAGTTCTAAATTGCTGGAAGAATATCTCGCAGATGGTTGGGTCTGAAGAGAATCATGTGGTGGCTTCACGAGATCGTCGTCTTTTAGCTTACTTCTTGTAAGGGAGTTCCGGAGCATCTCTACCGACAGTAATCCGCAAGCATTGCTTCATTCCAATGGCCCTGAATTCCTTGTTTCGTAATAGAAATGTCCTGATGGAATCTTTCTCCATATTCATCGCTTACAGCTCCACAACTAGGAGGGAAAACGTCTGAGTGGGAAAATCGATTTTAAGGGACATACTGGATCCAGATTATGTTATTTTTACAGAAGCACTGTCACCAACTGAGTATAATATCATCTCTTTTGTTGCCTAAAGTCCACTTGAAGACCTCCCAAGCTTCTTTTTCTTTCTCCTCCAAAACTTGGTCAAATGCAGGATCCTTTACACATTCTCGAACTTGTGGCTCGATAAAAATACCTTCCTTACTTTTGCAACATTTAATTTTGAAAATTTTCTCTTATGTACTTAAAGGCCGGTCCTTCTTGGCTTATAGCTTTGAAAATATTTTTCATAGGCATAGCAAAAGGCACTAATGGTTTCTTATTTTTCAGCCATTCTCGCAGCGTAGCTGAACATGCCTTGCAATATATATATATATATATATATATATATATATATATATATATGGAGCCCAACACGTATCCTGATCCCCAACTTTCATACCGAAATAATGCTCATTGCATTAGATTGTGTTTCTGTGAGGAACATTTTATTTCACCACAAATGAAATAAAAATGCTTCGTCATATTTGCACGTTTTCATGGTATTTTTATGAATTTTACCCTCTCAAAAATGAAATTTGCATAAATTACAGTAGAAACTATATGAAACTCAAAGTCACAGCAACACTATCTGTATTTATGACTTACAAATAGATTAGGAGCATTTGTGTTTTGTTATTGGACAGGTGCGCCAAACCTAAAACAAAAGTTTTCCCAAACTAAAAACGATGATATAAAAGTCAAATAGCACTTTAGCTCCAAAGCAAGAGCTAATCTGTCATTTTTATGGAAATTTCTTAATTCAGCAGAAGGAAATACATAATAATTAAATATTTTTGAGTCCGAAACATTTTCATTGTTGGCTAGTGCTATTGATAAGTTGTGATTCTTTTTCTCTATGCAAAATCAGCAGTTAAGTCAAACCATAATATGACGTAAAGTAATGTATTTGATAATTAAAAAAAAAAATCTGATGTGTTCCATTCACATGCCTTTCTGTACATTACTCTAACAAACTATTGTTAAACAACTTATTCTTCTATCTACTTTATGATAATCGCAATAACGATATCATAAATTGGTTAATTACTTGCTTCCTTATAATTCGAGGTAATAAGAGAATACACTAGACTAAAACGGTAGTCAAATATTTTAAAAGCTGGTTGCCATTTTGTTGAAATCCATTTCTATCCATTGCAGCAGTTTACAAATTTCAATGTGAGAAAAGGTATGTCAGTATTTTAAATCTGAAACAAATAATAAAAAATATCTCAAAAATGGTCAATTCCACGAAAAAAGCCAACATGACATAAATGTGTGTTTTAACGATATTTACATATTCTGTGTAGTAAGCTTTTGTTTATCTTACGGTTTAGCAGTTGCTCAAAATTCAGAAAAATTCATCCAGAATAAGAGGGCTTTCAACTACTTCGAACTTTTTTCCACGTAAAGGGTAGTTTGGGGTGGGGAATTATCTGAAAATTTTCGTTTCATCCCTGAAATACACTAAACTTAAACACTAGATTGGTAGAGTCTGTTAAATACCAAACTTGGTATTTAAGTTGAGTATTGTACTTTCTATTGTACTTTTCGTTTTTGAGACACAAACTCTCAAGCTGTTTTGGATATAAGTTTTAGAGTTAGAATTAGAAAAAGGTCCGTGTATATCCGTGTGTCTGTGAACACGATAAGTCATAAACAAAAAATCGATAAAAATGCTCAACTCCAAATCATTAGATGTCACTGCGGATGAGATTTCACGACAAAATGCATGCATACATTGATACTTTGCTAAATTAATCAGAAAGTTCATGCGAGTTGAAAATAAAATTTTTAATTCAAAATCTTCTCGGGCTTCTAGCCAGGTAAAAACTTGGCTTGACACCAACGTTTCGAAGAAGTGCATCTTCCTCGTCTTCAGGCATCTTCTTCGTCATCAGTTCACCCTGAAGACGAGGAAGATGCACTTCTTCGAAACGTTGGAGTCAAGCCAAGTTTTTACCTGGCTAGAAGCCCGAGAAGATTTTGAATTAACACGTCGCCAGGAAAGCTTCAGTTCTTATTTCAGTTCTTATTCAGTTCTTATAAAATCGTTATTTTGCAGCCGCTGATGCTTCATTTAAAATATAACTTGCATGAAATTTAACTGCCAGGAATTTTGAAAACCCTGATAACGTAAATTATACTCTTTTCAGTAATGAAAAATACCCTTGTGTTCCTTTTCGTATAAAAACTATATGTGGGCGTTTGTAACCTTCCTCGTCCCAGTTATACGAGATCCAGCAGATGTCTCTGAAAGAGACACAATACGTGAAAACAAGAAACAAAGATATAGTGAGCGAAAGGGAGGAATATGAAAGAACGTGAAAGGCAGAAGAAATGGATATAAAAAGCCTGTTCTAACAAAGAGGGGAATAAAAAAAAGGCAGACAAAAAAACGCTAAGGCAGATCTTTGCGGATGGCATTACAAGAGATAGAATACAACACGAGACAGAGATGTGAAGAAGCTATAAGAAAAATAAGTAAAAAAGACGAATAACGAGGCGAGGGGAATTCACAAAAACGTAAAAGTAGATTACTTAGAGAAATACACGCGAGTGGAGAAACCACTGCTGCGTAAACATACTGGAAGTTTTGGCTATTGAACGTCAGTTTGAAAGTGATACAAGAGTTTGACTTCTTTGGCGCAAGTTTCAGAGCAATAGTAGAATGATTCTGTTGCAATATCTGTCTGTGACTTCGTTTCGTCACACTTGCTCTCCTTGCCTCGGTTTTCACACATACCGGAGAATTATATAAAAGCTTGTCAAGCCATTTATATGAATGTTTGGTTTTATACAAATACTTAATAATTTTATAATAATGTATTAAACACAATGTGCACAAAGGCCAGATAATGAAAGATACGTTACATTGTGGTTGTGGTTTCGTCAGTCTTTAGTTTGTGCAATTAGTGATAGTTCTGCTTTTGCACTTCAGTAGGTAGTATTTACAATGAATGAATAAGTGTATTTATTGAATAACAGTATCATCAATTGCTGAGGTCCACAGACAGTACGTGCTTTTGCAATACACAAAATAGTAAACAATATTAAAATAAATAAATAAATAAAAGAGTAAACACGAAAATAAAAGGACAAAGATATTCAAATACAACAAAGAGTACACCTTATTCAGAATTCCCTCAGAAGAGCAACAAAAGTTGCATCAAGTAACGGAGATAGGGAGGAGTAAAGAGGGCGAGACAGCCTTCACCGGAGAAGACAGCAGCATCCCCTCTGCGTACACTTAGGTTTACCACAACTCGACAAAGGTTCAGCCAATTCGAAGGAAGAACAACAAGAAAACAATAGGAGGATTCTCTGAGGATTGTCACATGGAACATCGAAGTCTTCAAAAAATCTTTCCTTGGTGATTTTGACATTTTATGTTTGACAGAAACTTGGTTCAAAAACGGTGAAAATGTTGCACTTACTAACTGCCATAGTTTTAGTAGGGGAAGAGAGAAACGGGGAAGGTGGCCAGGGGGAGGTATCATTTTCACTCAGATGGTATTTAGAGCACGATTCGTTACATAACTTGCAAGTGCAGTTGCCCCTAAGGTCGCGATAGGAGCTGTCGGTGCAGATCCTTCCATGAAAGACATGTACCTCAAAAAGTGTATGCAGTTGAGGTATTGGAAGTGAGGACCTTTCCAGGATTCTATTGTTATTGCTTCAGTTTCCATTATCTCCGCCAGGATCAGCTTTTCCTTTCTGCGTCTCTCTTCAGTGAAGATTGCGCATGTACGAGTTTCTGGAAGATTAAAGCAGTGGTGTATGTCGTCTATGAAGGAAGACTCCTAGGATGTAGACTTAACAGTTTCTCGAGAATTTTGAGATTGACAGCGTTCTTTTGAGGAGTCTAGCTTTGACGCTTTCCAGTTTCTTTAAGCTTTGACCGTCAGGTAGCTCCAGATTAGCTGTACTCCATAGGTGGCCGTCGCATGACTCATCTTAAACGGCGATTGGGAGTGATAATTTTAATGTCATATATACACAACTAAGCGTTCTAGGATCATCCTTGAACAGGATTACTTTTTGTAACGAATTTAATAAAAATCTTAGTGCAGTTTTGCTGTTTTTAAGCAAGTATTTTGAGAAAAAAATCTGATATGTTCCACACACATGATTTTCTCTACCCGTTCTGCAAACAAGCTATTCTTACAAAAGAGATTTTTTATCTACATCATGCTAATCGAGATAAGCATTAGACAAAATTGTGTTACTACTTGATTCCTTGTAAGCAGATGGGAAATATGGCTAAAGCGACAGTCATATATTTTAAAAACTATGTGAACAATTGAAATTCGGTTCACTTTGCAAGAACAGGAGTAAACGAAAGCAAGATGTAAGGAAAGGCAAACCCATTTGAGAATACTTTACGTAGTTTAAATTGAAAGCAATAACGAGGACTATCTTGGAGATGGTCAACTCTACAACAAAAATACATATGACATAAATTGAGTGGTTTTTTAACAAGATCGACAGTTTTTGTTCAGTAAGATTTGTGTTTCTTGCGGTTTACTAGATAGGTAAGATTCTGCAAAATTCATCCAGAACGAACACATCTTCAGAAGCTATTCCCAGAGAGTTCAATAAATACATTTCATTTGTGATCTACATATCTATAATATACGATATTTTAAAATCGTTACATACAATTTTTGAGAAAAATAAAATATTAATTTTTTTTCTATGTATAGGGTAAACTGGGGTGGGTGATTCTCTTGAAAATTTTCGTGTCGTATCTTTGGAGGATAATAAACTTAAATATCAAGTTTTGCATTTCACGAACTTTTAGAGTTTGAGTTACGCTGTCCACAGGTACATACACGGACCTTTTTCTAAACATGCTTTTTCACTCAGAGATCTCAAAACATTTATTTTAGACGCAATCTTGTTATCCAATTTTTGGGTGGAAGACAATACCTTCTATATATACTATGCACATAGTGCACATAGAGAAGTAAAAACGGAATTTAAAAGAAGTTTCACTTTTCTTTAATATTATCCCAAATAAATAAATTACAAATAGCCAAAAATTGCTTTTACCTCAATTATTATACTTAATAATCTCAATAGTTTCTTTTTATCCCTTAACAACATTTTTACTTCAAATCTAAATTAAATTACAATAATATTGACGCTGCTTTAAACGAAGAGTTTACGAAAATTCAACAGTTTTTCAAATATTTTTCAGAAGAGATGAGAGAAATATTTTCTGCATGTTTAGATAGATTTTACCATTGTTAAAAGCTTTTGAAACTTATCTCGGTTGAATTTGCATTGATAGTCATGTGACTAGACAACACGACAACTCTTAAGATCGAAAGAAGTTCTCTTCAGCTATATTTTATAAAGAAAAATATGTGTTTCATATACATGTCTGCAACAAATTGTTGTTGAAAAGCTTAAGCTTCCATTTACTTCATGCTAATCAAGAACAAATTAGCAGAAATAGTTTTGTTCCTTGCTGCCTTGTAAGTAGAAGCAAAATAAGGGAAATTATAGATTAATCTGATAGTTAAAAGCTAAAGTTCCTTTGTTTGTGTGCATAGGAGTTGACAAATTCCTATATGAGAAAAGCATAAGTTTATCAAAGCTGAAACCAAAAACAACGAATACGTTAAAAACGATCACCTCCACGAAAAGAATGTATTTAACATAACTTGTGTGTCTTAATGTGCTCTACGTTTTCTGTTTAGTAAGTTTTTATCCATCTCTTACAGTTTAGCAGATATGCAACATTCCGTAAAATTCATCCAGAATAAAGTAGTCTTCAGAGGCTATTCCCAGAAAATTCAAGATATACATTCTATTTGTCAGGTAAATATCTTTAATATACGATATTTTAATCAAAATTGTTACAGCCATTTTTTAGAAAAACAAAATTTTCGAAAAAAGTTCCAAGTAAAGGGTAGTTGGGGGTGGGAGAATTGTTTTGAAAATATTTGTGTCGCATCCTAAATACCAAATTTGGTTTTCAACGGACTTTTCGTTTTTGAGCTATACTGTCCACAGACACACACACACGCACACACACAGACGTTTTTGTAAAAATGTTTTTTTTTGGATTCAGGGGGACCCAAAACATGTATTTCCAGTGAAATCTCGGTATCGAATTTTTGGGTGAAATGCAATACCTTCTCTATACACTATGTACATGGTTCGTGTAGAGAAAGTAAAAACTCACTTGCTGTCTGTTTATTGCAGTTATGCTTGTTATCAAAACAGTGACTTTCAGTTACAAAATGACCCACTTTACTAATGCTGGGTGTCTAGAAATGAACTCATTTATGGTGAAATACATTGGAGTGCGGGAACTCCAGTAATAATTTACTGAGAAAGATTTTTAAATAGACCAGTACCACATTTTAGGATATTAGTTTTCATCTGTCAAAGAATTATAGAGGCGTATCTATGTTGGAGGGGTTGGTCAAAGAAACATTGCACGAGACAAAGAAATCCTCCACTTAGTGTAACCATTTCTTAGAACAGCAGCCATGGTATCCTTCGAACTATCGGCGTATCCCACTGGACAAAAAGAATGCCTACGCCCTCACATTCGTTCGTTGCCATAGCAGAAGAAGTTGAAGAATTAAAAGCGAACCTGTTGAATGTGAAGTAAATCTGTTGAATTTGCTGATGCAATATTGTGCAAATTGAAATAGTAATTATCGTAACAACGGAAATCTTTATGGGGAAAAGTATTAAAAGCAACATGCGCTTTTAGAGATTAAATAGTTTTCCAGCAGATATAAAAAGTAGCTTTTGAAATCACCTTAAATATGAATGACTTTTTCGTAACTGTAAGAGATGCTCAGCCATTATTTATGTCAATTTTTTATAATTTAACCTTTGCTGAGATTCCTTGATATTGGTTTGAATTTTCTAATATATATTTTTTCAAATAGAAAGTCGTTATTCGTTTTTCTCCTGGTCATGAAAAAACAGTATATTTCATAGCCATCCGCTCTTACAATATTTGGCTATCACTTAAAACTACGTTATATTACGAGGAAATGTGAAATAAAAGTATTTTAGATTGGTAATTATGAAGTAAATAGAAGAAAAATCTTTTGTAAGAATAATTTACTCAAGAGTGTAAAGAAACAGTCATGTTAATATAAAAATTAAAAGCTTTGTTTTATTTGTTTAATTTTTATAGCCCACTTTAACATATATCCTGATACTGGAGACTTTGAATATAGAAACAGCTTTTAAACGCACTCACATATTCAGATTTCCAGATTCTGAGGGATAGGAGATTATTCTGGTTACATAAAACTTCCCCGCCCCAGCTAAGAATTGAACCTGGTATTTTTGGGTTAAGAATTGAGAATTCTAACCTCTTCACTACACGGGTAGTCGAAATAAATGTTCTAACTTTTATGTTTTCCTCCTTATGTTCATAGATGCATATTGTACAGAGAAACTTTTAGCTTTTCTGTAGGATTACAAAGAAAATATTCGTTTGAAAGATTCAAAAGTACAATGTTTCTATAAGTAGCAAATAGGTAGAGTTTTCAATCCCAAAAGATTTTAACCCTTAATGGTTTCTGCACTGATCTAATTTCTAAGTAGATAAGCTTGCAGTGCAAATACAAGTAATAGAAGAAATGTTAAAAGGTAGAATCGAACTGAAAAATTCAATGTCATTGCCGCGATTTGAACCACGAATCTCCGTCCAGTTACTCTAACTATTGAGCTACCATGCCGATACAATATTAAATTTCTCAACTGATTCGCGATGTTCCTGGTAAACCAATCTCAATTATTTTGAGATGACATACCCCAATGGCGAATAACAATATCGTTAAGTACTTTTAAGTACCAAGTATAGTAGTTCAAGCAACTATAATATCAATGATTGTGAATTAATTGTCTCTTTCACACCAGCCGTATGTAGGACAGGAGTCGTTATCTCTCAGATAAAGTTTATCCCTAAAATGAACTGAATTCATTCAGCATTAAGGGTTATTAGGTCTTTAGGTCTATTCCCAGAGCATTCAAAATATGTATTTCAGTTGGGATGTAAATATCTTTAATATGTAAGCAAAATTTCTAAAAATTCTTCCACTTAAAGGACAGTTTCTGCGAGGGGGATTTTTCTTGAAGATCTCTGTGTTGCATTTTTGGAAATAAATAAACAAAAATACCAAGTTTGATATTTGACAGTGCTTTCATTTTTACTTTCTCTACACGTACTATGTGCATTCTGTACAGAGAAGGCATTGCACTCCACCCAAAAATTTCATACCGAGATTTCACCGGAAATATGTACTTTAGGGTTATTTATATCCAAAAAATCCTTTTCAGAAAAAAGTCTGTGTGTGTGTCCGTGAACACGATAACTCAAAAACGAAAATTCGGTAAAATATAAAACTTGATATTTAAGTTTAGTATCTTCCAGGGATGCGACACGAAGATTTGGAGAAAAATCTCCCCACACCAAACTACCCCTTACATGGCAAAATTTCCGAAAATTTTGATTTTCTCAAAATGGCTCTAACGATTTTGATTAAAATATCGTTTATTAAAGATATTTACCTGACAAATAAGATGTATATCTTGAATTTTCGAGAATAGCCTCTGAAGACCTCCTTATTCTGGATGAAGTTTACGGAATTTTGCATAACTGATAAACCTTAAAAGGATTGAGAAAAATCTACCACACAAAAATGTAGAGCACTTTAAAACACACAATTTATGTTATATACATTGCTTTCGTGGGTTTGATTGTTTTTTTTCGATATTCCTTGCTTTTGGTTTAGCTTTAAAGGAACTTTACTTTTCTCATATAGGAATTTGACAACCCCTATCCATAAAAACAAAGGAAATTCAATCACATTGCAAAAGCTTTTGACTATCCTTTTAACCGATGGTACACTTTTTTTCGCCTCTATTTACAAGGAAGCAAGTAATAAGGCTGTTTCTACTAATTTTTCTTTTTAACAACAATTTTTGCAGAGGTGTAGAGAAAGTCATATGCTATCTACAGACACACACTTGCACGCACACAGACATACTGACACGGCTACATAAATAATTTTCTATTTTTGGTTTGGACTCAAGCGATTTAAAAGCATATATTTTTAATGATATTTCAACATGGAATCTTTTGGTGGAACAAATGCCGTCTCTAACCCCTATGTACATTGTATGTACATACATGCTATAAAAAGTAAAAATTTCAATACAATAATCAATTCACCCCGTAGTTCAAATCCCGATTAAATCATTGAATATTTACGTACGATTTATAAATAATTTCGAACTAATAAACTAATTTGGGGTACATGGTAATTCTGTTAGCTGCTCCATTTAGTTTCTTGATGAAATTAAATTCTAAGTGCTCAGTACAGGCTCCGCACGTTCCTTCATTTATAGTCAGGGGACAATTGATAATTTACATCTCTAATAACAGGCTCGTTGATTGTGTTCGAAACTATCCGCAATGCATTAGCACGTTAGCCGCACTTAATAGCGGTGTCGTTTAGCAGAGAAATTAGTAAAATAGCACCGGGACACAAACAATTATTATTCTGGCCACACCCTTTTGATGCAAAGCCAAGAACCGTAAACTTAAAGCGGAAGTGTTCATATAACTGACACGCCTGCTTGTTTTCATCTGTTTATACCAGGTGATTCACCTGCCCCTTATTATGTTTGGAGATAGACAACACTTCATACTCTGAAAGCAATAAGGTCGAAATTACCATGCTTGTGGACAATTTGGTAACCACGCAAAGCTAGTCTATTTTTCATAGGAAAAGAGATCTAGCAGCAATATTTACGTTCATTCCAAAAGCATGCGCTTGATAACTCCTGTTACATTACATTTTATATCAATAGGATCGCCGTCACACGTTCTGAAGTATAGTACAGGGTTATTTATATACAGCTGACACAATTCTTTCATTAATTGTTTCAAAACGTGTTATGCTAGCTGCAACTTATTATACCTAAATTGTAGAGGAATTTTCCTCCTTCCTGCATAAAATACAACTCAACACGTCGTTCCATGTTACTGGCCACTCGTTAGAGGACTCTGTTGTCAATAGCTTGAATCTCCTTTGTGATGTTGTGCTTCAGATCGTCCAAAGTCTGGGGACGTGTGGCGTAAACCCTGTCTCTTAAGTAACTCCATAGAAAGAAGTTCGGCGATGTCAAATCCGGAAATCTCGGTGGCCACAGGTTCCTAGAAATTATCCGGATCGTCAAGAAACTTGCAACTAGGTTCATGGATTCATTTGATGTATGGCATGTAGCGCCATCTTGCTGAAAATATCCTTGACTCAGCTCGACATCGTACTGCATTTTCACGTGACTACAAGAACAAAATATCGAAACAGCTGCCAACAATGCAATTAGGAGTAAAACAGAAACATCTGCGCATCTAGTGACAAGAAATCAAAACTCCAGGACATTCTGCTTAATTTGGTGCTAAAATTGGGTCATTGAATGAATTTCCAACGTAATAATTAAAGAAAGAAATGTGTCATTTCTACATAAATCACTCTGTATAATGTATGGGGGTTAAACGAACAGCTTAAGCTACAAAACGGAGTCGCAACAGTTTAAAGAGATCAGAAGCGGAGAGGGAGACATGTGGGATACTATACCTACAAGTTTTAACAGAGCAAGCGGCCGCAATGATTGTAGCTCAACTGGTTAATTTCTTTTCCCTCATCACCTCCAGCATGTCAGCCTTTCGGGTCCCACAGTCTGGGTGCAGTTTTTTTCTTCTTTACGCATTATCCATCAAGTTGCATAGTTAGCTCAGAGTTTGTCACACTAGTAAACGTAGATATAAATTAAAAGGTAAATGAATGAAGAACAAACGGCAGTTCATTTTACGTGTTCTTCAGTTTGCGATCCTTAATTTTCATCCTAATTGTTTTGAAAAAGAAAATTCACTAAGACTTTAAATAATACTGGACTGATAAAGTTAGAACAAATATAAATAAAGAGAACAACAATAAAATAAGCAAATAAGAAAGTTAACAAATGTTCTGGTATGCCACCTAGCTTTGTGGCAAATCAGGAAGAAAGAAAGCGGGGAAAAAATTGTCAACGTTTTGGTAAAATTCGAACATGAATCGAACATTTTAGAACTCTTGCGCGTTAACCAAATTCGCTACTCTTTAGCTATACCTTGCAGTACCAAAGTCTATAATGTTAGTGTGCAGACGATTGGTCTCGGGAACTACGTTTTCAGGTTAGACTGTAATCTGCGGGTTGCATAAAACCAGAGAATAAGGGACTTGTATATTTGGACCAGGTATCTTCCGTCAGTAAACGGCTGTAAAGTGTTTGCGCTTGTTAACCCAAAATACCGGTGACACAAAGTTTCTGACTTTAACTAACACATGCTCACCATGCTGGGAACTCGCTCAGGACCTTCATTCAGTTTCGATACTTGGTTTTCTAATTGTAAGGACTGCTTGACCTTTAGCTAGGTATAATTCAAAATTATACTCCTGCCCAAGGGGACTAAGGCCTACCACCCGGCCGCTGCGTGCCCCACCTCGGCCCACGAGAGGCGTCATGAATGCGTGGTGGTATTGGAGGGTGAGACGGGGTCAGCGCCTCGAATCCCTCCCGGCCGGTTAATGCGGTCCTCTCAACCTAGATCCATTACGTACTTTTCCATCAAGTAGCTCCTCAATTGGCTGAGTGCACCCCGGACCAGGTCTCCCTGCGAGAGAAAAATCCCCACGCTGGTACCGGAAATTGAACCCAAGTCTCTCACTTGGCAAGCAGTCGCGCTAATACCGCGCTTAGAAGACGACCCTTTAGGTAGGTACACTGAATGTGAAATTTGAAATGGAATATGTGTTCCTTTCACATGACTTTCTCTACACCTCGGTAACAATTACTGTTAAAAAGCTTATTCTTGTATCTATTTTTGCTCATCGAGATAAACATCGGCAGAATGGTTTTATTACTTGCTTCTTTGTAGGCAGAAGAGAAATAAGTGAATACACTGAGCTAAAGCGATAGTCAAATCTTTTTTAAAATCTGATTGCAATGTGGTTCAAAATCGTTTCTTTGCATTGCTAGGAGTTTACAAATTCCCGTATGGGAAAACTATTTAATTACTGATATAAGGAATTTCTTAAAAATGATCAAGTAACGAAAAACATTTTTGTGACATACATTGTATGTTAACAAGCTCTACATTTTTTTATGCAGTAAGGTTTTTGTTTTACTATTTAAGTTTATCAGTTATGCAAAATTCAAGGAAATTCACCCAGAATGAAAAGGTCTTCAGAGGCTATGCCCAGAAAATTCAAGATATTGTATTTATTATGTAGTTATCTTTAATATACTATGACAACGCTGTCCGATAAGTGATCGCTCTCATGTTCACACTGGTGTGCGGCAGTGAAGCTGAATGTGAGACACCGCAGTTCGATGATAAACAACGGCGCGACGCAACAGGAATCTTTGGCACGCTAGACTCTTCTCTTCTCACATCATGGTAATTCCCGATATTCGAGATGTTTCTTCCAGCTTCGGTTTCTAGGGTCTTCGAAATTTCCAGAAGATTGTGACGTCTTTTCTAACTACAAAAGGAGAGAGGAGGACAGTGCAGGGTATTGCGAATTGCACTGAGTCGTGAGTAACGGGATTGTTCGCGCCCAGTGGTACGTGAGCCATGGATGGTGTGCAACCTTAAACTGTCAACTGTCTAACATTGAGTACACTATTTGCAGCAGTGACTTAAAGAATTTATTTTTAACTAATTGTTGAGTCAATGAAGACATTTATTACAATACGGTATTTTAATCAAATTCGTTTGTGCTAGTATTGATCCATGTTAAGGGTACTTTAGGATGAGGGGATTTTCCTCAAAATCTTTGTGTCGCGCCTCTGGAAGATAGTAAACTTAAAGTTTGGTATTTTGCCGACATTTCCTTTTTGAGTTTGATGTTCACTGACACACACACACTTTACTAAAAATGTTGTTTTTACAGGGGACCCTAAAATGTGTATTTCCGATGAAATCTCGGTATCGAATTTTTGGGTGGCGTGCAATAAAAAGACAAAGACAAAGAATCTCAACTTTTACAGAATTTGAACAACAATTGGTCTTTGAACTCATTTTGACATACAAACGCATTATGGAAATTAAGATAAAAATCTGATGTGTTCCATTCACATGATTTTTCTACATCTCTGTTACAACTGTTTGAAAAGATTTTTCTTCATGCTAGTGGAATTAAGAAAATACGATAGACTAAAGCGATAGTTAAATGTTTTAAAAGATGATTGAAATCCGTTTCTTTGCATTACCAGGAGTTGACAAATTCACGCATGAGAAAGGTTTGTCTTTTAAAACTGAAACCAATTCATTGTTTATGTAATAATTGTTTGCCAGTTGTACAAAATTCAGAAATCTGTATCCAGAATTAAGAGTTCTTCAGAGGCTATTTTCAGAAAATTCAGAATATACATTTTATTTGTCATATATACGGTATTTAATCCAGGTCGTTAAATATCTTTCAAAAATTTTTCCATGTAAAGGGTAGTTTGGGGTGGGAGGATTTACGTCAAAATCTTCATGTCACATCCTTGGAAGATACCAATCTTAAATAACAAGTTTGGCATTTTACCGACTTTTCTTTTTTGAGTTAAGTATCGATTAACAGAAATATGGAATTCTTATAAACGCTTTTTTAGAACACAGGAGACCCTAAAACTTTTTTTCCAGTGAAATTTGGGTATCAAATTGTATGTGGAGGGCAATACTTTCTCTACCTATGTACGTACCATGCACTATGTTTTTAGGGATCCTAAAAACATGTGAGATCTCTGCATTGAATTTTTAGGAAGAATCCAATACTTTCTCTACTTGCTATATACATTTTTACTTAGTGATGAAAGCAAATAGATGTTGAAGGTTTATCCAGCCAGTCCCCTGCTTAAAATTCAATACACTTGCGATTAAGTGTATGCATTACAGAAAATATCCTTTATTTTTATTCTGATAAACAAATCAAAGGAATCATTTTATAACGTTATATCACTCTCTGTAGTTGCCTGAATTGAGACGAAGAAAGTAGAATAATGTTTAGTTTCATCGTTCCTTACAACTTTTACTTTTCACTGTTAAAGATTAATCAGAATACATAAAAATGTATTGTAATTTTATAACGCTAATGACCGCATTTCAAACCAATTAGTTTTTAACACTGTAGGTTATTCCCTCCTATCGTCTCGTTTAATCTTATTCACTGCATTTGAGTAAGAAGGAGCCTTCTAAAAATGTTTACTATTATTTAAACTATTAATATTGTAATAAATGCCTTTATTGACTCAAAATGTGGTTATAGGTAAAGTCTTGAATTCACTGTTGCAAATAATTCGTTCAACGTTTCGACGCCTAGACAGTTTATGGCTGCAAGCCATCAACGGCCCATGCTAATTCCGCGCTAACACTTCAGTCTCTCTCTCTCTCTCTCTCTCTCTCTCTCTCTCTCTCTCTCTCTCTCTCTCGACTCACTGCAATTCACAGCGTAACTTAATTCTGCGCTTCAATCCTTCCTCTTTTTATAGCTAGAAAATAGATACAAACTTTCTGGAAATGTGTCGAAGATACTGGAAGCCGAAACTTGTAGAAGAATCTAGAGTTGTGTTTCCGAAGGTTCCTGTTGCATCTCGCCGCTCTTCCGTGTCGTTTCCGAATCTCAACTGCGATGACTCAAATTTCAGCTCCACAGCCTCATACCAGAATGTACATGAGAGTAGTGACATACACGGACATTATTTTCACAATACTAAAACTATTCTTAATTCTGATATTATGAGCCGTTATGTTTTTGTATATTTCAGATTCTATTTGCGTATATTAAAATACCGAATGATATGATTTGTTCAATATTTATCACAACCGAAATGTTATTGATGACGTCACCGTTAGAACGAATCTTTACCGAGACAGCTAGTTATGAGGATCTGCTGAAGAGTGCACATGGTGGTAGCATAGAGCAGCAGAGTTTGAACGTGACTTACTTTCACGCGTTATCTTGGATATTTCAGCTCCTTTTGTGCTTTGAGTGGGAGATACTTCTGACAGATACCATGATTGTAGCAGTACTTCTTGCGAGCTGAACGGTAGTATTGTACAAATGAATGCGCACAAGTAAGAAGGGAAACACTAAGTGCTATGACGCAGTCTAAACCACAAGTGAAGTTTTCATGCTTAGTAACTGTTACAGTAAATGGTCTAGAAAATTAATATTTATTGCATGTATGTATATTAGTACTGCAATATGAATTATATAACTTTGCAAACTTTCCACCCCATTGCACGTTTTCTTTTTCCGTCCTAGGTCAATCCGTCAATCGTGGCAAGTTCTTTAATGTCCACTTGGTAATACTCTGGTAGGCATTGGTTTAGTCTTGGCCGCTAAACGAGCTCTGGAAGGAACCACTGGAACTTTCTTCAAAGTCCTCTGGTAGACAGTTTTACCCGTTAAATCGAGCTGGTGATTACATCATTATTTCAAATTCTGTTACGATAAATTCCGAATACATTTAATCACTCTATAAATCAAATTAATAAATTGAGGATCATTTATTCGTACTGGTTAGTACTGGAGTGATAATTCTCTCTGTGTTACTAATAATAATTTAAATTAAGAGTTCAAATAAATTATAATTACAATCCATACAAGTATTTGTTATTTTTTAAACTTGTATTCCTTATAAGCTTAAAACGGATTTTACTATCTCCGAACTTAAATCTCAAGTTAAGAGTATTTACACAAAAATGTAAGCTGTCAAATTGTGCATGATTCGAACAACGCACAATATATTATAATCTATGTAGCACTCTGATTTATGTTTCATTATTATGTGTATATACTTGGTTAAATATTAATTTTACATAAACACCACAACACCTTCATTAGCGACTTTTTACATTTGTGAACTGGATTCATTTTGTTCCAACTGGATTCACTAAATTTATTTTCAAAGGAATCCATTTTACACCCAATTTGGTCCATTTATAGTCCTTATTTAACAATTCCCCTGGTTTTATACTTTGCAAATACGTATACATTTTGTAATGCATGTGTGTGTGTCTTCAAATTACTGATAAACCGATTAATACAAAAATCAGTGCCCCTTTGCAATGATGATGCCCTTAGTAGTTGAGGACATTTAGTTCTACAACAAAACCAGAAAATGTTTGCTTAAATCGGCGCTAAAATATCTTAAAAATCGTTTCCTTACAGGAACACAAAATGTAATTGTTTTCAAAAGTTCTCCACAATATGGTCTCTTAACTTTTGCGGTTACAGCATTCGATGATGGAATCTTTTTTGAGGTGGAGCACCTAAAGTCTGTTACCTCCAAAGGTGATAATGAGAGGACCTACAGCTTTTTCGGTGGACTCTTAACCACGTCGGACCTGATATTACTTCACAGGGGCTATTCAGAGATGAATGTTTGGATGGGGTCGAGTTAAAATCCATCCATCCATCCCAAAACCTAGTCACGAATTATGGACCCTCAGTACAAAAGAGATGAGCGAAACTACTGAGTTAGTCCGGCGCCAGGAAAATAATAATGGTGAAAGAAATCAATACTACAGATCAGCTAAATAATCTAAACTCCTCGAATTAAGTCACATAAAATACAAAGTCAGCCCTTATACTCTGAGGGCAGCTTGCCTGAGTTCTGGAGTTCAAATCTTGGTTAGGATAAATTACCCGGCTTTTTCTGCGTTTTTCCTTATCCTGAAAAACCGAATGTCAAGTAACTTCAAACTCCATTGACTGCGGGTGGATTTGAACATTATTTCACTCAACTTCTGATATGAATTAAACATTTTTGCAATCTTCTCAAAATGGAACTAAAAACGTCCATATTTTATAGGTACGTGTACATACTAGTCAGTAAAATTATGTATGAACTATGAATCATTGAAAATATAAAGAGAATTTAATTTAAAGTAATTCAGAGCAGCATTTAAGAGAATGTGGCATACAGCAAACAATACTAAAATAAATTGAAACTTATATTTAGAGAATGGAAACATTTTGTCACATAACCTATGAATAACGTTACACATTAGGAATATTAATATCATATTGACACGGACGAAAGAAGAAACCAATGCTAAAACGAATAAAATATAGTTCTTGATGTTGTTGGATCATTTTGAACTTAAACCTAGTGTGTAGAACTGGTAACATTTATTCATTCCTTACGGTTTGGACTTTTGCCTTTATTATTGGAGAGAGCAGATGGGGTATCGTTTGAGGTATTGCAAGTCAACTGCACTATAGGGGATCGATCACGTCAGAGACAGCGGCGGAGTGGTACGTTCACTGTCCGCTCACGACTGGTGAGACTGCTGCCTGTCCCCCACCTGCCTGTGATGTTGTTTTCCCGCTCAAAAACGGGTTTGGAGAGTACTACTTGTGTCTAAAAATAAATGTGAGTGATCTTTAGTCTTTATGTACCCAAAATCGCTGCATAGTTATTATGTTTAGGTTTACATACGTTACTTTACTCTCATTCATCCTCCCAGATACTGGGGAGGATGGGGAATTTTTCTTGGGAATCGAACCCTCCAAAGCAGACAAGTGCATTTCTCACTGATCTACGGGGCCTGCAACATAATGTGTTCTATAGAATGTTTTTAAATTAGACCGACAAAACCTGGCAGTAGAAAGATAACTTTATCTGAATCAAGTAACCTATGGGCTGCGACGCTTCATTTCAGTGCAAAATGGATATGAATAGGAAGGAATTGGAGAAAACAGAGTTCACTTGTGTCAGTCCAAGAGGCGTTTGTTATTATAACTGTCACTAGGTTTGTTTACTTCCAGAGCTCACTAGCATTCGGTATTGTTTACAGCATGTTTGTTTACATCCCAGTCTGCCCTTTATAACTGTTACTCTACGTACTGCTTCAGTTGTAATGCGGCTTTCATTGTGAACAGAACTGTGACGTTTGGGAAGTACGGTAGTCATGGAATGTTACAAATGGCATGAAATGGCGGATGTTATACGGTGAAGCATTAACATGTGGTCGTTTGGCGCTGAAGCTTTACCGGGAAAGATTTCCAAACCAAAAGTGTCCTCACTATAAGACATTTGGCAGTATTCATCAGAGACTAAGCGAATGGGAGCCATTACACAGACGAGCAGATGGACAAGGACGGAGGGGTGTTGTGCTAACACCTGAACTCGAGGAAGCCATGCTGCAGTGGGTAGCGAATAATCTTTCGCTGAGTACTCGAGAGATCGCACGACACTTTCATACTGACCATGTCACTTCCTGGAGAATTTTGCAGGAAATGTTATTATATCCATATCATCTTGAGAGGGTCCATGCTCTTACACCAGGCGACTATCCACTCCAAGTGAACCTCTGTAATTGGTATTTGAACAAATGCATACTCCAACCAGAGTTTGCAAGCCGTGTATTGCTCACCAATGAAGCATGCTTCACACCTGAGAGGATACTCAATTCCCACAATTCTCATGAATGTGCTTCGAAAACCCCCATGACACGATTGTGCAATCACATAACGGCGACTTGATGTCAAAGTCTGGGCACTAATTGTAGATGATTTCCTTGTGGGAGCATACATTTTACCCAATCAATTGAACACCAATAATTAGTTAGTATTTCTTCAACATATTCTGCCTGAGTTACTACATCCGCTAATCTAGAAAAACCCTGTATATAGGCGCATTGCTTATTTCCAATTTTCATTGCAGCCGCAAGTATGAAAAAGCGAATGGCGAAAGTAAACAGATGTGTTTTTCCTGTAAAATTAGAAAATGCTGGGATAACATTTGTAAGTCCCTGCTGGCATATCACTGAGGTAATAAACACACTTATCAATCAGAACCATTGATTTGATAGCGGAATCAATTAAGTTCATTGGCACACCTAGTGTACAGAGTGTCCCAGAGTGATGTGCACAACTTTGAAACGTTCCTTCTCAGCGGCGAAATAAGACAACAACAAAATTTGTTGTGTTCTACTCCTGAAAGTTCCTTAAGGCAGTACATGTATCAATTGTCCACAGTGCCTTCCAACAACGACGTCAAGCAGAGTGTGTGTATATCATTTTGGGACACCTTATATAAAAATAATTGGGTGATTTGAATCTCTTGGGGAACTGAATTTCGTACCAGCAGGTTGGTTAGAGCTATCGGACAGAAGCCGGAAGAACGTGTATCAAATCCCGGCTATGGCAGTGAATTTTTCATCTGATTCAACCTTTCAGCCCTTGTTCTACACACGTCTTATGGGAAAGAACAATTAATTAACTGTCAGATATATTGAACCATCAACTAACAAGTGCTAGCCCAAATTTAAGCATCGGTGTTTATAAGAATTTGAATGTATAACACATTAATACATAAATTCTTTACGAATTCTCATGTGTTCCAAATATGATACTCACATGAGATTTAATACATTGATCCAGTTTATTACAATTAGAAGAAATAGGTTAGAGATGTGTATTAGGTAAGTTAATATATTTGTTACATTAGCTCATTTCATTATTTACATCAGAGTAAATGCATTCTATAGATGCAATAAGTTGGTACTATAAATATTTTATGAATCGTTACCAAGTATCAAATGCTTACGGGGAGAGCAGTAAATAATAATATGGCGAATATTAACCGAAACACCACCAAATGAAGTTGACAAATTCTATATTTAATCTTCCTTATAATATATTCTAATCTACGCTAATTTAAGATCAATAAAATCTCCACTACTCGACGATGTCATGAATACTTGTATTCCAATGGCAAATAAATCATCCATCCGTCCGTCTGTCCGTCCATCCATCCATCCATCCATGTGATTTATACTTTTCCAATAACTTAAAATCATATAAGACTACAGAGCATACGAGAAACCCCGATATTATATCATAAGAACTGTTCTGAAAGGATAAAATTTTAGACGAATCTTCCCTTGTCGAGCTTTATAAAGAATGAGGCCATTACCTAAACACAGCAAAAGTATTTATGAGGATTTTCGTTTTGATTCATTACACATTCACACAATATAAAAATCTGCTATGTTCCATTCCCATGACTATCTTTACAACAAATTATTGTTAAAAAGGCTTCTATTTACTTCATGCTAATCGAGAATAAATTAACAGAAATCGTCTTTATTACTTGCTTCCATGTAAGTAGAAGGGAAATAAGGGAGCCAGGCTAAAGCGATAGTCAAAATCTAGTTGCTGTATGATTGAATTTCCTTTGTTTGTATTTATGGACAGGAAAATTCCTTGTGTGTTTCAACGAGCTCTACATTTTCTATTACATAAGTTTGTGTTTATCAGTTATGACAAAGTCCGCAAACTTCATCCAGAATAAAGATGTCTTCAAAGATGTCAGAAAATTCAAGATTAACATTTAAGTTATATTTGTCATGTAAATATATTTTATATACGACATTTTAATCAAAATCATTACAGTCATTTTTGAGAAAATCAGAATTTTAGAAAAATTTTCCATGTAAAGGGTAGTTGGGTGTGGGGGGTTGTCTTGAAAATCCTCGTGTTGCATCCCTGGAAGATATTGGACTTAAAAAAGCAAGTTTGGTATTTCACGAACTTTTCGTTTTGAGCCATGTTGCCCCCCCCCCATGCACACGGACAGATTTTTTTTTTCGGTTTCAGGAAGTCTAAAAACATATACTTCCGGCAAAATATAGTTAGCAAATTATTGGGTGGAATACAATACCTTCTCTATATGCTGTGTACATAGTTCGTATATAGAAAGTACAAATTAAATTTGGCTTAATGCTAAATGTATCAAGTTCAGGTAGTTTTGAGGATGAAATCAGAGACGCTTCAGGAAATTTAATTGCTTGCTGCATCATTCTTAATAACTACATTTAATCGTAATTTTCTCTGTGTTTTAACGATTTTTTAATGATGTTTGTCAACATGCTGATATGGAATTTAAATTTCCCCATTTCACTATTATTGTGTTCTCTATTGTTACAGATTTTTATTTAAATTGTAAAGATATTCTCAGTTTAACATATAGATACATAGATAGGTATCTTTGTTGATGTAAAGTTACATTACATAAACACTGCTGCTTGGGTATTTTCACATGTAAGGTGACAAAAAGAAACAAAAGATAAATCTGATGTGTTCCATTCACATGACTTTGTCTACATCGGTGCAACAAAGTATTTTTAAAAAACTTATGCTTCTATTTATTTCATGCTAATCGAGAAAAAATAGCAGAAATAGTCTTATTAATTGCGTCCTTATAAGTAGAAGCTAAAACAGAGAGTATGATAGGTTAAAGTGATAGTCAAAAGCCTGTTGCTATGTGAAGTTTGTGTGTTTGTATGGACAGGAGTTGAAAAAGTTTTTCAACGCTGAAAACAACAACAAGGATATGAACTGAAGCTTTCCTGGCGACGTGTTAATTCAAAATCTTCTCGGGCTTCTAGCCAGGTAAAAACTTGGCTTGACACCAACGTTTCGAAGAAGTGCATCTTCCTCGTCTTCAGGGTGAACTGATGGTTTGAGCTTGCGGAGACTGGTATTTATAAGAGCTGGGATGAAGCTAACATCTGATTGGTTCGCGAGATCTCCCAGCTCTTATAAATACCAGTCTCCGCAAGCTCAAACCATCAGTTCACCCTGAAGACGAGGAAGATGCACTTCTTCGAAACGTTGGTGTCAAGCCAAGTTTTTACCTGGCTAGAAGCCCGAGAAGATTTTGAATTAACAACAAGGATATATAAAAAACGACCAACTACACGAAAAAAATGTATATTGCATAAATTATGTGTTTTAACATGCTCTACATTTTTTTTGTGATAAGCTTTTGATCATCTCTTACAGTTTAGCAGTTTTGCAAAATTCCGTAAAATACATCCAGAGTAAAGTACTCTTCAGAGGCTTTTCTCAGAAGATTCAAGATAAACATTATATTTATCAGGTAAACATATTCAATATATGTTATTTTAATCAAAAGCATTACAACCATTTTTTAGAAAATCAAAATTTTCGAAAAAAATTCCATGTAAAGGGTAGATTGGGGTGAGGGAATTTTTCTCAAAATCTTCGTGTCGCATCCCTGAAATATACTAAAATTAAATACCAAGTTTGGCATTTTACCGATTTTTCGTGTTTGGGTTATCGTGTTCGTAGGCATATGGACACACACACACACAGAGACCTTTTTCTGAAAATACTTTTTTTGGATACAGGGGACCCTAAGACAAATATTTCCGGTGAAATCTCGGTATCGAGTTCTTGGGTGGAGTGCAATACCTTCTCTATACACTATGTACATAGTACGTGTAGAGAAAGTAAAAAGTAAAGAAAAAGAATTATAAAACTTTGAAATAAATTGACTCTGACTAAATGTACAAATTTTATCATCTGGCTTCGCGCACTCTAGCCATGAAATTATCCATTCTTTGCCAGTTTTTCTGGTCAGCCAGTAGATCCTAACATGCCATCTCCTTTTAGAGGAACTTGAAACTTTTCTTTTAGTTTAATTGTTCGCTGGTTCTCCCACTGTGCATATTCCGCCACAATATGTATCTAGTCTTCATCCAAACCACAGAATAAGTTGATTTGCTTTCCTTAACAATCCATAATATCAATACATGTTTTCCATTAGAAATTCTCCTCTTCATATTTACTCGTAACCAAAATGGTTATCTAAAGTCTGTACTGGATAATTAAACAATCAATCTAAAGTCCGGTGTTGTCTCCGAATTCTCGATATAACATAAATTAGATTTCCCAAATTGGAAAAAATAAAGGTAAATTTTAATCATGTATATTATAGAAGAATGACATTTGTAAATAACTATATCCTCATGGAAATGTAGTGAGCAGAGAATGTGCTATTACTTTTATGTGTTGTATTTCTTCAGCCCGGGTTCGATCGTGGGATTTGTGGTGAACGAAGCGGCATCTGGGCGGTTTTTTTTCGGGTCCTCCGGTTTCCCCCGGCACTCATTCCACCACTCACTCCATCATCACCTTTCAATCATCAATTTCGCTTTCATTTCATATTCTCCACTCCTTCATGCCCATGCCTGGCTTCAGGCTGACCCCACGTAAAAGGTTCTCCATTCTGTGGTTTCGTGCCGTTGGCTCCCCGACAGGCTTCTGACCCCTAGGCATTGGCTTGTTAGTCCTAGCAAGGTGTCAGACCTACAAATACGGATAGGCTAAGCCTATTACGAAACGATTTCTTCAGCGAAGAAGGATTCAGTAGGATATGGCTAATTCGGATAACTAGTTGAGTAACACTACAAATGAAGTTATAAGTAAAATAGCACTTTTGGTTAATGTAATAATCTTAAAAACGGTATGCTTAAATAAGTAATTTAAAACTAAAGTTTACAAATCATTATACCCAAATTCCAAAATTATACTTAACATCTTAATACACAAATTAAATAAACATTAAAACTTTAAAAATAAAATAAAATTTTAACGTTCTTAAAGTAAAAACAGTCAAATCTAACGTTGTCCAAGAACTTAAGAGTTGACAAACAAAAACCAAATGCATATTAAAACGCATAAAACTATACAGAAAATACCTACACAAAACTGAACTTGTTCCATAGTTGTTCTCTCTCTCTCTCTCTCTCTCTCTCTCTCTCTCTCTCTCTCTCACTCACACACATACGCACGGATCTCTTTATAAAAATTGCTTTTGTGTACGAAGGGGATCCCAAAATATATTTCCAATGAAATATCAACATCGAATTTTTAATTCCTATGCAATATCTTCTCTACTATATACCTGTATAATATATCTAGAGAAAATAAACATAATAATCAGGGAATAAGGAGATATTTGGACATTCAAGCAATAAATGAATGGGTTAATAGTATATATTATAGAACCTGCAGTCATGCAAGTATATCGAATGATACAAAATAGGTTAGTTCGCATATAACTTTCCAGCGAATGAAGGTAGGCCACCTGAAAGGCCCGAGCAGATTTTGAAAGACTTTGGTTTATGAGTTGAGTAGGCTCTAAGGCTAGCACATAACCATGCAGGAATACATAGCTTTAATGTCAACATTTCTCATCAAATCTCCAAATATGTATATGAGAATCACGCTTCTTTCCTTAATAAACTAATATCTTATTGAAGATATATTCTATCGATTGAATGTATGTATTAGCTGATAACATACTAGTCTGAAAAGTTATCTCAAAAGTTCTGTGAGTTTTTGAAAGTACAAATAATTATTTTAAATCTCGTGCTTTAAAATTGTCGTGCACCATTACAGGAAACAGAAGACTGTCTATGAGATTACAGGTTACATTCTACATTTCCAACAGACATTTTACATTTTTGAGAAACGCACACGCTGTGTAATGACCGCAAAATAATTCGCTCAATTATGAAATAACAGAAAGGGTAGAGAGCAGAATTAAAAATGAGGTCGGCCGCTGCGGTGTTGAAGGTGAGAGGTCACAAATGCTACTCACGCGAGATGGCGAGGGGCCAGTTCTTCTTTATGAATGACCTGTAGCATGAAGGTTGATGTTAAGGTTGGAACTTGGAATGTTAAGTGCCCGCAGGCACGTGAGAATTACTCTGCTGAGAAATAAAAGAAAAACAGAAAAAAAGTTAAGCTTAGGTTTAAGTGATGCTAAATTTCTCCGGCAAAGAAAAATATGCTATTAGTGTTTGTTAAGGTTGTGCTGCTGTATTTATAGTCCGAAAAGTAAACTGGTATTGCATAACACGAAACAGAGTAATTGCGTGCGCTATCGCGAGAGAAAGTAAATAAAAGGGATAAAATGAAACGGTATGTCTAAATGCTGTACAGGTTTAACGGATTCTGAGCAGTAGGATGGGTGGCCTACCTGTACACGCTACAGGGGCTTTGTATTTTGAGGAAAATTGATTGTCTCATACGTTTTCGGAAAAAGAACCATTAATTAAAATTAAAGTTTTGCTGATATTTTTAGGTTTTAAAGCAAATACTCTATAAGCACGTATAGTTTTTGGCACATTTATTTTGGAAATAGGTACCTCAGAATTCTCAATTTAAAATTACTGAAATTCGATAACTGAGAGCCTCGTGCTTTGAAGTGCTAGTTTGTACATTTTATATTAGATATTTCAATATCATGCCCATGGTTAGACAACTCATCTCTCACCAAGGCGGCTTGGGTTCGATCCCAGGTAACTGTATGTAGGATGTGTGTTGGACAAAGTGAGCAGGCATGGGTTTTCTCCGGTTTCCCCCGCCATTGTATTCCACCAGTGCTCCATCTTCATTCCAAGCATCATTAATGCTATCACCTGTGGTGCCGTCTGTAGTTAATAATAAAATAAATTAGAAAGAATAATATAAATAGATGAAAGGTATTAACATTTTAAATAAAATTTGAAAAATAAATTTAATTTACATTTTATTTTTTAGGTGGTGGTAGTGTAGGGATGTTGTAATGTAATAGCAGAATTAGTTTTAAGTGAAGTTGAAATAAATTTTGTTATTAAAATGTTTATGTTTGTGGTGTGCTTTTATGTACTATGTAATTTGTTTAGTTTTATATGTGTGTTTATAATTTATTTGTGTATTTTGTTGGTTATTTATTTAGATTACATTATGAAAGTGTAATAATTTAAATGCTGAAAATTTTTTATAATTTTATTTTATTAATTTTATTAGTTTTGTTATTATGTGGTTTATTATAACTTATTAGTTTTAGTACTCCTATTCTATGCTGTATATTTTATTTTTTAAATTTATATTTATAATATTTATAATAATACATATATGTTGTATAGAAATAAACACATTTTTAAAAATCTGGCATATTAACCCTGGGTTTAGAAATAAGGTACCAGGGTTTTTATACAGATTTGATTTTATTTTGTAATTAAAGGGGGTGTTAAAAATGCATTGAACCTCATTTTTATATGAATATATACACATAAGAAAACAAACAAAAACTATATAGCATTCACCAGAAGAACTGAAGTAAAACTTTGCTCACAAAACGGTAATGTTTCCCTGTCACTTTCCTTATAAATAAAACAATTGTTCCATTACACCAATAATTTCGATGCCGAAATTTCACCAGAACTATTTAGAACAATGGGTATAACTCATAAACAAAGTGCTCAATAAATACCAAATGGGTATAAGTTCAGTATCTTCTACAATGCGACACTAAGAAATTTAAAACAATGTTGTACCCCAAAATACCGCTAACGTGGAATATTGTTCCTATCTTTTATAATTTAAAGAAATCATGTTGATGATTGGTATAAACATATGATTAACAAACATATGATTAATGTCTTTACATGACAAAATGTGTCTTGAACGTCTCTCCTGAATACATGTGAAGTGCTCTTCGCCCCGAATGACTTTTGTAAGAATGGTAAACAGTAATTCATAAATAAAATCCTACCATAGAAAACGTGTTGATCTTGTTAAAATATATATTTTATGTCAAATAAGATTGCTTGTAGCAATAACCAGTCCAAATTATTCCGTCTTATTGGTTTGAAAGTTCAGACACTTACATTCTTAATTTCGCTTCCACATATTGAAAGGATAAGCTGCCGGACTATTTTACCTGAAAATTGATGTGCAGATTTTATCGGAAATAGACTTTTGGAAATTTTCTGAATCCTAACGAAACATTTATTAAACACATATCAATGTGTGTATATCCATGTGTCTGAACAGTATAATGCAAAAGAAAACTACGAATAAATACAAAACTCGATATTTAAACTGTGCATGTACAAACCACGAAGATTAAAAAGAGAAAAAAATTTCTCCCCTCCAAATCACCATCCTTGTGTTTCCAATTTATTATCTAAAATCAACTATACACAGTCTGATTTACATTCTGTTTAAGATACCTATATGATAGGAAGAAATATTATATAATAATTATTATTGTAAAAACTCTATTGATTCTAATAATGGTAATATCATTATTAAAATATATTACTTAAACTATTACTTAACATTTATTATTTTTGTTCTTGATGGTAAGAGAAAGAGACAATATACTTTTATCTCGATAAACTACAAATACAAATGCAACTTTATTTATAGGCGCTCTTTATCTGATGTGGATCTCAGCGTCCCATTCTATACTGGGCCTGAAAGATAGCTAATTTTGCTCAGAGGCCTCTTTTATCAAACCTGAGGTTCTTTTATGTGCCGAGAATCTACGACGCGGGACCAACGGCTTTACTTCCCTTCCAAAGGAAGCCAAGCTAAGGATTTTAACGCCCAAAAAACTCCGTCGTCGTCCACCGGGTTTGAACCCACGACCTTGAGTATATCAAATTAGCATGTTAACAATTGCACCACGGTTGATAAACTACAAAGAATTTATATATGAACAATGACATGTTTATTGCTTTCACAATTGCCTTTTATTTCTTTTATCAAGAAGTAGATGGAAGACTAAACTATTCTTTCCTAATAATAGTTTCTAGAATATTCACTGGAAAGTGATGTGAATGCAACACATCGGAGCTGTTTTGCTTTCTCTGTACGTACTATATACATAGTGTATAGAGAAGATTTTGGATTGCACCCATAAATTCGATACCAAGATTTCACCGGAAATATATGTTTTGGGTTCCCCTGAATCCAAAAAAAAAAAAAAAAAAAAAAAAAAAAAAAAAAAAAAAAAAAAAAAGAGCATTTTTACAGAAATGTCCGTGTGTGTGTCTGTGGACAGAATAGCTCAAAAACGAAAAGACCGTTGAATACCAAACCTGGTATTTAAGTTTGGTTTCTTCCAAGGATGCGACACAAAAATTTTCAAGAAAATCCCCCCACCCTCAATTACCCTTTACATGGAACTTTTTTCGAAAATTTTGATTTTCTTAAAAATGGCTCTAACGATTTTGATTAAAATATCGTATATTAAAGATATTTACCTAACAAATAATATGTGCATCTTGAATTTTCTGGGAATAACCTCTGAATACTAGTTTATTCTGGATTAATTTTATGAAATTTGCATAACTACTAAACCATAAGAGATGGATAAAAACCTACCACACAAAAAATATAGGGCACATTAAAACACACGATTTATGTTATATAACTTTTTCCTTGGAGTTGAACCTTTTTTTGAGATATTCCTTGTTTTTGGTTTCAGCTTTGAAAGTGTTGTACTTTTCTCATACAGGAATTTGTCTACTCGTGTCCATACAAACAAAGGAACTTCAGTTTCTCGATTATCAAGAAGTCAATAGAAGCATAACCTTTTTAATAATAATTTGTAGCAGAGATGTAGATAAAGTCATGGGAATGGAACACATCAGGTTTTCATATAAATGCATTCACGTCTGACAAAACAGAAACCCGCGAGCTATTTTCAAGGAATAGATCAGTTATTTAAGTTAAATTTGAAGTTAACATATTCCGAAGCAGTGTTTAGATAGTTAGTAATTGATCCTTGGTTTAGCTCAATCCTTCCACGATGTGGTAAGAGTTTTGGGCTGAAATAAAGAAATAAAGAAACTGTGTCTTATATTTATTGCAGAATTGTTATCCATGTATTTTATATTTGCAGAACAATATAACGCTTCAACTTATTTGAAATGTACAAATGTTTCTGGACCATTGACGGATATAATGAAAGAAATGCCAAATGATCTGTGATCCACAGAGCTACCTCTTTTCTGACGTTTGTATTGTTAGAATATTGGAAAGCTGCGGGGGGAAAAGGTACATGGAGAACACAAACCAAACGACATTCACACTCCGGTATTCGGAATGAGCTTGTTCGCTTTACACTACGGGTTGGACTTCTCAAACATCGATGAAACTTTCATAAGAGAAAGTGATTTGTGTGTATGGGAAAGCGAAAGCTTCCAACTCAACATTAAGTTAGCATGAATGAGATTTCGGTTAATATTACCAGCTTCCAACAATTAGACCTACTACGGCTCGAATTGTAGCAGTTGAATGCATATTTTAATAGGTTGTCTTCGATTTCGTCGTCCAGTAGGCTTGTAATACAACACTTTACCAAGCTATTCTATCTGAGTTCATGGGGCAGGTATTCTCTCGCAGTTTTTTTCGATGGTCTTCTATTTTAATGATCAATAGCTGGCTACCAACTGTTACACGGATATAGATAGGTAGAGACAGACTGAAAAATTCAATGCCATAGATTTGAACCACCGATCTCCCGAAGAGCCAGTAGCTCTGCCACTGAGCTACCATGGCAACATGCCGGCATAGCATTGAACAAAATGTCCTACACACTGCTTATGCGAAGAAACAATTAAACCATTACACGAATAACTTTTTAACTGGAATGGCTAATTAATTGGTTTAATTTACCTCCCAATATTTTTAATACAATTCTTCTACAATGATTAATAAGTTTCTCAGTGAATTCTACTTTTAACTTTATACAGTCCCTACCATTACTAATAAATAATGAAAAAAATAGATTTCTCTATCTATGCTATGGCAAACAATTTGTATAAAAAATTCTTCTTCTTTCTAGTTCATGCGTATAAACAATGAGATTATTACGATATTATTTCTTGTACAGGGAAATATGAAATGCAACAACTTTAATTGACAGTTAAATTTTAACATATTGCCTCTCTGAGGCAATGGAAATGCCATTTTCTGTGCTTGGGTAGGTCGAAAAATCTGATGTTCTTATGACATTATTAATGTCTGTGTCGCTGTTTCACAAGCAAGATTTTCTTACAAAATGTAATTATTTCATGGTAATCATGCTAAACATAACCAGAATTTGTCTTATTACTTGAGTCTTTGTAAGCAAAAGAAAAATAAGAGAATAGAGTAAGCCAAAGCGTTAAAATTACACTAGTGAAATTCTTAAAACCCGGTCGCTGTTTGAAACAATTAAAATTTCGTCCTTTTTTCTTTCCAGGTGTAAATAAAACACAGACAAAGAAAGATTACCTACCGTTTAGAAAAGTTTAAGTAGCTTAAAATTGAAACCAATAACATCAGATATTTCGAAAACGGTAACTCTTCAGAAAAAATATGTACATGACATAGATTGCACGTTTTAACAAGATCTACATTTTTTTATAGCAAGTCTTGTACTATTTCTGGGTTTACGCAAATTTCAGCCAGAATTAACAGGTCTTCAGAAGCTATTCCTTAAACATTCAAGATATATATTTAATTTTTAACGTAAATATCTTTCACATGTCACTTTTGAGAAAAAGAATATTTAAAAAAAATATGTCCATGTAAAGAGTACTTTGAGGTAGGGAAATTTTCTTGAAAATCTTTGTGTCGCAATCTTGGAAGATACTAACTTAAATACTTAAGTGTGATACTTTAGTTTTAGAGCTATGTTGTTTACAAATACACACGGAATTGTTTTAAAGCGTTTTCTTCAGACTCCGGGGAACACAAAACATATATTTCCAAGGAAATCTCAAAATAAAATGTGTAGTCGAATACAGTATTTACTTTACCTACTATGGACATTGTACATTCGTGCTAGAGAAAGAAAAAAATATGACTTCCTATTTGAGAAAAGTATAATTATTAGAACATTTAAACGTAACAAACAATAGCTCTGAAATGGCTGCAGAAAAAAAATGTATATCACAGAAACTGTGTGTTTTGACGAGATCTAGTACGTTTTGGTTTGCCAGTACTGCAAAACTAAATCACGTGAAGACAATTTTAGAGGCTAATTCCAGAAAATTCAAGATATACATTTGACGTATTTGTCATGTTAGTATCTTTAATATAGTACGGAATTTTAATAAAAATTGCTGGAACCATTTTTAGAAAACAATATTTTTGAATTTTTTTCCATGTAAATGATAATTTGGGGTGGGGAGATTTTCTCAAAGACTTCGTGTTGCATCCCTGGAAAATACTAAACTTAAATACAAAGTTTGATATTTTATCGTGTTTTCGTTTTTGAGTTATCGTGCTCACAGACACATTCACACACGGACCTTTTTTTATAAAAATGCTTTTTTGGATACAGGGGATCATAGTACGTGTATTTCTGGTGAAATATCGGTATCGAATTTTTGGGTTCAATGCAATACCTCTTTTTTGCAATGGAACCGACAGTCATTGGTCGGAATAGACGAGTTGTATTTTGGATAACCCTAAAAATTATGTTTTAAATGCTTGTACTTTCTCTTTTCTCCCATAGTTATCAACTACTTCATTCCCGCATTCCAAATTATTTAAATGTTAGCTTCATATATCTTTCTGACTGTCATAATCGAGAAACTCTTTCCTTTTTCCTATGACCTTCTATTCGTCATCATTTACAATAGATAAAGCTCGTCTTTGGAATTCCCTTCCTGAAGACGTAAGGGACTGCCGGAACATTATACTGTTCAAGCAGTAAATTCGGCCATACCTTTGTAACCAAACCTAATCTGTTGATGTATTAATATTATAAATACATCAGTACTTTCATTTATTGTTATTAATATTGTATGTATGTGCTAGCAATTAATATGCACTTGAATTGTAAATATCACGAATGTGCGTTTCGACCTACATGAATATTTCATTTTAAATAACTTTGTTTACAGTTTTTCTTTTCTTTTCATTTCAGTTTATTTGTTGCACCCTTTTATATATTTTTTTATTAAGTTGTATATAATTATATTTTTGTTTTTTATTATTTTATTCATTGTATCATTGCTTATTGAATTTAATGTATTTGCCTAGTAGAGTGAAAGAGAAGGACTTATGACCTTAACACCAACGAAGATAAATAAATAAATAAAGACAAAAAAGTAAGTTATCATATAACACATAGCCTCTTAACATAATACAACAGAACAGAAAACTGGTAAAACTCCTAGACCACCAACATGTGACCATCGAAAAATATAATTTTCTCGGTTGTTAGCTACATAATATCGGTCGAATGGTTTCTAATGCTAGCTTGTCACACTTTTCTGCTTTTAAACAATTATTTAGCACACTAGCTAATGATCATTATTATAACATACAAAAGAAATAAAGCAATAGCTATCACGTAAGGATTATTAAATTATGTTAAATTTTTTTCTTTCAATTATTTAGCATTTTGTTGTTAAGAACAACGAATTTGACACTGGTATAGTATGCGTATTGTATTGCTATAACAAATTCGATTCCTTTTACTTTCTCTACCTAGTACTGACATAGATAAACTGTGACAGACCAAAACTTACTACACAAAAAACACAAAATTTGTGTTATATACATTTTTATAGAGATAAACGTTTCCGAAATATCGTTATCGATTTTAAATTTTCCAATACTTAGATCTCTCTTAAATGGGAAGCCTCTATTTACTTTTTACTTTCTCTACTGAGTGCAAAGCACGTTTTAATAGATACAGAAGGTATCGTATTCCATCCCACACATTTGATACTAAGATTTCTCCGGAAATGCATGTTTTGTGGACTCCCGAATCCCCCAACAAAAAAATTAGAAAACTATCCGTGTATGTATGTGTGTGTCTAAAACAAAAATTCCGTTAAATTCCAATGGTATTTAAATTAAATATCTTCCAAGAATGTGAAAAGATACTTTTCAAGAAAATCCGCATCGCCTTTACACAAATTTGTTTTTCTCAAAAACGACAGAATGATTTTGATCAAAATATCTATATTAGGGATATTTATATGAAAAATAAAATGAGTATTTGAATTTTCTGGGAATAGTCTCTGAAGAACTTTTCTTTCTTGATGAATTTTTCATACGTGGTAGATAAAACTGACTACACAAAAATTTATATTTCGTTATATCATATACATTATTTGAGAAGCTAAACATTTCAAAAATATTACTGGTTCTTAATTTTTAGTTCTTAAAATACTTAAATTTCTCTTGAATTTGTCATATCTTTTTCTTTTATTTTCTTCATTTCCCTCCTACTTATAAGGAACTAAGTAGCAAGACCATTTCTGTTGATTTTATCTAGTTTAGCATAAAGTAGATAGAAAAACAAGCTTTATAAGAATAGTTTATTACAGAATAGCTACGGAAAGTCGTGTGAATGGAACACATTAGATATTTTTTTATTTTGCTGTGCAAAAATATAAATATGAACACAATGTCATCACATAGCGGCCGCTTTTAAAAGATTTGACTTTCATTTTAGACTAGTGCATTAAGGGACTAGTTTTGTTAATGTTTAACTCATTTAGCATGGAAGTATAAGGAAGAAATAGCGTTTTAAAGAGTAGATCTTTGCAGAATAGATGGAGAAATAAATAGAGGAAGTTGACTCAAGAATGGAACACTTCAGATTGTTAGGGACAGGGATATAAGCTCAGATATTTGTACTGGTATTTGAGGGTTGTTTAAGAAGAATATTACATAAATAATTACTAAATTTTCACACTAGTAATTTTATTTATAACGAGCATTATTTTTAGCTTGTATAATACACATGACTGTAACTGAAATTCCCCGATAACTCGGGAGTGGTTGCTGGGAGAGGTAAAGCCGAAAGGTAGCCCTCGCGATAACGAATGTCGATGTCACTTGCACGAGACTATATCAAATGGAGGAATCAGTCAGGTTCTTACATGCCAATATATTTATTATTTGTGTTACTAAAACATACAATTCTATAGAGAAAATTCTGATGTGTTAACTCACATTACTTTCTCTAGCTGTTCTACACACTTCTTACATAATATTCTTCTTCTTTCTGCCCCTTGCTAATCGAGGTACTCATTAGCACAATGTTCTTATTACTTAGTTCCGTATAAGTAGGAAGAAAATAAGGGGATACACTAGGCTAAACCAATAGTCAAATGTATTAAAAGCTGTCGTTATGCGATTGTCATTACAAATCGATTCTTTTCTTGGCCAGGAGCAGAACAAAAGAAAAATGGACATTCCCGTCTGGAAAAGTATAAGTACTTCACAACTGAAACTAATAACAATGGGTACCTCGAAAACGGTAAGCTCCACGAGAAAAATGTATATGATATGACTTGTGTATTTTAAAAAAACCTACACTTTTTGTATAGTAAGTTTTTGTCTATCTCATACGGTTAATAGTTATGCCAAATTAAGCGAAATTCATCCAGAATAAACAGGTCTTCAGAAGCTATTCCCAGAAAATTCAAGATATACATTTTATTTGTCAGGTAAATATCTGTAATATACGTTTATTTTAATCAAAATCGTTAGAGCCATTTTTAAGAAAATCAAAATTTTAGAAAAAAGTTACAAGTAAAGGGTAGTTTGAGGTGGGGGAATTTTTCCTCAAAATCTTCTTGTCGCATCCCTGGAAGATACTAAACTTAAATACCAAGTTTGGTATTTTAGCTGATTTTCGTTTTTGAGTTATTGTGTTCACATTCACATGGACACACACACGGACCTTTTTCTGAAAATGCTTTTTATGGATACAGGGGGTCCTAAAACATGTATTTCCGGTGAAATCTCGGTATCGAATTTTTGGGTGGAATACAATACTTCTCTATCCCTATGCATATTGTACATACGGGGCTAGAGAAAGTAAAAAAGTGGGAGACGAAGTTTAAATCGTTTAATTGAGGAATTCATGCTTATTCCTGTATTTCAAATATTGTCATTTTTACTTTCTCCATACGCACTATGCACATAGTGTATAGAGAAAGTATTGCACTCCACTCAAAAATTCGAATCCGAAATTTCACCGGAAATATATGTTTTAGGGACCCCAATATAAAAAGAAAAAGCATTTTCACAAAAAGGTCCGTGTGTCCGTGTGTCTGTGAACACGATAACTCAAAAACGAAAAGTCGGTAAAATATCAAACTTCGTATTTAAGTTTAGTATCTTCCAGGGATACGACACGAAGATTTTGAGAAAAATCCCCCCACCCCCAACTACCCTTTACATGGAACTTTTTTAGAAAATTTTGATTTTCTCAAAAATGGCTCTAACGATTTTGATTAAAATTTCGTATATTAAACATATTTACCTGACAAATAAAATGTATATCTTGAATTTTCTGGGAATAGCCTCTGAAGAGTAGTTTATTCTGGAATGTATTTTACTAAATTTTGAATAACTGCTAAACCGTACAAAAACTTACTACACAAAAAAATGTAGAGCACATTAAAGCACACAATTTATGTTAACTACATTTTTTTCGTAGAGTTCGTCGTTTTTGTGACATTCCTTATTTTTGGTTTCTGCTATGAAAAACGTATACTTTTCTCATACAGGAACTTGTCAACTCCTATCCATATAAACAAAGGAACTTCATTGACATAGCAACCAGCTTTTGACTATCACTTTAACCTACGGTTGCCCCTTATTTCAGTTCTACTTACAAGGAAGCGAGTAATAAGACTATTTCTGCTATTTTTTTCTGATTAGCATAAAGTAAATAGAAGTATAAGCTTTTTAAGAATTATTTGTTGCAGGGATATGGAGAAAGTCATGTGAATGGTACACATCAGATTTTTTAAAGTGCAATTTGTTGGAATAATTGCTGAAAAGTTAATAGCCCCAGTCTGTCGGGACCAACATTAGATAAGATGTGGTAGCAAAACGTCATTGTCTGCAGTTGTTTTCTGCAACACGAAATGAACATCAGGTAGTGAATTGTGCGACATGTTTGCGGAAAACTGTTAAAACGAAGAGAAGAAACAACAAACACGTAGGTGGATATTGTCGTGATGTCTAAACTTATAACCTAACAATCAGTAGTACTAAATGTTTCGTATTTGACCAGCACATTCCCAAGCCATTTGTCCTCGGCTGCTCATCATAGCTTTCTTTGCAAGCTTGACAACTACAAGGTGATCTAACTCAACTAAAAAGCTTTGAACATTAAATAATATTCAAAGCTTTTGTACTGTGTTAGCATTAATGCATGCTTATTATTTATAGTAGTAATGTACTATGTTAATATTTATTAATTAGCATTGGGTGTTGATAGCATTTCTGTTAGAAACAATTTGGCATGAAATAGTTATTAAGTTAGCTTTCTCTTTAAAAATTCTCAGTTATGTATGTATATTTAAATTTATCTGCCCAGATCTTTGGAGTTTATGTTTTAAATATGTTTTACTTTGATAAGGACTGGAGTTCAATATCGTAGTTCTTCTCCTGGATAAGGTGTCTTCGCCATGACTACGGAGACCTAAAATACTCTTCCAAGTCTCTTCGAGTTTGACTACATCCTGACTAATTTTATTATCTTGCTTAGCTCAGCTAGAGGAGTTTCTATTAGCATATGGATCTAAATTTAAAATCAGGGATTCCAGTACACGATTTTATTGGGGAAGACACCAGCTGTCCGAAATTTCGAGAAAAGTACTGATATTATTGAAACAGCATCAAATACCAATTCAAGTAGCTCATACAGCTTCATCTGCATACTGCGTACTCTATCCCTAGATTTTTTTATCCTTTATTTGAGCCGCCAAGATGAATGCTGAGATACTTTTCACTTCCCACGAATCCTCTCTCTTACACCATTCAATTCATCTCTTTCTTCTCATCTTTCAGAAGGATTACTGTTGGCCTGTGGGCAAATGACGCGGATGCGTGAGCTCTTTAAAAGGTTCTTCACTGGCTGCGCTTGGAGCTTTATTTTGGGGTCTTAAGGGTCACATACTTGTCCTCTCTCGACGCTGTGGTTCCTGACTAGTGTGTCGGAGCTCAAACTGGAATTGTTAGGGGCTTCCATGCGTCTCTGTCATTGGACGCTCCGATACTTAAATTTCCGGACAGTAGGTTAGTTTCCTTCACACCAGGGATGTGTTAGCCACAGCCAGTACCGCAGTGAACGAGGTGCTCCCCTCCGTCCATTGCCTGCATCACTACATCCTTACAAACATCAAATACCAATGATTCAAATAACTGCAATTTATTTTTGCTGATTATTTATGTTATAGATGCTCTATTGATTAAATCCTGTTTTAATTTATAACACGTTTATGTTCCACAAAACCATTAAACTGGTTATCACACCATAAGCTTTTTAATACATTTCTTAGGGTGACCAATATGTGTAAATTCAAAGATATGTTATATCCCTCGATCTCACAGTTCTCAATCAACAGGTGACAAGTTCTCTATAAGTTTCTTAGAAAATTATGACTATGTTTTTGAAAGAAACCATTCAGCTCACTCTTACTATTTAACAGAACCTTTCTTACGTTCCCTGATTTGAGTGCCAACAAATATTTCTACTTTTAGTTTTCTTCACTGATCGATAAATACATAATCTATTGTTTTCTCAAAATCTTTTATCAAACCTTGTTTGATATGTAAGATGAACATTTGCCTGTCCTAGATAATGACTCGCTCTTTGGCCAGCCTTGGTTTTTTATTTTTTTTTAAATCCTGCAGCAATCACGTGGATTTCTGTTACATGTGTGGTCACGTGGGGGATGGCTGTTACCCAAATTATTGTCATTATTATTATAGCGCCTTAAACGTAATATTGGATTTAATAATTACTGAAATTCTCGTTTGAAGCATATTGTCATTTTAGAAAATAACTAAAAAACCAAAATTTCACTGAAACATCACATATATAATAGGTATTACAGTATTTTGAATCTTACGCTACAATAATTATGTACTATTTACCTTCTGGTTATATTCTGACATTGGCATTATCTTAAATTATCCAAACAATTGACACAGACGATTTTCAAATAAGCCGTGAAGGTGCACTTTTTACATCTAATAGACTACTTACTTGGTGATTTGTTGTGTGGTCTACCGCAATCATAACATCTTCCTCTTTTTTCCATTTTTTATTTTTAGTTTCATTTACAGTCGATTATTTTCCAAGATAGTTTTCTAATCTGTTTACAAATGTCCGTGTTTGACATGCTTTTCTATTGGATATTAAACGTATCCATGTACCATTACTAAGAAAACTATTTGTTTTTAATCTATTATCATCAGTTTTCTTTATTTCTTCATTTATATAGCCCCCTTTAACATCTAAGGGGCTTTGCATTAGAAACAACTCGTCTGCAGGTTCTTTACGTTGGGTTTAAATAATTTTATTTTCCTCAAACAATCAGACATTCACTGTCACATGCATATTGCTAGACTTTGTGGGGGATATGGAATAATTCTAGTAAGAGGAAAATGTCCTGCCCCAGGCGGGAATCGATCCCGGGACCTCCAGTTGAGAAGTCAGCTAGTACACGGAGGTAGTCCTATTATTATTATTATTATTATTGTTACTGAATTTTGAAGTACAAAATGGGGTGCATAGGTTACTTGATAGTTTTTCGTTCTAGTATCTGATATCTTCTGCTAAATTATTTTTGTATGTTACACAAATAGCTTCACTCGCCTTACACAGGCTATGTATGATGGATGTACATGCCAAGTAGAACATAGAGGAAAGCTGTTTCAGCCTTTGTAGTCGAATCTGGAGTAAGGCAGGGATGCCTATTGTCCCCGTTCTCTTTGTAACGACAGAGGATTGCATGCTGAAAATTGCAAATAACAGAAATCATGGCATTCAATGGGGTTTAAATAGTCGTCTGGAAGAACTAGACTTTGTGGATGATCTGTGTCTCCTTGCAGAAAGTTTCCGAGACATGTAAATTAAGCTGAGAGACTTAGAAGTTTAAGCTAAATGGGTAGCTTTAAAAATAAATATGAATAAGATTAAGGAAATGCGCATCAACCACCGAAATAATTCCATGCTGGCACTGAATGGGACAAATATAGAACGTGTTCAGGAATTTCTTTATCTGGGAAATATGGTGAATCCAGATGAGGGTGCCATGTGATGTAAAGAGCCATATAAATAAAGCCAGAGGTGCATTTGCACAGTTACGACCAGTATGGAGATCCCCTCACATCCGTAGGAAAACTAAACTGAGAATATTTGAATCAAATGTCAAAGCTATATTGTTGTATGGATGTGAGACATGGAAGGTGACAAAAGACATTACCTAAATGCTGCCGGTGTTTATAAACAGGTGCCTGAGATACATAATGAAAATATGGTGGCCTAAGACTATCTCAAATGCAGACGTCTGGGAGGCTACAAACCAGAGTCCCATTCAACAAAGGAAGTGGAGGTGGATTGACCACCTCCTGCGGAAACCACCAGAGCATATAGCAAGACAGGCATTGAACTGGAACCCACATGGAAGTCGCAGAAAGGGCAGACCTAAGATCACTTGGAAAAGAACAGCTGGCTGCTGTCAATAAGACGTGGAGAGAAGTGAAAGTGTTGGCATCAGATATAACTTGATGGTGTAGTTTCGTCCTGGCCCTATGTTCCACCTATGAACTACAGGATTTAAGTCAAGTTACACAAATATCTGTAAGTGTGTCTTTAATCAAACAGTTCTTTGCATTTTGTGATTCAATTAGTTATATCATCCTCCTCTTCGCCTTTCAACTCGTTGGCAAATGCATTGTCTTTTGATTCACTTGATTTGCCATACCAAGTCAATAATGCCCTCTCATTTTCCTCCTTTCTAATGGTACAGACATTCTTTTGTGGACTTCAACAAAAATATTCCAATAAGTAGAAACACATTATAAAGGGAAGAAACAAATATTTTTTCTCAGAGGCCTCTTGGTGCTCTTTTAGTGTCCATGGGACCAGGGCTTTATTTCCCTTCCGAAGGATGCTAATAATTTATACACTCCCTCAAAAAAGTCATCGTTCTCCGCCGGGTTTGAACCCGTGACCATGGAAAATGTCTGGGAATGACTGCTTTTCTAAGCAGACAGTTACATTATATGTTCGAATTTAATAAGAAGAAACTTATTGTTTGTAAACTGTCTTCTGGTCATCAATATATGTATATCACATTCTCCTAAATTCAAATGTCTTCATTTTTAAAGCTTTTTTCGGGTCTTGTTACGTAAAGCCTAACCGCTATGTTCCTGTTTTCTTTTTCCGGCAGAACTACCTTCAAGTGCATAATTGCATGTTCCCCTGGAGATAAAAGTGCGTGCTTAGAAATTTATAAAGACTAGCACTCACAGTGGAGGAATAATGAGATCATTATCACAGGTAGCTAAATATCTTCTTTCGTGCATCAGTTTATAACAGCTACAAACATGTGCGTTAACGTTGTAAAATGTGAAAGTGCTTCCTTCGAAGACAAGCCAAAATACATGCCTTGTGGAGGAATAAATCCATCGTAGGCTAAGCAGTGCCTTAAATAACTGTCAAAACATAGAGCATTACTATCGCATTCACACACACCATTAGGGAGTACATTTTTTTACTTCCTCTAGTAGGCATGCACTATATATATTGTAGGTACAGCAGCTATTGTATTCCACCCAAAAAGTTGATACCGAGATTACATTGGAAATACATGTTTTGAGAACACGTGAATAAATAAAAAAAAAAACATTATAATAATTGTTTTTTCACACAAGCCGTGTGTAGGACAGGAGTTTGATAGGTAGAATCAGACTGAAAAACTCAATATCATAGCCGGGATTTGATCCATGGATCTCCCGATCTCTAGCTGGTTGCTCTGCTACTGGGCTACCATGGCAACATGCCCGCTATAATAGTTGCTATACTATGAATCCTGGAACTTAAAATACTTACAACATTGTAAGTTGCCATTGCTGTTGTCATCTCAAAATAATTTGAGATCACCTTGTGGTTTACCGGGAAACATGCGAGTCAGTTGAGAAATTCAATGCTATGTCGGCATATTGGCATGTTGCTCAGTGGCAGAGCAACCGGCTAGAGATCAGGAGATCCATGGTTCAAATCCTAGCTAGGGCATTGAATTTTTCAGTCTGACTCTACCTATCCAAAAAAAAAAAAACATTTTTGGATAAAGGTCCCTGTGAGTGCATATGTATGGTGTGTGCGAGCGTACGTATGTGTATGTATGTGTGTGACAGCATAACTCAAAAGTCAAATTTGGTATTTAAGTTCAGTATATTCCAGGGATATACACGAAAATTTTCAGGAAAAGCTTTCCACCCCAAACGACCCACATTACATGGAGCACTTTTCAAATCTTCGATCTTTTAAAACATGGCTCTAACATTGTTTATTAAAATGTCGCAAATTAAAAATATTTACATCGTAAATAAAAATGCGTATCACAATTTTTTTGGTAGAAGCCTCGGAAGTTATCTTCGTTCTGGATGACTTTTGCATAACTGGTGAATCGTAAGATCTAGACAGAATCTTACTACAAAAGACAAATAGATCTCGTTAAAACCACAGTTTATATCATAGCAGTTCTTGTTGAGATGTTCTCTTTTATTGGTTTCTATTTGAAAATACTTAAATTTTGCTCAAACGGGTAGTACTCATTTGTTTCCCATCTCTTTTGTTTTGCTCTTGGTTATGGTAAGAGAACTGAAATTAAATGACAATCGCAAAGCGATGGCTTTTAAAATATTTGAATGTCGCTTTAGCCTAGTTCATTTTCTGATTTCACTTTTACTTATAACTATATAATAAGAACAGTTTTGTTAATGTGTAGCTTGATAATCATGTTGCATAAAAGAATAATATTTTGTAATAATAGTTTCTTTGGAGAACAGATAAACCAATGTGAATGGAACACATCAGATATTTTTTCAGTGAGGTTTGGTGTTTCTTTAAGCTAAAAAGGCATAAAGGCCAAATATGATTAATAGAAATAATACTAAAGCTACCAAAGAAGACTAAATAAAGAGTTTTGGTTTGTTTGGATGATTACGATGGAATTACGTACTCTTATTATGTTACTTTTGAAGCAACAATATTGCTCCTATATCAACAATGTTCGGCATCTAGAGGCCACTGTGCTGGATACTATACCGATATGTTTTGGATGCGCTATCTGAACTAAGGGAAAAATTTATCTTTTATTTGGGTCATTTGAGAGGTATAAACTTCTTACCAAGCGTATAATACGACAGGTAAAACGCTGTAAAGTCAGAATTTTACTTACTTACGAGGGCTGTCACAGAAGTACCCAACCTAACAAAGAAAGCACAAACAATTTGGGGAAAACATCTTTATTTCTTTACATAGTCTCCTTTCAGCTTGATACACTTTTCCCAGTGATGTTCAATAGCTTCACTACCCTGTTTATAGTGAGAACTATCGAGGTCTGCAAAAGATCCATTAAATGCGCCTCTTCATTGCTGGCAAATTTTCTACCACCAAGCCATTTCTTCAAGTTTGGAAACAGAAAATAATCAGAGGGGCTATATCTGACGAATAGAGTGTATGAGGAGGCAATTCGAACTTTAACTCAATGATTTTGGTCATGGCATTAACGAATGTGTGAACTGGTGCACTGTCTTGACGAAATAAAACTTTCTTTTTCACTAAATGTGGCCGTTTTTGCTCGATTTCATCACTCAAACTCTGTAAGAAGTTCGCATAATATTGATTACTTTTCCTTTTATGAGATAATCAATGAAAATTTTCCCACGCGCGACCCAGAAAACTGACGCCATGACCTTGTCTCCAGATGGAACTATCTTCACCTTCTTTGGAGCCCATTCTCTCCTTCCGATCCACTGTTTTGATTGTTCCTTCGTCTCAGGTGTTAAGCGATGGACCCAGGTTTCATCCATGTTATAAATTGTCGCAAACGCAGAGCTTTATTGCAGCGAAACATTGCCAGACACTCGACTGAAACATCCTCACGACGCTGTTTTTGTTCTATTGTGAGCAAACGCGGAACTCACCTTGCACACAACTTTCTCATGTCCAAATTTTCAGTCAGTATGCGATGTAATAACTTTTTGAAATGCCTGTAATGTCTGCTGGCTCGCGCAATTTCAGTCGACGGTCATTCAATGCCATTTTGTGGATTTTATTTACAATTTCTGGACAATTTTAATTTGGTCGACCACTGCGATGTTCGTCTTGACAGCTCGTACGCCGCGCTTAAACTCTGTCACCCAATATTTCACTTTTGTAAACGAAGGAGCAGACTCCCCAAAGTAAATTAGCTTAACTTCAATATTGGTTGAACTAAGACTTTTCAAATGAAAGTATTGTATCACATAACGATGACCAGTTTTATCCATGTTTACAAATTCGCTGAGAGCATTCGCTAATGATGGCTGCCAAACAAATGCGAAACAACGTAAAGTCATCAAACTTCAAACTAAGTTGGTACTTTTTACCACTGTGGTTGTTTGAAATAACAATCGATATCTATACGTCAGGTCGGATACTTCTGGGACAGCCTAAGTAAAACTAACAAATGGTATCAGAAACTGTTTTAATAAGTCAATAGAAGAATTTTACCGACCTATTACCATAGATCAAGGCTTCTCGGGAATCATGCACGGTCCAGGGTACAAATATGGTTTGATTAAATGAGCTCTGTAGCCCTTCAGGACCGGTGTTATTAGTAAAATGTAACAAGTCCGGATATGTATGCCATGGTCGAATAATAACATTATTAAAATTTGAGATCCATCCTCAGCTATGGAGGACATCCTCAATGGAGCACAGTCGTTCCTGCCCAACTTACTTTCTGAAGATGTCCTCCACAGTTGAGGACGAAGCGTCAAATTTTAATAATGTTGATCATTTTAGTATTCGAGCGCGGCCTACAATCCCGGACATATTATATGTTAGTAATAGTTTGTTTAAGTTGACAACAGTGTAAGTTTCAACTCCTGATTATTATCAATAACGTCCTCTCTGAGTTTCCTTACGTTTGTCTCCCTTTGTACTTCCTCACAGCGAATTGTCGTTATGCGAGCCGAGCCGAGTTGGACCGATGGGGCAGAACCCTTGCCCTTCGGTTTGCACGGCTGTGACTTTAGGCGATTGAGAGGCCGTGCCATCAAAGTTACGGCTACATCATGCAAATACATATACCAATTAATGATTATTTTAAAGTATCTATTTTCAAAGAGATGTTCTAAGACAATACAATTCAATGTTGATTTATAGATCTTAATATGGAAGAGAATTTGTTTTTGAAAGTGTCATGTATATGCTAGATTGTATAATTGGAGTTAAATTTATAATTTTGCCACCTACTTTATTAGATATTTTCTTAAATTTTCTTCAACTTTTTATTAACTCTTGCTTCATATATTTGATATATATATATATATATATATATATGTATTAATCAATATATAAGCAGCCCTCTCGCACAAATTATCATTTAACAAATGACCGAGGAAATTGCTAAAGTTTGCATAACAATGACAAAGTTTATTTCTGCAGCAATTCTGAGAGCAAGAAGGGTGAACGTTACCAATATTTACTTACTCTGTGACAGGTCTGATTAATTTTTCACTGTATCAAATTATATTTAGAGAAAAAATTGTATGTATGTATCAACGGCATCCATTTGTAACTTTAGCCTCAGCCATTTGTTTGTGACGTCGGCGAACTAACAAATGCACTACAGCCTCCAAGCTTTTAACGCGGGCTGCAGTAAGACACGTTCTCCACTCAACCTCCATACAAAATATGCTCGTCGCGATCCAGGGTACGAGTCTCTCAAGTCTAACGGTCATCATAGTCTAAATAAATATCTAAGTGACAGGAAATTATACTCCTTTTTTTTAATTAAACACAGTCCACCTTTCTAGGAAGAATGTTGTGTTCAACTTTCCTTACATTTACAATAATATGACATTCACTAGTGGGTCATCTATGTAAGAGAAAGAATTAGCATTGCATTTGCATATATATTTTCCCCAAATAACACCATCACCACACATTAGATAATAAAAGGTATTAACAAACTGAAATGTACTAAAATGGGTAACTAGACCCGCACTCGTTTACACGATAACATTCAACTTTAAGGTAAAAAAGGGGGAAATATTAACATTCTACTACACTTATGAATTTTACTCTGAATGCACAATTTTCTTCCTCTAGCATTACAGTTTCAGCAGAATATACTTACATCTTTAGTTAGAATGCACTTCATAAATTGAAATAAAACTAATATTTCTTCATATATTGCCGACAATATACCATCGAGACTTGGTCAGGGAATTTAAACAGGAACATTTACTTGCTACCTTATATTCAGTAGATGTCTGAAAGCCTCATGTAACTCGGAAATTCATGTCAAACTCGTAGCTTTTCCAACATGGCGGTTGCAGAGGATCCACGCCTCTACCAGGGAAAATTCCGTGTGGAAGAATCCCTCGTTCTGCTCCTATAAGATTCCATCCATACAGCACCGAATTCCAACGAAGAAACTAAGAGTGAATGCTGCCATGTTTCACAGCATTCCAACGAACAGCAATTAACACGTCCAGGCAGGCTAACATCAAATTGGCTATGCTTAAAAAACCAACAACGGACCTTTAGAAACTTTAACTTTGTACCGGTCACACAACACAAAGGTAGAAACACTTCTTTCCTTCCCAATCGAGAATATAATTTTCTCGTTGATGTTCTAGACGACTTACACATTTGCGTAAGCGAACATTTTCAAATGTTATTACATTTACGTAATGCCAGTGCCATACATATTTTTGCTATGGCTGTCTCACGACGTCCCTGAACTGCACACAATGGGGTTGTATCACGTCAGCGTTAACCCATCACTGACTCAATCGTAGCTCTGCTACTCACATAATGAATGCTCACTGACTCAGTCAGTGAGAATCTGACTCAGAATGAAATGAGAAGCCGTATTAGGCGTTCGGATCTCGACTCTTTCTCCCGATCGTCTCAGGTTTGCCAACCTTTGGTCACTACCAAACTGGCAGCTTTCGGACCTCCCAAAATTATGTCCTACCGCATCATCTGTTGTAGAAAACGTATCGTCAACTTTTCCTGCAACGTTACACATTAAGAAACGTCCACGCATTTTTTAAAAAATTAATTGTCAGTAACATTAACAGTTAATGACCTAGAAATTTGGTTATCAACAGGGTAGCTCCAGATGCACTCGGTTTAGGCTGAATGATTGGTTATCAACAGAGTAGCTCCAGAAGCACTCGATTCAGGCTGGGTGGTTGGCTATCAACAGAGTAGCTCCAAATGCACTCGCTTCAGACTGAATGGCTGGTTTTCAACAGAGTAGCTCCAGATGCACTCGGTTCAGGCTGATTGGTTGACTATCAATAGAGGAGCTCCAGATGCCCTCGATTCAGGCTGAGTGATTGGCTATCAATAGGGTAACTCCAGATGCACTCGGTTTAGGCTGAATGATTGGTTATCAACAGAGTAGCTCCAGATGCACTCGATTCAGGCTGAGTGATTGGCTATCAGCAGAGTAGCTCCAAATGCACTCGCTTCAGACTGAATGGCTGGTTGTCAACAGAGTAGCTCCAGATGCTCTCGGTTCAGGCTGATTGGTTGACTATCAACAGAGGAGTTCCAGATGCCCTCGATTCAGGCTGAGTGATTGGCTATCAATAGGATAGCTCCAGATGCACTCGGTTCAGGCTGATTGGTTGGCTATCAATCGGGTAGCTCCAGATGCACTCGCTTCAGGCAGAGTGATTGGCTATCAACAGAGTAGCTCCAGATGTACTCGCTTCAGACTGAATGGTTGGTTGTCAACAGAGTAGCTCCAGATGCAATCATTTCAGACTGAATGGTTGGTTGTCAACAGAGTAGCTCCAGATGCACTCGGTTCAGACTGAGTGATTGACTATCAATAGAGTAGCTCCAGATGCACTCGCTTCAGGCTGAGTGATTGACTATCAATAGAGTAGCTCCAGATGCACTCGCTTCAACCTGAGTGATTGGCTATCAATAGAGTAGCTCCAGATGCACTCGCTTCAGACTGAGTGATTGGCTATCAATAGAGTAGCTCCAGATGCTCTCGGTTCAGGCTGAGTGATTGGCTATCAATAGAGTAGCTCCAGATGCACTCGCTTCAGGCTGAGTGATTGGCTATCAATAGAGTAGCTCCAGATACACTCGCTTCAGACTGAGTGATTGGCTATCAATAGAGTAGCTCTAGATGCACTCGCTTCAGACTGAGTGATTGGTTATCAATAGAGAAGCTCCAGATGCACTCGCTTCAGACTGAGTGATTGGTTATCAATAGAGTAGCTCCAGATGCACTCGCTTCAGACTGAGTGATTGGTTATCAATAGAGAAGCTCCAGATGCACTCGCTTCAGACTGAGTGATTGGCTATCAATAGAGAAGCTCCAGCTGCACTCGCTTCAGACTGAGTGATTGACTATCAACAGAAGAGCTCCAGATGCACTCGGTTCAGGCTGAATGGTTGACTAGCTATCAATAGAGTGGCTCCATATGCACTCAGTTCAGGCTGAATGGTTAGTTATCAACAGAGTAGCTCCAGATACACTCGGTTCAGGCTATGGGAGTAAGCCATGATCACATCACTTCAGTTTAAATTAAACTGAAGTCCTTGAGACATTTATAAAGGATTTTGTTGTCTAATTGTTAATAATACTATGCCATAATGCCTCTGTGTGTTTAAACAGTAAGCAATATAATATTTATATGAGAATAATATTATACCTGTGTTTATTGAAACGAACATATAACTGTTAAAACAGAAATAGTTTGCATAACATTTTTGCCATCCAAGTAACACACTAGTACGCATTAATCGCAAACCTTCCCTAGTATAATTCATAAACATTCAAATCATGCCTAAATATCAAAATAAAGATAGCCTTTTCAAAATAACAATAATACTCTAAGTGTTTGTGCAAGACAAACACGGCCTCAGTAGCCAATTTGCTACGTCTACCCTAAATATATCATCCGTTCGGTCAAGCACACTGTGGATAAGATCTGCAATCTCATAGTTAGCGTTTACGCTCCGCTTTAAGTGCAGCCCAAAGATCTACCAATAACTCGAGGAATCGATCCTTAGCACGCCTACAAGCCTGCCTATTCAAACACTCGCTGTGCAATGTGTAAGCGAACATTATAGGCATAAGGATGCCGCCTATAAAGACAACATGACATTATATGGTCAGAAATAATTTCCTCTACAACCGATGAGTTGTAAGAGTTCGTTGTTGTTTCTATGCTAATTCCTTCTAAAACCAATCTTGGACCGCCTTTTAAAGGTGTCCTTAAAAAGTAAATTTTCTCTATACAAGGTTCTCACGGCCTTCTGTAACTCTGACCTCCCATCTCTCTTGCTCTCGGTCATGAAGAGCAGCATGCTCTATCGCTACATAGTACGTTTTGATAGGAGCGAGCAAATTGCTTTCAAAAGATATGGTATTCCTTTATTAGCAAGTATTCTGACCTATAAGTGCATTTCTTACCCTCTTTCTCTTTCACTCACATTACATGCGGCAATTATTCCTAGCCTCCATTAATGTTGCATACTGAAGATCTTATAATGGAATAAAGCGATGGTCGCGATCAGGTATCAAAAGACCAGGAGTCACTCAGGGCTTCGTCTCCGGCCGTAGGTGAGCGGTGAATTGGATCGGTAGGTGAGGGGTGAATTGGATCGGTAGGTGCGGGGTGAATTGGATCGATAGGTATGGGGTGAACTGGATCGGTAGTTGAGGGGTGGATTGGATCGGTAGGTGCGGGGTGAATTGGATGGGTAGGTGAGGGGTGAATTGGATGGGTAGGTGAGAAGTGAATTGGATCGGTAGGTGAGGGGTGAATTGGATCGATAGGTATGGGGTGAACTGGATCGGTAGTTGAGGGGTGAACTGGATCGGTAGTTGAGGGGTGAATTGGATCGGTAGGTGCGGGGTGAATTGGATCGATAGGTATGGGGTGAACTGGATCGGTAGTTGAGGGGTGAACTGGATCGGTAGTTGAGGGGTGAACTGGATCGGTAGTTGAGGGGTGGATTGGATCGGTAGGTGCGGGGTGAATTGGATCGATAGGTATGGGGTGAACTGGATCGGTAGTTGAGGGGTGAATTGGATCAGTAGGTGAGGGGTGGATTGGATCGGTAGGTGAGGGTTGAATTAAGTAAAATTAAACAAAGGCTCTTCCTCCCCCCCGCCAAAAATGCCCAAATTTCAAACTTTCTAGAACAAATGAAAACATTAGTTTCATTACTACACGTATACTACATTTAACTGTAATCCTAAAATATCAAAAACTGTTGTGCACCTTACACCAAAATGTAGAAAAGTAAGCTAAATTTAAGCAAATGAGTTCATACCCCATTTATAGATTTAATCTCTCTTTTCTAATGGCCAATAATCATTTAAATATAGATTAAATTCTTATTTAAATATTATGGCTTAATTCTTTTTTCAGGTTCTATATGATTTATTGTTCGGAAGGTTTCGTGTTCTATTCCCGTGGCTGGCATAGTTCACCCATGGGTTTTTGGGGGTTTCCCCGAGTCACTAGGTGAACACTGGGTAAATGTGTTTCATCCCCTGAATGTCTTGTTCACATCGTTTCAATTGTTATTTCATTCATCCTTCATTCCAGCTGGTTTCTTTCAGGGTTGGAAGTGCTACTGATGGTGCTCAGTGCGGCGTGGCAGGGGCAAACGGATGTTCGTCCCCAAGCTTCGCTGCCGGGTTGCCGGGACGTGGTCTGCCCTTGGCTGGGGCGTTAGACTCTATGTGGGGGGGGGGGTTCCTAGTCTGCCTGTCGGACTGTTTTTTTCGAGAATCTGTATCTGTACAATCGCTCCGGGTTCCGGCCATCCGCTTATGTGGGACATAGGTAGAATAACCTATGCTATAACGGTGCTAAGTGTCTTGCTTCCATGTCCTACTCCTAAGGCCAGAGCTGGGCCTCTCTCCGCTTTAAAAGCCATTTCAAAGTGTTACACATAGGCTGATTTTTGGGCTTTCCCTGAGTGATCTAAATTATCACGAGGTACTACAATCCGCAGTAACACATCTTTAAAACATTTTGCTGGCGTTGTGGGGTGCAGACGATTTCCTTGCGGTCAAAATTAAAGGTATGTGAGAATACATAAATCTGATACATTACATGCACATAACTTTCTCTACCCATCCATTGACACATAATTATTTTAAAAAAAGCTTATTCTTCTTCAAATTAACGTTAATTAACACTTTTTGTGTAGTAACTTTTTCCATCTGTTATGCAAAAGGCATCCATAATGAAGAGGACTTATACCTGTCCAGCTAATTTAGGATATACCTGTCATATAACATAAACACATTTTAAACGTATGACATTTTATCAAATTCGTTTCTGAAAATTTTGAGGAATCATAATATTCGGTTATTTAGGGAGAGGGATTTGGTTGAAAATCTCTGTGTCGGATTCTTGGAAGATAAACTTAAATATAAAGTTTGATCATTCCATTTTTGAGTTAAACTTCCACACGCACACTCATACACACATACACAAACAGGGACCGTTTCTTCAATTGCTCTTTTAGGATTCCTGGTGTAATTCCGGAGATGCATGGAGGGAAGATAATTCTACCATATATGCTGTAAAAAGAAATAAAAAAAAATGCACTAAAGTATTTTAAATTATATGAATAAGTACTAGACGTTGTTGCGTTTTTGTAATATCGCAAAGTTGGCATTATTGTAAAAGCCCTGAAATGAAAGTAAATTCTTAGGAAAAAAATGAGATGTGTTCCAATCACATAATCTTCTCTAGCTGTTCCCATACAAACTATTCCTACAAAAGATTATTCCTTTATCAAAACCATTCTAATCAAGATTTTCTCCGGGTTCTCCTGTTTCCCCCGCCATCGCATTCCACCGGTGCTCCATCATCATTCCATGTATCATCAGTTACATCACCTGCGGGGCCATGGTAGTAAAAGCCCGGGTTCGATCCCAAGCCACCGTATGTGAGATTTGTGGTGGACAATGTGGTGCAGGAGCAAATTTTCTCTGGGTTCTTCGGTTTCCCCCGCCATTGCATTCCACCGGTGCTCCATCATTCCATGTATCACCAGGCCTTCGGTGCCATGGTAGTAAAAAGGCCGTTAAACACCATAAAAAAGAATAGGTCTTATTACTTGATTCCTTGTAAGTAAAAAGGAATAAGGGAATACACAAGGCTAAAACTGTCGTCAAATATATTAAAAAATATCGCTGTGAGAAACGATTGAAATTCAGTCCCCTTTTGCATTTCCGCTTGAAAAAAGTAGTTTAAAGTTGAAACCATAAATAAGGAATATCCAGGAAACCTTAACTCTATCAAAAAAATGCATTAGACATGAATTGTTTGTGTTATTGAGGTTTACATTTTTTGTGCAAGAACATTTTGTCTATCTCTTATGGTTTACGAGTTATAAACATAAATTCAGGACGAATAGTGGTTTTCAGAGACTATTCATGGCATGCATTTTGTTTGTCATAAAAAATATTAAACTTTTGGCATTTTAATTAAAATCGTAGAGCCATTGTTGAGAAAATCAAAGATTTCGAAAGATGCTCCATGCAAAGCGTGGTTGGGAATGATGGGGATTTTCTTGAAAATCTTCGTGTCACATCCTTGGAAGTTCGGTAGTTAACCGACTTTTCGTTTTTTGAGCTATGCCACCTATAAACACACGGGCATGTTCGAAAAGCTTTTATTGCATACAAGGGGCTTAATATTGGGTGTCGAATATTTTGGATGGAAAACAATACCTTCTATATTCAGAATGTACATGTTATATACGTGGTAGAGAAAATAAAATATCTGCTGCTTTGGTTTTATAATATGGTTGGCAGCACAATGATAAATAATTTTGCTTTTAGCAAAATGAGCTCTTGATCATTAATAATGAATTGCAGGTGAATTTTTAGCCGAAGGATTAGAACATAAGTAAATATGCTCACGAGAACCAACGGAATGCATACTAGATCTCCGCATCTTCCCCTATGAATTTATTTCTTGGGGATGAATATATTCTGTGTAATGTTTTTATTAGCCTATATCATTACTATAATAGGATTCCTCTGCAAACTTTATATTCATTGCCGCATAGCCGCTGTAAACCTGATTTTGTCCAACACATACAAAATAGCCATCAGAGCGACGTTTCCGATATCACCTGTCGTAACGTTCATGACATTTCTCATTTTAATTGTAGTTGCATGCACCAAAATGTTCGCGGATATTACTTCCGATTCGTCGGAAGTTGCCGCTCTGATTACCAACCAGCCAGTTACAGCGAAACCGAGGCAATATTAATGATACAAACCTTCCATCCCATGTTTTAGATGATTCAGAACATTCCATTTCTTAGGGAATAGATTGTGATTTCCTTTTTTTACGAGTTCATGTTTCTAAATATTAGTTTCTCCAAGGGCGGGTATTTGCTACAAACTATTCTCACAAATGCCTATTTTACTTTCTCTAGCACGCAAGTACAATGCGCATCGTAGGCAGAGAACATATTGCATTCTACCCAAAATTTCACCAGAAAATTTTAGGGTCTCTGTTTAAAAAAATATATTTTTTGAAAAAGCGTGTATTTTTGTATCGGTGAACACGATAACTCAAAAACTAAAGGTTAGTAAAATACCAAACTTGGTATTTCAATTTAGGACCTTCCAAGGATGTGATTCGAAGATTTTAAGTAAAATCCTCCCATCCCAAACTACCTTTTACAAGGAAAAAATTTCTTTAACGATTTTGATTAAAATACTTGCATGGAAAATAAAGAGTGTATCTTAAGTTTTCTGGAAATAGCTTCATGATGACTTCTGTGTAACTGGTAAACGTAAGAGACACACAAAAACTTACTGCACAAAAAGTATAGATCTCGTTAAACACACAATGCAATATATATATATATATATATATATATATATATATATATATATATATATATATATATATATATTTTTCGCGGAGTTGACTATTTCCGAGATATTCCATGTTGTTGGTTTCAGTTTTAAAATACTTTAAACGAAAGAAAGGGATGCCAATCACATAGCAACCAGCTTATATAATATTTGATTATCGTTTTAGCCCAGTGCGTTCCCTGATTTTCCTTCTACATATAAAGAAGTAATTTCTAATGTTTATCTTGATTATTATGAAGTATAGAGAAGGATCAGATTTTGTAAGAATACTCTATTGCAGAATAGCTAGAAAGCTCATGTCAATGGAACACATCAGATTTTTACTTTCTCTACACGTACTACGTACATAGTGTGTAGAGAAGTTATTACACTCAACCCAAAAATTCGATACCGAGATTTCATCGGAAATATATGTTTAGGGTCCCCTTTAACCAAAAAAAGCATTTTCAGAAAAAGGTCCGTGTGTGTGTGTGTGTGTGAGTCCGTGTGTCTAGGAACACGATAACTCAAAAACGAAAAGTCGGTTAAATACCAAACTTGGTATTGAAGTTTAGTATCTTCCAGGGATGCGAAGATTTTTAGAAAAATCCCCCCACCCCAAACTACACTTTACATGGAACTATTTTCGAATTGTTTTATTTTATCAAAAATGGCTATAACGATTTGATTAAAATGTGGTAGATTTAAGATATTTACCTGAAAAATAAAATGTATATCTTGAATTTTCTGGGAATTGCCTCTGAAGACTATTCTGGATGAATTTTACGAAATTTTGCATAACTGTTAAACCGTAAGAGTTGGACAAAAACTTACCCCACTAAAAAAAACGTAGAGCACGTTAAAACACACACTTTATATTATATGCATGTTTTCGTGGAGTTGATCCTTAGTTTTGGTTTCATCTTTAAAAACCTACGCTTATCTGATATAGGAGTTTGTCAAATCCTGTCCATACAAACAAAGGAACTTGAGTCATATAGCAACCAGTTTTTGACTATCACTTAACCTATGGTACTCCCTTATTTCGCTTCTACTCACAAGGAAGCAAGTAATAAGAATATTGCTGCTAATTTTTTTTCTCCATTAGCATGAAGTAGATAAAAGTATACAGTTTTTAAGAATAATAAATTGTTGCAGAGCTTAGAGAAAGTCATGTGAATGGATCACATAAGATTTTCTGTCTACTACTTGTTAATCGGGACATACCTAGCAGGAATATTTTAATTACACGTTTCGTTGTAGGAATTCGAGTGATACACGGAACCTAATCCATGCTGCGATGTTTAAAAAGTGGTAGCAAAACGGTGGGCCTCTAAAACTTCAAAAAGTGACAAATAGTTGACAAATGCAAACCAATATTAATGAATTTCTCAGTAATCGTAGATGCCACAGTTAAAACATTTTAAATACGCCCCGTTATTATAATAAAATGAATTACCGAATGAATAGCATATCACAGACTAGTGCCTAGAAAACTCCACATATATATTCTGTTTGTAATGAATTTACCTTTAACTTTACTTGTTTTAATTAAAACTGAATTATATCTGAATAAAATCTTATGTGTTCCATTCACTTTACTTTCTCTACCTTTCTGTAACAAATTATTTTTAAAAATCTTATTTTATCTACTTTATGCTAATCGAGATAAACATTAGCATTTATTACTTGCTTTCTTATTAAGCAGAGAGAAATAAGAGAATACACTAGGCTAAAATGATAGTCAAACCTTTTAAAAGCCATGTGGTTGAAATCCGTTTCTTGCTTTGCTAGTAGTTTTCAAATTCCTGTATGTGAAAAGCTTTAAGAATTTTTAAACTAAACCAATAACAAGGAATATCTCAAAAATTGTCAACTCAACGAAAAGAAAATGCCTATGACTTAAATTGTGTGTTTTAACGACATCTACATTTTTTGTGTAGCAAGTTTTTATCTCTTAAGGTTTCGCATCCTTGGAAGATACTATACTTAAATACCAAGTTTTTCAGCCATTCTGTTCACAGATACACACACATACACACACGGATCTTTTTATAAAAATACTCTTTTTGGATACAGAAAAGCCTAAAACTTGTGTTTCCGGTGAATTCCCAGAATCTAATTTTTGGGTGGAGTGCAGTATCTTCACCTACGTTCCAATTACTATGTACAAACGTAAAATAATTGAGATTTGGCCGTGCAATTTTGTTAAAAATCTGTGGACGACACTGAACTTAAATACCTAGGTAGCCAGGGAATGGAATCTGGGATTTATGGTAGACGAAGCAGTGTCTGGGAGGGTTCTCCCCAGTGCTATGGTTTCCTCAGCAATCATTCCCTATTGCTCCATCATCACCTTTCCTACATCCATTTCGTCTATATTTCTTATCACTTACTTCCTCATGTGTTCACCAACAGACCTGACCCAAGGAATTAGCTTGTAAGACCTAGGGAGGGGCGGGGTGGGGGTTAGTCCACCATATGAGGAGGATAAGTAGTTGGAAATGAAGAAGAATGTTTTTGCCTCAAAACAACACCAGGATATTGAACAGAAGTTCACGATGAACAATTGGAGTGTGGAGGAAGAACAATTTTTGTCAGACTTTATCTATCCAACTCCTGTCCTACACACCTGGCAAAAAAAAGGGTAATTAATGGGAGTATTAGCTTCTGCAGTTTACTTCACTGCCCGTAGAATTAGAATATGTTTTGTATCGTTGGGCTTTTTTTGAATAAATAGAGTCGAAGATTGTACAAAGATGAAACAGTCCAGAGTGATATAAGAATTACTATTGCAAAACATCATGCATTATTGGAAAACAATTATGTCCAAACTACACAAGTGTTATCTATCCTCTTGGTTTATTTCCATATATTTTACAGAAAAATATAAATAAAGTTATTGCTTGCACATAAAACTGAAACTTTAATGTCCCTTCAATTGTTTCCTCTTAAATCTGAAACTCGAAACATTTCTCTTTGTTTTCCTGTGATATGTTAATGAACACCTGGCTGTGTCTCCAGTATGTTTAATGTGCAGTACATCAAACATGTTTTTGCAATTTGTCAAAAATTATTCAATAAAAAGACAAGTAAAAGCAAATAAAGCGGCTGAAAAGCTGCAAGATGGTGAACCTAAACACAAAACAAATTAACCTGTTATGTTGGAAAAAGTACATTCAAAGTAATCGCAAAAAAGGTTCATCGAGTCAAGCTGGAGAAAAGGCATCACAAACTGCCCCCAAACATTTTACAGTAATGAGACAATTTTGAGCACTTAAGACTCAAAAATTAGGATATGAACCTGTCATTAAAGTAGGCTTTTTGGTAGAGTTCTGCTCAAGATTATCCTTTTAGTACTTGATAGCTGCTGTATAACGCAAATATCTGTAAACACAATTTAACTGACTCAGTCCATCACGGTGATAAGTAAATGCCTTCATTTGATTTTTTGTTTTTGTTTGGAAAGAGGCCCAATTAACAACCGTACGTTTCACTTACCAGACGTGAATAGTGACCGGATGTTAGGTAAAATGCCTAACTTTTCTTTATAGTTATCATAAAAATGTGTTAATTTAGGTTGAACACGCTACCTTTAGAGATATTTTTAGAGGTATATAAGCCTGTTTTAGTTAATTATACATATAAATTGCCTGCATGTTATTGAAAAGTTAGGGTAAAAGGCACTGAAATGAGCTCAATTTGCATGGTTTACAACGAATAAAAAATAATTTTTTGTTTAAAAACTTAATTGATGGTCTAAATTAGTCGGGGGTTCCTAAAATTAGAATTCTGAAAATGATAAATTATAGCGAAACTGGATGAAAAAAAAAAAAAAAAAAAAAAAAAAAACGATGACAAAAAGGTTAGTTTAGCTGGTGTTCTAACTTGACTTAGTAACTCTGTATTTGATTAGGTTACCAGAAGAATGGCGAAACAAGAGTCCAAATATCAAATGTATTTTAATTCTTAATTCATGTATGTAAAGTCACCTCATAATTGATACCGCCTCAATATGTACATAATGTGTATGTGTATGAAGAAAATTTTCCGCGTACATAATCCTAAAATTTTCATATTTTTGTAAGTATTTTGCAAAATCAAATTCATAAATATTATTGCACTCTGGTTTATCTTATTTTTATGAAATATATTTTAAAAATACTTTTATCTGCGGTAAATATATGATTCGGTTTTGAAGATGATTCATTCTAATTCCACTTTACCTTATATGATGTCTGAAGCCGATGTCAGATATATTATGGTGCTTGAACACTTTACTTAAATCAGCAGACATTACCTGAAAAAGAAAAGAATATTGTTTCAGTATTTGAATATATTATAGTATAGTAGCCTCATAATAGTAGAAGTATTATTATTGTTAACTCATTCAAATTGATAAAATAAACTAAAGACATTAGCATAAACTTTTCATATAATACAATATATATATATATATATATATATATATATATATATATATATATATATTTACTCAAAATTCGGTACAATTAAGGTCTTCTATTCAGTGCTTCATAAAAATTTACACAGACAGTTGACGCTGTGGAGCGTTAACACTCGTAATCGATTACTGGCTCACATAGCTTGCAGCTCTTCCTTATATAGCTGATCATGATGTTACAGAAAGTTCTGGAAGCTAGTGGAAACAGAAGACTTCTGGGGTGTGCCAGTTACGTCAACGTTTCACGTTCCAAGACTTGGCTGCCTGTGATTACCGAAATGTTGAAATAAATTAATTAGAAAAGAATAATAGGATTTAATTCTTATATTAATTGTGAAGATTTAACATAATAACATGTTAATTTGTTTAATAAAAATCTGATGTGTTCCATACACATTGTTTTTTACATCACTGTAACCCATTATTGCTATGTGTTCCATACACATTGTTTTTTACATCACTGTAACCCATTATTGCTATGTTCACATTGCTTTCTCTACAAATTTTGTTAAAATCACATTATTCTATCTATTTTATGATAATCGATATAAATATTGTCATAAACTGTCTTAAGTACTTGCTTCCTTGTAAGTAAAAGTAAAATAACGGATTACACTAGGCTAAAACGACAGTCAAATGTTTTACAAGCTGGGAGTAATGCAATTGAAATGCGTTTCTATGCAACTTTCCGTGTGAAAAAATTAAGTGTTTTAAATCTGAAACAAACAACAAGAAATAACTCAGAAATGATCAAATCAACGAAAATAAAGTATATGAATATAATTGTGTGTTTTAATGCGATCTATATTTTTGTGTAGTAAGCTTTTATCTATCTCTTTCGGTTTACTAGTTATGCATAATTAAAAAGAAATCATAATTTTGGAAAGTTTTCCCTTGTAAAGGAAAGAGTGGAGGGATTCTTTTCAAAATCTTCCTGTCGCACCTCTGGAAGATTGTAAACCTAAATACCAAATTTGGTATTTTATCGCCTTTTCGTTTCTGAGTTATCGTGTTCACAGACACACGCTCCCACGTACCGTTTTCTGAAAATACCTTTATTGGATACAGGGAGCTCTAAAACGTGTATTTCCGGTGAAATCTCAGTATCGAATTTTTGGGTGGAATGCAATATAGTACGTGTAGAGAAAGTAAACATGAAAGATGCTCAGGTATTCAAATCAAAAGCACGATAAAATATTCATATTAATACGTTAGTATACTGAATATATAATCTTTACCGGAAGATATAGTCAAGCTTTTATTTTCAAACATTGAAAATACTGAAAACAGTTCCACTTTCTCTTGTTTCACACATTTTTCTTCCTGGCAACAGCTTGAAGAATCATCATTGCTGCCAACTGCAGCTACTCGTAGCGTCACAGAGCACCCGATGGCATCAAAACACGCACACACATGTACACCGACCCACATGGACTGCGAATAAAATGATGCAAAATCAGGATTCCTCGGAAAAATAGATCATTTGGATATATCAAATATAAATACTAGACTCATCTTATTTAGGACCATGACGCAATAGTAGCAAAAGATTAACACATAAAAGTGATATTACATTACGATAGTCGCACAGAATACGAAGTTGTATTTTAGTTCAATTCTAAAGCTACATATTTAATTTCCAGAACAAATGTACCATATTACAGGTGAGGAATCGGTGTCATGAAGTTACAATTCTCCATATTTCCTCGCAACAATGATATGCCAACTATCTGGACAAACTCCCGATCCAAGATCACTATTTTGGAAATTAACTCGAAGTTAAATGTTATAAATTAGTTTTGACTCATTGAGTAACAATGTATAGGGTAGAGCTTTACAACAAATGAAAGAACGCGCATCCAAACCAAATAGCATCATAATTTATTACTGTGAAAGAAATTTAGAAAACAATTACAGAATTTAATGTTTATAATAACAATTGCGAAAGTGTAACGCAAAAAGTGGATTGTTTAATCAAAAATCTGATGTGTTACACTCACATGGCTGTCTCTAGCTGCTTATACAAGGGGTTACTCTTCTTTCTACAAAATGTTAATTGAGATAAACATTAGCCGAATGTTCTTCTTACTTAGTTCCTTATAAGTAGAAGAAAACTAAGAAAGTGCACTAGGTTTAAGTGATAGTCAAATGTTTTAAAAGCAGCCGTTATGCGATTGTCATTGAAAATCGTTTCTTTGCTTGGCCAGGCGTACAACAAAAAGAAAAACGGACACTTTCTGAGTCAGAATAAGTAAATTACATATGAAACTAATAACATAGACTATTTCGAAAACCTTAAACTCCACGAAAAAAGTGTTTATGATTTAAATTGTGTATTTTTACGAGATCTACATTTTTGTGAAGTAAGCTTTTGTCTATCTCTTACGGTTTACTAGTTATGCAAAATTCATCCAGAATAAACAGGTATATGTCATATTAAAATTATTAATAAATTAACACCTCTTTATCCCACAAATAATGCCCTTAAATTAATTTTTATTATTTTCATTCTTTTCTTATATATTAATTTTATTTAATGTAATAAACTATTATATACCTTACAATAAATGAAATTCCCAGAATATTAAAGATATATGGCTTATTTGTGATGGGAATGGCTTTAACGTGTAGTATTTTAATCAAAATCGTTTGAGCTATTTTTAGGAAAAACATTTTCGAAAAATGTTCCATGTAAACGGAGTTATAGGTGGTGGGATTTTCTTTAAAATCTTCGTGTCGCATCCTTGGATGGTACCAAACTTAAATACTAACTTTGCTATTTAATCATCTTTTCGTTGTTGAACTATACCGTCCACAGACACACAGGAAGACACATACGGACCTTTTTCTGAAAATGCTTTTTTGGATTCAGGAGGTCCTAAAACATGTATTTCCAGTGATATCTCGGTATTGAATTTTTGGGTGTAATACAATATCTTCTCTAACCACTATGTACATTATACATACGGGTTTCTCTACATCTCTGAAACAAATTATTGTTATAAAGTCTATGCTGCTATTTACTTTATGCTATTCGAGAAAAAAAATTAACAGAAATAGTCTTGTTACTTGCTTCCATTAGGCAGTACCACAGGTTAAAGCAATAGTCAAAAGTTGGTTGCTATTTGACTGAAGATCCTTTGTTTATATGGACAAAAGTTGACAAATTCCTCTATGAGAAGAGTAAGTTTTTAAAGCTGAAATCAATAACAAGGAATATCTAAAAAAAACAAAAAAAAAAAAAAACACACACACACAAAGTTAACTCCAGGAAAAAAACGCATATAACTTAAAGTGTGTGTTTTAACGTGCTGTACATTTTTTGTGGTAAGTTTTTGTCCATTTCTTACGGTCTATCAGTTAGGCAAAATTCCGTAAAATACATCCAGATTAAAGTAGTCTTCAGAGACTATTCCCAAAAAATTCAAGATATACATTTTATTTGTCAGGAAAATATTTTTAATAAACAATATTTTAATCAAAATCGTTAGAGCCATTTTTAAGAAAATCAAAATTTTCGAAAAAAGTTCCATGTAAAGGATAGTTTGGGTTGGGGAGATTTTTCTCAAAAACTTCAGGTCGCATCCCTGGAAGATACTCAATTTAAATACCAAGTTTGGTGTTTTACCGAATTTTCTTTTTGAGTTATCGTGTTCACAGACACACGGACACTCATGGACCTTTTTCTGAAAATGCTTTTTTTTTTTTGTTACCGAGGATCCTAAAACATATATTTCCGGTGACATCTCGGTATCGAATTCTTGGGTGGAGTGCAGTACCTTCTCTATATACTATGTACGTAGTACGTATAGAGAAAGTAAAAATGAGAGCGATACTCAAGTGTTCAGGGCAAAAGCATTATAAAATGTTCATAGTAATTCGCTGGTAGAGTGAATAATTAAGCATACCAGGAAGACGCTTAGCGCCTGGTCGTTGGTCATATGATCCGTTTTGTTTTCAAATATTGAAAAGTTTATGTAATAGTCGCACAGAATACGAAGTTGTAATAAGGGAAAATAAAGTAAATGTTGAAAACAGTTCATCTGTTATTCAAATATAATACGAAACTAAACCCATCTTCGAGATCAAAGCTTGGAGACTAAGAAGAGTCATCAATGTCGCCGACTGTAACTTTCCGGAGCATCATAAAGTAACCAATGGTATCAAAGTACGCAAAAATACACAGCGACACACATGGAGAGCGAATAAAACAGTGCCACAAAGCCATGATAGAAAATGATTCCTCATAAAAAATCTGATGTGTTACACTCACATGACTTTCCCTAGTTGTTCTACAAACGTCATACATAAGATTCTTCTTCTTTCTGCGCCTTGCTAATCGTGATACTCATTAGCACATTGTTCTTATTATTTAGTTCCGTATAAGTAGGAAGAAAATAAGGGAACACACTAGGCTAAACCAATAGTCAAATGTTTTAAAAACAGTCGTTATGCGATTGTCATTACAAATCGCTTCTTTTCTTGGCCAGGAGTAGAACAAAAGAAAAACGGACACTGCCGTCTGAGAAAAGTATAAGTAGTTCACAACTGAAACTAGCAACAATGAATAGCTCGAAAACGGTAAGCTCCACGAAAAAAATGTCTGTGACATAATTTGTGTATTTTAACAAGACCTACATTTTTTGTATTGTAAGTTTTTGTCTATCTCTTACGGTTTACTAGTTATGTCAAATTAAGCAAAATTCATCCAGAATAAATAGGTCTTCAGAAGCTATTGCCAGAAAATTCAAGATATGCATTTTATTTTCTTAGGTAAATTTTTGTAATGTATGATATTTTAATCAAAATCGTTAGAGCTATTTTTAATAAAATCAAAATTTTCGAAAAAAGTTCCATGTAAAGGGTAGTTTGGGGTGGGGGGATTTTTCTGAAAATCTTCGTATCGCATCCCTGGAAGATACTAAACATAAATACCAAGTTTGGTGCTTTATCGACATTTCGTTTTTAGTTATCATGTTCACAGACACACGGACACACGGGCTTTTTCTGAAAATGTTTTTTTTTTTTATACAGGGGGTCCTAAAACATATATTTCCGGTGAAATCTCGGTATCGAATTTTTGGGTGGAATACAATACTTCTCTACCCCTATGTACATTGTACATATGGGGCTAGAGAAAGTAAAAATCTGATATGTTCCATTCACATGACTTTCTCTACATCGAATTATTGTTAAAAAGCTTACACCTCTATTTACTTCCTGCTAACCGAGAGAAGATTACTAGAAATAGTCTTATTACCTGCCTCCTAGTAAGTAGAAACGAATTAGGGGAGTACCATAGGTTAAAGTGATAATCAAAAGCTGCTTGCTATGTGACTAGTTTCTTTGTTTTGTATGGTCAGGAATTGACCAATTCCTGTATGAGAAAAGTATAAGTTTTTCAAAGCTGAAATCAAAAACAAGGAATAGCTCAAAAAAGATCAACTCCACTAAACAAATGTATATAACATAATTTGTGGTTTTAGTGTGCTTTACATTATTTTGTGGTAAGTTTTTGTCTATCCCTTACGGTTTAACAGTTATACAAAACTCCGCGAATTTCATTCAGAATAAAGTAGTCTTCACAGGCTATTCTCAGAAAATTCAAAATATACATTTTATTTGTCAGGTAAATATCCTTAATATATCATATTGCAATCAAAATCGTTAGAGCCATTTTTGAGAAGATCAACAATTTCGAAAAATAGTCTCATGTATAGGGTAGTTGAGGCTGGGGGATTTTCTTGAAAATCTTCGTGTCGCATCCTTGGAAGATAACAAATTTATACCACGTTTGGTATTAAACAGTCTCTTCGTTTTTGAGCTTTGCTGTCCACAGTTACACAGACACACGGACTTTTTTCCCAAAACATTTTTTTTTGGAATAAGGGGGACCCAAGTCGTGTACTTCCGGTGAAATCTCGGTATCTAATTTTTGGGTGGAATGCAATACCTTCTCAATACACTATGTCATAGTACGTGTAGAGAAATTATACAAAATATAATACTAGGATTTATTACTCAGAATTTCCAATCGAATTTCGCGCTTTACTCTTAGTGAAACATTAAAACGGCGGCATCAGACTCTACTGTCTAGTTGTAAAAGGTTCTTCACCTTTAATGTTTTTATGGTTGCTTGAATAGTGAAGAGTTCACCTTTACATGACATTCAACTGTCGAGTCTGCTTTCCTTACGACTGGAACTAAAATTACAGCTTGGAATATTGATTCTCGGGGCAAGCTGGTGTTCCTACCGTATTATACCAACCCCCAATGTGGAAATGTGCTTTTGTTTTATCAAGATGCAAGGGTTTGCTAGTTTGGTTGAATTTTTCCTCATTTTAAACTCAAAGCGATGAAAAGGATTCGTTATCTTTGGTTTTTTTTTTTACTTTCTCTACAGTACTAAATACATAGTGTATAGAGAAGTATTGAAATGCTCCCAAGAATTCAATACCGAGTTTTCACCGGGAATGTATTTTTTGAGACCCCCCTGAAAAAAGAAAACCATTTTTAGAAAAATGTCCGTGTGTGTCTGTGGACAGCATAGCTCAAAAACGAAAGACCGTTGAATGCCAAACCTGGTATTTAAGTTTAGTTTCTTCCAAGGATGCGACACGAAAATTTTCAAGAAAATTCCCCCAATCCCAACTATCCTTCACATAGAAGAATTTTTTAAACTTTTGATTTTATTAAAAATGGCTCTAACGATTTTGATAAAAATATCGTATAATAAAGATATTTACCTGACAAATAATATGTATATCTTGAATTTTCTGGGAATATCCTCTGAGGGCTATATTTTACGAAATTTTGCATAACTGCTAAACCGTAAGAGATGTATAAAAACTTACCACACAAAAATGTAGAGCACGTTAAAGCACACAATTTATGTAATATACATTTTTTTGTGGAGTTGGACTTTTTTGAGATATTCCTTGTTTTTTGTTTCAGCTTTGAAAAACTTATACTTTTCTCATACAAATTCCTGTCCGCACAAATAAAGGAACTTCAGTCACATAGCAACCACCTTATGGTTATCAGTGTAGACTTAGTGCTCCCTTATTTCGTTCCTACTTACAAGGAAGTAAGTAATAAAACTATTTCTGCTATTTTTTCTCGATTAAAATGAAGTAAATAGAAGCATAAGCTTTTTAACAATAGTTTGTTGCAGAGATTTAGAGAAAGTCATGTGAATGGAACACATCAGTTTTTTTTTTAATTTTATTCCTCCTTCTCTGCGCCTATTGAAAAAGTACTTGAGATTAGTGAAAAGAGATGTTTGAAATTAAGAGCAGTGAAAGTTGTGATTACATCTATAAGTGGTGCTACTAATAAGCCAAAACGGATTACGATCTTGCTCGTTAAAAGCTCACTATTAAACAACATATTGAAGGAAGAAATATAAGGTTTCTGATTTTGTGTCGGTCACGTGTGGGCCAAGTATGTGACATTCCCCACAGTGTGCAATGTGTGTGTGTGTGTGTGTGTGTGTGTGTGTGCGCGTTTGTGTATACTTCCCTACCTAATTGCTTATAGGTCGTCACTCCCACGTACCTTTGTAGCGATGACTGCAATATTTGCCTCACCTCCGCTCTAATCTCCGATGACATCGGCCGGTGAACATGAAATTGACTCACTCAGGTTGGAGTAACAATGGGGGTAGTTAGAAGTTATACTTATGAATATCACAACACAGTTTAACTTGCATATCTAAATTTATTTGTGACTTGTGCTTTTAAATATCACAAGCCCTTTTGCCTCACATACTACAGTTACTTTATTCCCTAGCACTCCCTGCAACTTTATATCTCCAACAACTGAACTTTACATTGTATATCTAACAACTGAACATTACGTTGTGCGCCTAGCAACTGAGTATTACCTTCTGCCTCCAGCAACCGAACCTTACAATGTGCATAAACTGTCTTCAAGCTGCTACTTATACAGAAAACTATGGCGTCGTGGCTGCTTTATTTCTATTCGATATAAAGACCGCGAACTTGGCGTCTATGCGTCCCATAATGCAGTTCTTACTACCCATAATGACTATAAATATCTCGTGACTACTCTTATACGATGGAGAAAAACTTATTTCTTGTACATTAGAGATGTCCCCCAATTCACTTTCACTTGTTACTCTATTGCACGCACATGCATAAAGGAGTACGTGACTTACCAACTTTCTAACTTAACAAAGAATTTCCCCTTATGCAGCGATCCAGTTTCGTAAACACCCTAATATTTTATTTGTATTTAAATAATAACCAATAATTAATAATGTAGATGTCAACTAACGGTCTGAATTTCAGGGAATAAAAATTTCACCAAAATTGTGGATTGTGCATTGAGACTGAGTACCCCTCAGTTATAACTGTTCACTTATATACAATATTTGTACCGTGTTTAAGTTTACCACTTTGCATTCATAGCTGGTTAGCTGTACATTATTTAACACAGGAGCGAATAATATGGCGAGTACTTTTATGGGATATTTCCAGACATTTATGTTACTTTTAAATTCTGCGCAGGCTAGTTAGGATAAATAAATACGCACGACATTCAACCCAAAAATTTCATGCTGCAAAAATATGTTGTGAATAACAAACAAGAAATATGCCTTTTTATAAAGATTCTATATCAAAACTTTACGATATTATAGAATACGACCGGAGGGGAGGCGCCCCCAGGAGGGAGGAATGAGATAATAAAACCAGGAGGGACGTCACAGCAATGACAGGGTCCCTCCAGTTTCCAGATTGCGGCACCCAACAGTCCGATACAGAAGAATAAGCAATTAAAGCTTTTATTTCCACTTGACGTAAACATATTAATCTAACTGAAAACCTACCTACTAATCTAATAGATAGCCAAAATTCCTATTAAATATTCAAAAAACCCGTAATAATCCATAACAACTTAATTTAAGAAGGTAGACCGGAACCCCCGCTCCACATAGGTTCCAACGCCCCCATTAGGTGCGGTCCTCTCCCGGATGAAGATAGGGCGCTTCGAACATCCTTTCCCCCTGCCACGCCGCACCGAGCACCAACGCCAATACATAAAGTTAACAATGGGATAAAGGATGAATGAGATCACAGTGGAAACCACATGGACAGGAAATTAGGAGGATGAAGGAAATCTACCCAGCATTCGCTGGCGACCAAGGGAAACCCCGAAAAAGCCCGTGATTTAGGCGGCCACGAGAAGCGAATATGTGATCTCCCGAATGTGGGCCACAGGCGAAGCTGCCTGAGCTATGCTCTCGGTATACAAATAAAACTTTCTTTAAAGGGGAAAGGAGATGTTGAAGTTTGAGATAGGTACCTGTATGAAGTAAAAAACATGGAGAAAAAATTGTGATATGAACGCATGCATGACTGATATTTTGAGATACATCCCTCTAGCAGGTAAATCAATGTTTATGCACAATTATCAGATATCTTGGTGCAAACCACAGATTTATACCTATTGCAATCGAATCTACTTCTGCTAATGATTTCATCAACTGAATTTCTAATTTATATAAGGAATAATCATCAGATGATTGAAAAGCAAGTAATGTTCTCTTAAACCATATTATAATAATATAGCATTTACTTCTGATGAAAATAAGTCAGTTAAATAATAGCATCAATGTCATATTAAAATTATTAATAACTTAATACTTCTTTATTCATCAAATAATACCCTTAAATTGATTTTTATTAGTTTCATTCTTTTCAATTTCAAACATTAAAAACGGAATTCAACATTAAATTAGAAGAAAACCTTTTAAAAAAACAACAAAACCAAGCATCTCGAAGTAACAGTCACAACAAACAAATTTCTACTAGAGCAGTTAGAAAGGATACAAACAAATTCCCGAAGTCTAATAACTGGAGCAGTGAAAAATAATCAAAAATAATCTTCCAATGAAAAAAGAAATCCAGAAACAAGCTATAGTGAAACTTGTCAAAATGGAATTTTACAAATTGCAAGTTGGATACCACAAACAACTTTTAAAGAAGAATTAAACCCCAGGAACAGTAAACAGAAACATCTGATGTGTGTTCCATTCGCATGACTTTCTCTATACAGGATGTTTCAAAAATACGGGGCATCATTTCAGGTATGTATTTCCCACATGAAAACAATCAAAATAGTTCATGTCCGGAAATGCTTCATTTCCGAGTTATGGCCTTTACAACATTGAAAGTCCCACCTATACACAATCAAAATAGTTCATGTCCGGAAATGTTTCATTTCCGAGTTATGGCCTTCACAACATTGGATTTCACTGAAACGTTTTTCTTTCCGCAGGTCTTTGCCGTCAAAGGAGACATTAGGAGGGCGCTCTGATAGTTCATTCTGAGGAAGGTTACATTCAGTGTTCTTTAGGCGTTAAGACTGTGTGACATGTATTCAAATCAAGAGCTGGCAGAGATACACTTCATGTACGTAAGGCGGACGGCAATGCTGCGCTGGTTCGTCGTTTGTACCAGGAGAGGTACCCACAGCGACAATGTCCAGATCGGAAGACATTTGTACGACTCCGTTCCCGTCTGTGCGAGTATGGAACATTCACCTCTCCTGGTTTGGGAAGGGGACGACCAAGATCTACAACTCCAGAAGTGCAGGAGGAGATTCTGGAGGCTGTGGACAGGACTCCTTCTATCAGCACACGACGGTTAGCGTTGCAAGTCAATGTTCCTCATACCACTGTCTGGAGACTGTTGAACGAGTATCAATTGTATCCTTATCATTTGCAACGTGTACAGGCCCTGTCACCAGCAGATTACCCTGCACGAGTTAGGTTCTGTCAGTGGTTCTTGCAGCAGTGTGGTGTAAATGCGAACTTTTCTGCCGTCGTATTATTTACAGATGAAGCACAGTTCACAAGAGATGGCATAACAAATTTCCACAATCAGCATGTATGGTCGCATGAAAACCCACGTGCAACTGTTGTATCTCATCACCAGGTGCGGTTCTCCCTCAACATGTGGGCCGGTATCATTGGTGATCGATTAGTTGGACCCCATGTACTTGTAAACAGACTTACGGGGCAGGCGTACACAAACTTCCTGGAAAACACCATACCTGACTTTTCGAAGACACTCCACTGATCAATCATCAACACATTCACTTCTTGCATGATGGCGCTCCTGCACACTTCAGTCTTACGGCTTGCCGGTATTTGGATCGAAGGTTTCCAATTGCTTGGCCTCCACGCTCACCTGATCTGAACCCTCTCGATTTCTACTTGTGGGGCCATTTAAAATCATTGGTTTATTCGTCTCCGGTGCCGGATTTGGAATCCCTTCGGAATCGAATTGTGGCAAGTTGTGAGGACATACGCAATACTGCTGGAGTTTGGGATCGTGTTCGCAGGTCAATGAGACATCGATGTGAGGTCTGTATTCAAGCAGGAGGTGGACACTTTGAACATCTTCTGTAATGACAACAACCTGCGGAAAGAAAAACACTCCAGTGAATTTCAATGTTGTGAAGGCCATAACTCGGAAATGAAGCATTTCCGGACACATGTTATGATGAACGAATTTGATTGTCTACATGTGGGAAATAGATACCTGAAATTATGCCCCGTATTTTTGAAACAACCTGCATATCAGCAATAAATTATTTTTAAAAAGCTTATGCTTTTATTTAGTTCCTGCTAATCGAGAAAAAATTAGCAGCAACATTTTTATTTCTTGCTTCCTTGTAAGTAGAAGCGAAATAAGGGAGTACCATAGGTTAAATAATAGTCAAAAGCTGGTTGCTATGTGACTGAAGCTCCTTTGTTTGTATGGACACGAGTTCATAAAGCCTATATGAAAAAGGTGTCTTTTATAGCTGAAATCAAAAACAAGGAATATCTCAAAAACAACCAACTCCATGAAAAACATGTATATAACATAACTTGTGTGTTTTAAAGTGCTCTACATTTGTTGTATGGTAAGTTTTTATCCATCTCTTACGGTTTAGCAGTTATGCAAAATTTCGTAAAATTTACCCAGAGTAAAATAGTCTTCAGAGGCTATTCCCAGAAAATTCAAAATATGCATTTTATTTGCCAAGTAAATAGCTTTAATATACGATATTTTAATCAAAATTTTCAAAAAAAGTTCCATGTAAAGGGTAGTTTGTGGTGGGGGGATTTTTCTCAAAGTCTTTGTGTCACATCCCTGAGAGATACTAAACTTAAATACCAAGTTTGGTATTTTACGAACTTTTCGTTTTTGAGTTATCGTGTTCACAGACACACCGACACTCTGACACACGACACACACGGACCTTTTTCTTAAAATACTTTTTTTGGATACAGGGGACCCTAAAACATATATTTCCGGTGAAATCTCGGTATCAATTTTTTTGGTGGAGTGCAATACCTTGCTATACACTATGTACATAGTACGTATAGAGAAAGTAAAAATGCTATAAGCATTAAGTATTCCACCGAAGTAAAAACCACAATAGAGCCGCTTAACCTACTATATTTCACCATATTCGATGCCAATCTCTTTCTTCCGAATAATACCAATCGCATCGAGTGGAACTTTTTGTGTATGGAAAATACTGTGAGTGTAGGAAAAAAGTTTGCAAGAAAATAAGGTTTAAAGTTGGGAGTACCTGTGCGTCTATATAGCTTCACTTAATTGGCAGTTAAAATATACCAAGTGCGAAAAACGATTTATTTGCTTACATTTTATAATTCATGTCCTTTTATATCTTTTGTTTTATTAAGTCGGTTTACTCTCCCCTTAAGTAGCACTTACAAGCGGGTGCCTAGGGGTTAGAAGCCTTTCGGGGAGTCAGCGACATCTAACCACAGAAAGGAGAACCTGGAACGAGTGGTCGGCGCGTAGTCAGTGAGGAAATGTAAGATATGAAATGCAAGCGAGATGGATGATAGGAAAGCTGATGATGGAGCATTTACTGGAATGAGTGGCAGGGGAAACCGGAGGACACGGAGAAAATCCACCTAAAGGTTGCTTCGTCCACTACAAATCCCACATGCTCGTGCTTGGGATCGAACCCGGGCTGCTTAAGTGGGAGGCGAGCGGTCTAACAACTCAGCCACGTCATTTGATTATGAAATTAAATAACGTTTTAACTACCTTAAACAGAATCTTGCGTAAGAATAATTTGTTTGACCGCCCTCACATGATAGAGCATAGAGAAAGTCATGTGATTGCAACACTTTAGACCTTTAGCCATTTCCTACGCCGTTATAAGTTCTTAGTAACAAGCCGCCATTTTAGAATTATTCAATGTCTGCACACGTATAAAAAATCTGACGTGTTCCATTCACATAACTTCCTCTACATCTCTGCAACAAATTACTGCTAAAAAGCTTATTGTTCTATTAATCTAATCGAAAAAAATTAGCAGAAATAGTCTTATTACTTGCTTCCTTGTAAGTAGAAGCGAAATAAGAGAGTACCATAGGTTAAAGTGATAGTCAAAAGCTGGTTGCTAAGTACTGAAGTTCCTTTGTTTATATGGACAGGAGTTGACAAAGTGCTGTGTGAGAAAAGTATAATTTTATAGCTGAAACCCCCCCCCCAAAAAAAGGAAAATCTCAAAAACGATCAACTCCATTAAAAAAATGCATATAACATAAGTTGTGAGTTTTAAACTGCTCTATATTTTTTGTGTGGTAAGTGTTTTTCCATCTCATACGGTTTAGCAGTTAGGCAAAATTCCGTAAAATTCAGTCAGAATAAAGTAGTCTTCAGAGGCTATTCCCAGAAAATTCAAAATATATATTTTATTTTTCAGGTAAATAACTTTAATATACGATATTTTAATCAAAATCCTTAGAGCCATTTTTTTAGAAAATCAACATTTTCGAAAAAGTTCCATGTAAAGTATAGTTTGGGGTTGGGAGATTTTTCTCAAAATCTTAGTGTCGCATACCTGGAAGATACTAAACTTAAGTACCAAGTTTGGTACTTTACTTTATCGTGTTCACAGACACACGACACACACACACACACACACACACACACACAAGACCTTTTTATGAAAATGCTTGTTCTGGATACAGGGGACCCTAAAACATATCTTTCCGTGAAATCTCGGTATCTGATTTTAGGTGGAGTGTAATACCTTCTCTATACACTATATACATGTAGAGAAAGTAATAAAACTACTAAAGGGGCACGTGCTATAGCATGCATTCTGTGGATGTGCGATATAGAATACATGAACAGCATGTTATACGTGCTTCAGAGATGCTTCACAGACGTTTGTTTCTATGGTAGTATATTGGAAAATGCTCTAGCTTGAGAGCCATTCAAACTTGCGGGTTTCACTGCATATATGCATTTGCGTCATATATTACTTACATGACTAACAGTCAGTGCTTACTAGGGGAGGCACCATCGAAACCTTGTTAGTTCCTGACCAGACACAAGCCATTTCTCTCTGAGAATTAACTACTCTATTCGTTCAAAACTTGTCGCAGTAAGACGTACTTCTGTAAAGGCTTAAATTACCATTTTATAACTTCCATGCTACTTTAAATTATGAATTGATAATGCGTTCTGTGGAATCAATAAGTAACTTATGATACCTCATGATAACACAATAATTTATAATTTATTTCGCCATTACTGCTGACTTATTGTGATGTGCACAAACTTTTCAATCTTAAAGTTATTTACTATAAAATAACTATCCTTAAGGTACTGGTTATGAATTTCAAATTTCTGTAATTTGTATATATTATTCTGTAAATATCATCATGCAAATAGTCAAAACGTGTCACCCGCATTAAAATTTTAAAAAATAAATTGTTGGCTTATTTCTTGAACTGGGGCATTGAACCACAGACAAAAACTTTACATATTGATATTTTAACTACTTTTACTACACAATAACGTTGATGTTTTTTAAAAATATAGAAGGAAAATCCCTAAAACCATTTATTTTTTCATAGTTGTTTTTTGAAAATCTGATGAATGGAAAGTCACATTACTTTCTCTGTAAAAATTATTGTTAAAAGGTTTATTCTTCTATCTAAATCACGCAAATAGAAATAAACACTAGCAGATACTTCTTGGTGGCTTGTAAGTAGAAAGGAAAAAATTCTAATGTGTTTCATTCAGATGATGTCCTCTAGCTGTGAGGTAAACAGAGCTTTTATTCAAAAGATTAATTTGTTATCTATATCATGCTAATTAAACTAAATATAAGTAGAGTCCTATTACTATCTTCTTGTAAATAGAAGGGAAATAAGAAAATGCAAATGCTAAAGCGATAGTCTCGTCATTTAAAAGCTGGTCGCTATATTTTTGCTTGCCAGGAGTAAAAAAACGAGAAACGAGAAGAAAGATGTCTTCCCGTTTGAGAAACGTTTAAAACTGTTAAAAACAGTTAATTCTACAAAAATGTATATAACATAAATGGTGTGTTTTAATGAGATCTAGGTTTTTTGTAGTAAGTTTTTATATATTTCTTACGGTTTTCCAGTTAAACATAATTTATCCATCATGAAGAAGTCTTCAGATGCTATTCCCAAAAAAATCCAAGACATACACTTCGTTTTTCATAAAAAGATCTTAAAAATACGGTATTCTAATTAATTTTTTGAGAAAATCAGAATTTTTAAAAAATGGTCCATGTAAAGAGTTGTTAAGTTTCTTGAAAACATTCATGTTGGAGGATACCAAACTTAGAGCCAAGTTTGGTATTTAACGGACTTTTCTTTTTTAAGCTACGCTGCCCCACACACACACACACACACACACTTGGACATGCCTTTTTTCTAAAAATGCCTTATTAGATTCAGGGGCTGTCAAAACATGTATCTCAGGTAAAATCTCGGTATCGAATTTTTGGGTGCAATACAATATCTTCTCTATACACTATGTACATAGTACGTGTAGAGAAAGTAAAAATTACTATTTGTTAGGATGATGTTGTCGCCTGTTACATTAAAATAGATAGTTCTGCACATTTTGGGAAATTAGTTGTAATTAAAAACTGTGACGGATGAAATATTATGAATATGTGAAAATGTAGTTTAAAAAAAAAACAAAAAAAAAACGCTGTTTTATAAAATAGCATGCTGGGAAACATATGTAATATACGATATTTAAATACCTGTAGAGCCCGAAACAAGAGGACAGCTAAATATTGATTCTCTACGCATGCTTACAGGTTTCAACATTATTTTATTTTCTATCAAAACGAAATTTTCTATATTTGACTAATTGTACTCAAAGTGTCAGTCTCAAAGACGCTTAATTTAAGTATACAAGAAATGACTGTGCAAATTCTGAAAATCCTAGGTCAAATAGTTTCTCATATGATACAATTAAATGCTTTTGATTAGCGAAACAATACCATTTTCAAAAACTACCTTTACCATCCAGTTTTTTTAGAGTATAATAGTAACATTTTCTGGTACTGTAGTGAAGTGAAAATGGAAGCAAATATTTCATTTTAGTTTAAATTAATTGTTGTATAAAAACCAACTTTTTGTTTTTATGTAGTTGATGGTGTTGAACTTTTACTTATTTTTCTGTTTTTCCTTTTTTTTAGAACGAATAAAGCAATAATAAAATTAATATTGAGATAATGCATCTAATCAGAGCAAAATTAAACACAAGAAATTGGGGCGTGCTAGCTGGTGAGATCTGGGAGACGTACATTTGGTGTTGGGCTGCGCACCGACGACTGGTCCTCTCTCCGGCGATGCAGCTGGTGAAGTGAATTCTCGACGCTCCTCGTCTATTTGTGGACTTTCATTTCATCAAAGGTTTATTTCCTGGCGCGATTCAGTTTCAGTAATCTCACTCGCAATATGCACGAAGGAAACACGAATTTAGGCGGCGATAATTGCCACTGTCATGTGCAGGATTATTGTGGACACTTTATCTTTTAGCGCGGATATCTTATCACGAGTGTCACAGGTTCCGCGTGAATTTACATTCCAACTGTATGTCATTTAGGGGGAATACTCTACGTTTATAGCAAATCCTACCCACGCGCAAAACTCTTAATTTGCAATCTCATTCGCCCATTTTGGAGCCGAAAATGGCTTGGGGTGCGCTTCTGACGTGACGTGATTATTTTCAATTGGTCAATTTTTTCGCGAGTCCTCTAATCCACTTTGTCTTTCCAAGACGTGTCTACAATATAACATATTCTTTACCCCCTTGTGATATACAAAAGCAAATATCATACAAACTGAAATAGCCGCTTGAGAACTCCGGGTTTAAAGTTAGAAATGGTTTCCAGGAACAGTTTCTCTGAACTTTCAATATACATTGTGACAAAAAATGCATGATATTTTACTTAGTAATTAACTTAAACAATCTAATTAACTAAAACATATGCTGATGCGCTCACTCAGCTCGGCGACATACCGTTTCGAAATGCATTTCTTGCGGAAAAATGTAAAGCTGAGGAAAAAATCACATTCAGAAATAAGAATGGGCAAAGGTTAGTGCATGCAGCTATTTGTGGCATCTTTCGAAGGTGTTCCCTTCTTTTTATCTAAGCATGGCATCGCAGAGGCACGTTCAGTCCTTTCTTTCATAAAATGTCATGTGAATCATTCATACTAAAACTATTATTATAGAAGTTTGGTACCTTCACTACACGTACTATGTACATAGCGTACAGAGAAGGTATTGTATTGCGCCCCAAAAGTAGATACATATTTCACCGGAACTGCATGTTTTGAGATCCCTGAATCCAAAAAAATTGGAAAAAATGTCCTGTTTGTAGCTGACTATCAGTGTGTGTGTCTATGGGCAGCATACCTCAGAAACGAAAACTCCATAAATTAACAAACTTCGTATTTAAGTTCAGTATCTTCCAAGGTGGCGACACGAAGATTTTTGAGAAAATCCCCATAACCCCAACTACTCTTTATATGGAAAAATTTTTGAAAATAACGATTTTCTCATGGCATTTTCGCATAACTGGTAAACCATATGAGATAAACAAGAACTTACTTGATAGAAAATGTAGAGCTCGTTAAAACACCCCATTTATGTTAAATGCATTTTTTTTCTTGAGATATTCCTTGTTATTGGTTTCGGTTTTAAAATGCTTATAATTTTCTCATACAGGAATTTGTTAATTGGAGTCCATACAAATAAAAGAACTTCAATTACATAGCGACCAGCTTTAGCCTATGGTAGATTCCCCTTCTACTTTCTAGATTGAAGTAAATGAAGAATAAGCATTTAAACAATAATTTGTTGCAGAGATGTAGAAAAAGACATGTGAATGGAACACATCACATTTTTTTGCTATTTAATTTAGCTAATCAAGATAAAAATGAGCAGCAATGGTCTTATTAGTTAATGCCTTGTAAGTAGAAGGGAAATAAAGGAATACACTAGGCTATGCAGGTAGACAACTTTTCTAAAGGCTGGTCGCTAAGGCATAGGCAGCAGTACAGCAAAACAAAAACGAAACATGACTTCCCGTTTTAGAAACAATGAAATATTGGAAAATGTACACCAATAACTGGAATGTCTTGGAAATCATTAACTGCACAAAAATACCTTACATAACAATATCTTAATTTCTATAGTAAGATTTTGTCCATCTCTAATGGTTTACCAGCTACACTAAAGCCATCCAGAATGTAAAGGATCTCAGAGGCTACTCTCGGAAGATTCAGGATATGCATTTCAAAAATATCTTAAAGATAGGCATATTAATCAAAATCTTTAGCAGAATTTTTGAGAAATTCAAAATTGTCTGTATATATCATGTATATATGCGTTATATACAGAGTGTTAATGAACTACACCGAAATAATTTGCGAGATTGCACATGACTGATATAAGTAACATGAGATCTGCGATGCATAGTCCCCGGATAAACATAACGCAGCCACATAGTGTTAAACTTGTGGGTATCAGGTGCTGATAAGTCGGTGTTAAAGCAAAGCAGATCCAAAAAATGGCGTAGAACGTTTTCAAAACTGCTTCCCGAGTATAGAAACATTGATTTTTTCAGCTCGTTACTAGCGTTCTCAAGATTTAATGTCGCAAAAATCTGTAAAATCTCGAACTAATCACTTGACAGTGCGACACTAAGCATTCATTAACTACGTTTTTGAGTTATGCAGCCTACTCTGGATGCGTTTTTCAACTGCTCTGGTGGCTTAATACGTAATGCGGGAAGCTGCTATCTCCAAGGTCATGAGTTCGTTTTTTTTTCATAGAGTAAATGTTTTTTAATATTATTTTTTCATTCCAGACGAAGTGCCGCGATACGTGACGTACTGACTTCAGAAACTTATAGCCGTTACTTGGAAATTTCAATAAACAGGCCATTAGTCTCCTATCTCAAATTACTTATTTAAGTAATCTACATATTCTGTGAAAATATTTCGGCATATTTCATTAATCTCTGTATATATCAAGTAAAAGCTAGTTTTAGATGGGGGAGATTTTCTTGAAAATTGTTTTGTGGTATCTTAGGAAGATGCTGAACTTAAAAACCTAGTTCGGATTTTTCGTTTTGGAGCTATGCTGTTCACACACACACACACACACCACAGAACATGGACAGGACCTTTTTCTAAAAATAATTTCTTGTTTCAGGGTGTATCAAAACGCGAATTTCAGTGAAATCTGAATATCGAAATTTTGGGTGGAATGAAATATCTTCTGTACCTGCTAGAGATAGTAAAGGTAGCGGATGAACTAAAGATTCCTTTCCACACACTTTCCAGTTGCACCATATTCATGTCAAATACTGCTAATGCTGAAGTATGCAACCAATGATATCTTAGTGCATTTAGAGCGTTTGCGAATTCGGAGACAGTACTCAGACAAATTAATATCAATATTTATTGAACTTCTCTCCTTATTATGACTTCATCGCGTTAAAGGATGCAAAAAATAAGAGCTAGTATTATAACAGAAATGTATTTCTGCAAATAAAATAGGATTTTGTCTGGCTAGAGGTAGTGATGAGGGAATTACAAACGCAGGATTTCAGGCCTGCGGTCTAGGCTAAGCCTATCTCCAGGAAGAAGTAATGAGGCGAGAATGCCCTAACGACGGACAGATTCTGATGGTAGCAAGACCAGCGAAACTCCCTAAAGTTTCCAGATTGAACATCCCTCCCCATACCCGCTCTTCGTTACCCACATCTGTCCGCAAGAGAAAGTTCGGAGAGAAGGTTATTTGCCAGAGAAGAGAATTTCTCCGCAAAGGACAACTACAGCATACGCCGGACACCAACGAGCACTCTGCGTCGTCCTGCAACGCTGAGAGAAAGAAGGAAATAAAATTAAACGTTATATTAATCCGCCACGTATTTGCCTACTGACCTGGGAACACCATGAATAATCGCAAGGTCGGGATAGCCAGATCAATGAGAGTGATTCCTTGGCGACTCCTTCTGAGCCATTTCACTCGGTTATGTCATTGACACTGCACAAAGTAATAGGCACTTTTTGTGGTGCTATAATTAAACAATATTATCGAGACTGCCTCCGTGGTCGAGTGGTCAGCGAGCTGACTTCTCGCCCGGAGATCCCGGGTTCGATTCCAGGCTGGGGCAGGGAATTCTTCTTTAACCAGAATTATTCCCTATTCCCCATAGAGTCTGGAAATATGAATTTGAGAGTGAATATGTGTGTTTGAGGAAAAACAAATAAAAAACTAACGATTTAAACCCAACGTAAAGAATCTACAGACGAGTTGTTTCAAATGCAAAGGGGGCTACATAAAAAAAAAAAAAGTATTATCGAAATTATAACCTCCTTTCTATATTAGAACCCATGCGGAAAATTATATATACTTTTGCATGCTGCGTATTTACTAACCTACTCCTGCAAAACGTAATATTGAAATATTTCAGGTTGCATCTTTTCACTAATATGTACAGAGGATATTTATAACTGAGATTTATATTTAGCCTTCATCTCTAACTCAATTCTCAGAGCCTTCTAAACCTGTCACCCTCCGTGGTGTATTGGTTACCGTGCTAGGCTCTAAAACTCAAGATTGCAGAGTTGGCGGAGAGTGATGGCTTTTTATTTTCTCTACATGTACTGTGTACATATAGAGAAGGTATTGTAATGCACCAAAATACCGAAATTTCACCGGAAATACGTGTGGTAGGTCCCTCTGAATAAAAAAAGCATTTTTAGAAACAGGTCCGTGAGTGTGCGCGCGCGTGTGTGTCTGTGACAACACAGCTCAAAAAAACGAGAACTCCGTTAAATATCAAACTTGGTATTTAGGTTTAGTGTCTTCCAAGAATACGACACGAAGATCCCCCCATCCTTAACTACCCATTACAAGAAACTTTTTTCTCAAAAATGGCTGTAATGATTTTGATTAAAATATCGTATATTAAAGGTATTTACGACACAAATAAAATATATATCTTGACTTTTTATTGGAACAGCATCTGAAGATTAGTTTATTCTGGATGAATTTTACGGAATTTTGCATAACTGCTAAACTAGTATAAGAGTAACTCTGCTAATGTTTATCTTGATTAGCTTGACGTAGATGAGAGATTCATTTTTTGAATAAAAGGTTTGTTTGCCGAACAGCTAGAAGATATCATGTGTAAGGAACACACTAGAGTTTGCTCTTCTACATACAAGGACCCAAGTAATAAGGACAATTTCTGCTAACGTTTTTATAGATTAGCATGATATAGATAGAAGAATAAGCTATTTAACAATAATTTTTCTGGGATGTAGAGAAAGTCATGTGAATGGAACACATCAGATTTTGACTTTCTCTACACGTAATATGTATATAGTGTACAGAGAAGGTATTATAATGCACCAAAAAATTCGATACCATAATTTCACTGGAAATACATGTTTTGAGACCCCATGAATCCAATTTTTATAGAAAAACGTATGTATGTGTGTGCGTGTGTCTGTGGGCAGCTTAGCCCATAAACGAAAAGACCGTTAAAACTTGGTACTTAGGTTTGGTGTCTTCCAAGGGTGCGACACGAAGACTTTCAAGAAAATCCCCCACCCCAAACTACCCTTTACATGGAACTTTTTTCAAAAATTTTGATTTTCCCAAAAGTGCTATAACGATTTTGATTAAAATGTCATATATTAAAGGCATTTACAGGAAAAATAAATTGTATATACTGAATTTTCTGGGAATACATACTAATTTATTCTGGATGAATTTTACGGAATTTCGCATAACTGCTAAACCGTAAGAGATGGACACACTAAAACACACAATTTATGTTATATTTTCTTTTTTCGTGGATTTCATCCTTTTTAAGACATTCCTTGTTTTTAGTTTCAGCTTGGAAATACTTATACTTTTTCTCATACAGGAATTTGTGAACTCCTATCCATACAAACAAAGGAACTTCAGTCACATAGAAACCAGCTTTTGACTGTCATTTTAACCTATGGTACTCCCTTATTTCACTTCTACTTACAAGGAAGCAAGAAATAAGACTATTTCTGCTAGTTTTTTCTCGATTAGCATGAAGTAAATAGAAGTGTAAGTTTTTTAACAATAATTTGTTGCAAATATGTAGAGAAAGTCATGTGAACGGAACACATCAGATTTTTTGCACATAGCCAAGTACATCTTCCGACAAAAATTATCAAAAGCACATTCAGAAACACCTGTTGAACTGTAGTTTCGTCCATAAAATGCTACATTACTCCATTCCCATTTCGGAAATTTAAGGGCTTTTATGGCTTCTCTTAAGAAGTACCTTCGCAAAAAACATCTTACTCTGTAGATGGATATTTTTAAGTGACAAATCTGTCTGACAATACTGTAATAATCTTTGTATTTATAAGTATTATAATGTATTGCATTTTGTGTTTTTTAGTGTGTGTGTGTGTGTTTTTTATATTACAATTAAACTGATGTATACTTTGACTTGCACGAATCTGTCAAATGAATTTTTTAGTATTTAGCAATGACACATAATCTGTAAAGCCTGATGCTTTAATATTTTTCACTCTAGTACATAATTATAAATTCTATAACATATTTTCAAATATGTATTGTAATTTGTTGACATTTATGAAGAGTACATAATACAATAATCATATTTTAGTTTTATATAATTACTAGTAGTAACTATTATTATGCCCATAATTAGAAAACTATCATCTGACATTACATTAATGTTACATCTAATGAAATTATATTTATTTATACATTTTAACACTAATTTTTATACTCTTTGCTTTTATGTGCATGCAAAAGAAAAGTACACTGCTTTTATAGAGCACATTAAGTATAGTGCAGAAGCGTACAGACTTCAAAAGCAAATAGTGTGATTATATGTCTATTCTACTGTTTTTGTAACCTGAGCTTTTAGCACTAGAGCTTTATAGGTTTTTTTTTTTCCCCATAGTATATAAACATATGTATAATGTATATCCTTTGAAAAGTTCTTTGTTCGGTGGCTTCCTGGCCTAAAAGAACCTACAGAATGCTTTCTAATCTAATCTAATAGGCTCAAGAGTAGGTTAAGCTATTAAAGACATACTTCATAACACCAACACGGTTTACTCAGGGAAGAGGTTTGTAGCGTTTTGTGGTGGAGTGTATGCAGATTCAAGCACGCGAGAATAAGTGTATCCTGCAGAGGGATGTTCGCAGTGGTGGTAGTTTTGTTGATAAATGAACCGCCCTGACCGGCCCATGCAATTACTATTAACAATCCTGAGGTTAGCAACCCTTTCTCGCAGATGTATCAATGCGCCGACCTCCACTCTGCGTTAATAATACAAACAATTCTATCCGCATAAATTTCAGCAGCAGTCTTACCAAAACAATGCTTTTGTCCACGTCTCTACGCGCGCAATTAGGGCTAAGTGACCAATTTATAAGATTAAAAGCTTATCTAGAGGGACATTTTCTTTAACGGGAGCACTCAGAATTGTTTCGGGTGAAGTAACATTTTCTGTACTTGTTAGAAACTTTGTTGGGACATTTACAGGGCTTTTGAGAATAAACGGTGTGGTTAAGTTTAACTATAGGTTGCTTCTAAAGGTTTGTACTGGGTTCGCATATATAGGGCTGTCCCAGAAGTACCTGACTTAACAAAGAAAGCACAGAAATTTGGGGGAAAAACATATTTATTTTGCTACATGGTCTCCTCTCAGCTCGGTACACTTTTCCCAGTGATGTTCAATAGCTTCGATAACCTCTTTATAGTAAGAGCTATGTAGGTCTGCCATCAACTCCTGACTCCACTTCTTCATAGCTTGCAAATCTTCTATCACCAAGCCATTTCTTCAAGTTTGTAAACAGAAAATATTCAGAGTGGGCTAACTCTAGCGAATGGGGTATATGAAACAGCAACTCGAACTTCAACTCGTTGGTTTTGGCCATGGTATAATAGATGTGTGAACTGGTGCATTGTCTTTATGAAACAAAATGTTCTTTTTCGCTAAATACGGCAGTTTTGCTCGATTTCATAACTCAAACTCTGTAAAAAGTTCGTATAATTCTTGCAATTTATTACTTTTTCTTTTTTGAGATACCACTGAAATTTATTCCGCGCGCGTCCCAGAAAACTGACGCCGTGACCTTGCCTGCAGATGGAACTGTCTTCGCCTTTTTTGGAGCCGATTCTCCCCTTCCAATACTCTATTTTGATTGTTCCTTCGTCCCAGGTGTGAAGTAATGGACCCAGGTTTCATCCATTGTTATGAATTGATGCAAAAAAGGTAACTTTATTGCAGTGAAACATTGCCAAATACTCGATTGAAACATCCTCACAACGCTGTTTTTTGTTCTATTGTGAGCAAACGTGGCACCCATTTTACACACACTTTCTCAAAACCAAATTTTCAGTCAGTATGCGATGTCTGCCAGCTCGCGCACTTTCAGTCGATGGTCATCCAATACCATTTTGTGGATTTTCTTTACAATGTCTGGCCTGGTAGCCTCATTTGATCGACCACTGCGATGTTCGCCTTGGCAGCTCGTACGGCCGCGCTTAAACTCTGATACCGAATATTTCACTATTGTAAACGAAGGAGCAGACTCCCTCAAAGTAGAATTGAGCCCAGCATTAATATTAGTTGGACTAAAACCTTTCAAATGAATGTATTTCATCACACATCAATGATCAGTTTTATCCATGTTTACAAATTCGCTGAGAACATTCGCTAATGATGGCTTCCAAACAAAAGTTAATATAAAATCGTGAAACTTCAAACTTAAGATTTCTAAGTTTGGTACTTTCTACCATTGTTATAACGGGTCATCAAGAACTTCCTCCGCACCTTGTTGCTGGCCACCGCTCGATAAAATTTGGCATCCCTAATTTTATCGCATTCGATTCCGATGGGATGTTATGATTATCGACATTATCAGCGGCTGCGAGCGCATGAGTTGTTTATTGTACTGGTTAGTACAGTCTACTATGCTGTGAGTTCTGAGGTGTGCCTGAAGCGAAAGAAATTACACTGAGAAAGTGAAACAAAATTTCGTTGTTAGGTTTCCTAACTCAAAACTACCTTACCGAGATACTGTGCATGATTTAATTAATAATTTTCGGGAGTCAGGTTCCGTTGCTGTTAGGAGTGGAAGACCCAGTGTGCTAAGAGAAGAAAAACTATGGGATATATCGGATAGAATAATTAAAAGTCCACAGAAATCAATAAACAAATTAGCCCAACAATGTGATATTTCTTACGGTTCCATATAAAAAGCAGTCAAAAAAGAACTAGGTTTGTATCCATATAGTCGTCAACGAATTAAAACCCACAGATCACGGGAAAAGAGTTCAGTATTGTGAATGGTTTCAGAGGCTTATTTTGCACCATGGAATTGACGTGTTAGATACGACATTTTTTACTGGTGAAGCTTGGATCCACTTATCAAGATGTATAAATTCACAAAATACGCGAGTATGGTCTACTGAAAATCCTAATGCAGTTCGGGAAACCCCTTTACATTCAGAGAAAATTGATGTATGGTATGCGATCTCTTGCTCTCGAATTATTGGGCCAATATTTTTCCATAACTCAATTAATTCAGATGTTTATTGCTCGGATATTTATTTTTCATTCATTTCACAGGTAAATGAAGATGAAGTGTACAGTGCATCTTTTCAACAAGATAACGGCACTACTCATACATCACATAAATCCATGGGACTGTTAATGGCATTTTTTGGGGAAAGACTAATTTATAAAGGTCTGTGGTCTTCGCGGTCTCCTGATCTTACCCCTCCGGATTATTTTCTTTGAGGAGCAACTAAAGCTTCGGTCTATAAAGATAATCCAAAAACAGCTGATGAGCTGAAAACGGCAATAAAAGATTAAGTAATAACTGTAACAAAGGAGACATTAACTACAATGTTCCAAAATAAATTAAAACGAGTGCATTTGTGTATTCAAGAAAATTGTAAACAGGTTAGTTGCATATTATTTTTCTACATTACCGTTCATGCATGAATATAGTGAACCTAGCAGTTTTCTTAACCAGCGAAACGTTTTCACCATACGCTCGCGCCAGCCAGTGCTGCCACCAGAATTCCCGACTCTAGGGGAATCTTGGTTACACGGGAGGTGCGGAGCGACTTCTCGATGACCCGTTACAACAACCGCTATCTATGCGTCAGGTCGGGTACTTTTGGAACAGTCCTCGTAAGAAGGCTTCTAAACACAATAAAGTACAGCATGTTCATTACTATGAAAATAAACCACCTCTTAATGAACTTCAGTTTTAATTCTAAAAATCTGATGTGTACAATTCTCATTACTTTCTCTATATCCCTGCAACAAATTATTCTTAAAAAGCTTATGCTTCTATTTACTTCATGCTGATGTAGAAAAATTAGCAGAAATAGCCTTATTACCTTCTTCCTTGTAAGTAGAACGGAAATAAGGGAGTAGCATAGGTTAAAGCGATAGTCAAAAGCTGGTTACTAGGTGACTGAGGTTCCTTTGTTTGTGTGGACACGAGTTGACAAATTCCTGTATGAGAAAAGTTAAGATTTTCGACCCTGAAAGCAAAAAAAAAAAAAAAAAAAAAAAAAGAAAAAAAGAAAAGAAAAGGTATCTCAAAAACGATTAACTCCAAGAGAAAAATGTTTACAACATAAATTGTGTGTTTTAGTGTGCTCTACATTTTTTGTGTGGTAAGTTTGTGTCTATTCTTACGGTTTAGTAGTTATAAAAAATTCCGGAAAATTCACTCAGAATATAGTACTCTTCAGAGGCTATTCCCAGAAAAGTCAAAATATACATCTTATTTGTCGGGTAAATATCTTTAATATACGATATTTTAATCGAAATAGTTAAGTCATTTTTTAGAAAATCAAAATTTTCGAAAAAAGTTCCATGTAAAGGGTAGTTTGGGGTGGGGGGATTTTTCTCAAAATCTTCGTGTCGCATCCCTGGAAGATTCTAAACTTAAATACCAAATTTGGTATTTTACCGATTTTTCGCTTTTGAGTTATCGTGTTCACAGACACACGGACCTTTTTCTGAAAATATTTCCGGTGAAATCTCGGTATCGAATTTTTTGGTGGAGTGCAATACCTTCTCTATACAATATGTACTTAGTTCGTATAGAGAAAGTCAAAAATCTGATATGTTCCATTCACATGACTTTCTCTATATCTCTGTAACAAATTATTCTTAACAACCTTATTCTTCTCGATTCGTGCCAATCGAGACAAACATTAGCAGAAATACTCTTAATACTTGCTTCCTTATAAATAGAAGCGAAATAAGGGAATACTCTGCACTAAAACTATAGTCAATCTCATCTCCATTACCTGCTTAATTTTCCTTTCCTCTGACTTTCTGACATGCCTTTGTTTTTAATTCTATAATCTGATTTATTTATTTAATTTTACCTCTTCTGTTATTCTCTCATTACTAGTGATATTATTTCTGATATTTTCCACAATTTTTCTTAACTAATGATAAGCACATCCAGAATTCAGAGTATAACAGAGACTAAAGATATGCATTTTATTTGCCATGTATTATGTTTAACGTATCGTATTTTCATAAAATCGTTAGAGAACTTTTGAGAAAAGCAAACATTTCCAAAAATATTCCTTTTAATAGGTAGTTCAGAGTGGGGGCATTTTACTGAGAACGTGCGTGTCGCATCCTTGGAATATACTAAACTTAAATACTAAGTTGGATATTTAAGTGACTTCTCATTTTTGAGTTATGGTGTCCTTTACTACGTCATGGTAATCGAGATTAACATTAACAGAATTGCTTCCTTGTAAGTAGATTGCTTTATTACTTCATTGTTCAAATATGTTGAAAGCACATCGAAAAAAGCAATTGAGGCTCATTTCACTCAGCATGGTCTCGTTTAAGATAAGTTAGGTTGTTTAAAATTGAAACCAATAACAAGGAATACCTCGAAAACGGCCAAATTACAATAAAAATGTATAATTAATGATCTGTGTGTTTAAATGAAATTTACATTTTTGTGTGGTAAGTTTTTGTCTATCTCTTACAGTTAAAGAGTTGCATATTTTTTCAAAGCTCTTCCAGAGTAAAGAACTCTTTCAGAGGCTAGTCCCAGAACATTAAAAATATACATTTTATTTGTGATATCACAAACTTTAGTCAAAATCGTAGAAGCCATTTCTAAGAAAAACAACATTTTCAAAAAAGTTTCCGTGTATAGGATAGTTTGTGGGGGGAGGCGAATTTTTTTTGAAAATCTTCGTGTCCAAGGAAGATACTAAACAAAAATATCAAGTTTGGTATTTAACGGTCTTTGAGCTATGCTGCCCACAGACACACACTGATTTTCAAGAAAATACCCGTCACCCCCAACTACCCTTTACATGGAACTTTTTTCGAACATTTTGATCCTCTCAAAAATGGCTCTATCGGTTTTGATTAAAATATCGCATATTAAAATAAAATGTATATCTTGACACTGAAGTTTACTTTATTCTGGATCAATTTTACGGAATTTTGCTTAATTGCTAAACCGTAACAGAAAGACAAAAGCTTACCACACACAAAATGTAGAGCACATTAAAACACACAATTTATGCTATATGCATTTTTTCCTGGAATTGATCGCTTTTGGGATATTCCTTATTTTAGGTTTCTGCTTTGAAAAATGTATAGTCTTCTCGAACAGGAATTTGTCAAATCCTGTTCATACAAATAAAGGAACTTGAGTCACATAGCTACCAGATTTTGACTGTCACTTTAGCCTATGGTACTCCCTTATTTCGCTTCTACCTACAAGGAAACAATAATAAGACTATTTCTGCTAATTTTTTCTTGATCAGGATGAACTAAAATTAAGCATAGGCTTTTTAAAAATAATTTGATGTAGAGTAAGTCATGTGAATGGAACACATCAGATTTTTTTTTGTAGAAATTTCGGCATCCAATTTTTGGGTGGAATATAATACCGTGTCCATCTACCATGTACTATGTACTCACATGGTAGATGAGGCATGCCGTGGTCGAGTGGTTAGACCATTCGCCTCTCATCTAGACGGCTTCGATCCCAAGCGACAGCATATGAGATTTGTGGTGGACAAAGCGGCGCTGGAGCGGGTTTCCTCCGGGTACTCCGGTTGCCATCGCATTCCACCGGTGCTCCACTATCATTCATGTATCACTAGTGTCACCGCCTGCGGTGCCATAAGTTAAGGCGGGTGTTAAACACTACCAAAAAAATAAAACAAAAAAGCATGTAGAGAAAATAACAAATAAACGTTGCATTCGTATTAAAAGTATCAGACTTTCAGCCACAGAGAGCATATAAAGTTATCTTTCTTTTCTAATGCCTAATAATTCAACAAAAATCCTTTTAGACTGCCTCCGTGGTCGAGTGACCAGCGCTCTGATTTCTCACCCGAAGGTCCCGGGTTCGATTAACGGCTGGGGGAGGGGAATTTTTCATTACCCAGAATTATTCCCTATCCCCCACAGAGTCTGAAGTATGTATGTGAGAGTGAATGGTGTGTGCGTTTGAGGAAAATAAAATTATTTAAACCCATAGACAACGAGTTGTTTCCAGTGCAAAGCCCCCGATATGACTTTAGATGTTAAAGGGGGCTACATAAATGAAACAATAAAAAGCTCCTCTTTTTAAGCACCTTAATTAAATAATTCATATGTCTTAGGAATTTATTATAATAATGATGTTTGTTGCAGACAGTTTGGAAACTGCTCCTTACCACTTATCTGATACAATTAACAATGACGTCACCATATGTAGTCCGAACGTTTATGTGTTAGTATGGGTAAACCACACTAAGGTACACAATTTGCATTCGGAAGCTACAAGGCACATGGTGTATTCTCAGTCTACACACTGGCTAAGAAGGTAAATATTTGTCTTAAACAGTAACAATGGATAATCCCTGTTCCTGTGAAAACAACGAGGTTCCTGTGGGTTGTTCAATATTAGGAGGTGCTTGAAGCGGAGCAAGGTAAATGATAAAATGAGCAAGGGAAGGTGATTTGCTGACGACAATGTGCAAGTCGCAGTGGGGGCCCCTTGTTAACTCAGGAAATAAGAGAGCGACGTACTTCAAGTATCCACTACACAATGGAGCGCTCCCAAACGCTGGCTTGTGTAGTGAGCGCTTGAAAAAGTTAACAACGGTTTGTTTGTTTGCTCCACCTTTCTCTGATGTAATATGGAACTTCTCCCTAGCGACGTCAGCTTTTAATATGTAGCGTGTAACGACATTATGTTATATCAGCAAATTAAAGTTCTACACCATTACGACTCTTCAGCGCTGAACCCGCGCTTCTCAGATTGCAGTTAAGTGAAACTTTTGCTGTGCCTCTGGTGGACTAATGTAGATGAGCGAAGTTCAAATTTTAGCTTTAAAATGCATACATTGCGAACTTTTTTTTAAACTGTGACTCAACACGTGTTCTGTTTTAGATTTACTGCAACATATATCGTGAAAACAAGAAAAAAAATCTTATGTGTTCCACTTACATGACTTTCTCTATATCTCTGTTACAAATTATTGTTAAAAAGCTGTTGCTTCTATGTACTCCATGTTAATCGAGAAAAAATAGCAGAAATAGCCTTATTATTTGCTTCCTTGTAATTAGAAGCGAAATAAAGGAGTACTATAGGTTAAAGTGATAGTCAAAAGCTGGTTGCAATGTGACTGAAGTTCCTTTGTTTGTATGGACAGCATTTAACAGATTCCTGTAAGAGAAAAGCATGTTTTTTAAAGATGAAATCAAAAGGAATATGTCAAAAACGATAAACTCCTTGAAAAAATGTATATAACATAAATTGTGAGTTTTAGCGTGCTCTACATTTTTGTATGGCAAGTTTTTGTCCATCTCTTAGGGTTTAGCAGTTATGCAAAATTCCGTAAAATTCATCCAGAATAAAGTAGTCTTCAGAGGTTATTCCCAAAAATTTGAAGATATACATTTTATTTGGCAGGTAAATATCTTTAATATACGATATTTTAATCAAAATCGTTAGAGCCATTCTGGAGAAAATAAAAAATTTCGAAAAATCTTCGATGTAAAGGTTAGTTGGGGGGGGATTTTCTCAAAATGTTCGTGTCGCATCCCTGGAAGATATTAAACTTAAATACCAAGTTTGGTATTTTACCGACTTTTCGTTTTTGAGTTATCATGTTCACAGACATACTGATACACGGACACACACACACACGGACCTTTTTCTGAAAATGGATACATGGGACCCTAAAATATATATTTCCGGTGAAATCTTGGTTATGAATTTATGGGTGGAGTGCAATACCTTCTCTATACACTGTGTACATAGTACGTATAGAGAAAGTAAAAAAAGTGATTTATTCACATAGCCTTCTCTAGCTGTTGCATTAAAACTATTCTAAATAAAGATCATTCTATTATCTACATCATTTTTTGGATAGTGCATAACGGTCGTTTTTTATTACTTGTGGCACCGCAGGCGATGACACTGATGATACATGGAATGGTGGAAATCGGAGAACCCGGAGAAAACCTGCCCAGGCGACGCTTTGTCCACCTCAAATCTCATATGCAGTCGCATGGGATAGAAACCGGGCCGTCTATGAGAGGCGAGTGGTCCAACCCCTCGGCCACGGCGCGGCCCTATTTACATCATGTTAGTCGAGGTAAACATTAGCAGCATTGATCTGATTACCTGTTTCTTTGTTAAGTAGAAGGAAACTAAGGAAATACACTAGGCTAAAGCGATAGTCAAATCTTTTAGAAGCTGGTCGCTAATTAGAAACATTTGAGGTTAGGTTCACTCTGCATAGTCCCGTTTTAAGAAATGTTTAAAACTAATAACAAAGGATATCTTGAAAACGCTCAACTCTAAAACAAAAACGTATATAACACAAAGTATGTGTTTTAAATGTGAAATACGTTTTTTTGTTTAATAATTTTTTTTGTCTATTTCTTACGTTTCAATGGTTATGCAAAATTCTGCAAAAGTTATCCAAAATAAATATTTCTTTATAGGCTATTGCCAGAAAATTAAAAATATTCATTTCTTTGACATGTAAATATGTTTAATATGATTTAATATCTTAATCAAAATCGTTAGAGCCATTTTATGAGAATAAACGAAAATTTCAAAAACTTTTTCCATGGAAAGGGTAGCTTGTTTTAGGAGGCTTTTCTTGACCATATTCGTATAGCATACTTGAAAGATAATAAAAATAAATACCAAGTTTGGTGTTTCACAGCATTTACGTTTTTGAACTATGCTGTACATAGACACACACGGACCTTTTTACAAATACGCTTTTTTCGGACTCAGTGTACCTCGAAACATATATTTCCGGTGAAATCTCGACATTGAATTTTTGGATACAATACAATAGCTTCTCTATCCACTATGTACAAATCACATACTGGCTAGAAAAGGTAAAAACGTTTATTTGGGACTTCAAAACATATATTTCCGCTGAAATAGAATTTTGGGTCAATCACAATACTTTCTCTGACTTCTATGTACATAGTATGTGCATAGGTGCTAGAGAAAATAACTAGAAATTTTATATGAAGATACAAATGTTAATGCAAAATTAAAATATTGAATTAATTAATTTATATAGCATAAATTAAACATTTTACTAATTAGATCATCTTTTCCAAAATTCTCAAATTATATCTAACATTTCAACATACAAAATTTAAAAAAAAAAAAGGAATTAAAATTTAACTCCTGAAACCTTTGTATGTTAACACTTAAACCTAATATGTGCAATGTGTAAATTATAAAAGGAAGCCTGTGAATTATTAAGCCTCCAATAATACAGCTATCGGCGGTTCAACTGTTTTATGCATTGACTCGGGAACAGGAAGTCTGCAGTTAAAATTCAGCTAGGAATATCCTCTCTAACGAGTTTTTTTCTACAGATTTCCAGCAAATGCAGACATTTGTTTATTCCTTTAGAGATGGAAGATATCTTTGCCAAATTTATTTCCCAATAATCGTTTCATTTCAGGCCACCTGCCGAGCCATATTTAGTAAGAACACTTAAATGATGTCAAAAGAATGCATTAATTAACCTTTGAATTTTTACTTTCTCTACACCAGTACATAGTGTACAGAGGAAGTATTTTATTCCACTCAAAATAAGATACCGAAATTTCACTGAAAATACATGTTTTGAGGCCCCTGAATCAAAAAAATTAATTTTCGAAAAATGTTCGCCTGAGTGTGTATGTGCAAACACCAAACACAACACAATATTTTTCAAGAAAATACCCCACCCTAACTAGCCTTTAGATGTAAAATATTTCGAAAATCTTGTATTTCTCAAAAAAGGCTCTAACCGTATTTTAAAGATATTTATGTGACAAATAAAATGTTTATCCTGAATTTTATGGGAATAGCCTCTGAAGATCTCTTCATTCTGGATGAATTTTGCATAATTTGGAAACAGTCTTACTATAAAACAAATGTAGATCTCGTTAAACCACACAGTTGCGTGAAGTTGATCAGTTTTAAAATACTTAAACTTGTTTCATGTGGGAATTTGCTAACCCTTAGCAATGCATAGAAACGGATTTCAATCAATATTGAGAGATTTGGCTTTCGCTATAGCTCAGTGTATTCCTTTCTGTTTATCATAAAGTAAGTAATTAGGTACTTCTGTTAATGTTTATCTGGATTAATAGAAGAATAAGCTTGTTTACAATAATTTGTTACAGAGATGTAGAGAGCCATATTTACTTCCTCTAGCCTCATAAGTAAAATGTACATAGGGATAGAGAAGATATTCTATTGCGCCCAAAAATTCGGTACTGAGATTTCACCGCAAATACATGTTTTAGGATCCCCTGATTCCAATTTTTTTTTTTTTTTTTTTTTTTTTTTAGAAAAAGTTCCGCGTGTGTGTGTCTGTCTGTTTGTGTGCCTGTGGACAGCATAGCTCAAAAACGAAAAGACAGTTAAATACCAAACTTGGTACTTAGGTTTTGTATCTTCCAAGGATGCGACACGAAGATTTTCAAGAAAATCCCCCCACCCCAAAATGGCTCTACCGATTTTATTAAAATACCATATAAATGAAATATCTATCTTGAATTTTTGGGCATAGCTTCTGAAGACCTCTTTATTCTGGATGAATTTTGCTGAATTTTGCATAACTAGTAAACCGTGAAAGATAGACAAAAACTTACAAAACAAAAATTGAAAAGCTCGTTAAAATACACAATTATATTATGTACATTTTTCTCGTGGAGTTTGCCGTTTTCAAGATATTCCTTGTTATTAGTTTCAATTGTAAAGTACTTCTACCTTTCTCAGACAGGAAAAGTCAGTTTTTCTTTTGTTCTATTCCTGGTCAAACAAAGAAGCGATTTACAACGACAATCGCATAACGACAGCTTCTAAAACACATGACTATCAATTTAGTGCATTCCTTTAATTTTCTTCTTCTTATAAGGAACTAATAAGAACATTCTGCTAATGTTTATCTCAATTAGCATTGCATGGAAAGAAGAATAATCTTTTGTAAGACCTTTGTAGAGCAGCTAGAGCAAGTTATGTGAGTGTAACACATCAGATTGTTTATTTCTGTGATCAAGATAGGATGGGTGTGCCTTCTGTTATAAAAATAATTACTACTTCCGTATTAATGCTCGCATTCATGTTATTGCTAAAAAAACTGAATCACAATGCTGTCGCCACACACAAACAGTACGATTTTGCAAAAGAACTGTTTGAAATCCAGTAATTAACGAAATAAACAATCTGCGATATTTAATTTAACTGCAAATATTTAATTAGATCAAACTTAAAACAAGTCACAAGTTGTATTGTTGCCACGACAAGAAAAGACACTAACGTGTACAAAAGATGTGAAGCAAATAGGAGGCACAATACCACCTACTTCTAGCGAATATCAACTGCATTTTAATTGCAAAAATAGAAGAAACGAAGTAGATTTATGGCTCTGCGATAATACAGTGAAGTACAACAATTATTATTTAAGAAACGTGAATACGATAGTGTTGTAGTTAAAGGTTATAGGAGAATAATCAGTCAGGTACGTTTGATTATTTCCGTGAAAAATTAAATGGTTTCCTTGGCACGTTTTCTGAATGTTTTCGAGTCAAGTCGAAAAAATTGTTATTGTGTATTCTGTGATTGTTCAAAATGAAATGAATATTTACACAGTCACCCCGAATGTGAAGTATAAGTACCGGATTATATGCTCCGAGGTTGAAACCCGCAGACATTTACCATCAACCATCAAATGGTGATAAAGTGATCAACAAAAAAATGTGAAAAAAGGCGTAAACTTTAAAAATGGACGAAGCAATATGTCTTACGTTATCACACGACATCCGTTATATCTACTGTAAATCATGACGAGTCTGATATTTCTTTCCCAAACATTTCTGTTCTTCGCTTCGTGAAACATTTGATAGACTGGGGTAGGCAACTATAACAAAGGATGTCGTTGACAGTTATGATAAATGTTTAAATAACAGAGGTGATTATGTGGGAAGTGGACGTGGGTCGCACAAGTTACGTGGTGTTTATTTTCCCCTAGAGTGAGGGAGGATTTTTGGGAGGGTAAAGATGAACGGGCAAGCCTCGCATGTTGGATGTTAAGGTCACTTGCACGAAATTAACCACAAACAGAGGAGTCAGTTGCGGTTTTTACGAACCCAAATATTCATTATCTGTATTTTCTAAAGTATATGCTTTTATAGAAAACAATTGAGAAGAGAATTTTGAATACGTTGAACTGAGAATTTAATGCTTCCCTTACATGAAAATAAATTCATTTTTTTTCTTAATGTGTAACGATTCCTATGTTTTCTGCTAAGCTAATGATCAAAAATTGTATGGGCTAATGTTAGGAAATACGAAGTCTATACCGATAGGCGTTGTTCATTTTTCAACAGTGTAAAAAACACCAGTTAGCAAATTATGATGTGTTGTGGACAAAACAGATGAAAAATCTGATGTGTTCTATTCACATGGCCTTCTCTACATCTCTGCAAGAAAATATTATTAATATTATTCGTGCTAATAGAGAAAAATATAGCATAAATAGTCTTATTACTTGCTTCCTTGAAAGTAAAGGCCAAATAAAGGAGTGGCATAGGTTAAAGTAACAGTCAAAAGCTGGTTGCTCTGTGACTGAAGTTTCTTTGTTTGTATGATCAGGAGTTGACAAATTCCTGAATGAGAAAAGTATGTTTTCCAAATCTGAAATCAATAACAAGGAATATATAAAAAACGATCAACTTAACGAAAAAATATATGTAACATAAATTGCGTGTTTTAACGTGCTCTAGATTTTTGTGTGGTTAGTTTCTATCCATCTCTTACGGTTTAGCAGTTATGCAAAATTCCGTGAAATTCATTAGAATAAAATAGTCTTCAGAGGCTATTCCCAGAAAATTCAAGATATACATTTTATTTGTCAGGTAAATATCTTAAATATATTTTAATCAAAATTGTTAGTAATTTTTTAGAAAATCATAATTTTCAAAGAAAGTTCCTTGTAAAGGGTAGTTGGGGGTGGTGGGATTTGCTTCACAATCTTCATCCTTGGAAGATACCAAACCTAAATATCAAGTTTAGTTCTTAGCGGTCTTTTCGTTTTTGAGCTATGCTGCCCACAGACAAACACACACACCACACATACACACAGACAGACAGACACACACATGATTCAGGGGGTCCCAAAACATGTATTTCCGGTGAAAAATTAGTATTGAATTTTGGGTGCATTACAATGTCTCTTCTATACACTATGTACGTAGTACGTGTAGAGAAAGTGGAAACAAACATGCCGAAGTGCATAATATTAAGTAACCAATTATAAAACTATATGTAATTATATTCTAATACCCTCTGTGTGTATGCGTGTAAAAGACATTCAAACGTCTGATTGTTATGGCATCGTTACTCCATTTACTCAGTTGAAGTTTTTTCAATATAGGCGGAAGTAAAACAAACATGCGTATTTATTCAAGGATAGAGAGTAGAGCATGTTAACAGCGCGGAACATCTCGACAACTGCGACCTCGTACTAATCTATTGCCACCCCGCATGGAAAACGAAAGGCCAGCTCACAGTGAACGACGGAGCTGAGCGCAGAGACGCACGGAAGTCCCTAACCGCTCACTAGATGGCAGCTCTGGCACTCCACGGAGGCTACACAGGCGCTGGGAGGCCGAAAGGAGACATCTACAACGGCACCTAACCTCAACCAGAAGAAGGAAAATGAAATGAAGGAATGAAAGGGAAAGCAATCGTGGTGGATATACACAGAAAAACCCAGGGCCATAGAGAGCGCAATCAATGAGGGGCCAACCCTTACATCCCGAAACGCCTGAGCTACCCGGCTCAGTTTTTTATTAATTATTATTATTATTATTATTATTATTATTATTATTATTATTATTATTATTATTATTATTATTGTTATTGGCGGCTTTTTAAAAGCGTTCCGGAGTCTTGTCGGGACTCTGACTTCCTTTTCTCCAGTTACCCCACATTTCCTTTGTGTTTACTTTCTCTACACTTACTATGTACATAGTGTATAGAGAAGGTATTGCACTCCACCCAAAAATTCGATACCGAGATTTCACCGGAAATATATGTTTTAGGGTCCCTAACATCCAAAAAAAAAAAGCATTTTCACAAAAAGGTCCGTGTGTGTGTGTGTGTGTGTGTGTGTCCGTGTGTCTGTGAACACGATAACTCAAAAATGAAAAGTCGGTAAAATACCAAACTTGGTATTTAAGTTTAGTATTCTTAAAGTTAGTATAATTCTTAATAATATATATATATATATATATATATATATATATATATATATATATATAATATCAAAGGGTAGTTTAAAGTAAAATATTAGTTTTGGGAATTAATGATAAGAATTTCTTCCCTTTGAAGTTTTAAAAGTAAGACTTAATTTTGGTTTACAAGACCAATGTTTTATTTTTAAACTATTAAAACATTTAGGATGCGACACGAAGATTTTGAGAATATCTCCCTCCCCAAACTACCCTTTACATGGAACCTCTTTCGAAAATTTCGATTTTCTCAACAATGGCTCTAACGATATTGATTAAAATATCGTATATTAAAGACATTTACCTGACAAATAAAATGTACATCTTGAATTTTCTGGGAATAGCCTCTGAAGATTACTTTATTCTGGATGAATTTTACGGAATTTTGTATATCTGCTAAACCGTAAGAGATGGAGAAAAATTTACCACACAAAAAATGTAGAGCACGTTAAAACACACACTTTATGTTATATACATTTTTTCGTGGAGTTCGTGCTTTTGAGACATTCCTTGTTTTTGCTTCTGCTATGAAAAAGTTATACTTTACTCATACAGGAATTTGTCAACTGCTGTCCATACAAACAAAGGAACTTCAGTGGAATAGCAACCAGTTTTTTACTATCAAATTAGGCTATGGTACTCCCTTATTTCGCTTCTACTTACAAGGAAGCAAGTAATAAGACTATTTCTGCTATTTTTTCTGATTAGCATGAAGTATATAGAAGTATAAGCTTTTTAAAATAATTTATCGCAGAGATGTAGAGAAAGTCATGTGAATGGTACACATCAGATTTTTTCTATTTTATCACCGTTTGCTTTTTACTCCTAATACACACACATAAAAACACATTTACAAACACCCCAGATCTAGGTGGTACTCCAACCCAAGCATCCCCTGTGCCACGAAGCACCAAAGCGAGCGCGGCCAAGGGGACCGCCAGTTTTTTCAAAGGTACCTCTTACACCATGCAGGTGACCCTCGTCAAGGCACAAACAACACTTTTAAGCACCATAGATAAGTTTATCTCCTTTTTATCATGTTTACCCGAATAAAATGGAACCGCTTCAGGAACAAGCCCGCCAGCCTCGGGATTTTTCAGTCTGACTCTACTTTTCCTTACTCCAGTCCAACACATTGTGGAAGCCACAATTACTTCACAACAGCTACATTCAGCTCTTTGAACAGAACAACAGGTTAGTGGAAATGTGAATCGCGTAAAAGTTAAACTGTTTAAGCGCAGTTTAACGTCGTTGACATCACAAACATCCACAAAATACACTGGCAATTACACCAGTGGCACACGGAGAAGGAGAAGGCTTTTTACTTTCTCTATTATGTGTGTATTATTATACAGTAGGTGATAATTTCTAATTTGTGTGTATTATACCCAAAAATTCGATACCGAGATTTCACCAAAAATACATATTTTGAGGAATCCTAAATCCAAAAAATAAATTTGAGAAAACGAAAAGTCAGTAAAATCCAAAATTAATTTGTCTTTCAAGAATACAACACGAAGATTTTCATAAAAATTCTCTCACCTCAGACTATAGTTCATAAAGAAAAAAAATCATAAATGTTTTAGCTCAAAAATACTTCTAACGGTTTTGATTAAAATACCGTATATAAAGATATTTACATGACAAATAAAATATATATTTTGAATTTTCTGGGGATACCCTTCGAAGATCTTTTCATTTTGCATGACTTTTGTATAACTGGTAAACCGTAAGAGATAAACGAAAACTTACTGAACAAAACATATTAAACGTATTAAAACACAAACACACACGCACACACAGATAGATGACGGATGGATGGATGGATGGGCCGGTCGGTCGGTAAGTCGGTAGGTCGGCCGGGTAGGTAGGTACGGTAGAGTGGGTGGATGGGTGGGTGGGTAGGTACCGTAGAGTGGGAGGATGGGTAGGTAGGTACGGTAGAGTGGGTGGATGGGTGGGTAGGTAGGTAGGTACGGTAGAGTGGGTGAGTGGGTAGGTACGGTAGAGTGGGTGGATGGGTAGGTAGGTACGGTAGAGTGGGTGGATGGGTAGGTAGGTAGATACGGTAGAGTGGGTGGATGGGTAGGTAGGTAGATACGGTAGAGTGGGTGGATGGGTGGGTGGGTAGGTACGGTAGAGTGGGTGAGTGGGTGGATGGGTGGATGGGTGGGTGGGTAGGTACGATAGAGTGGGTGGATGGGTGGGTAGGTAGGTACGGTAGAGTGGGTGGGTGGGTAGGTACGGTAGAGTGGGTGAGTGGGTGGATGGGTGGGTGGATGGATGGGTAGGTACGGTAGAGTGGGTGAGTGGGTGGGTGGGTAGGTACGGTAGAGTGGGTGGGTGGGTAGGTACGGTAGAGTGGGTGGGTGGGTAGGTACGGTAGAGTGGGTGAATGGGAGGTAGGTAGGTACGGTAGAGTGGGTGGGTAGGTACGGTAGAGTGGGTGGGTAGGTATGGGAGAGTGGGTGAGTGGGTGGGTAGGTACGGGAGAGTGGGTGGGTGGGTGGGTAGGTACGGGAGAGTGGGTGAGTGGGTGGGTAGGTACGGGAGAGTGGGTGAGTGGGTGGGTAGGTACGGGAGAGTGGGTGAGTGGGTGGGTAGGTAGGTACGGTAGAGTGGGTGAGTGGGTAGGTAGGTACGGTAGAGTGGGTGGGTAGGTACGGTAGAGTGGGTGGGTAGGTACGGTAGAGTGGGTGGGTAGGTACGGTAGAGTGGGTGGGTGGGTGGGTAGGTACGGTAGAGTGGGTGGGTGGGTGGGTAGGTACGGTAGAGTGGGTGGGTGGGTAGGTACGGTAGAGTGGGTGCAATGAAAGGAAACTGTGTAATGTAATCGTGGAGGACACGAAACTACCCTAGCATTCGCCAAATGACAAGCGAAAATCACGAAAAACTCAAGGTGACCGGTCCACGGGAGTCCAACCCGGGAACTCCCAAATACAAACATCACACTCCACCGTGGAGCTATGCTCTCAGTCCATACTAGATAATTCAAATAATAATTCTTTCATTATTTTATTTTAGTAAATATTTATTATAGAGTAAACATTTTATTCAGTACGATTTCTCTTCTTTCGTTGGAATCTAACAGCGTGCTTCAAGTTGCAACAGTACAAAACTCTAAATATCTAAAATAGGTATTACCTTCCGAAAATATACTTTTAAAACCCACATAAATAAGGCGTGCTTTATGATGTTGCAACACATGGTAGCCACCAAGGAATGTTCTCACACCAAATCTTGATGTCCTACAGTAAATCGATAGCTTGGTGCTCGAATGCTTCATGGCAAAAACGACGTCAGTTCATACTGTTTCTATATATAGTAATAGTTTCACATGTTAACTTGCAGCACATTATGTCGCAGATATTTTCTGTTACTGAAGTGTACATAAATGTGCAGTTAATCAACTCTATGGTGAGAAATCCAAGTGTTCAAACATAAGTTGAAAAAATTAATTCCAGCAATAATTACAGTATCACTACTACTTTCTGTACGTGTACATAGCAGTAATTAGAGAGCATAGAGAAGGTAGATGTATTTCAGAAACTTTTATGTCTATATTTCACCAGAAACACATGCTCCGAGACTCCCTGACTCCAAAAACAGCATTTAAAAAAGAGAATCGTCCGTGTGTGTCTGTGTATAACATAGTTAAAAAATGAAATATATATTTCGGTTAAATACCAAATTTGATAATTAGCTTTAGCATCTTCCAAGGATGCGAACGAAGATTTTTAAGAAAATCTTCCCCAGCTCAAACTTTACTTTACATGAACAAATTTTGAAATGGAACGTAACGATTTTGGTTAACATATTATATATTAAATATAGTTATACGACAAATAAATTTTATGTCCTGTATCCCGGTCAAATTCTTCGTTTGGAAATTAGACATTTCATAAGAAGTAAACATTTGAGGTATATTTAAGCCAATATATATTATTTTAGAGGGATGTCAGTGCGCCCAAACGAGAAAGAGTGAGAGAGGGGGGGGGGGGTAGAAAGAAGGACCCTGTGACATTACACTCACTAGCCCTTTTGTATCCTAGTTTCTACAAAATATTCCTATGTAGCTTTTTCTTCTATCTGCTTCATATTAAATACAATAAATTTTAGAGTAACAGTTTCAATGCACATTTAGTTGTAAGTACTTTTACCTGAAGAAAATCTGATATGTTCCATTATCATAGTTTTCTTATGTGTTGTGCAAACAAACTATTCTTACAAAATATTATTCTTTTGTCTTCTTCGGCATTACCAGCAACGGTCTTATTCCTTAGTTCCTTATAAGTAGGAGGGAATACACTAGGCTAAATCGACAGCTGTCGCTATGCGTTTGTCATTGAAATCCGGTTCTCTCTCTAAGGCTAGGAGTAAAACAAAAGATACATGAAACTTCCCATTTGAGAAAAGTTCAAGCAGTTTAAACTTGAACCAGATGCAATAAATATCTCTAAAATGGTTAAATATACAAAAAAAAAATGCTTATGACTTAAAAATGTGTATGTGTGCTTCAACTACATTTTAATGTAGTAATTTTTGGCTTATCTCTTACGGTTTAACAGTTATATGAAAGTCAACCAGGATGGAGAGGTCTTCAGAGGCTATTCCCAGGTAATTCAAGATGTACATTTCTAATAAAGGTATCTTACACATTTTGTATATTAATCAAAATCCTTAGTGATTTTCAGTAAATGTTCTATGTAAAGGGTAATATGGAATAACATGGAAGATACTTATCATCAATACGTAGTTTGTTATTTAACCGACTTTTGGTTTTTCCAATTATGCTGTCCACACACACACACGCAGACAGGCATTCATACACACTGATCTTTTTCTAAAAATGTTTTTAGGGGAATACAGTACCTTCTCTATCTAGTATGCAGTTTGCTCATACGTGATAGAGAAAATTAAAAATTGACCTATAATGGAACACAGTTGATTATGCTGTTACTGGCAAATACAGCCCACCTTCTTCCAGTGTGAGGTGTTCTGTTCCTCGATCATTTATAGCTGTTGGATTGTAAGGTGCTTTCATTCTCGCAAAACAAGGGCGGCTATAACCTCATTCAGCTCCGAGTCCTACTGGAAATGAATCGCACAAAGCAGTGCGCTGTTTGCAGCTGATACAGACAGAGAATTTTCCTATGAGTTTACAGTGAACGTATATAATATATGGCTGTGCAATATTAATTTACTGTTACAAACCTGTAGAGTTATACCATTTACAATTAATACAGGGTGATTTATATAGAGCTGATACATTTCCTTCAATGTCTCAAAACGTGTTATGCTAGCGACAACTTATTATACCTAATTTGTAGAGGAATTTTGGGATATTTTTACCTCTATAGCAAATGTTGAAAATGTTCTCCATCCTGCATAAGGCACTGAGTTGAGTTACACGTCGTTCCATGTTACTGGCCACTCGTTGGAGGACTCTGTTGTCAATAGCTTGAATCTCCTTTGTGATGTGTTTCAGATCGTCCAATGTCTGGGGACGTGTGGCGTAAACCCTGTCTTTTAAGTAACCCCATAGAAAGAAGTCCGGCGATGTCAAATACGGAGATCTCGGTGGCCATAGGTTCCTGGAAATTATCCGGTCGTCAAAGAAACTTGCAATTAGCTTCATGGATTCATTTGATGTATGGCATGTAGTGCCATCTTGCTGAAAATATCCTTGACTCAGCTCTACATCGTACTGCATTTTCACGTTGACTACAGCTGCCAACAATGTAATTAGGAATAAAACAAACATTTGCGCATCTAGTGACAAGAAATCAAAACTCCAGGACATTCTGCTTAATTTGGTGCTAAAATTGGGTCATTGAATGAATTTCCAACGCAATAATTAAAGAAAGAAATGTGTCAGTTCTACATAAATCACTCTGTACATCCAACGGCAATTTTCACAAATTAATGTCAATGTATTGCTAATGTAGCGTACTATACACTTAGAAATATGGATTTTATAATTAACTTTCTCGGCAAATACAACTAGTTTTTGATCTAACATTGTACGTGTTTAAAGTTCCTCCTCTTTATGTACAAATTGTAATATTCTGGAATTGAAGTCCTGGGTTCTATCACATGTGTTACATTCTGCCAATCGCAGTATGTCTGACAGACGGCTTATAGATTGCGGTGTTAAGTTAGTGGTGACGTTGGGTACCATATGCTGTGTTAGCCTTTGCACCACATTTATGCGGTGAGCGCAGATTGAAGGCGTTAGCAAGACTCAGTCCACTACCAATGAGTAGACCCACTTACTTGGTAAGGTGAATCTACTACCTGAATATGCCTCGGTGTTGCTCAGCCTGCACGATGCTTGACTCACTTGGGGTGGTGCAGCTAATGGTGGTAGTTCAGGGAGTGATCTTATAATGATTAAAACTTATGTACCTTCCTGGAGTTTATTTCTTAGTAGGAGAAGCGAGATAAGCACTTTTGCTTTACAATAATACTAACTTGTACACCTGTTACGAACTCTTAACACTTGGCTGATCACACGTAATTACAGCTCCCTCTTCTTCCTTAATTCTGCGTTATACTATATACATTAGTTACTCGTTACTGTGTCTAACTTTGTGTGAAGAACTTACGTTCAGCCCGACGACCGACAGCATAACAGCGACAGATAGATATTAACAGACAGGCATATCGTAACAGACAGCTCGTAACACAGCTCATTTTCACGGACAGATCACGATGTGCCTTATTGGGCTCTTTATATACAAAAAATACCGTCAGGGCGGCCTCTTTCTGATTGGACAGAAAGGCCGCGCGATTGAAGTAAATATTACCCAAAAGTCAATTTTCTAAACCCAGGGTGCACTTCAAACCTCACGTGATATGTCTTGTACAATGAAGAATTACCGTCTTCCGAATTTTAGGGTTCACCCCCGTTGTAACTCGATTGTACGTGACTGGACAAAAGAGATATTTCTAAAAAAAAACGCTTCTCATCCCCTTCACTCTCTTGGCGTCAGCTTTCTTCTCCAGCTGAATTTTCTCAGTTAAATGCATATATTTATACTCTTTTAGCTTTTCACTTATAAATAATTAATATACAATAATAGTTTTGATAGGGAAGCTAATTAACGGTCTCAAGATTCAAATTTTACAATTCTCATTTGCGAGAACAGTTGCTCACATATATAGGTTGTTACAAAAATAGTTTCCATGAAGCACACAAAATTTCTAAATTACCATATGTTTAGTTTCTCTGGTGAGGGCATACAGCATACATAGCAGATAGAGATGGTGGTGTATTCCAACCAAAAATTCGAATCCGAAATTTCATCGGAAAATATTTTAGGGTCCCTTGAATCAAGAAAGTATTTCTAAAAAGGATCGCGCGCACTGTGTATGTGGACAGCATAACTTAAAAACTAAAGTCAGTTAAAACTTTGTATTTAAGTTCAGCATCTTCCAAAGATGCGACGAGGATTTTTAAGAAAATACTTCCACTCTCAATAACCCATTACATGGAATATTTTTCGAAGCTTTTGATTTTACAAAATTGGCTAACGGCTGTGATAAAATACCATATTTTTAAGATATTCTATGACAAACGAAATATATATCCTGAATTTTCTAGGAATAGCTCCTGAAGAACTCTTCATTCTAGATTTCTTTTGTACAACTGTTTAAGCATAACAGATAGACAAAATCTTACTACATAACAAAATGTGAACCTTATTAAAACTCACACTTTGTCATGTGCATTTTTTGTGGTAATAATAATTTCTGAAATATTGGTTGTCATTGCCATTACATTACTTAAATCGTTCATATTTCATGTCATGTTTCGTTTTATTTCTCTTTTTGTTTTACTCCTAGCAAGTAAATAGAACTTCTTTGAAAATAATTGGCTATCACTTTAGCCTAGTGCACCCCTTTATTTTCTTTCCCTTTACAAAAAAGCAAATATTAAGACAAATTCTAGCAATGTTTATCTCAATTAGCATGATGTAGATAAGTCTGTAGGACACGATCTGTGTAAAAGCATTTCTGGAAACCGGTCCGTGTGGGTGTGCGCGTGTTTGTGTGTCTGTGGACAGCATAGCTAAAAAACGAAAAGACCGTTCTTCCAAGGATGCGACACGATGACTTTCAAGAAAATCCCTGCACCCCCAGCTACCCTTTACATGGAGCTTTTTTCGATAATTTTGATTTTCTTAAAATTGGCTCTAACGATTTTGAGTAAAATAGCGTCTATAAAAGATATATACCTGGCATATAATATGTACAGCTTGAATTTTCTGGGAATAGCCTCTGAAGACTACTTTATTCTGGATGAATTTTACGGAATTGTGTATAACTGGTAAACCGTAAGAGATGGACAAAAATTTACCACACAAAAATTGTAGAGCACATTAAAACACACAATTTATTTTATATACATTTTTTTGATCATGGAGTTGATCGTTTTTTAGATATTCCTTGTTTTTTATTTCAGCTTTGAAAAACTTACTTTTCTCATACAGGATTTGTCAACTCGAGTCCATACAAATAAAGGAACTTCAGTAACTTAGCAACCAGCTTTTGACAATCACTTTAACCTATGGTACTCCCTTTTTTCGCTTCTACTTACAAGGAAGCAAGTAATAAGACTATTTCTGCTATTTGTTTCTCAATTAGCATGAAGAAAATAGAAGCATAAGCTTTTTAGCAATAATTTATTGCAGAGATGTAGAGAAAGGCATGTGAATGGAACACATCAGATTTTTAATTTACTGACATCTACAAAGAATTAATCGGTGCACACAGAGGTATAGTTGGTTCTCTTCTACTTCTTCTTTCTCATACTCATACGCACCAGGAGTCACAAGTCAGAGCCTGAGGTGAGATGCCTGGCTGCAGAGGCTCTGGTTCAGAGAGTAGCCAGGATGCGTCATCAGCCGATGTCTGGTTTGAAGGTGAGGAAGTGGATGATACGGAATGAGAGTTAAAGGGATAAAATTAATAGCTAGAGAAACCGTAAACCCCGAAAAAAACACATACAGAAGCCGCCTCGTCCACCACATTTCGCTCATGAGGTCCTCGTTTCGCCTAGATGATAGGCGAGTAGTCTAACCACCCGGCCACGGCGCTACCCTTACGGTTTTCTAAAAATCTCAAATCTTAAAATTAATCTCTGTAAATTTCACTTTCAGCTTTTTTTCTTTTGTAAAATTGACTGTAGCTTTTGAGTTTGTGTGGACTGTAAATTTCAGCTTGATCGTGCCCACTGGGAGGAAAGACACCAAGTGATTACCAGCGAATGTGGGAAGGCAATCTCGATGCAAGATGTGTTCGGAATCCTATTTCTAACGTCTCTGCTCTAAAAATTTTCGAATTCTGTTTTTTCACCAGCAGAGTAACGTTAATGCCGCGCTTATTTGAATTTAAGCGCACAATATAATAAAATAGAAACGTAGTCACTGATGAAAGCTCGTACATAAATAGCTGTGGTTCAATTTAACGACACATGCAAATAATTCCATACTTTATGTAAAATTATCTCGAGTTGGTCTATATTTCCCCTTGGTACCAATAATAGAAAAACTTTTTCTCAGTAGCGAAATTTGAACCAACCCTTCCTTTTATATCTTACAACGTCGTTCATTTTTCATTTGTTTTGGATTGAGCAGTTACAGAGAGAGCTGTTATCGGCTGTGGGCAGTCAGATGTTGGTTACCTGAAGGTTCAGAAAGACTTGTGATCTAGTGAAACGAACCACATTTTATGCACCTTAGTGTAAAAGGAGACTGGAATGATGATCAGATCATTAAAAATCAGATCAAAGTAAAATCGGGTCATTTTTATTTACTTGTTTTTAAACCAAACGATACTTATATCTTTAAAAGTTCAAAAAATAAATTTAACGACAACCTTAAGATAGATTGTATTTTTTAAAACGATCTACTCTTGTACTAAGTTCTTTTTCTTTTCTTTTTTTTTTTTCAATCTCTTACAAATTTCCTTCAGCAATACAATTTCTCATGCAAATATATTACAATTTTATATTTGACTAAAGATCAATAGGGAAATTTTATATAAAAAATCTGATGTAATCCATTCACATGACTTTCTCTATATCTCTGCAACTAATTTTTGTTAAAAAGCTTATGCTTTTATTTCCTTCATGCTAAGTTAGAAAAAAATTAGCAGATATAGTCTTATTACTTGCTTCCCTGCAAGTAGAAGCGAAATAAGGGAGTAACATAGGTTAAAGTGATATCAAAAGATGGTTGCTATGTGACTGAAGTTCCTTTGTTTGTTTGGACATGAGCTGACAAATTCCTGTATGAGAAAAGCTGATTTTTAATGTTGAAACATAAAACAAGGAATATCTAAAAAAAACGATCAACTCCACGAAAAAAAGGTATATAACATAAATTGTGTGTTTTAATGTGCTCTACATTTTTTGTGTGGTAAGTTTTTGTCTATGTCTTACGGTTTACCAGTTACACAAAATTCCGTAAAATTCATCCAGAATAGTCTTCAGAGGCTATTCACAGAAAATTCAAGATATACGTATTATTTGTCAAGTATATATCTTTAATACATGATGTTTTTATCAAAATCGTTAGAGCCAGTATTTAGAAGATCAACATTTTCGAAAACTTTTCCATGTAAAAGTTAGTTGCGGGTGGGGGGGGGATTTTCTTGAAAATCTTCGTGTCGTATCCATGGAAGATACTGGACTTAAATACCTAGTTTGGTATTTAACGGTCTTTTCGTTTTTGAGCTATGCTGGCCACAGACACACTGACACACACATACACACAGACAGACGGACACACACACGGCCTTTTTTCTAAAATGCTTTTTTTTGGATTCAGGTGGTCTCAAAACATGTATTTCCGGTGAAATCTCGGTATCTAATGTTTGGGTACAATGCATAATGAAAACTTTTCCATCTAAAAGGTAGAGATGGGAAGAATTTCTTTTAAATGCTCTATGGCTCTATTTGTAATTGTTGGATGCTGCAGTTAATACTAACTCTGGCTATCCTGTTCAACCACATCCCTATAAGTTAGAAAGCCCCTTTAAAACCTTAGACCGATTAGTCTTATACGTTTATTTCCAAGTTGTGTAATATAGAAAATGTCATTAATACAAAAATGCTCGTTTAACTTATCTGTACATTTCCCATATAAAGATTGACATCTCCTGTGCTCCTTTATTGAATACCACGCGAATCAACTCTTGCTATGTTATGTCTATACAAGTTGTAGTAATAGGGGAAACGAAGCCAACTTTTCATCAAAGGAAAACAAATGTAATCACGATCGCTGCAACAAATTCTTTCATGCACTTAACCGAAATTAAAGTTAAAAAGCGCTAAACTGGCGATTATCTAAAAGAAGGATGATACAGAAAGCTTTCTTGTATTCCAAATGCTTCCATGGCCTCTAGCTCAAACCTCTTTTTATAAACTATGGCAGAGGGCAGAGGTTTCCATGCAAATAATAAATAATATTGGGTAGTTATTAATAATATGCTGCATAAGAGGTGCAGTAAGAAAATGTAATTATTTTATACTGACTCATTTCAAGAAAACTCAGGAAGTCAACGCATATATTAGGTTTAACATGTGCACCTAACTTAAGACTTTTACTCACAGAATATTTTATGGCAACATATATTTTGTAGAAAATATTAAAAGTGTTATTTAGGTTACTTTTGTGCAGGATTTCAACACACGCTTATATTTTTACTTTCTCTACACGTGATATGTACATAGTGTATACAGAAGGTATTGTATTGCACCCAAAATTTCGATACCGAAATTTTACCAGAAATACATGTTTTGGGTCCCCTGAATCCAAAAAAAGAAACATTTTTGGAAAAAGGTCCGTGTGTGTGCGTGTGTGAGTGTGTGTGTGTCTGTGGACAGCGTACCTCTAAAACGAAAATACCAAACTTGGTATTTAAGTTTGGTATCTTCCAAGGATGCGATACGAAGATTTTCAAGAAATCACCCCATTCCCAACTACCCTTTACATGGAACTTTTTCGAAAATTTTTATTTTCTCAAAAATGGCTCTAACGATTTTGATTAAAATACCGTACATTAAACATATTTACCTGACAAATGATATGTATATCTTGAATTTTCTGAGAGTAGCTTCTGAAGACTACTTTATTCTTGATGAATTTTGCATAGCTGCTAAACCGTAGGAAATGGACAAAAACTTACTGAAAAAAAAATATAGAGAACATTAAAATACACAATTTATGTTACATAATTTTTTTCGAGGAGTTGATCGTTTTCGAGATATTCCTTGTTTTTCGTTTCAGCTTTGAAAAACGTGTACTTTTCTCATACAGGAATTTGACATCTTGTGTCCAAACAAATAAAGGAACTTCAGTCACCAAGTAACCAGCTTTTGACTTCAATTTAACCTATGATAATCCCATATTTCGCTTGTACTTACAAGGAAATAAGTACTAAGACTGTTTCTGTTAATTTTTATCTCGATTAGTATGAAGTAAATAGAAGAATAAGCTTATTAACAATAATTTGTTATACAGAAGTAGAGAAAGTCATGTGAATGGAACACATAAGATTTTTTTTAAGATTGAAAGTGTGGTCAGTATACATGTAGTTATATTTTAATGCCAGGAGACTCAACGCTGTTTAAACTGATAAAAGGTGCCCAACTGAAGTGTTAATTCCTTATCGAAACTTTTTTTTATATTATGTGCGTTACATTACTTAAAATTCTACAGAGATATCTATTTCATTAATCGAACTACACAACTATGATCATACATATAAAAAAGCAATAAAAGTCAGTTTTAAATAAAATATAAAAGGATTTAAATCAGACCCAAGAAAAATAACACATATTAATATTCTCATTTATTTTTTTTTAATTAGAAGATATTCTTTATTAGATTTTTTTTATTATCAAATGGGTATTTGGTTTCTTTTTTTTTATTTTATTTTATAAAAAATAGAACATGAAATAACTGTCACTTGGTTCATTAGGTACCGCATTTATTTTGTGGCCGATTTTGAGATTAGGTGGGTATTTCATTCATCATGAATTTTGAAAGGTGGCTACTAGCTACGAGTCGCTCCTTGGTCTCTCAACCTTCGCCACATCTCATTTCTCCTCTCTTGCGCATATAGGCAGCGTGCACGCTACTCTGGCGGCAAGTTTGGTTACTTACAAGAGGATAACAAAGACAGTGGAGTAAGAATATTAGCGTATGCTAACATGTCAAGTATCGAACCTCCTGAAAATGTAAATGCTACAAGAAGGCGGAAAGGGAACAATAACTGCTGTGTTGTAGGATGTAATAATACCTACAAGAATACTTCGCCAGCTATTGCCTTTTATTCTTTTCCCACGCGGAAAACTGAAGCGCAAAGAAGAAATCTATGGATTCAAGCTGTACATTAAAAGACGTTAGTACACTAATTTTATTTTGTACCTCAAAGCAGTAACATATGCTAAAATATTAACTGCAGCATGAATAATGTTGTTTAGAAATTAATGCTAACATTTTTTAAGTTAATAAATAGAAACTCTAAATACTGTGGGTATTAGATCAAACCACACACATTATGGGAATAGTCTGGCAATTATTATTATTATTGTTATTACTAATACTATTTATCAATATATTTATATTATCAGAATTCCCTTTGCGTTGTTACCATTGCTCTACCATATGCCTTCCTTTTACTACCCTCAAATAGCTATCCTCCACGTCGTAGAATTATATCCGCGACAATAGAACAATTTGTTTTTAAACCATTACAATAATATTTTTTTGTTAAAGAAAAAAGTTTCATATTTTACACTACAATACAGAACTACATAATGCGGAAGGAAATAAAACAAAGAGGTTATTTTGTTGTACTTTGATAAATATTTCTAAGTAATATTTACTTAAGAGTAAAATTCTGCAATGGCTTTCTATTTCATGGAATCCGTAGCATTACTCAGTTAATAAAAGCAAGAGGAAGAGCTTGTAAGAATATTGAATACAACGGCAGTTTACATCGAAAGGAATGGCTGTGAAAGGATCGTTTGGAAGAAAATGCCATGTTCGCGTTTTGTAACTGGAAAAGACATTTTGAGCAATAGCGGAACAACGGAGAGAGCTTTTATTGGCTGCCAGGAATATTACCAAACTTCACGGAATTGGGGAGCGGCATGTGTAGTGTACATTCCCAAAGTATCTATATGGGCCTTGTCTACTTCTGGCAGATAACTAGCAACCCCCGGACACCAAAAATCTCTTCGTTTACCCCCAGCTGGCGTACCGTCGTGAGGTTACACAATTATAGCTTTCTCTACACGTACTATGTACATAGTGTATTCACCCAAAAATTCCATACCAAGATTTCAACGGAAAATATGTTTTGCAGTCTCCTAAGTCCAAAAACATTTGAAAAGATCCATACCTAGGACAGCATAGCTCAAAAACGAAAGGTCCGCTAAACACCAAACTTAATATTTAAGTCCAGTATCTTCCAAGGATACGACACGAAGTATTTCAAGAAAATCCCACCACTCCCAATTAACCTTTTCATGGAAAAACTTTCAAAACTTTTGGTTTTCTCAAAAATGACTAACAATGTTGATTATTATTTCTTATATTTAAAACATTTTCATGACACGTATATCTTGAATGTCCTGGGAATGACCTCTAAAAATCTCTTTATTCTAGATGAATTTTACTAAATTTTTCATAGCTGGTAAACCGTAAGAGATAGACAATTTAATACACAAAATATGTATTTTTCGTTAAACGCACAATTTATGTCATATACTTTTTTCTTAGAGTTTATCGTTTTAGAAATATGTTATATGTGTCAGTTTTAGAACACTTAAAACCTTTCTCATACGTGTCAACTCCTGAACACGCAAAGGAAACGGATTTTTAGTCCCATAGTAATCACATTTTAAAACATTTAATGTCGGTTTAGTTTATCTATTTCTTTGTTTCCCTTTTACTTATAAGAAACTGAGCAATAAGACCGCTACTACTGATGCTTATCTTGATTAACATAAAGTAGACAGAACAATAAGCTTTTTAACAATAATTTGTTAGAGAGATGTAAAGAAAGGCATGTGAATGCAACACATCAGACGTTTCTTTTTCTTTTGTACATGGACTACAAAGGTTTAATGTTTATTGGAAAAATACTTTTACCAAATTGACATTAATAATAATAATTATTATTCTTTTAAATCAGTAATTATTGTTGTTATCGTTATCCAAACAACTCTATATCTACTATCAGAAGACTGCTAAAAGACCATTTCTCAAGATTGTACTTTAAAAAGTATATAGATGTTTGTTCAATGCATCAGATTAAAAATGCAAACCCATGGACATACCGATAAAACAAACAGTATATGTTATATCATCTTTTGTTTGCAAACGATGAAGTAATCATTGCCTAATATACTCAAGATGCAGCATACAATGATACGGAAATTAGTGAACTGTTGAAAACAATGGGGTTTGAATAAAAATATTAAAAAAATGAATACTTGACAATTCAAACAGGATTGAAGAGAAAATACAACGGGAAGATTATTGTAAAAATCTAATGTGTTACAATCACATGACTTTCTCTACCTCTCTGCAACAAGTTATTATTAAAAAGCTTATGCTTCTATTTACTTCATGCTAATCGAGAAAAAAATAGCAGAAATAGTCTTATTGCTTGCTTCCATGTAAGTGGAAGGGAAATAAGGGTGTAGCATAGGTTAAAATGACAGTTAAAAGCTGGTTGCTATGTAACTGGAGTGCCTTTGCTATGTGGACAGGAGTTGATCAATTCCTGTATGAGAAAAGTGTTTTTCAAAGCTGAAACCAGAAACATGGAATACATAAAAAGTGTATATAACATAAATTGTGTGTTTTAATGTGCTCTACATTTTTTGTGTGCTAAGTTTTTGTCCATCTCTTACAGTTTACCAGTAATGCAAAATTCCGTAAAATTCTTCCAGAATAAAGTACTCTTCAGAGGCTATTCCCAGAAAATTCGAAATATACATTTTATTTTTCAGGTAAATAGCTTTCTTATACAATATTTTAATTAAAATCGTTAGAGACATTTTTGAAAAAATCAAAATTTTTGGAAAAAAGTTCCATGTAAAGGGTGGTTGGGCGTGGGGGGATTTTTCTCAAAATCTTTGTGTCGCGTCCCTGGAAGATACTAAACTTAAATGCCAAGTTTGGTATTTTATCGACTTTTCGTTTTTGAGCTATCGTGTTCAAAATCACACGGACACACACACGGAACTTTTTCCGAAAATGCCTTTTTTTATCTAAAGGGGACCCTAAAACTTATATTGCCGGTGAAATTTCGGTATTGAATTTTTGGGTGGAGTGCAATACCTTCTCTATACACTATGTACATAGTGCGTATAGAGAAAGTAAAAATGTATATAACATAAATTGTGTTTTAATGAGATTACATTTTTCTGCAGTAATTTTTGTATATTTCTTACGGTTTTCCAGTAATACAAAATACATCCAAATTAAGAGGTCTTCAAAGTCTTTTACCAGAAAATCCGAGAAATACACTTCGTTTGTCATAAAAATATGTTAAGCATACGTCATTTTAATCAAAATCATTAGGGCCATTTTTGAGAAAATTAAAATCTAGAAACCAGTACATTAGAGAAATAATAAATGTTAAATATAATATTACTGAAATACGAATAAAAAGCATTGCAATGGTTTGTTTGCCACATAAACAGGACAGAAAATATTAGAATCATAAAAAAAACACCAGAGTGCAAATTCGAGGGAAGTAAAAGGAAAGGGAAAATTAAGGAACAGTCATAATGGATGGATGCAATAAGAAGCAATTAGAACAGCAAGGAAGTTTAATCGAACATTGAGAATACAGAAATCGTGGAGATATAACATTTCTTTGGATTGAAGAATAACTTTTATTTTACTTGTATAGGACGGACACTCCCCTAGAACTTACAAGCGGGTGCCTAAGGGTCAGAGGCCTGTCGGGAGCCAACGGCATGTAACCACAAATTGAAAAACCTGGAACAAGCCAGGCATGAGCGTGAGGAAGTGGACGAAATATGAAATGAAAGCAAAAGGGATGAAAGGACAGGTGGTGATGAAGCAATTGGTGCAATGGGTGGCGAGGGAAACCGGAGAACACAGAGAAAACCGTGTCCCACTTCGCCCACCACAAATCTCACATGCGGCGCTTGGGGTCGAACCCGGGCCGCCTAGGTGGGAGGCGAGCAGTCTAGTCACTCTGCCACGGTACCTGAAGAATAACTATTTGGGTAAATAACAATAATTATAATAATGATAATATATTTTGAAACATTTTATTTTTTTTTTCAAAATTGGCTCTTAAGGATTTTGATTTAACTACTGTATATTAAATATATTTACATGGAAAAAAATTGTATCTTAAATTTGTTGCGAATAGCCCTTGAAGCCCTCCTCATTCTGAATAATTTTTGCTTAACTGGCAAACAACAAGAACTAAACAAAAACTTACGACACAAAAATGTACATCTCTTTAACATATACGATTGATATGATACAGTTTTTTTAGAACTAATCATTTCCGAGATATTTCTTGTTATTAGTTTTAAAATTTCCAACAATTAGATTTTTCTCAAATCGGAAGTCGTTACTCACTTTTTTCATCCTGCTCATGCAGTGAAAGAATTTCATTTGCAGCACATAGCGATCAGAATTTAAAAGATTTAAAAACCGCTTTAGCCTAGTTTATTCCTTTATTTCCCTCTTACGTAGAAGGAACTAAGTAATGCAACCATGTCTGCTAATGTTTATCTCGGTTAACATGAAACAGAGAAAGTCGTGTGAATGGAACACATTTTAGAGATGTGTGCTTTCGATAAAGGTTCTGCATTGTATAGCATTCACAACCTAAAGGTAGTACAACCTGTTGTAGTGGAAGTCCACCTACTTCGTGACTAAAAGCACTACGCGTTTTTCTTCTGCTTTCCGTAATTTGCTTCCTTTGCGGGCCTCGTAACTTTCCTTCCAACCTTAATTTAATGCAATTTTCTTTCACGTCCTTTCATTTTCTCACCATTTCTTTTAATGCATTTTTCGCGCTCATTCCAACGGACCTTATTCTAAACAACGTTTTTCTTAAAAGCTAAACATTTGAAGCAGGCTAGCCAAGTTTGCATCAGCTTTAATTTTACACGCACTACTCATTCTACTAGACTTCAGCGCGTTGATTTTCTGAACAGCTGACAAAAGGTGTGTATAAGAACAATTCTGAAGTGTTGCACATTACAAACTAATAATATTGTAAACCTTTATTATGAATTTCACATTTATTTATAGGTACAACGGCTGCTCCAGAAGTACCCGATCTAACAAAGAAAGCACAAACATTTTGGGGAAAACATATTTTTACTTTCTCTAGCCTCGTATGTACAATGTACTAGGGATCGAGAAGTATTGTATTCCACCTAAAAATTCGATGTCGAGTTTTCACCGGAAATACTGAATCCAAAATAAGCATTTTCATAAACAGCTCCGTGTGTGTGTGTGTGTGTGTGTGTGTGTGTGTGTGTGTGTGTGTGTGTGTGTGTGTGTGTGTGCCTTTGAACAGCATAGCTCAAAAACGAAAAGACGGTTGAATATCAAACTTGGTATTTAAGGATGCGACACGAAGATTTTCAAGAAAATCCCCCCACCACTAAAAAGGCTAACGATTTTTATTAAAATACCGCATATTAAAGCCATATCTATCACAAATAAAATGCATATCTTGAATTTTCTAAGAATAGTTCTAAAGACCTGTTTATTCTGGATGAATTTTGCTTAATTTAGTATAACTAGTAAACCGTAAGAAATAGACAAAAACTTTACGAAAACGTAGATTCTTGTTAAAATACACAAGTTATGTCATATACATTTTTTTTTTTTTCGTGGAGCTTACCGTTTTCGAGGTATTCCATGTTATTAGTTTCAATTATGAAGTACCTATGCTTTTTTCAGACAGAAGTGTCCGTTTTTCTTTTGTTCTACTCCTGGCCAAGCAAAGAAGCGATTTGCAATGGCAATCGCATAGCGACAGCTTTTAAAACATTTGACTATCCTTTATCCTAGTGCATTCCCTTAGTTCCATTCTGCTTTAAGGACCTAAGTAATACAATTTTACTAATGCTTATCTCGATTAGCATGGTGTTGAAAGAAGAATTATCTCTTCTATGAAGTTTGTAGAGTAGCTAGAGAAGGTCATGTGAGTGTAACGCATTAGATTTTTTTCTCTGCATAGTCTCCTTTCAGTTCGATACACTTTTACCAGAGATGTCCAGTAGTTTCGATACCCTGTTTGTTGTAAGAACTATCGAGGTCTGCAGAATAGCCATCAAATGCAGTCTCCACCTCTTCCAAGCCATTTCTTCAAGGTTGGAAACAGAAAATAATCAAAGGGGGCTAAACCTGCGAATAGGGTGCATGAGGAAGCAATTCAAACTTTAACTTTCTGATTTTTGCCATGGCCATAATGGACGTGTGAACTGGTGCATTGTCTTGATGAAACAAAATTTTTTTCGCTAAATGCGGTCGTTTTTTGTTCCATTTCTTCACTCAAATGCTGTAACAGGCTCGCATAATATTTGCCATTGATTACTTTTCCTTCTTTTTTTTTTGAGATAATCAATGAAAGTTATTCCGCGTGCGTCCCAGAAAACTGACTCTATGACCTTCGCCTTCTTTGGAGCCATTTCTCTCCTTCCAATCCACTGTTTTGATTCTTCCTTCCTCTTAGGTGTGAAGTAATGGACTCAGGGTTCATCCATTGTTATGAATTGACACAAAAACGCAACTTTATTGCAGCGAAACATTGCCAGACACCTGACTGAAACATCCTCACAACGCTGTTTTTTGTTCTAATGTGAGCAAACGTGACACCCACCTTGAACACAACTTTCTCATACTCAAATTTTCAGTCAGTATGCGACGTACAGAACTTTTAGAAATGCCTGCAATGTCTGCTAGCTCGCGCACTTTCGGTCATCCAATACCATTTTGTGGATTTCATTTACAATTTCTGGATTAGTAAGCTCAATTGTTCGACCACTGCGATGTTCGTCTTGGCAGCTCGTACGCCTGCGCTCTGTCAATCCAATATTTCACTGTTGTAAACGAAGGAGCAGACTCCCCCAAAGTAGAATCTAGCGCAGCTTTAATATTAGTTGCACTAAGGCCTTTCAAACGAAAGTATTGTATCACATGACGATGAGCAGTTTTATCCATGTTTACAAATTCGCTGAGAGCATTCACTAATGATGGCTACCAGCAAATGTTAAACAATGTAACATCGTCAAACTTAAGCTTTCGAAGGTTTGTACTTTTTACCATTGTGGTTGCTTGAAATAATTAAAATAATTAATTAATTGAATTAAGGAGGCGTTAAGTTAAAAGGAAAATACAAGGTTTGAATTCAATGCTTACCTTCGGCTATTCACATATACGATTTTGGAGGAACCAAAATATCCCACCAATCTAGTGGCTAGAATAATGCTCCGAAACTAGAGATGCTTCTGGTACGCTGATAACAAACTTTGGCAGTATCAAAAGAAACAATTTCATTACATTAGAGTCATATTTATACACACGTCAGTATAAAAGATAAACCGATTGTACAACACATTGCTTTTTCTCACTTTATAAGCTACTTCTTTTGCAAATTATATATTTCTTCATAGCCATAAATGTCAGCCATTTCCCATTGAGAAATTATTATAACCAACTCCTTATCACCTTCATTAAACTCTAAGGTTAGTCACGTCTTTTAATAAACCTATGCTTACATATTTATTTTAAACACTTTCTTCTCTTTTTTACTTTCTCTGCACGTACTATGTACACAGTGTATAGAGAAGGTATTGCACTAGACCCAAAAATTCGATACCGAGATTACATCGGAAATATATGTTTTAGGGTCGCCGGTGTCCAAAAAGAAAGCATTTTCACAAAAAGGACCTTTTTGTGTGTGTGTCCGTGTGTCTGTGAACACGATAACTCAAAAACGAAAAGTCGGTAAAATACCAATCTTGGTTTTTATGTTTAGTATCTTCCAGGGATGCGGCACGAACATTTTGAGAAAAATCCCCCTACCCCAAACTACCCTTTACATGGAACTTTTTACGAAAATTTTGATTTTCTCAAAAATGGCTCTAACGATTTTGATTAAAATAGCATATATTAAAGATATTTATTGACAAATAAAATGTATATCTTGAATTTTCTGGGAAGACTACTTTATTCTCGACGAACTTCACGAAATTTTTCATGACTGCCAAACCATAAGAGATGGAAAAACATTTACCACATAGAAAATTTAGATCACTTTAAAACAAACAATTTATGTTATATGCATTTTTTTCATGGATTTGATCGTTTTTTGAGATATTCCTTGTTTTTGTTTTCAGCTTTAAAAAAATTATACTTTTCTCACACAGAACTTTGTTAATTCTGTCCATAGAAACAAAAGAACTTCAATCACTTAGCAACCAGCTTTTGACTATCACTTTAACCTATGGTACTCCCTTATTTCGCTTCTACTTACAAGGAAGCAAGTAATAAAACTATTTTTGTTATTTTTTTTCAATGTACGTTAAGTAAAGCTTTTTAACAATAATTTGTTACAGAGATGTAAAGAAAGTCATGTGAATAGAACATATCAGATTTTTTTATTCTCATCTGCTATGAATAAATTACACATAAATGTATTTTGATAGATTCACCATATAATTCAAAGGCTTATAATTACATGTTTCTGCTAATATATTTTGAATACGTGAGATGTTGGACGAAGAAGCCTTTTGGAGAGAGTAGTTTTTCACGATATGTGAAATAATGAATAGACCCGAGCACATTGTTTAGATAAGGCACTTATCTGCTATGACCTAGAAAGAGGGAGCTAAAGGATGGGATAGAGCGAGTTGTTACGAAGCGCTATGAGCAGTTTATCTTTGCAAAAGAGACCGTACCTACCTTATCGACCTTATTTCAATGTATGAAGTTGGGCCACGCCTCGCCCATTTTATAATCTTTTTGCAAATGAAGTATTGCTTGACTGAACAAAGGAAGAAAGCTTCCAATGCCAAGAGTAATGGCTGCGAGATTAAATTCCACCTATATTATTCTTATTTATCACTTTCTCTGTAGCACGTACATAGTGCATACAGAAGGCATTGTATTGCACCCAAAATTCGGTATCGAGATTTCACCGAAAATACATGTTTTGTGTCCCTCTGAATCCCAAAAAACAATTTTTAGTGCTTATGTGTGTCTGTGAACAGCATAGCTCAAAAACAAAAATTCCATTAAATACCAAACGTGGTGTTTAAGTTCGGTATTTTCCAAGGATGCAACACGAAGATTTTGAAGAAAATCCCCCCACCACCAACTACCCTCTCTCCGCAAACGTCGTAAAGTACGAAGATCTTCAAAACAACGTCAATGCTTATTTGAAATCATTGGCGGCAACATTTTTTGAAGCTGGTTTTGCAAAGCTTGTGCACAGGTACGATAAATGGCTCAATCCTTTCAGTGATTATGTTGAAAATAACTATATTAACAAAACTTTTAGCAGTAAAATAATTGTTTTCTTTGAAGTTGTCGGCCCTTGTACATTACTTTGAACTGTGGCTTAAACTACTTTAAGTCAAATCTGTTTTTGTAAATTTGAATGATGTCATTACATTTATCGAAAAAATGAAACAGCATATTAAAATAAAAAAATTAAAGATAAAGGTAAAAATCTCCCTCATGCTAAATATATTAATTTATCATATCGATAACGATACATACAAGAAAGCAATAAAAATTAATTTCAAAGAAAACATAAATGAATTTAAATCAGAACCAAGAAAAATAACACGTATTAATATACTTATAAATAAAATACCAGAATAAGAAAAAATCTGATATGTTACATTCATATGACTTTCTCTACATATGTGTAACAAACTGTTGTTAAAATGCTTATGCTTCTAATTGCTTTATGCTAACCAAGAAAAAATTAGCAGAAACAGCTTTTATTACCTGCTACCTTGTAAGTAGAAGCAAAATAAGGGAAGCCATAGGTTAAACTGATAGTCAAAAGCTGGATGCTATGAGACTGAAGTTCCTTTTTTTTTTTTTTTTTTGTATGGATAGCAGCTGACAAATTCCTGTATGAGAAAAGTGTTTTTCAAAGCTGAAACAAAAAACAACGAATTTCTAAAAACTATCACCTCCACGAAAAAATGTATATAACATAACTTGTGTGTTTTAATGTGCTATACATTTTCTGTGTAGTAAGTTTTTATCAATTTCTTACGGTTTAGCAGATATGCAAAATTCCGTAAAATTCATCCAGAATAAACTAGTCTTAAGAGGCTATTCCCAGAAAATTCAAGATATACATTTTATTTGTCAGGTAAATATCTGTAATATATGATATTTTAATGAAAACCATTTTTTTAGAAAATCAAAATATTCGAAAAAAGTTCTATGTAAAGGGTAGTTGGGAGTGGGGGGATTTTCTTGAAAATCTTCGTGTCGCATTCTTGGAGGATACAAAACCTAAATGCCAAGTTTGGTTCTTAACGGAATTTTCGTTTCTGAGCTATTCTGTCCACAGTCACACACTCACACACACGGACCTTTTTTTGTAAAAATGCTTTTTTTGCATTCAGGGGGATCCAAAACCTGTATTTCCAGTGAAATCTCGGTATCGAATTTTGGGTGGAATACAATACCTTTTCTATACACTATGTACATATTTCGTATAGAGAAAGTAAAAAAAAAAAACATACACATTGACGAGTAGGAGACATACATTCACAATTCTCAGTACTAGAGGCTCGGCTCAAGTCACAATCTTTTGACATTCAACACTATGGGACTGTTGACAATGAAGCTGAAGGCTCACTGAACCAAGAACATAGACGCTTCTGTACGCACCGTGCACGCTACTCTGGCGGCAAGTTTGGTTACTAACAAGAGGATAACACAGACAATGGAGTAAGAATATTAGCGTATGCTAACATGTCAAATATGGAACCTCCTGAAAATGTAAACACTACAAGAAGGCGGTAAAGGAACAATAACTGCTGTGTTGTAGGATGCAATACTACCTACAAGAATACTTCACCTGCTATTGCCTTTTATTTCTTTCCCATGCGGAAAACTGAAGCGCAAAGAAGAAATCTATGGATTCAAGCCATACATCGAAAGAAGTAAGTACACTTATTTTATATTGTACCTCAAAGCAGTAACATATACTTAGAAATTAACTGCAGCATGGATAATGTTTAGAAATTAATTTTAACGTTTTTTAAGTCAATAAATAGAAACTCTAAATACAGTGAGTATTAGATTAAACGACAAATTATGGAAATAGTTTGTCAATTATTATTGTTATTATTATTATATTTATTTTTATTATTAATATTTATGTACCTATTGTTGTGTACATATTACTATGCATACTTTATATTTAATTTTCAGTCCTGAGGGATCTTCGTGAGAACCAAAGCCCGCAAAAAAATTTGCAGCATTCGCTTCATCGGGAATAAAAGGTCTGGACATCCCCACAGTTCAGCATATGTTCCCAGTATATTTCCAGATGTGTACAAAAAGACCTTTGAAACAGAATTTTCAGTCAAATGTATGCACTTTATAGGCAGAAAACCACGAATAATACCTACATCGCACATGGCTTCCGCTTCTATCCTCCTAATAAGTACAAAGCGTGACACGGAGCGGCGCCACCAGTACGATTTCATGGCCCATGCACGGTGCCTATAGTCCGCTCTATGTTTTATTATTTTTGGTGGGGAATGTTTACATACACAAGTAAGCAAGCATGTTTGAAACGCATCACCCTCACGTAGATGTCTTCAAAGGTGTAGCAAATCGTGTCTGTCTTCCAGCCTGGGAGAGAGTGAGCTCTGATCTCGGATTAAGTTTCCTAGATAAGATAAAAATAATTTTGAAAAAAGAGGAGAATATAGTAAGCATAAGATGTGACCAAATATTTAGACTGCATCACCAAAGATATCCACCGCAGCTGTGAACATTTGAGCAAAAAAAAAAAAAAAAAAAAACAGTAAACCACGGATTTCTAGATTTCTAGTTCACATTGAAGCAAGATTTAGCATTTCGGATCAGTAGCTATGTTTATTTCATGTTTTATTTGTATTTTTGATAGTCTTCTTTGTAAGAACATGTCATTTTCCCGTCATTTTGTGTTTTTATGTTATTACTCCTTGGTTACTTTTTTCTTTCTCTATACGTGCTATGTACATAGTGTATAGAGAAGGTATGCTTCCCACCCAAAAATTTGATACCGAGATTTCACGGGAAATAAATGCTTTAGAGTCCCCTTTATTTAAAAAAATATTTTCAGAAAAATGTACGTGTGTGTGTGTGTGTGTCCGTGAACACACAACTCAAAAACGAAAAGACGGTAAAATACCAAACTTAGTATTTAAGTTTAGTATCTTCCAGGAATGCGACACGAAGATTTTGAGAAAAATCCCCCTACCCCCAACTACCCTTTACATGGAATTTTTTTCGAACATTTTAATTTTCTCAAAAATGGCTCTAAAGATTTTGATTAAAATATCGTATATTAAAGACAAATAAAATGTATATTTTGAATGTTCTGGGAATAACCTCTGCAGAATACTTTATTCTGCATGCATTTTACGGAACTTTATATAACTGATAAACCGTAAGAGATGGACAAAAGCTAACCACACCAAAAAAAATGTATGCCACGATAAAACACATTATTTATGTTATGTACATCTTTTTCGGTGGAGTTGATCGTTTTTTTTTTTTTTTTTTTTTTTTTTGGATATTCCTAGTTTTTTATTTCTGCTTTGAGAAACTTATACTTTTCTTTTACAGGAATTTGTCAACTCCTGTCCATTCAAACAAAGGAACTTCAGTCACATAGCAACCAGCTTTTGGCTTTCACTTTAACCTATGGTACTCTCTTATTTAGCTTCCACTTACAAGGAAGAAAGTAATAAGAGTAGTTCTGCTAATTTTTTCTCGATTAGCAGGAAGTAAATAGAAGCATAAGCTTTTTAACAATAATTTGTTGCATAGATGTAGAGAAAGTCATGTGAATGGTAACTCAGATTTTTTGAGAAGATTTGCTTTCATCAGTAGATGTTTCATGTGGGGCGAGTTGTTTAATGTCGTGTCAACGGAAAAGTATAGCAGTAACTAAGGAAAAATGTTAATGCTTTTGCTCTTCTCCTTCTGACTCCTTGGGGAACGAAATCCTGGAGAGATTAAGTATGAGGAATATTTTTTCCTAGCCAGGTAAGAATGTAAATGTTGTAAAAGATTTTATGCTTCGAAGTAAAATTACATCGGAGAATAGATCCGATATAGTTTTCGACGAGATAGTTGATTTTTCCGAGGAACTGAGAAAATTCACTGTCTCAGTTTAAGCTATAAAGAAAGCACATTGCATGCAAGGGAAGATTGTAATAAAGTGAATATTTTCGACGGGAATAGAGAAACTTCGTTGGCAATACAATCGTAAAATTACACACGATTTTGAGCTTTAAAAGAAAGAAGGCTACCTTTCAAATCTGAAACAGTTTTGAAAATCTTTGAATAAACGAGAGCTTTGTTTCAAAGAAAAGCAAATGTTGTTCCTTTCAACAAGTAAATCCCTGCACCATGTACGGACTCTGAGTACAAGAAATCTCAAGAGGTGCTCTACCGATGGATCTGGACCCAGACAAGCCGCCCCATTTAAACTCTCAACTGGTATGGTACGAAAATAAACATAATTGATACCTACTGGAGGTCCGAGAGACCGCGTAAGCTTAAAACAATTACGGTTAACAATCCTGAGAGCATAATTGTTTAAAAACTTTTTCACCTTACTAAAAAGTTCTCTAATAAACACTTTTTGACTAAGATAACTTTAAAATATTGGACAAAAAGTAGTTATTTGTTTAATTTGGATAACTGAACACTTTTGTGTAATATAAAGAGCCAGTCTTTTCTCTGCAGAAATTCGACACCCTTTCTTTGACAAACTTTTCGACATATTGCATGCTGACACTTGTAGCAAGGGTATTCTGTCTTTCTTTTCAGTTTTGGGGGCACAGAGTACATGTTTTTCTGTTTTCAGAAACCTCTTCTTCCGAGTTATGAATTCACTAAGTCTGGGATCAGCTGCTCTCAAAGACAATGGACCCGGATTTTCCGACATTTTGCGTCAATTAATCAACAAAATCCCCTATGCTAGTATCATATATATTTGTTATAATGTAGATGTTTGTTTTTTACTTTCTCTATACGTGCTATGTACATTAGTGTATACAGAAGGTATTGTAATGCACCGGAAATACATGTTTTGAGACCTCCTGAATCTAAAAAAAGCATTTTTAGAGGAATGTCCGTTTGTGTGTCTGTCTCTGTGTGTCTGTGGGCAGGATAGCTCAAAAACGAAAAGTCCGTTAAAAACCAAACTTGGTATTTAGGTTTGGTATCTTCCAAGAATGCGACACGAAGATTTTCAAGAAAATCGTCCCCCAACCCCCAACTATCCTTTACATGAAACTTTTTTCGAAAATGTTGATTTTCTAAAAAATGGTTCTAACGATTTTGATTAAAATATCGTATATTAAAATATTTACCTGACAAATAAAATGTATATCTTGAATTTTCTGGGAATCGCCTGTGAAGACTACTTCATTCTGGATGAATTTTGCATAGCTACTAAACCGCAAGAGATGGACAAAAACTTAACACACAAAGTATGTAGAGCACGTTAAAGCATACAATTTATGTTATTTTTTTTCGTGGAGTTGGTCGTTTTTGAGATATTCCTTGTTTTTGGTTTCGGCTTTGAAAAACTTTAGGTCATATCGGGAGCTTTCCACTTGAAACAACTCGTTGTCTGTAGGTTCTTTTACGTTGGTTTAAATCATTTTGTTTTACTCAAACACGCACACATTCACACTCACATACAAACTTCCAGACTCTGTGGGGGATGGGGAATAATTCTGGCTAGAGAAAAATTCCCCGCCCCAGCCGGGAATCGAACCCGGGGCCCCCGGGTGAGTTTGAAAAACTTATACTTTTCTCATAGAGGAATTTCCCAACTCTTGTCCAAAGAAGCAAACGAACTTCAGTCACATAGCAACCAGCTTTTGGCTTTCACATTCTATGGTATTCCCTTATTTCATTTCTACTTACAATAAAGCAAGAAATAAGAGTATTTCTGCTAATTTTTCTCGATTAGCACAAAATAAATAAAAGAATAAGCTTATTAACAATAATTTGTTACAGAGATATAGAGAAAGTTATGTGAAGGGAACACATCAGATTTTTTTAAAACATATTCATGTATATATGCATTTAATTTACAGCGAGAATGTGTATTTATAAATATACTGTTTATTAAATATGAAGTAATATATAATATATACACATTCTATCACGCTTATTAAATAGTAGGTATATTACACATTTTCTCCTCAATAATTTCAATTGAGAATTAAAAAATATGAATAAGTTAAAAGATCGTTGTTGGAAACAAATAACGAAACTGGTACTAGACGTCTGAGAGACCGCTTCTTGAATTCCAGACGATATAACTCAACAATGCATACCAGCAGAATACGTCCACTTCCTCCACAGACTCTCTGATAAGAAGGTAGTGGGGTACAGAAGCCCATATCTTAATAAAGCGCGAAAATATCTCACTTAACATTTCACCGGCGGTCCACAAGACCGAAAAATACCAGTTAAGCGTTAAAATCCCTGCTGCAACGCATAAGTTTTAGCTATGATGGAAACGAATGCGCATATGTAAACAAATAAGTTAAATGCTGGATGAAATATCTCGCTAGACACCTGTTCTCTAGTGTTAGCCTCTCACGAGAATGGATTCCTTTATAACACACGTGACGGATTTCACAACTGGAGCACTTAACATCAAACAGAAGGCAAAACTGGATTAAGCTGACAACGGTATTGAACCAGTCTATGCTTGCCCGGATATGCATCTATTCTCTCTGTGAATGCGTTACCTTGGTCAAGTTAATCTACAGATGGTGGCAAAGCTTGGAATAATCTCCTAACGCCAATATTATACGCCAACCAATACTTGAAATAATTTATGAATTATATCTTCTGATATAATTAGAATTCGTGTAAATGAATAAGCAGTTTATAGGCTTTATGTTTCTTTGTAAAATATACACATACCTCGCAGTCGTAGTTTAGGTCTGCGTAACCTTTTGAGAAGTAGATGTCACTCTCTACTTATTGCAAAGTTAACTAGGCGACACAAGGTGCTCGTAATAAGTCTCATATTACAGTTGCACACACTTATTTTAAGACTTGTGCTGTTTTAACCATTTACTATATTTTACTAAACAATAAAAACAATTGTAGTCTGCCTCACATTCAAGAGGTCGCGAATTCGATTCTCGCTCTCGGATAAGGTTTGTTTCGAGATTTTTCCTCGTCCTGAGAAGATGAATGTCGAGTAACTTTAAGCTACATGGACCCCGAAAACAACTTTGAGCATCAATTCACTAATTTCATTCACCGTCCGATAAAGGACGTTAAGCTACAAAAAAATTAAAACAGTATCCGGTATCCAAACGAAAAGTGAAAAGGTAGATCAGTCTAACTAAAGCAGATAAGCTAAACTAAATTAATACACATGCACCCTTGATATTTTTTTTTTTTGTTAGTGTTTAACTAACGCTTTCACTACTAATTGCACCGCAGGTGGTGACACTGATGATGCATGAATGATGATGGAGCACCGGTGGAATGCAATTGCGGGGGAAACCGGAGTACCCGGAGAAAACCCGCCCCACAAATCTCACATGCGGTCGCTTGGGATCGAACCCCGGCCGTCTAGGTGAGAGTCGAGTGGTTTAACGGCGCGGCCGTGCACCATTGAAGCAGCGATAAGAAAGTGTAATTGTTATAAATTATTGGATGTCTTAAATTTTTCGTATTAATTTAAAGAAAAACTCAATTCATATTTATTTATTATACAATCCAAATAAAACATACGTCGTCTCCTAAAATTTAATATTTTTGGGATAGCTTTTACCATTCTCAATACTTAAATTACTAACATTTTAGATAATTTCCTCTATCAACAAATGCCAAAAATGGATACTGCTTGGGCACGAGTTATGTTTACTCTGGTGGGAAATACGAGGTTTTTTGATTTAGTATTCATTGTAGATAACTTCTTATCAATAACACTGAAGCATATAACAGAGGCTAATATATTAAAGAGTCTGTCTTATAAACAAAGTGTGTGTAGTGTAAATCTAGACTAAAATGTATAATATATGTACTTCAAGATTTATCGAACGGGTGACCAAGACAATTGGCTTATTGTTGCAAAATAGCAGTATGCCTTCGATTATTAAACAGTGACCTATCTCTTCTTTTAGCATTCTGGACACAGGATTGTATATTTCCACATTAAAGCATTAAATAAAGTTGTATGTAACTGAGAAAACATTTTCATCGACTACAAAGTCAGGTTCACAACAAACGGTAACGGTAACCAGAACGAGAACGGGTATGTTGAATTACATGTATTCTAGTATAAGCTTACACAATTGAAGGGAAGCTTCCCGGGCCCTAGGAACGGCAATCAAGTCACAGCCAACGTTTAACTTTCTCGTTCTCGTTACCGGGCATGGCATATTATCTGCAATATTAGACTTCTATGTAGAGATTAGTCTAAGTGACCTGGCATGAAACAGCTGTTACAGCCTACTTAGTCGCAATTTTTCGTCGGCTATCCTGTACTATGTTGACTGAATTGAGGACAGATAAAAATTATCATTGCTCAATTAAAAAAAAAAATCTGATTTGATCCATTCACATGACTTTCTCTACATATCTGTAACAAATTACTATTAAAAAGCTTATGCTTCTATTTATTTCATGCTAAGAGACAAAAAATTAGCAGAAATAGTATATTACTTGCTTCCTTGTAAGTAGAAGCGAAATAAGGGAGTACTATCGATTAAAATGATAGTCAAAAGCTGGTTTCTATGTGACTGAAGTTCATTTGTTTGTATGGACAGGAGTTGATAACTTTTTTAAAGCTGAAACCAAAAACAATCTTAAAATCGATCAACTCCACGAAAAAAAATGTATATGTGTGTTTTAATGTGCTCTAATTTTTCTGTGTAGTAAGTTTTTGTCCATCACTTACGGTTTAGCACTTATGCAAAATACCGCAAAATTCATTCAGAATAAGGTCGTCTTCAGAGGATATTCCCAGAAAATTCACAATATACATTTTTTTAGTCAAGTAAATATCTTTAATATACTATATTTGCCTGACTAATAATATGTATATCTTGAATTTTCTGGGAATAGCCTCTGAAGATCACTTTATTCTGAATGAATTTTACATAACTGCTGAACTGTAAGAGATAGACAAAAAGTTACCACACAACAAATATAGAGCACGTTAAAACACACAATTTATGTTATATACATATTTTTCGTGAAGTTTTTTTTTTTTTTTTTTTTTTTTTTTAAACAGATATTCCTTGTTTTTTTTTGTTTTTTATTTTTTTTGTTTTCAGCTTTGAAAAACACTTTTCTCATACAGGAGTTTGTCAACTCCTGTCCATACAAAGGAACTTTAGTCACATAGCAACCAGCTTTTGATTATCACTTTAACCAATGGTACTCCCTTATTTCGCTTTTACTCACAAGGAAGCAAATAATAAGACTATTCCTGCTAATTTTTTGTCGATTAGCATGAAATAAATAGAAGCATAAGCTTTTAAATTATATTTTTTGCAGGGATGTAGAGAAAGTCATGTGAATGGAGCACATCAGATTTTTCTCTGGAGTTTGCCCTTACCTTGAGAAAGTGAATATGGAATAACTTTACACTCCGTGGACTCCGGTCTCAACTGAGAATTATTTCACCGATATTATTCATTGCTTGATATGACCTAATAAAGAGCAGTTCTACTTTTAACAAGCAGTGGTCTACCCATCCATTGTTGCCACTACAATATGCCAGCCCCCCTCCTCTCCCAATCTCTCTCTCTCTCTCTCTTTCCCTCTCTCTCTCTCTCTCTCTCTCTCTCACACACACACACACACACACACACACAAAACGCATCAGCGCGGCAGGTTAGTCACGTGGTTCTGGCTGTCATGTTAGTGTAGCATTTGTGTTAGACCGGTTTGAGGTAATATTTTAATAGCTATATGGCCATTATTACTATTCTATTTAATCCATGTAACTCATACAATAATACGTTAAAGGAAATAAGCAAAAGATGTCTCTTGAACCAAGATAGTCGATCTTAGAATATCTTTCAAACCCCTGCCCATTCAAAACTTGCCGAGAATCTCCAAACGAACAAACGCCGATTCCATCATTTGAAAGATCAAGACTTTGAAAGACAGTCCTTGCTCTGGAGGGTTTTGGGAAGCTGTGAATGAGAGGGCAATTCAAGGTGTGAGGAACTTGGAGAAAGATTGACACACTGCTGGTGAATTGCTGAGCATGGATGTCGTCATTTATGCTGGAAAAATGTACTATAAACATTATAAGCTGTGAAAAATATCTACAAGACGACCTTAAGATGTTCTAACCAAAGAAGAAAGGAAGAGGAGAAAGGAATGCTCAAGGAAACTGCTGAGAATGTTTCGACCGAATGTCACTAAACGTTTGTATGCACTGGTGATAAACTACAAAATGGAATCTGTGAGTATAAAAATCTACTAAAGGTATTGTTGATGGAAACAAGCTTTGTTTTGTTCTTAAAGTTGAATTCGAGCGAAAAAAATTTTGGGGGGATAGGAAGGGCCTTTGTTTAGTTTTACTCAAGTCAGCCCTCATCAACCAATGGTTTTATTGTTATACCATAGCCAATAAATCTTGGCATTGCGTGTGAATGATGGACAATGATTTAAGTGAGGTGTTTTTAAGGGATTTCTTTCCGGAACCGAATGTTCCCCTTGTATCTCAACTATGAAGGTACATTAGTTTGGTTGCATTGCAGAAGAAATGGCAATGAATCAAGAATCCTAAGACACTATAATGATTTGAATGTTTTATTTATTTTGCAAATAAGAAGAAAAGCAATATGTGAGTAAAAAAAAACAAAGCATTGTTTATAAATCAAGGATTTTTTGTTGTTTTCTTAAGTTTGAATTTTGGGCTAATTTTTGTTGTTTGTTTGTTTGTTTTTTGGTAGAAGAGGCGTTTGTTAATTTTACTCAATTCGTCCCTCACCAACCCTCTCGTATAGGAACTTCATTGTTGTTGAAACTGTTCTCTTCAGCGTAGGTGACTGTGTTTTAGAAATTCAGTTGTCGGCGGGATGGCGCAGGTAGACGCCTGTAGACTCAGGGGCGTTTGGTCAGACTTGAGTTGTAGGCCCCTAGCGCTCCCTATGTCGAGATGAAGACCACCTTGGAAACAGTTAGGGACCCTCCAAGGTGGCTCTTTCTGGTTCAGGCTGTCCGCTGTAATCGCTCCCATCTTATCCTCATGGGTCTGATGTACAAAAAGCCTATCACTAGCCGAAGTGTGGAATCTCCTTATGTACACACTAACTGCTCGAATATTTGCAGCCTATAATGCTATTCGACCCAGCTCGGCAACCTTTGCTGCAGTTTTTCACTTCGAATTTCTTCAGTAATAGTTTTACATCAACCCGAAGCTTTCAGTCTTTAAATCGCTTCTTGTGCTGAGAACAGCATATGGATTCCAGAACATTAAATATAATTCTGCCCTTCATAAACAAGGATTCTAATAATCAAGATAGATTATTAAGATGTAATTGCATATATTGAAACAAAATAAACCGTAGACTATGAACCTTATTAGTAATCTCTGTTTAAAGTTTTTTAATAACAAAACTTTAACACAAAAACAATAATAAATATTTCCTGGTCGAAGTGTTATGGCAAAACAATTGCGCCAGAGAGTTACGCCCTTCAACCTCTTTGTAAATGTGTAATATGGTTTCGAATTGTATTTTCATTAGCCTGTTGCAAATTACGTTTTTAAAATGAGTGCTAAATTTGAACACCAAGGGCATACTTTTCATATTTCAAATTACCTTTTAGAAAACTTCCACACCATCTAAAATTACTTAGGTATAATTCATTGACATTGTGTATTCATTTGTCTCTGTGTATTCCCCACTATTAAATGCTTTAAAGAAGTCACAGAAATCTTAAATGACATTAAGAAAATGTAAATATGCTTGTGTAGATTAGTGTACGGAAAACATAGAACATGTTGCGAGGAAGCGAATATCATCTTCCTAACCTAGTAGTAGTTGTATGTGTATGTATTTATTTCTCTGCAAGTGGGTATCACCCGATGGCAGAGTTATATATGTATACAAGATATTTAAACAATAAATCACAGCTGCCAGTTTATGGCTTAGTAAGCTAGATATAATAGTTATTTACACAAATATGAAAACATTAATTTTTCTCTCAATTCAGATTAATTAATTTCATAATTAGAATCACAAACCAATTTAACATTTGTATTTACAACAATATAAAATCACAAGCATTTCATTTAAGGAATATTTACAAAAATTATCCAACATTAAAATCAAGATTTTTTCCTAAATTTCTTCAGAGATAGGGGACAACCCCAAAAGGCTGCTCCAGGCAATTCATTCCAGTCTTTTATGGTTCTATTTACAAAGGAGAACTTTCCCACGTCAGTTCTGTATCTTCTACCCTTAATTTTGAACGGATGATCGTTTCGTGCATAGTAAGTTGGGTTTTCCAGTTTGTCAGTAACGTCCTCCCGTGCGTTTAAGCCAGCGTAAGCTTTAAATAAAGCGCACAACCTCTATTTCTCACGCCTAACTTTCAACGGCTCCCATTTTATCTCCTCAGCGTTTGTAGGCCCAAAATATTTACCCCTTTTTATGAATTTTATACCCCTTTTCTGGATCTTTTCTAACGAATCAATTTGATTTACTCTATACGGGTCCCAACAAGTTACTCCAAATTCCATGACCGGCCGCACTAAGGACTTGTACGCGATTTCCCTGGACTTTGCACTCCCCTTTTTAAAATCCTCATTAGGAAGTGCAGTGTTTTCCACGCTTTCTTAGATACAGAATTTACCTGCTCGTCCCATCCAGCGTTACTCGCCAAGTAAACTCCCAAGTATTTGCAGCTGTCCACCTGTGGAATTTTTTCCCCACCCATGTGATAGTTTTGCAGATTTTTTTCCCTAGATCTATTAAATGCAATTGACTTACTTTTGCCAGCGCTAATTTCCAATTTATTTGCAGCAGCCCAATCACTAATTTCATTTAAATCTCCCTGAAGAGCAGTCTCATCTTCAACATTCCTAATTTTATTGTAAATAATACAATCGTCTGCAAACAACCTTATCTGGAATTTTATATTGACAGTTATGTCGTTTACAAAAATAAGAAAAAGTAACGGCCCCAGTACTGACCCTTGGGGTACGCCCGAGCTTACCACACCCCTCTCAGATAGCCCCTTGCCTACTTTTACCCTTTGCGATCTTTCCTTCCAAAAATTTTAACCCATAGAACTAGGCGTTTATCAATTCCTGTAGCAGTTAGCTTCTGGATAAGTAAATTATATGATACAACATCAAAAGCTTTGGAAAAATCTATCACCACTGCATCTGTTCTTCCCCCTGCATCCACCTCCTCTGCTAAATCTTGAAACAATGACGTTATCTGGCTTTCACAAGAGTATCCAGGTGTAAAACCATGTTGCGCTTTATTGAACCACATTTTGTTTTCTAATTCCTCCCGTTGAAGCTCTTTATTTATTAAATGTTAATTATTTTCAACTGACTTGAAATCAAATACCAATTATGGTTATGCAATTATTAATGTATCATATACTGCATTCAGCTCCATAGGATTTATTAACTGCCAATTGAATCATATTTGTCGAGAACACAACACATACTATTTTAATTATTTCTAATCAGGAGCTGAAATATTAATTGATATGATTTACTTTTAGCCTTTGACACAGTGGCATTTTATTTATAATTATCAAATTAGGAGCACAAATCCATAAAAGCTGTAATTAATGACAGTAAATGTCACTCTGCAATCAAAGATTGGACTCTTGATGTGACTATAATACCATTCCAAATCCACCATATCACTACAGACTGACATATCACCGAGCCCAGTACAAAAATTTCTTGTATAACATCGGAAAACTTTAAGCTTGTTGTGCGCAGGGCGATACTTTCGTGCTGGCACGAAGAGTGGTCAGCTCTCCGCGGAAACAAGCTTATAGTGAAGGACCTTCCAACAAACTGGGTAACTTCTTCTTGTCAATCTGGACGGGAAAAAGTAATTTTGGCTCGTTTGCGTATTGGCCACTGCAATTTTACACATAGTTTCCTTCTTAAGAGTGAATATGCTCTACTGTGTTCGCTATGTGGAGAAGATTTGTCTGTCTGTCATGTGTTGTTAGATTGTGTTAAACTAGCACATATTCGGGAATCACTGCAACTGCCGGTCAGTCTTGCAGAAGTCCTGGCGGACGATAGTCGAGCGGTAGCTAAAATTTTTAAATTTTTATCGAAGATACCCATCAAATTTCGGATTTAATTGTTTTTATCCTTGTTGTTGTATTAGTTTTGATTTTTTTTTCTTTCTCTTAAATCACCAATCTGTGGTTTTTTCGATTACTTTTATACATTAATTTTTAAATTAATCTTTCGTTTTTATTTGTAATATTTCTTATTGAGCTTTATCTCCGGCTTTTGCCATGATTTGTTTGATAAGGGCGCTGATGACCTTGTAGTTGAGCGCCCTTAAATACTAACCGTCATCATCACCATCATCACAACAGACTGACGTTTCTTGAAAATCGCTGTTAACTAGATACTTTGTATGTTTTAGTAATTTTGAAATGTCATCTATGTAATATGTAGAAAATGCTGCAACTCTTAGTATACAACGGTATGTTTCGGAAACGAACTTTAGTGTAGAATACCTTGTCTTTTAAAATGTTTCTTTACTGGTTATGCAGCTTACATGTGTTTTGAGGTGTAAATACACTAGCTAGACTACAGCAGCCTTCAGTCAGTCAATTCTCTGCAACAGTACGCAACATGTGGCACCGGCTGCAACCTTAAAATCACAGTGTTATGCTACATTCACAATGAAATGCAAGCGCAGACGCAATGTAATCGCACGACTTTGGACTCATATTATTTAATGTAAGCGTTCACATAGAAACACGCAAGACGCAATGGAATGTAATGCAACGCAGGAGTTTACAAACTCCAAAATTTATCCTTGCGTTGCATGCAAAGAGGAGGCATTCTGCTTCTTTTCTCTAAGCATTGCCTATGAATTCAATACACGATCGCACTGCGGGATTTTACAGGGCCTGCTGTACATGCATGCTTTTCTATGTGGCCGTGCCGCGCCACCTCTAATTTCCCTCAAGAAGTTATGTCAATCTCCTTGCGAATCCTTCTTTGATTTAATGAATGTAACTATCATATGCGTCTAGATCTCTTGGTTCTCACAAATCAAAGACGCAGAGAGATAATTCTTAGTTCATTAAATATGTAGCTTTATCACTTTCTGAAGTCTCTATACTTGTACTATTTTCAATAATTTTGAATGAGCAATTATTGTGACGTCACTGCCGCGAGCGTGAGTTGTTAGTACGTAATTCTATAACATATTTAGTTGTAAAAGATTGAGTGAATTTCCTTATGTGATATTGTTGGTTATGTTATTCAGTTTATAACTTGCGGAGCGCTTGGAAGATATTCGCATGTAACTTGCGGATCTAGAAGCCCGTGACAACTTCTTGCGCTGCGCTTACGATTGCATTGTGAATGGTGTCTCCTTGCATCTATGCTTATGCTACGTTTGCATCTCATTGTGAACGTAGCATTATACCAGAGTGTTCAGATAGATACACTGACTGCTGCTTTTGCGACACCCAATGTAACAGCAGAAACCGTGCAACTGCTTACGGCACACTGCTTCCAAGTAATTGAACAACTTAACAGATGAATGGAGGCATTCAAATGGACAACATGACAACGACAGCAGAGCAATAGAAGTTGGCTATCATCAATTTATGTTATTAATTAAAAGTGGCAAAATAGGTTTGTTGAGTGGCAGAATATTGTAATAAAGCTTAAAAACAACAAAAAACGATTGGATGAAAGTGTGCTCTGATTTGGTGGGGAAGATATGCAGAGAAAAATTCATAGTTATTTAGCATTATTATTATTATTATTATTATTATTATTATTTAAAATACAGAAGTACAGCCAACAGTATAGGCCTTATGAAATTGCCAATTGCATGCATTTATTATATTCAAGTGAAACTGCAACGGCCGCGCCGTGGCCGAATGGTTAGACCACTTGCCTCTCACCTAGATGGCCCGGGTTCAATCCCAAGCGACCGCATGCGAGATTTGTGGTGGACAAAGCGGCGCTGGGCGGGTTTTCTCCGGGTTCTCCGGTTTCCCCTACCATCGCATTCCACCGGTGTTCCATCTTCATTCATGTATCATCAGTGTCACCGCCTGCGGTGCCATGAGTAGTTAAAGCGGGCGTTAAACACTACCAAAAAAATAATTGCATGGGTTGGATAGGTAGAGACCGATTGAAAAATTCAATGTCATATCCAAGATTTGAACCATAGATCTCCCGCTCTCTAGCCTTTTTTTTTTTTTTTTTTTTTTTATAGTGTTTAACGTCCGCTTTTACTAATCTTGTACCGCAGACGATACATGGAGTGAAGATGAAGCACCGGTGGAATGTGATGGCGGGGGAAACCAAAGAGCCAAGAGAAAACCCGCCTCTGCGCCGCTTTGTCCTCCACAAATCTCTCTAGCCGGTTACTCTACCACTGAGTTACCATGGGAATATGCCGGCAAGGCATTAAATTAGTCAACCGACTCGCATGTTTCCCGGTAAGCCACAAGGCGATCTCAAATTATTTTGAGATGGCAACCCCAATGACGACTTACAGTGTCGTCAGTACTATAAGGCCCAAGATTCATAGCATAGCCAACTATTATGGACAATTAATATTGATTTAATTTTGTTTTTCTCACACAAGCCGTGTGTAGGACAGGCGTTGGATCAGACTGAAAAATTCAATGCCGTAGCCGGGCTTTGAAACACGGATCTCTCGGTCTCTGGCAGGTTTCTCTACTACTGAGCTACCATGCCAGTCATTTTTCAACTGACTCGTATATTTCCCTCAATTTGACCGTAATAGTTGGCTATACCATACTATGAATCCTGGGCCTTAAAATGCTTACGAGACTCTAAGTCGCCATTGGGGTTGTCATCTCAAAATAATTTGAGATCAACTTGTGGTTTACCGGGAAACATACGAGTCCGTTGAGAAATTTAATATTGTGCTGGTATGTTGCCATGGTATCTTGGTAGAGCAATCGGCTAGTGACCGTGAGATCCGTGGTTCAAATCCCGGCTATGTCACTGAATTTTCCAGTCTTTGTACCTATCCAACTGGTGTCCTACACACGGCGCGTGTACAAAAATAACTAAATTAATAACAAAATTACATGAACTTATTTTACAGAATATGTAAAATAATAAAACATGCAAAACTAAATCAAATTTCGGGTTCAAATTCTGGTTAACATTGAATTTTATTGTGATTTTACCTTTCAAACTCAAATTTATTAGTGTTTATAATTTTTACTTTCTCTATACGCACTATGTACATAGTGAATAGAGAAAGTATTGCACTCCACCAAAAAATTCGATACCGAGATTTCACCGGAAATATATGTTTTAGGGTCCCCTTTATCTAAAAAAAATATTTTCACAAAAAGGTCCGTGTATGTGTGTGTGTCCGTGTGTCTGTGAACACGATAACTCAAAAACGAAAAGTCCGTAAAATACCAAACTTGGTATTTAAGTTTAGTATCTTCCAGGGATGCGACACGAAGATTTTGAGAAAAATCCCCCCACCCCAAACTACCCTTTACATAGAACTTTTTTAGAAAATTTTGATTTTCTAAAAAATGGCGCTAACGATTTTGATTAAAATATCATATATTAAAGATATTTAACTGACAAATAAAATGTATATTTTGAATTTTCTGGGAATAGTCTCTGAAGACTACTTTATTATGGATGAATTTTGCATAACTATTAAACCGTAAGAGATGGACAAAAACTTAACACAGTAAAAATGTAGAGCGCGTTAAAACACACAATTTATGTTATACAAATTTTTTTCGTGGAGTTGATCGTTTTTGAGATATTCCTTTTTCTTGGTTTCAGCTTTGAAAACCTTATACTTTTCTCATACATGAATTTGTCAACTCCTGGCCACACAAACAAAGGAACATCAGTCACATAGCAACCAGCTTTTGGCTTTCACTTTGACCTATGGTACACTCTTATTTCGCTTGTATTTACAATAAAGCAAGGAATAAGACTATTTCTGCTAATTTTCTTCGATTAACATGAAATAAATAAAAGATAGGCTTATTTACAATAATTTGTCACAGCGAGGTAGAGAAAGTCATGTGAATGGAACACATCGGATTTGTTATTTTAAATAATCATTTCCTTTTGTCTTGCTTAGGTATGTAGATATTCTATAGCTGTTAGTGGCAAATAATGTTATTAATTCATTATTTCTATTATATAGGTACTTTTATATTCGTGCATGTCTCAGAATGCTAATGCATAATAATATTTGACATATTTGATCATTTTTATCATTGGGATACTTCTGGTTGCAGCGTGATTGTTCGTGAGTTGCACATTGTGAATTGGCTAGCTGCAGGCAGTTGCGTGTTGTGTTGCTGTGTGCTTTTGATCGTCTGAAAGGAGTCTAAACACATGCGTTAATGGGATTTATAGACCCCAATATAGATGCCTACTCTAGAATACGATAGTTGTAGAAGTAGTAGTAGTAGTTGTAGTAGAAATAGTATTTATTAAGTTTACAATAATACAAGATTTGCGTCACACAGTCGCATGGGTCGAATGACCGTACATGTTGTCGAAAAATACTTAAGGTTTAAAATATTACCTATATCTATATTTTATATCTCTTAATAACATTGGAAATACACACACACGCGCGCGCGCTACGACAACAGAACCACAGAACAATAAAAGAAAGAACACTCTGATATCACACACACATACACACACACACACACACACACACACCCGCGCGCGCTCGCGCGCTAAGGCAACAGAACCATAGAACAATAAAAGAAAGAACACTCTGATATCACACACACGCACACACGCTCGCGCGCTACGACAACAGAACCATAGAACAATAAAAGAAAGAACACTCTGATATCACACACACACCCACACAACACTACGTATTCATACATATAGTCAAACACCAAATAAGTCTATACAATATTTACACAAATATTTTATCTCTTAGTGCATGAACTTCTATTAAGCATGTGCCCAGGCTTGGCCAGTTTTTGGCTGTTTAGAATCAAATCCCAGAATGCTGTGCGTCTTGCTAAAGCTAAAAATACTTCGACAGCATTTTTTCCTAGTATCCTCCATCTGCACGCAATCTGCCAAAATATGCGACCAGTCTTCCTGATCCCCGTATAATGGGCAAATCCGCCTACCTGTTTACGGGTTTTCCACCTCTCAACCTGAGCCACGCTATTCCCGATCTTTGTTTCATAACCAACTTTAAAATATATGTTTCTTTACCCACTCAATTTTTATTTCGTTTTGTAAGTACAATGATGATTTATTTCTACATTCAGTTTCTATTTCCTGCCTATTTATATCGCATAGTCGTCTTTTTACTTCATTCACAACGGTTAGTCGAGCCTTTATAGTATGCGTCACCAACTGGTTGGTCATTGAACAAGGCAGAGAGAGCAACTTGGACCAATGCCCCTGCTAATCACCTACTGTATAACCAACACGCTATAAATACAATTCAAATTGAGTTATACATATTATTAATTTTAATTGCAGTAGTTAAAAGTATTAATATGCATAAAATACCTTTACGACAAATAGTTTTATGAAATAACTTTACGTAAATTCCTTTTCATAATTAAATTTACTAATCATGCCACTTGTCAGAGGTGCACTTGACTATTGTAGTGATGGATTCGAGTTCTCTTAGCCCTTAACACTGGAATCCTAGGGGGGTTGTTATACTATTGTTAGGTAGACTTAACATAAATAGTTACAAAAATAATGACAATTATTACAGTATTAACGTAGTAGAACAACAAGCTCTTGAACTTTGTCAATATCATGGTAATTGCATTGTAATGTTCAGAGCATGTGAAGTAATTTTTAAAAACAACATTCATAGCTTCATTAAAATATTGTTTAATTCAAGCTATTACATCTTCTTTTATATTCTTAATCCTATTAAATTCATCGTAGTGAATATGAACAGGATCTTGGTTGTTAATTGGTATCTAACACAACTCGAAAAAAAACCTCTGCTTAGTGCAGAACTTTGCCGCAAACTAAACGCTTATTCCACCATTTTCTATGAATAAGAATGGTCGGTATAAACGTAGGAGTCAATATGATGATTATTGGATTGCTTTTGTTCCCAAAACGTTATGCTGTCAAGTGTTTGCCCACTACATGCATGGAGCAAGCCAGCTTTATCTAGAACAAAAGAAGCAAATTGTTGACGCCTGCTATGTAGAATGGCTAACTTAGAATCAGCATAATACATTCCAATACTTTGAAATGGACGGAATGCAAGAGAATTGTTGTACGAGTGCAGAACCTTTAACACCCTGTAATCCTCATTTCTATTTTTAATGAGGGGGAGAGAGAGAGGGAGGGAGAGGGAGAGTTCCGGAGAATCGAATGCACCTCCTTCAGTTCGCATATGTAAATGTGAAATGTCACGAAGGATAAGCAATAAACTGCTGGGTTGCGTGCAAAAATGTAGTGTGTAGCTAACATTTTCGAGTTCCTGTTTACCGTACTTCCTTGCTATGTGTAGGAGAACTGAGCACAACTCTCACGAAGATCACAAATTATTAAGGAATATCATTAGCTTCTGAAAATGCTGCATTTGCTGTAAAATCAGAAAGTTGAAGATAAAATACTTCTAACTCAGTGTTAATTGTGCTTTTTCTATACAAGCGCGAAAAATGCAATGCCATAGCCTAGAGTGAACCACGGTTCTCCTGGCATCTAGCAACTGACCTACCAAATAGCCTGGAATTTTAAGTGCTTCCGACATTGTAACTCGCATGGAGGTATATCTTTTAAAAATAATTTGAGATCGCCTTTTGGTTCTTATTACAATTAAAGTTTTTGTTTGTTTGTTTTTTAATCCTTTTTAGCCACATCTTCTTTGTTTAAACCTTTTATTTTTTTTTTCTTTCTAAACCGATAAGGAGGAGTAACTAATATTATTGTTGTGTGGGGGTTATTCTACCTTAGACGGTCAATCAAGAAAGAGCAGGATACTGTCAACAATTGGAAACGTGGTACTTAAAGCTATTAGGGGTTTATAATTCAAGCTTTACTGGCTCGAATAGCGTTATTCTGAGAATTATATATAACAATGTTTTTTTTTGTCTTGGAAAATATAATTTGAAGGTGCATTTATAATATAAAATAAGATATTATTGACATTAAATGTTTTAATAGTTTAATAATAAAACATTGGTCTTGTAAACCAAAATGCTCTGCCTTGTTGGATAATTATTCAACCTCTCAGTACATAAAAATTGTGGTGAGGGAGCTTAGAATCAGTGGGATTGCCATGTAACATAAAGATACCCATTATCGGTCAGAGAAGTGCGTTCTGCAGTAGGTTCAAAGGTAAAATATCGACTAATGAAGGATTTCAGCATCAGGTATCCAAGTTCGGATCTTTTTTCTAAACCGTAACTCCATATCGCTGCTTAACGGAACATTCCAGAACTCGATGAACTGAAATGGAGTTTTATTTATGGACGCTGTTTAACTGCCGTAAATCTACGGCACGGAACCAACGGCTTTACTTACCTTCCGAAGGAAGCAGAACTTGATGTGGAAGTGAATGTGTTGTATTGCAAATTGGACAGTTGTAGTTAAGAAGGAAGCCATGCTAAGGATTTTTACACCCGAAAAAATCCATTGTCCTCCGCCGGGTTTGAACCCGCGACCTTGGGTATATGAAGTTAGCAGGATAACCATTACTAGGCCGACACAGTTGTTGATGACCATCTGATGACAATATAGTTTTTCTGCCGTGAGAAGAATTTAATTTACTTCTTGTTTTACTTCATCTAAGGATTAGGATTATAGCAGATGGAGCAGAGCAATGCACGTTGGCCATTGTGACTCTTCGCGACTTATGTGACTCTTGGGTGGAGCGATTGATTACAGACAACCAAAAGACGATCATATGCATTGACGAGATCCCTAACTTTTTCAGATCAAGCGCAGATGACGCCAAGGACCTAACCAAAAGCCCGAGCCTCCGGAGATCCCCAGAAATGAGCGGCCGCCAGAAATGAGCAGACAGCACTCTGTGCGGGAGTTGGATTTTCACCAACTTAAAACTCCTCTCCGTCATATATACTGCTTGGAACTGCCAGAACGGGTAACGGATGGGGACATTCTTTGAGATAGCCCCATTCAGGGAGTAGCGACCCTGCCTACGAGAGCTCCAGGTTTCTCTGACCTGGAGGATAGTCCCTGGTTTAGGGTCCCTTGCCCAGGGTTACGGATGAAGTCCATAACGGCGGAGAAGGCGAACTTTCGGCTAAACCGGCGGAAGTGGCATCCCTCCATTTAGGTTAATTCAAATGGGGAACAGGAGGAGCTCCAGAGCCAGGGTAAAGGCAATCCTCCTAAGGGAAGAATCCCTACAGAAAATCTACTGTGCAAGGAGCTGGTAACCCCTTCACAGGAAATTTAAATTATTCAGTCTTCTCACAGTAAACAGTCGGTCGACCCAGATAAAGGTGGAGGAAACAACTGTGAGACGAAATGGGCAGTCTGCACATGCCGTGAAGTGAAGAAGAAGAAAAAGAAGAAGAATAACAAAAAGAAGAACTGCTATAGGTATTACTTCAAGAGACATGACACCATGATGTTCGTTTTTCCTGTTTAATTACTTCAGTTTGTGTTATCTCTATTTTGATTTGCTGTCATTATTTTGTCATATTCGTGTTTCTCCTGTAGAACTTCCTTGATAAATGTTGCAATAACTTTCAGTTGCTTTCCTTCTCCAACATGATTCCGACTGTATTTTGCACTGATAGTCTTTCTATTTTACTTTCCAGACACTTTCTCTTTTCTTTCCAGTTTATACATTTGAATATATTGTGTTCTGGGGTATGCTTTTACTCAGAACACGTGTCACTTGAAGCGAGACCAAACGGAAACAAATAGCTTCTAAAACACCCGTATCCGGATAAAAATGGCACTCTGACTCTCCTTGCTTTCTATCTATCCAATTTTTTATAGCTGCTGCCAGAATTTTTTGTCTTCTCTGTACCACTCGAGCTGGCATTCTTTAATATGCTTTTTATTTTACTATCCATTTATTACCACCCTGTACTTTCTTTCTTTAACTTATAAGTGTATCGGCAACTATAACCTTTATTATCTGAGAAATGAGAAGGAGGGTCCTGGCGGTGGCCAGCAACGACTCCAGGGTGCTCACAAACACCGACAAGCCGCAATCCACTGAACACCGTCGCCTACTTCAACCCTGAAGCAGATGATAAGGTGGCGATAGATACAGTAAATTACGGGCGGGAAAGTCATGGTAGAAAATAGCATTCACCTTTCGACCCGGTGGAAACACGAAATATGCATAGCTCAAAATGGGTGGCAGCCAAGAACCAAACTCGGGATCTAAGCCATACACTGAGTTACGAGTATCATTCTCGGAAAGTAATTAATAAGCATCTTTATGGTGTATTCACAACAAAGTGGTATTTTATTTATATTTATTTACTTTTGGTAGTTTAATATCCTTTGAGTTGCAGGTCATACTGGACAATGAATGAAATTATGCAAAAAGGGACCCGGGTTAGAGCTTAGAGCTTCTTGAAATTCGTCTTCTCAGCCAAGAAAAAACTCCGGAAAAACCTTATCTTTGTAACTCACTCTAAGCGAGCTTCGAACTCAGGAATGTGAGGCAGACACACTACAAAGGTGAGCTTAACATTATTAATAAACAATTTTCATAAATAAATAATTGGTTTAGCAACCTTCATCCCTGTTAATCAAAAAAATTAATTAACTTTAGCTAATGAAAATATTGTTAACATTTCGTGTTTTCATTTAACATTTTGGTTTGGTATTCAATCGTCACATTCAATGCAATCCTTTGTTATTTTTTATTAAAGAGGCGACTTTTTATGACAGCTATGCTTGAACCACGCGCTCTAGAATCAACATTTATTGCTTCATAAATACACAGTGGAGCAGTTATAGTATTCATTTAGCTTTATTAGATTTTTCCCGCTTTAAGGCACCATAAACACGACGTTAAGAATGCTTGGATAGATGCACATATAACATTTATCTCATCTAGTATATGTTCCAATTTACATTTTAAACTGTTTTCATCTACCGGGCTAAATAACTAAAATTGCCAAAAAAAAAAGAAAAAAAAAGACATTTTTACTTTCTATACATGCACTACTCCACTCAAAAATGCAATACCGAAATTTCACCGGAAATATATATGTTTTAGGGTATCCAAAAAAAGCATTTTCACAAAAAGGTCCGTGTGTCCGTGTGTCAGTGTGTCTGTGTGTCCGTGAACATGATAACTCAAAAACGAAAAGTCGGTAAAATACCAAACTTGGTATTTAAGTTTAGTACCTTCCAGGGACTCGATACGAAGATTTTGAGAAAAATACCCTCACCACAAACTACCCTTTACATAGAACTTTTTTGAAAATGTTGATATCCTCCCAAAAGGGCTCAAATGGTTTTGATTAAATTTTGGTATATTAATGATATTTACCTGAAAATAAAATGTATATCTTGAATTTTCTGGAATAGCCTCTGAAAACTACTTTATTCTGGACGAATTTTACGGAATTTTGCATAACTGCTAAACCGTAAAAGATGGACAAAAACTTACTACACAAAAACTGTAGAGCACGTTAAAACACACAATTTATATTATGTACATTTTTTTCGTGGAGTTCATCGTTTTTGAGACATTCCTTGTTTTTGGTTTTTGCTATGAAGAACAACTTTTCTCATACAGGAATTTGTCAACTGCTTTTCATTCAAATAAAGGAACTTCAGTGACATAGCAACCAGCTTTTGACCTATGGTACTCCCTTATTTCGCTTCTACTTAGAAGGAAGGCAGTAATAATGCTATTTCTTTTAATTTTTTTTCGATTATCATTAAGTAAATAGAACAATAAGTTTTTTAACAATAATTTGTTGCAGATATGTAGAGAAAGGCATGTGAATGGAACACGTCAGATTTTTAGTTTTGGTGCCAACATTACATTACATACATACGTGGGTTATTCAATAATATTGGACACGGAACAATATAATAAAATCTCTCTATTCTTTACCACATTGTTGCCTCTTACAGTCTTAATATTACTGAATTATCTCTGTATTATTTACTAAACACGAACACTACAGTTTACAGTCGAAACAAACATCCACAAACTAACTATAAATAAGATTATCTTCCAACTCACAGATTAACATATATCAGGTTTCTCATTGTTATCAGCATCATTTACCGCTGAAAGTGCTATATACAAATATTGTTGGCCCTATATTGTCATGAGAATCTGTCCCATTTGCGAGGAGGAAGAGTCGTGGACCCACATCTTGGCCAGATGTAGGCTAACGGAGGGATGGCGGGAAAAATATTTACCGCGATTCTTTACCACCGCGAATGTAGAGCTAGAAGCATGCTGGACGCTACTGGCAGGCATGGAAAACGTGGACGGGCTAGACAGCTGAGATCTCAGAAGACTGTCAGTAGAGGAGGGGAGGAATAAGAACAACTAAATAAAATTGACAATGAATGCCTTACATACATATATTTTAAGCCATACTTATGTTATTGTTGTGTTATTGTGTATGTATATATAATGTGTATATATTTTTTAAGTGTATTTATCTATTATAATTGGGTACATTTATGCTTCTGAATAAGGTGTACTCTATGCTGTAAATTTAAATTGTTGTATTTGAATATCTTTGCCTTTTTTTTTTTTTTTCGATCATACACTTTTAATTCTTTGTAGTTGTTGTTTTAATATTCCTTTTTATGTTGTGTATAACAAAAGCACGTACGGTTTGTGTACCCGTACGATTATTGAAGTTCAATGTATATTGTTATGTCAATAAATACACTTATTCATTTATATAGGGTGTCCCAGAATTCGACCGCACAAATTGACAGGATTGTAAAGGTGTCCAAGGTAAACAGTTTGAGAATAGGGAACCTATGGACTATAAATTCTAAATTCTGCTACAGCACAACATGTACTAAGGATTAGCACGCCACTGATCAAACCGCATTGGACCGTGATGTGAACATCCAGATTTCGGAGAGGGTAGACATAGTGGCATTATTTAGCGCAATGGTATACGTGTAAACATGGGGTCAAGATTTTGAGGGAGTTGCAGTTCAAACCTCCGTAGATATCCATATTATTTTTATGTTGTTTTCCCTTGTTTGTGTTTTATAAAGAGCCGTTATTTTGCTGTGTTAAGTGATATGATTTATTTGTACTGACAAATAAAATAATTGTCATATACGATTAGCACGTGGGTGTAACAGAGAACATTCCAATCTTTCTCCGTATACCTCGAAGAAGTTTCTAAAATACACTGATGTGTATGAACGTACACGTTATTATTTTAGGCAAGTTGACAATTTACGAGACAATATTATGATCAAATGAGCTTCAAATGAAATAAAATTCAACAGCTATGTCTGTAATAAACTAGAACTATGGACATCAAGAAATATGTACTAGTCAGAAAAGTGTATGAACGCAAATAGAAAGAGAAATATTACAACAACCGAAACACAAAACACAACAGGTTGACAGAGGAACTGTTCGATGTGACGACCTGCAGCATCTCTGCAGAGGTTGTACCTACGAAGAAATGAACATCGCACTCTGTCAAAAATTCCAGGAGTGCTGTGAACCTCACAACAAACAGAATAAGTTCTGTCAGTAATTGATCATATGATTCAACGTGTATCTGGTAGGTGAAGATCTTAGCATGTATAATGGTACCACGTGGCACCAAAAAGCATATTACAACAATATATTAGTACACTTTATATTTTATTAGTTTAATTAATAATTGACATGGGTTTAAAATAAGAAATATATTTGCTTCAGTAGCCAAGACTGAGCCAAGGTTACTTTCTTTGTTAATACTACTACATAAAGGTTTTTGTGAGAGCCAAGATTTTAGCGCATTAGAGATCAAACAGGCAGTTTGATAGAGAAAGGTCTTTTCCCTAAAAGTTAGCAGCTCGTGATTTTTCCATTATAAAGAGCGGTCATGCGAGTCTAAAACAAAGAACTTCCAAAATTAATCACGTGACAACATTATTTTCGCGCTTCTTTTTGACCAATAAGGAATGAGACTCAAGATTGGTTATTCTAGGTATATAAGAGGTGCGCTCACAAGAAATTAGGCTTGTTACGGTGGTCATACTTGTTATGCTGTACGCGGTACGCTGTAACTGTACGTTGTATGTACGTGAATACGGCAGTGTTAGTGCTCGAGGATGTGATATTATTACGCGAAACATTGCAGTTATCGCATAGGTTGATATGTCGTGGAACAGGGAAGCACGCGGTAATTATCGATAACCGTAGACAACGAGAACTTAGTAAGCAGAAGAAAATAGGACTAGTTATTAGCGTATATTTCTATGTCTTCAAGAACTACTACCGCTCGTAGGATTAGTGCCTCTACTAGTAGCAAAGGTGAATAAAAAGTATCAATACTGAAGAACCTTAAGTGAAGTACTTCTGTTTGTGAGTCTACCCCGTATTACATACTCCAGTCATTCTTTCTCCCCTTAGTTAGAGTCAAAGTTGAGTATTCTACATGGATGAGCATAGCCAGCGCATCATAGAACTTAAGAGATATGTACACGCTCGTTTATAAAGTATTACACTGGTGCTAATTCAGACCGACTCCAAGGTAGACGAAAGATAACAGCGACAGCATGAACTCAGAATTTCGCAGCTTAGGTTATCTTAAAAGTTAAGTATATGTGATCTCCGTTTCGAACCTCGTTTAGACAATTTATTTTTTATCACCATAATTGGTATACTTTTACAATATGAGCTCAACTCATGGTTCTCACAATTTTCGCATGAAGGCATTAAACAAGATATTCAGAAGCACGTTCTCCCAGTACAATAGCTCAAATCCTACGGATTTAATACTCAAAGTACTGCTGTTCAAATCTAAGCAATAATCAGATGTTTTTTATTTTATTCCACCCCCAAAACATAGTTCAATTAGTGCGTTTCACAGCATACATTACACAGCTGTTTTCAACAAAACTAATTGTTCTATTGCATTAATCTATGCAGGTTCTTTAGATATTACTGTAGTCTTTTAAAATTAATTATATTGGAGGGTTTATTGTTTTAGCTACAAATTGTGTAATTCTTTGAGGAAAAAAAACTAAACAACTGGAAGGTTCAGAGAGCGGTGCGAACATATGGGATTTTATGACCAGAGCTATATGACTCACCCAACAGTATGTTAGAGTGGTCCGGTCTCGTTAACGACATATGATTTGAAATCAACCAAACTGTTATCAGTGGCGTGCACACATTTAAAGAACAGGCAATTTTGCCAAAGTGCGAATCAAATAATTTTAAATACCTACTGTTTGGATTGTGCACCAATACTGATTTCCTTCGACTACTGGCATACAAATGATGTATTTTGAATGAAAATGGGAAACAGTCTTCCACATTCTTTAAATTTACAGTCATTGCTGTGCGATCCAGAAAACATTCCACAACTTTGACATTTGGCAAAAGGGACAATAGGCTCCTTATCCTATAGGCTGTTTACCTAGAATCCTTTTACAATCCTGCCAATTTTGCGGTTGAGTTCTGGGACATCCTACATACGAGCTGTGAGTATTTCAGTCGTGAATTAAACACACACACACACACACAAAAACAAAGATAGCAGTCGATTAGCTTACAATTCGACTTGTCCAAAACTTGATGTCGCAACTTTCAAACTCTTCTATTTATAGTTTTATGTGTGATTAAAAATCGTGCACTTTGGGATTAGGCAGCGAAGTAACAACGATTTTCATACGCCACACCCACATGCCACGTTTTCCATTACTAAGGTGACCTGTCCCGCGCCGGCGAGTCCATCAAACCACGCCTGCACCACGCGACTGGGATCTTGGCTACCAACCGACATCTCTGCTGGATTGGGCCAGGCGCGTGCCATCTGCTTATGTACGACTGCCTAACCCATGGTGATTTTAGGGCAGTTTTTGTATGAGCCGAATTTAGAGCTGAAAATTATATTCACGTATCACATACGGTATGACCAACAAAGTCCACGTTTTATTTGGTGTCATTTTGAAACAGCCTGCATATATTTATTTACTTTATAGTCGTAATATTTATATTTAAATTCCTATATGTTAATGCTGGTCACATCTGCATTACTTCACAGGAACAAATCATAAATATGGAGTAGAAAGGTGACATTAAGCCATCTTTATGATAACTTTCACTTACAAGTTTTACTAGCGATAAATATGTGCTCATGCCATATAATTTCTGTTTTTACAAATATGTTCGTATAAATATTAGTCAACCACTCTTTTTAAGTTAAATATAGATGAAGTGATAAACTTATGGAAACAATAAATGATAGAATTCATTTAGGAACATGAATAGTAAAAACAATGGATTTCGCGGATGATAAACTTTTTACACCCAAAAGCAAGGACGAACTTAAAAAAAAAAGGTATATAATTTATATCAGATAGCAAAACATACAACCTAGAAATATCTATGGACAAACAAAAGCTGTGACGTTTAAAGGTACCTTTAAACTATTGAACAAATGCCAAAGTTTAATTTCCTCGAGTGTGAAACAACACATGATCACAAACCGATATTAAAAACAATCTAAATCATTTAGTTACATAACAGGTAGAATGAAAAGTGCTTTAAATAATAAAGCAAGAAAAGATTCAATAATAGAATCCTATAAAAGAATGGCCATCCCATGTATAACATTGTAGTTCAGAAACATGGGCTATAACAGCACAACACAAAACACAAACGAAGTATTCAAACGGCAGAAAGGAAGTTCACAGCTAGATATAGCCACTAGATTAGATACAAAAACCTCATGTGTTCTAATCACATGACTTTCTCTATATCTTTGCAACAAATTATTGTTAAAAAGCTTATGCTTCTATTTACTTCATGCTAATCGAGAAACATTAGCAGAAACGGCCTTATTACTTACTTCCTTGTAAGTAGAAACGAAACAAGGGAGTACCACAGGTTAAAGTGATAGTCAAAAGCTGCTTGTTATATCACTGAAGTTCCTTTGTTTGTATGGATAGGACTTGACAAATTCCTGTATGAGATAAGTTTAGCTTTTTCAAAGCTAAAACCAAAAACAGGAATATATCAAAAACGATCAACTCCAATGAAAAAATGTATATAACATAAATTGTGACTTTAACGTGCTCTACATTTTTTGTGAGGTAAGTTTTAGTCCATCTTTTACGGTTTAGCAGTTATGCAAAATTCCGTAAAATTCATCCAGAATAAAGTATCTTCAGAGGCTATTCCCAGAAAACTCAAGACATATGTTTTATTGGTGGAAAATCTGTTTAATATGCTAAATCTTAATCAAAACTGTTGCAGCCATTAAAATTTTCGTTTTTTTTTTTCTGAGCTTAACGTCCTTTAACCAGGTTGGTCATGTCGGACAATGAATGAAATTGGTGAAATGATGCTCAAATGATCTAGCGGTCCATGGAGCTTAAAGTTACTCGACATTCGTCTTCTCAGGTAAGGGAAAACACCGAAAAAAAAAACCTTATCCGTGTAACTCGCCCTAAGCGAGATTCGAACTCACGACCTATTGAATTGAGGCAGACACGCTAATACCACACTACCCAGGCGGGAAACATCTTCCATGCAAAGGGTGGTTGGGGTTGGGGGGATTTTCTTAAAAATCGCGTCGCATTCTTGGAAGATACCAAACTTAAATACCAAGTTTGGTATTGAACGGTCTTTTCGTTTTTGAGCTATGCTGTCTACAGACACAGACACGCACACCTACACACGGACCTTTTTCTAAAAAAAGTTTTGGATTCAGGGGGACCCAAATCATGTATTTCCGGTGAAATCTCGATATCGAATTTTGGGTGGAATGCAATACCTTCGCTATACAATATGTACATAGGAAGTGTAGAGAAAGTAAAAATTAATGAAATACGAAAAAATAAAAATAGGAAAATTGAACAAAATAATAACAGAACATAGACCAAATTGGAAACAACGCTTAAACATAATGAAAGAAAATAGAATTCCAAAAATTGCATACCTTATCAAATAAAACCGGGACATCAGAGGAAAAGATAAAAGGAGCAAGACTTTGGAGCCGGAACAGGTTGTACAACAAGACTATTCGAGATTCTTTTTCTATTTTTATTTTAAATAGTTTCTTTTTCTCTCTCTCTCTCTCTGAATAAGATACTAAATTGATTCTCAATTGTTCTCAAACTTTTGCAGATAAGATAGAGACGTTAATTTATCAATTACGGTTCACTACCTGGTCTATTTACTTTCTCTAGACCCTGATGTACAATGTACATAGGGATAGAGAAGGTATTGCACTCCACCCAAAAATTAGATACCGAGATTTCACCGGAAATATGTGTTTAAGGGTCCCCTGTATCCAAAAAAAAAGCATTTTCACGAAAAGGTCAGTGTGTGTGTGTCCGTGTGTCTGTGTGTCAGTGTGTCCGTGTGCCTCTGAACACGATAACTCAAAAACAAAAAGTCGATAAAATACCAAACTTGGTATTTAAGTTCAGTATCTTCCAGGGATGCGACAAGAAGATTTTCAGAAAAATTCCCCACCCCAAACTACCCGTTACATGGAAAAAATTTTGATTTTTTTAAAAATGGATCTAACGATTTTGATAAAATATCAAAGATATTTTACCTGACAAATAAAATGGATATCTTGACTTTTCCGGGAATGGCCTCTGAAGACGCATAATTGCTAAACCGTAAGAGATGGACAAAAACTTACGTTAAAACACACGATTTATGTCATACACATTTTTTTCGTGGAGTTGAGCATTTTTAAAATAATCCTAGTTTTTCGTTCCTGCTTTGAAAAACATACTTTTCTCATACAGAAATTTGTTAACTCCTGTTCATTCAAACAAAGGAACTTCAGTTACATAGCAACCAGCTTTTGGCTATCATTTTAACCTATGGTACTCTTTCATTTCGCTTCTACTTACAAGGAAGCAAAAAATAAGGCCATTTCTACTAATGTTTCTTAATTAGCATGAAGTAAATAAAAGCATAAGCTTTTTAACTACAATTTGTTGGAAGTAGAGAAAGTCATGTGAATGGTACACATCAGATTTTTCCCTATGTGGGTGTACTGTTTTTCACACGACGCCTCTTTTATTTAGAAAGCTTTCGCTATATATCGTGATTTTTTTACGAATTTTCTGGTCGAAGCTTTACAATATTACATTTAAATGCATATGCATCTTATTTTTGAAATAATTGAGATAAGTACTATTTGATAGTCTTATCTTCCTTCTCGCTTCACTCGAGAATTTATCGATTGGGTCAGTCGCCTTATGATAGCACTTGTGATAAAATTAATCTGTATATGGTATTACAGATCAAATTTAGTGTTTACAAGAGGGTCAGTTATTTCTAAAAATTAATAATTTCTGAGAATTTTAGTCAAATGATGGTATGATTAAGAAAATAAACAATCTGATGTGTTCCATTTACATGACCTTCTCTATATTTCTGCAATAAATTATTTTTAAAAAGCTTATGCTTCTGTTTATTTCCTGCTAGTCGAGAAAAAAATAGCAGAAATAGTCTTATTTCTTGCTTCTAGGTTACAGTGATAGTCAAAAGCTGGTTGCTATGTGACTGAAGTTCCTTTGTTTGTATGGACACGAGTTCACAAAGTCCTGTATGAGAAAAATATAAGTTTTAATAGCTTAAACCAAAAGCAAGGGATATCTCAAAATCAATCAACTTCACGAAAAAAATGTATACAACATAAATTGTGTGTTTTAATATATCCTCTACATTTTTTGTTTGGTCAGTTTTTGTCTCTCTCTTACGGTTTAACACTTATGCGAAATTCACTCAGAATAAAGTAGTCTTCAAAGGCTAATTCAAGATATACATTTTATTTGTCAGGTAAATATCTTTAATATACGATACTTTAATCAAAATCGTTAGAGCCATTTTTAAGAAAATCAAAATTGTAAGGGGTAGTTTCAGGTGGGGGGATTTTTCTCAAAATCTTCGTGTCGCGTGCACTAACCTTTTATTAGAAACGCTTTTTGGGATCCATGTTTCCTAAAAATTTATTTCCGGTTAAATCACGTTATCAAATTTTTGGGATGAATACAATACCTTCTCTATTTATGTATATTGTATATCCGTGACAAAGAAAGCAAACTAAAAAAATCTGATGTGTTCCATTCGCATGACTTTTTCTATATCTCTGTAAAAACTTATGATTAATAAGCTTATCTTTTATTTATTTCATGCTAATCGAGAAAAATTAGCAGAAATAGTCTTATTTCTTGCTTTATTGTAAGTAGAAGCGAAATAAGGGAGTACCATAGGTTAAAGTGAAAGCCAAAAGCTGGTTGCTATGTGACTGATGTTCTTTATTTGTATGGACAGGAGTTGACAAATTCCTGTATCAGAAAAGTATAAGTTTTTCAAAGCTGAAACCAAGAAAAAGGACTATCTCAAAAACGATCAACTCCACGAAAAAAATGTATATAACATTAATTTTGTGTTTTAACGTGCTTTACATTTTTTGTGTGTTAAGTTTTTGTCCATCTCTTACGGTTTAATAGTTATGCAAAATTCATCCATAATAAAGTAGTCTTCAGAGGATATTCCCTGAAAATTCAAAATATACATTTTATTTGTCATGTAAATATCTTTAATATACGATATTTTAATCAAAATCGTTAGCGCCATTTTTTAGAAAATCAAAATTTTCGCAAAAAGTTCCATGTAAAGGGAGGTTTGGGGTGCGGGGTTTTTCTCAAAATCTTCGAGTCGCATCCCTGGAAGATACTTAACTTAAATACCAAGTTTGGTATTTTACCGACTTTTCGTTTTTGAGTTATCGAGTTCACAGACACACTGACACACACATACACACACGGACCTTTTTATAAAAATACTCTTTTTGGATACAGGGGACCGTAAAATATATATTTCCGGTGAAATCTCGGTATTGAATATTTTGGTGGAGTGCAATACTTTCTCTATACACTATATACTAAGCACGTATAGAGAAAGTCAAAGTCAATTAAATACCAACCTTAGTATTTAACTGCAGTGTATTTCGAGGATGCAATTGTAAGATTTTAAAGAAAATTCCCCCACCAAAATTACCCATTACCAATTTTCTCAAAAATTGCTCTAATGGCTTTCATTCTAATGTGGTAGTCGCCCTCCGTGGTGTAATGGTTACCATGCTAAATTCATATATCCCAGGTCGCGGATTCAAACCCGGCGGAGGACGATGCATTTTTTCGGGCGTAAAAATCCTTAGCATGGCTTCCTTCGGAAGGGAAGTAAAGCCGTGTGTCCCGTGTCGTAGATTTACGGCACGTAAAAGAACCTCAAGCCTGATAGAGAGGCCTCTGAGCAAAATTAAGCGGTCTTTCACGCCCAGTATAGAATGGGACGCTGAGAACCATAGCAGTTAAAGAGCGTCCATAAATAACACGCCATTTCCATTTCATTCAAATGTCATACTTATTAACGATAATTAGATGACAGAAGCTGGATATAACTTGAATTCCTGGATGATTTTTGTATAACTGGTTTACCATATAAAAATGTAGATCTGGTTACAACATACATTCTTTTTGCAGTATGTATCGTTTCCAACTATTGTTTGCTTTTTATTTAAATTTTTCAACACTTAAATACTTCTCCATGTACCGTTTGCACTATTCCTCGCTTTTCATTTAAATTTTCCAATACTTAAACACTTCTCCTAAGAGATTCACCATTCATTTATTTTCTTTTTTTCATCTTGATCATGTAAATCGAAATGGATTTCAACAACATCATAGAGCGTACAACTCTTTAAAAATTTGACTATTTTTTTTTTTTTTTTGCTAGTGTTTAACGTCCACTTTTATTACAAATGATATCGCAGGCAATTGCACTGATGTTACACGAAATGAAGAGGAGCACCGGTGGAATGCGATGGCGGGAGAAACCAGATAACCCGGAAAAAACCCGCTCCTGTTCTGCTTCGTCCCCCACACATCCCACATGCGGTCGCTTGGGATCGTACCCGGGCCACCTAGGTGAGAGGCGAATGGTCTGCGACGGTTTTATGGGCTCACGCTAAAGAGTCAAATGTGTGGCGTTTGTTGTCCACATTTATTTAGTGTCTCTAGACTTCCTCCCCTACCAAGATAGCAGATCTCTCCACGTACCTGATTTTTTTAAGATCCACTATCCAAGATGCTGCATCGGCGCACCTCAGCCTGCTAGAAAATTGCTCTCGGGTGGTAATGACAATGAGGGCAGTTAGGAGCGGTCCTACGAAATAGTTAATACACTTTCACTTTCATCTTTTCGTTTATTTTTGTCTAGAATTGATACGTGTTTAGACAAGCACTTTGCTTTAAATGATAATTGAGTTATGATGATTTCCAAGATCTTTCCTTATTCAACGACTTTACTTTTCTCGTAGAACTAATTATCTTCTCACTTTTATATAAAATTTATAACAATTCTTTTCACCTGACAACGAGTATACGCGCCTTGAACTTAGCGGTGAGTGGTCCCAACAGCACTTGTGCGTACATGACCTCAACCTTAGTAATGAATGACTGCCTAAACATCCTACAATGTGTTATTTATATAGTAAATTCTACTGTCATGGCTGCTTCATTCTAATTGCTCAGAAAGACCGCGAACTTGCCGTCTATGTGTTCCATAATGCGTCTCTCTTTACCCAAAATGCGTCATAAACACCTCGCGACCGTCGCAATACAATGAAGAAAAGCTCACTTCTCTATAATTTGGGACTTTACGAAATTACCTTTTCATTTATTTCTTTATTGCACGCATATGCACCAGAATACGTGACTGACAATAGCGTTCTCTTATTCAGCAGCCAAATTTTGTAAACAACTTTGAGCTTTGCTTGCTAGAAGCTAGCTTTATACACTTTTAAATACAATAAATAATCGATAATTAACAGAAGTAATAATATTAATAATAATAATAATAATAATAATAATAATAGCGAGGCTACTCAGGTCTAACCTCTAGGCCACGGCGCACCTTTTCAGCAGTGCGTCCTTCTTATGCCTGCAGTGAAAATTTATCTGGATAAGCAAGAAGTAGTTTGAATAACAAGCTTTTTCAAGAACAAAACTACAAATTGCACAGGAAGCTAAGTAAATGTAACTATCTACAACGGCACAGCAGTTCAGTTGAAAGCTTTGGCCTCCTCAAACGGTTTCTTGAATAATAGAATTTCTTGTTCGCGAGTTTATATGTAGATACCTGTAACGAGGAATCAACTCATTGCCCATAAATGGCATACTAAGATCAAACCATATCTAGCGGAAGTGCAACTGACAGAATTTAACCCAGGGACTTTTTCTTTCAAAGAATATTTATTTGTTTTTCTATTACATGCCAATAAATATTTCACGTGACAACTGCTTTACTTCCGTTCCGAGGGAAGCCATTCTAAGGATTTTAGTATTTTAGAATTTACTTACTCCGAAAAACTCAATCGCCTTCCGTCGGATTTGAATCCCCAACCTTAGATATATTATCCGATAACCTCTACACCACGGAGGGTGAAATATGCAGCTCATCCGCCTCTGGTTTATTTTTGTTAATAGTTCATCAGTAACTTTTTCAGAAAATATCAACTGAATGAAAAACTATAAGTTCAAATGAACATGATGAAGCTATGAATCTAAGAGGTAATAAGCTGCAAAAAGAAAAAAAAAAACAGCTGTAGAACGACTAGCAGCTACACAACTTACATGCTGTATAATCACGCCACATAAAATATAAATAACTTGGCGTTTAAACTCGGTCATAAATTAAGTCAGCCACATTAATTAACTTGACACATTTGGGTAGACGCTATAATTAATAATATTAATCGTTTAACCCATATTAAGCGCTATAAAATGCTACAGTTTAAAGGCAAAATGTAAAAAAAAAATATATATATATATATATATATATATATATATATATATATATATATCCTTGTCTTAGTGAGGCTTGATGTTAATGCACCGAAGTTCATCTGCGATTGGATTACAGTTTTCATACTTTCTTAGGCTATACATTATTTTATCTGTATTCCTTACTTCTTATTCCTTTTGTATAGTAATGAAAATAATAAACTGTTTAGTCTGTGCTGGATATCAGCACCTTTCGCTGGTTACACAATATACATAACCAATATTCCTTAAAATCTGAAGATGTCGGAGAAATGATGGGACCCGGATCGTAAACCATTTTAGGTTAATTTCCTATTGCAGATTTTGGTTATTTGAGGTTATGTGGTATATGAGCTTGCTTAAGAATAATAAAAATGATGAGGATGCAATAGCTTGAATTAAAAAGTATGTTAATGAAGCTTCATACCAGTGATATAATTTCCAGTTTACAATGGGAAGCAGCTGGATACCAGTTGCAAAGTTGCGGGCTTTCCATTAAATTTTCGGTTTAGAATAGTTGCCTTATGTTTATTTTATCTTATTCCATTTACATCTTAACCATTTTTAGATTCTAAGCTTTATCTACTTATTTTATTTTTTATAGGTTTTTCGATAGCTATCCAAGTAATCGGTTTTAAAATGTTATACTCAGGCTGCTTGGAATACGATAATAGCAAATCATTTTTCAAATCGCTTTCATTGATGAGCTAATTCAGATATGGTGACAACCCCATTCCAGTAAGCATAATGTATGTACTGTTGTATTTTCTTTGTTTAACAGTTTTGGCAAATAGTGATAAACATTACACTAACGATGTTGTATGCTAAGCAAGAAATGTGCATACTCTAGGTGTACATCTCTCCCATCATCAGGATGATGATGGATGTACGCTCCCGCAGCGTTGATGGCACCAGACCCGGCTTAAAACAGGAGAACACCTAGAGTATGTTCGTCGCCAGGAAAGCTTCAGCTCATATTTCAATAAATATGCAGTTGATCTACTAGAACATGAAGTTTGTACTAAATATGTGCATTAACATGGGTAATGCTGCTGTAGAGGTCACCATTTTGTGGCGAATGCATTAGTGATGACAGGTGGCTATTGCTCTAGCGCATGTAAGAACATCAAAACGTTAATGCCATACTGTAACGCTATCAATTTTTTCACACCGAACTTAAAATCTGTAAAAATGTTACTGCTTTGTGTTTCCTAGCTAGTTAATATCAGAAAATCTATTGTATTTCCCCGCCTGTTGGTATATTAAAATTGAGAAGCATAAAATATTAGCTGTGTATTACATTCATTTCAATCTAAAATATAATTTATTCAAATTTAGGACTGAGTACCGAAAATACAAAATAAGAACAAATCGGTAAATCAAGTGTTCCCGATATTGCATAAAAATAATCCGTTACTCATTCATTTTAACCTCAAACAAACTGCGAAATAACACGTATTATATAACGTACCAGGTGGCCAAACAACGGCGTTTTTCACGTGTGCAAATAATCCGCCATGCGTTAAAGAAGTTGCAGAATCCAACGGAGCAATTACAAGTAAACAACGGTCAGTACAGGTGTTAGCAAATAGCGTGAACCACCTTCGCTTCACTCCTCTGGCGCAAATGGTGTGGAAATCGTGCTCATTGACAGCAGTTCCGAGGCTTATACTAGATCCATGATGATATATTTGTGCAGTGTAAACAGACCGAAATGGCTGTTAACATGTTTTCACTTCAGTTACAGAGCATTATTTTTGAGAGCATTAAGTCATCTTTTATGTTGACGAATAATTAAAAAGTATTTATTTCAACTATCAATATTCGCCCAAAGTAAAGTTTATAAGTATGTAAATTTTATAATCTATTCTTACTTAAACCCACCTTAGAGTTAAACCAAAATATTAAGGCACAGTAACATAAACCGAGCTAGAGAGCTCATAATTTTTCAATGCATTGTTATTAATTTTATTATTATTATTATTATTATTATTATTATTATTATTATAATTTTTACTATCGCTATGCAGAGCAAAATAAGTCAAATCATGAACGCTTTAATATGCAAACAGCAAAGTACGTGAACTCTAAAACAAGCCTGGGAACTGCCTCTCAATGAGCGCAACTCCCTCTCTGTTTCCGCTGATATACAAGATAAGTAGAGCGAAGGTCGATCACGCTACTTTTTAAAACCACTACTGACAATGTCTACTTGCAACTGTGCCATCAGGTTTTGCAACTTTTAAACGCACGAAGGGTTATCTTTACTCGTGAAATACACCGCTGTTGAGCCGTCTGGTATAAATTAACCCCAAATTACTATACCATAGACGCAGATAGCTCTGAAATATGTAGATAACTTTAAAGGGGAAATATATTTGTTTACGTCTCCTTATTTAAAAATAGAGAGTTCCATTTCAGAGTTGTATGAGCTAGTCTGATTGAGACAGGTGTAGTTTCACAACCCGATATTAATGAAAATAATTTTAACATTACATACTTATTTTCAGCAACTTAAGTGTTTTAATATTTCAAAATAATATGTATTTAAGCCATACTTATATTGCTTAGAGTTAGAGCGCCTGCGATAAGGAAATCTTAAATAGGAATGAAAAGTTAGTAAGTTGTCTCTGCTGCTATTACTTATGTATTTAGCAAAATAAAATGTTTTTAAAACCGGATGAAAAAAGCAACTTTTTCATTCGAAAGAAGCTTTTAACGTATATATAATACAGGGTGATTTATATAGAGCTGACACATTTCTTTCATTAATTGTTTCAAAACGTGTTATGCTAACGACAACTTATTGTACGTAAGTTGTAGAGGAATTTTGGGAGATTATTTACCTCTGTAGCAAATGTTGAAAATGTCCTCCGTCCTGCATAAGGCATAACTCAACATGTCGTTCCATGTTACTGGCCACTCGTTGGAGGACTCAGTTGTCAATAGCTTGAATCTCCTTTGTGATGTTGTGCTTCAGATCGTCCAATGTCTGGGGACGTGTGGCGTAAACCCTGTCTTTTAAGTAACCCCATTGAAAGAAGTACGGCGATGTCAAATCCGGAGATCTCGGTGGCCACAGGTTCCAGGAAATTATCCGGTCGTCAAAGAAACTTGCAGTTAGGTTCATGGATTCATTTGATGACGCTACATGCTGAAAACATCCTTGAATCAGCTCTATATCGTACTGCATTTTCACGTTGACTACAAGAGCAAAATGTCGAAACAGCTGCCAACAGTGCAATTAGGAATAAAACATAAACATCTGCGCATCTAGTGACAAGGAATCGAAACTCCAGAACATTCTGCTAAATTTGGTGCTAAAATTGGGTCATTGAATGAATTTCCAACGGAATAATTAAAGAAATAAATGTGTCAGCTCTAAATAAATACGCTGAAAGTTTATGTATATATTCAATTGTCAAAAGCATTTGATAGTGCCCATCTGACTTCAGGGCTGATGAGCAAAATGTTATTAACTGTGGAGTAAACCCGAACTTTATCTGGCTCTGTTTAGACCATGTGTGTTTTGTCTCATCGTAAAAGGCATATGGCAGACTGCGGTTATTTAGGCTGCTTCTCTGCCTTGCCTGCATCACAAAGCGGAAGTTTGCTTCGGCCGAAGAGGCGCATTCTGGAGAAACTGACAAAACAGATTATAGGGCACTTTCAAAAGTGTGCGACACTCCAAGAGAAGATTGTGTTGAGTAAATGATTCAAATTCCTCTGTAATAAGAGCTTATATATTGGGTTAACTTTGGATTGGCATAAACGCATCGGCGAATGAACATGCACTAAAAACTTTGAATCAAATGTGTAGAGGACCAGTCATATTTTCAACAAATTATAACTTTTCGTTGCAGAAAATGTGAAATAAGCCTCTCATATCAGATGTTAATTTTCTAATGAATTAAAAATCTGATGTGCTATTTGACTTGCCTTTCTTTACATCTCTGGAACAAAGTATTGATGAAAGCTTATTCTGTTATTTATTTCATGCTAAACGAGAAAAAAATAGCATAACTGACATTATTTGCCTACAAAGGGGAAGGGAAATGAGGGAATACACTAGGCTAAACCGACAAATGCTTTAAAATGTGGTTGCTATGGTATAGAAATTCATTTCTTTTCGTGGCCAGGTATTGACAAGTATGTGAAAAGTTTAAGTATCTTAAAACTGAAATCAATTACTACTCCGTCAAAAGAGTATGTAACATAAATTGTGTGTTTTAATGACATCTACATTTTTTGTAATATTAAGTTTTTGTATATCTTTTATGGTTTACCAGTTATGCAAAGTTTCGCAAAATTCATAAAGAGTAAAGAGATCTTCAGAGACTATTCCCAGAAAATTCCAGATATACATTATATTTGTTGTGTATATATATATATATATATATATATATTTATTTAAAATAGGATATTTTAAACAAAATCGTCCGAGCCATTTTTTATAAAAGCAAAGTTTTTGAAATTTTTTCCAAGTAAAGGGTAGTTCGGGGTGTCGCACCCTTGGAAGATAGTGAGCTTAAATACTGAGTTTGGTATATAACAGACTTTTTGTTTTTGAGCTATGCTGCCCACAGTCACACAAACACACACACACACACACACACACACACACACACACACACACATTGACAGACAGACACACACGGAAATGTTTCTAAAACTGCTTTTTTTAGATTCAGGGGTCTCAAAACATATATTTCCGGTGAAATCTCGGTATCTATTTTTGGGTGCAATACAATACCTTCTCCGCCCGCCTGGGTACTATGGGTAGCGTGTCTGTCTCATATTCATCAGGTCGTGAGTTCGAATATTGCTTAGGGTGAGTTGCACAGATAAGGTTTTTGTTCGGGGTTTTCCCTTATCCTGTGAAGACAAATGTCGAGTAGCTTTAAGCTACATGGACCCCGAGATCATTTGAGCATCATTTCACAACCAGGTTAAAGGACGTTAAGCTACAACAACAAAAACTATGTACTTAGTACATGTAGAGAAAGTAAGACGGTGTAAATAATTAATAAGCAAGGTAATGTAAATAAATATGTGCAATAATAGAAATGGGACTATATTATTAGAGTATGTTAGCATAAGTTTAGTTATAGGTTAGACGAGATAGCTGAAACTGTACATTCCTTATAAAAGGGACATTTTTCGTAAGGTTTTTGTAGACAATAACCAGGGAGCTGGGGCGAAATGTATAAAAGAATGTCCTTGATTTAAAAATACAACGTAAGCATGACGGGGTGGCGAGATTGTAAAGGTTACCGAGAGTTAACAGCCTAAGTGAATTTTGTAGGATAGATTCTCTTGGCTCATGAAAACAGACACCACTGGGAACGGGAAAAAAGAGCCTATCAGAACACAGTTTTATGGTTAGGCATAGTATGTTCAACTACACCGAAATATTTTCACAGAATACGCAGATTACTTAAATAAGTAATTTGAGATAGGTGACTTAAGGCCTGTTTAATGAAATATAAAAGTAAAGACTATAAGTTTCTGAAGTGCCAGTACGCCACGTATCGCGGCACTTCTCATAACTTTTGGGATAGCAGCTTCCCGCGTTACGCATTAAGCCATCAGAGCAATTGACAAAACGCGTCCAGAGTTGGCTACCTCAAGAACGTAGTTAATGAAAGCTCAGTGTCGCACTGTGGAGTGATTAGTTGGAGATTTTACAAATATTTACGACATTAAATCTTGAGAACGCTAGTAACGAGCTGCTAAAACTCGACATTTCTATACTCGGGCAGCAGTTTTAAAGACATCCTAAGCCATTTTTTCAACCTGCTTTGCTTTAATACCGACTTATCAGCACCTGATACCACCACGATTAACGCTATGTAGTTGCGTTATGTTTATCCGGGGACCATGCATCGCCGATCTCAAATTACTTATATCAGTCACGTGCACAATCTCGCAAATTATTTCGGTGTAGTTCATTAACACTCTGTATACTCTATAGAGAGACTGTTCGTCCTTGATTACTGCACAATCGTGTTCGTCTTTAGGTGGCAGCGCATTCAGTTGTTCTCCATAGTACGTCGGTCTCGCAAATTAGTTACGTGTTAATGTGACACGCGACATCTAAGTAGTAAGTAAACGCGTATAGGACTACCGATTCAGGCAGAATCTCAGAGAATTATAAAGTGCATGTAAATTGTGAATATTCGTGGTAACAATTAAAATAAAATACACAAACTAACAATTACAAATGTGTTATCTCTAAAATAGTTCCTTTTACCGTTCACGCCCTGATAAGCAACTGTTCCTCGACCGGTGAACCCAAATAGACAGAGGAAATATGAATAATGTATAAAAAATCTGATGTGTTCCATTCACATGACTTTCACTACATCTTTGGAACAAATTTTTGTTAAAAAGCTTATGCTGCTATTTACTTCATGCTAATCGAGAGAAAATTAGCAGAAATAGTATTATTGATTGCTTCCTTGTAAGTAGAAACAAAATAAGGGAAACAACTGAAACCAAAAACAACGAATACCTTAAAAACGACCACCTCCACGAAAAAATTTATATAATATAACTTGTGAGTTTTAATGTGTTCTACATTTTCTGTGCAGCGAGTTTTAATTCATCTCTTACGGTTTAGCAGCTATGCAAAATTCCGTAATATTGATCCAGAATAAACTAGTCTTCAGAGGCTATTCCCAGAAAATTCAAGATATACATTTTATTTTTCAGGTAAATATCTTTAATATTTTAATCAAAATCGTCAGGCCATTTTTAAGAACATAAAAATTTTCGAAAAAAGTTGTAAAGGGTAGTTGGAAGTGGGGGGATTTTCTTGAAAATCTTCGTGTCGCAAGTTTGGTATTCAACGGCCTTTTCGTTTTTGAGCTATGATGTCCACAGACACACACATGGACATTTTTCCAAAAATGCTTTTTTTTGGATTCAGGGGTACCCACGACATATATTTCCGGTGAAATCTCGGTATCGAATTTTTGGGTGCAATACAATGCCTTCTCTATACACTATGTACATAATACCTGCAGAGAAAGTAAAAACAAAGCTCATAATAAAAAATAAACAGATATAACGAGGAGTAAATGTGGCTGACGTAAATGTTTGGCAAACATTAAAAAAATTGTAAGTATTTAGAGAATGCAAATATGTGTGTAACACTATTAGATTTCAATTGGCATGGTACATTGGCTATGCAAAGTACATACATACTTAGTTTTGACAAGTGTGATTTTTGCAAGAACGACTCCACTTCCCAGTCTCGTTTGTTATTACATAAGAAATTAAAAATAGGAGAAAATGCGAGCCGGCTCCAGAGTGATGTGTGAGGCTCGCATTGTGGGAGGTCCTGGTTTCAATGCTGTAATATCTCCAGAGTAAGGTAGAAGTTACCCCTGCCACTGAGTATCGTTAGGGGGTAGCAGGTTTAGAGCAGAGATTTTTGTTACCTTTCCTGGAATTAACAACAATCCATGGTTAAGAACCTATGGAAAGAACCCAATGAATCATCATAATTCCACAGAACACATCTGGTACAGTTTGTTCTTACGGAAGTTTTACTTCCTTATTTTTCAAGGTGAAAGGAGTAGGCAAGGGGACGGAGGGTGAAGTATGTGACAGTGGGGGTCCTGGGCGACCATATGTGACGAAACCCCTGCGTGGAACCTTTGCGGCGAAGCGGTTCCAGTGGTGTGTAATATCTGGAAATATTAGGGACCCCGCCTGCCATCCTCTTTGATTTTCGATTTTCCACTTCCTCTTAGTTCCCAAAGATCCAACAAACCTTCACGTGTGGTTTATTATTGATATCCTCTTCCGTTCTTTATCCCGTCTTAAAATGAGGAAAGATCGAGTAAAATCGTTGTGTATTTACTAACAGAATCTTCTCTACAACAAAAGTTGTTCTATAAATATTTTTGATATATTATATTCCACAACTTGCTCTTCCTATTTCGCAAAGTACTATTCTTCTATCTACCTCAAGCTAATCGAGATAAACATTAACAGAAAGGGGTTATATATTTTTACTTTCTCTGCACGTATTACGTAAGTATATAGTAGGTAGAGAAGGTATTGTTTTCAACTCAAAAATTACCCTTTATATGGAGATTTTTTTCGAAAGTTAAATTTTCTCACCAATAACAAATGATTTTGTTTAAAATATGGTAAACAAAATGCATAGCTTCAATTTCTTGGGAATAACCTTTAAAGACCTCGGTTTTCTGGATGATTAGTAAACCTTAAGAGACATAAAAACTTACCACACGAAGATCTCGCCAAAAGCCATAAATTTATGTCATATGTAAATCTCTTCTGGAGCTATTTTATTGGAGCTATTGCTTTAAATTTTAAAATACTTTACTTTTCTCAAATATAAGTCATCCGTATTTTTATTTTTTTCTCTGCTGACCATCAAAGAGTACAACATTTCAATAACACTCGAATAGCGACAGCTTTTAAAACATTTGATAAAATATTGGCCCTGTATACACCTTTAGTTCCCTTCTACTTACAAGAAAGTAAGTAATAAGACCATTGTGCTTTTGTTTGTCTTGATTAGGTGAAGTAGATAGAAGATTAATGTTTTAAGAAGCTTCTTTTCAGAATGGGTGGAGAAAATTATGTAAATGAAACACATCAGATTTTCCCTTGTAGAAATACAGGAATAAGGTAGTATATTAGGCTAAAGCGATAGTCAACATTTTTAAAAGTTGGTCGCAATCTGATGGCATTGAGATTACGTTCTATTTACATGATCAGAATGTAAAATGGGAAATCTAATAGGGATTTCTCAGTTGAGAAAATAATAGATATAACAAAAACTAAACCCAAAAAGTGACCATCTCGGATATCGTTAACTCCACAAAACCTCTACATAGATTATGTGTTAACAGATATACATATTTTTTATGTAGTAAGATATTGTCTATGACTTACAGTTTACCTGTTATTAAAACGAAATATTGTTGAATGAAATGTAACTCTATTGGTTCATGTTTTTATTTCTTTAGCAATGTAAATAGTGGATAGAGAGAGTATTGTATTTCACCCAAAAATTCAATGTCGAGATTTCACCGGAAATGTATGTTTTGGGATCTCCTATGACCGAAAAAAAAATACCAAACTTGGTATTTAAGTTCATCTTCCAAGGATGTGGCATGAAGATTTTCAAAAAAATTCCCCCAGCACAAACTACTCTTTACATAGAACAATCTTCGAAAATTTTGACTTTCACTAAAATGGCTATAATGATTTTGATTAAAGATATTTGGATCCCAAATAAAATGTATATGTTGAATTTTCTGGGAAAAGCCTCTGAAGCCCTCATTATTCTGGATGAATTTTACCGAATTTTTTTTACTGCTAAACCGTGTAGATCTCGTTAAAACACACAATTTATGTCATTTACTCTTTTGTGGAGGTAACCCTTTTCCGAGATATTCCTTATTATTAGTTTCAGATTTAAAATACTTATGCTTTTCTCATAGGGAATTTGCAACTCCTGTCCATACAAAAAACGGTATTTCAATTACATAGTAACCAACTTTTAAAAGATTTCACTATGAATTTAACCTATTGTACTGCTTTATTTCGCTTCTACTTACAAGGAAGCAAGTGATAAGACCGTTTCTGCTAATTTTTTCTCGATTAGCGTTAAGTGAATAGAAGAATAAGCTTCAAACAATAATTTATTGTAGAGATGTAGAGAAAGTTATGTGAGTGAAACACAGCAATTTTTTTTTTAAATGAAATTTCTCTCTATTAGTTCATGTTTTTATTCGCTTCCCTATACGCTCTCACCTTCTTGTAAACCTTTTGTTTCAAGCTCCTCATGGTTAAAAATTCCGTGCCTCGTGGATGAAAATAGAGCGCAGCGAAGCGAGCAGGCAGATGAAGCAGTTACACAAAAGCATCATAATGCATATATTCTGAAAGAAAACAATCACTTCATTGTCCACGCCTTTTTCGAAGGATGACTTTCAGATCTGTAACAAAGCATCTACTCTAGAGCTGAATTTCCAAAAATCCAGCATTGTCCATTATCTGCTGTTGCTCCAATGCAAAATTCAAAATGTTGATATGCGATATGGTACCTCTAAATAGAATCATTGGATGTTGGCAATGTCACTGTGGGATGCCAGCAGGTGAACAGGTATTATGGGTTCTTAGAATGTATATCAATACCTGCACCTACTGTTGCTTCCTTTGTTTATTTTGTAATAATGTGCTGCGCTTGCAGTATGTAATCCAGACAGGCATGGAGAAGAATCGCCCATTGTGAATTTAAAACATCTGATGTGTTCCATTCACATGACTTTCTCTACATCTCTGCAACAAATTATTTTTAAAAAGCTTATGCTTATATTTACTTCATGCTAATCGAGAAAAATTAGCAGAAATAGTATTACTTGCTACCTTGAAACTAGAAGCGAAATAAGGGAGTACCATAGGTTAAAGTGATAGTCAAAAGCTGGTTACTATGTGACAAGTTCCTTTGTATGGACAGGAGTATGAGAAAAGTATAAGTTTTTCAAAGTTGAAACCAAAAAACAGGAATATATAAAAAAAGATCAGCTTCACAAAAACAATGTAAATGACATAAATTGTGTGTTTTATCCTGATCTACATTTTTTGTGTAGTCAGTTTTTGTGTATCTCTTACGTTTACCAATTATACAAAATTCAATAAAATCATCCAGAATACGGAAGTCTTTAGAGGCTATTCCCTCTATATCAAGATATAATTTTATTTGGCAAACAAATATCTTAAATATAAGGGATTTTAATCAAAATCGTTAGAGCCATTTTTGAGTAAATCAAAATTTTCGAAAAATGTTCCATGTTAAGGGTAGTTTGGAGTGGGGGGGATTTTGCTCAAAATCTTCGTATCGTATCCCTGGAAGATACTGAACTTAAATACCAAGTTTAGTATTTTACCGACTTTTCGTTTTTGAGTTATCGTGTCCTCAGACATGCGGAGACACGCACATACATGGACCTTTTTCTAAAATATAGTTTTATTGGGTGCAGGGGACCTAAAACGTTTATTTCCAGTGAAATTCGGATTCGAATACCTTCTCAATGCGCTACGTACATAATACGTGTAGAGCAAGTAAAAGTCAAAAAACAGTTGTTACTAACACTTTGCATAAATGTCTTTGAGACTTGTTTAGTTCAATGAGGAATATGTTGCCTTCAAACGTGGAAAACACAGGACGAGCATAGCTTCGAAAAACACGGTATAAATGCCTATTATTAGCAGTAGCTGGCCGGCAAATCGATAGATCGCTACTGCGACCCACAAGTGGTCGCCCTTGTACAACAGGTTGCCGACGTAACGAGGCTCCCATCTCCCACTGTCAATATGTCAGCCGCAGAATACATTTACTGAAGAGGGAAGTCCCAGATAATGCCCTGCTGTAAAGAGATTGATGACGGCAATGATAGATACGGCCCTACTAACTAATCTACCTCTTACCATCTCTCTTTCCTTCATGTTCGGACAGGAGCACGATTTACAAGTAAGATGACACTCAAAACTGTAAACACATTAATTATTTAACCAACGTTCTTATTCCTTTATTATTTTCTATTTCCAATAGAAGCAGTTCCGCTTACATTATTATCTTTTCCTTCTTCTCCTGAGAAGACCAGTTTTCAATTGAGGGGGTCAGTGCAACCGTGGACTAACTCATTTTTTTTTTAAAAAAAATCCGATGTGTTCCATTCACATGACTTTCTTTACATCTCTGAAACAAATTATTGTTAAAAAGCTTATGCTTCTACTTACTTCATGCTAATCAAGAAAACATTAGCAGAGATAGTCTTATTATTTGCTTCCTTGCAAGTAGAAGTGAAATAAGGGAGTACCGTAGGTTAAAGGATAGTCAAAAACTGGTTGCTATGTGACTGAAGTTCCTTTATTTGATAAAAAAAAAACAGTTTTTCAAAGCTGAAACCAAAAACAAGGAATATCTAAAAAAAACGATCAACTCCACGAAAAAAAAGATATATAACATAAATTGTGTGTTTTTATGTGCTCTACATTTGTTGTGTTGTAAGATTTTGTCCATCTCTTACGGTTTGGCAGTTATGCACAATTCCGTAAAATTCATTCAGAATAAAGTAGTGTTCAGAGGCTATTCCCAGAAAATTCAAGATATACATTTTATTTTAAGGTAAATATTAAGGTAATATATGATATTTTAATCAAAATCGTTAGAGCCATTTTTAAGAAAATACAAATTTTCAAAAAAAGTTCCATGTAAAGGGTAGTTTGGGGTGGACATATTTTCTTGAAGATCTTCGTGTCGCATCCTTGGAAGATCCCAAACTTAAATACCAAGTTTGGGCTTTAACGGTCCTTTTGCTTTTGCGCTATGCTGCCCACAGACACACACACATACACACAGACAGACAGACACACATGGACATTTTTCTAAGAATGCTTTTTTTGGATTCAGGGATTCTCAAGACATATATTTCCGGTGAAATCTCGGTATCGAATTTTTGGGTACAATACAATACCTTCCCTATACACTATGTACATAGTTCGTATAGAGAAAGTAAAAAAAAAAAAAGAGAAAAAAAAAAGTCAGTTAAAATTAAACATATGGAGTTGCTAAAATTGTGTAAATATAACTTTACGTTCTTCTTCTGTAAACCTCTCGTAGCAGTTATGCAGCAAGCACAAGATGGGCCCAGTTCGCATAATTTGACTTTCTTTGCTGTTCAGTCTAAGTATTCCTCTCCTGAATTTCTTGAAGTTTCTACACCATGATTCCTCATGTCTTATACATTTTCTACCATGGTTTGCCACAATTTCAGCATTTTCGCTACCAGAAGCGTTATTACAAACATTAGCATTAGCCATATTTGTTGTTGTTATTACATATCATCAAGACACTGACCACTCATTGGCCATTTATGGTTAGACGACAGTTCACTAAAACAAAATGGATTTTCTTCTGAGGGAAACTTTAAGTAGATGTAATTTAATATAACGAGAAGGTTTTGGTCAGAATCATATGGTGGGATGTTAGTTCACACAAAAATCTCACAGATGGCATCGCAAATTGGGTGTTGGGGAGGGTTATACCACTGTTGCGCTGACCACTTCAATTGCAGTTTACTTCATGACAAAGCCTTTGAGCTCTACTTAACTGAAATAAATCAACAGGTTTGAAAGTGTGTCACTTATTCAAGTTCAAAGCAGTTTAACCGCAAACGAACGTCTTATTTCTATGTGACTAGTAACTAATAATTGAGGAAGTATTGCGCTCTACCCACAAATATCGTTTCTGAGATTTGACTATGAATACAAGTTTTGAATATCTACAAATCCATAAAAATCAATTTAATTTTCTCTATTACGAATAGTTAGTATGTAAAATAGTATAGTCCTCCCAAAAATTCTGTACCTAGATTTCCGTTGAATCAAAATAAATGAGGAAAAGGTCTTTAAGCGTTGCACAGCATATTTCAAAAACTGATATTTAAGTTCATTATCTTCCAAAAATCCTCACTTTCACCAACTTACTCCTTACATGGAGAATTCTTAGAAATTTCATAAGTTAAAGATATTTTCTTGATAAATAAAAGCTCCATCTTGAACTATCTGGGAATTGCTTCTGAATAATTTTTGCATAACTGGTAAGCCGTAAGAGCTATGCAATAGGTTGTTACATAAAACACGTAGATCTTGTTAAAGCACACAATTTTCAAATGCTATTTTTGACAAGATTAACCATTTCCGAAATAATCACTGTTATTGGTTTCAATTTTAAAATGCGTATACGTTACTCAAATGTGAGGCTCAAATTCGTTTTTATTTCTGCTGGTCTTTTAAAGGCTTAAACTTAATATCAGAGAAATCCTCTTATAAATTTTAAGGATAGTTCTTCCAATTATTATTATTATTATTATTATTATTATTATTATTATTATTTTGTATCTACAAGCAAATGTGTAGTAATATCATTTTGCAAACGTGTTACTCGATTAACTTGAAGTACATAGAATAAGTTGTAGAAATAGCTTGTTTAAAAATTGATAGAGAAAGTAATATGAATGTAATGCATAAGACTTTTAGAAAAAATTGTGTGTGTGTGTTTGTGTGTCTATCTATTTCTATGACTGAACACCCAATTCAAATATAAATTGTTGGTTAAATATCAAACCTAGTAGTTAATATTTTCTAAGGATCTATTTCAAAGATATTCAAAAAATCCCCACCCAAACCCGAACTGCTCTTAACTCCTTTAATACTGTTTTTAGTTTTCTCAAAAATAGCTCTAATTATATTGATTAAAGAACTTTGTACTTAATATGTTTGCATAACGAATGAAAATGTTTATCTTGAATTTTCTGGGTAGAATCTGTGCAGTCTTCTTTATTCTGAATGACTTTCGTATAGTTGGTAAATCGTAAAAAAATAGAAAAACTCTTACTTCAAAATCACGTAGTTTGATGTTAATTGAATTTCTTTGTGGCGTTAGCTGTTTCCGAAATTTCTTCGTTAGTAGTTTCAGATTTTAAATACCTATAATTTTATATCGTTATTCTCTTTTTACTTCCATTAATACTCATATTGACGAGCATAAAATTTGGCCTCTAATAATATACTGCTGTTTATTTGGATATTGATGATCTAGCTTCTCCCTCTCTCAGGGAGAGTAACAAAATTCCCCCAGTTGGATTGGAGGGTATGTTGTTATTCCGATTAGCTAAACCTTGTTATTTTTATATCATTTAAATATTAACGTTAAGTGGTGCGAATAAGTTTACCGTCTTAACGGCCCTCGTATAAATATTCTAGCTTCTTCATTTCTTCAAATTTAAGCTTCACCCTCTCTATAAGACTGAATTATGCTGTAATTGGGTCTTTCCTTGTGTGAAGCTGTAATGATGCTTCATGCAGGTGGAATCCGAACCACCCCTTCATCTCACATCAATTATAATATCATCCATTGGTTCTGTTTTATGTTGGTTTTTTTTTTTTTTTTTTTTGGTAGTGTTTAACGCCCGCTTTTACTGCACTGATGATACATGAAGATGGAGTCCCGATGGAATGTAATGGTGGGGGAAACCGGAGAACCCGGAGAAAACCCGCCCACCACAAATCTCACACGCGGTCGCTTGGGTCTGGGTGAGAGGTGGGTGTTCTGACCACTCCCTATTTTATGTCTCTAAATAGTTTCCAATCATAGAGATAACGTTCTGTAACCAACCTTTAGCTTTATATGACTTTAAAGTTGGTTATCAGAAGGAGGAAACATTACGGAGATAAATACACTATTGCGATCAATGGGAATGGACCGCTTTGTGTGCACGTAAGTATATATTAGTAGGTAGAGAAGGTATTGGATTCCACTTAAAATTAATTACGAACATTTCACTGAAAATAAACATATTGAGGTCCCTGAATATAGAGAAATACATTCAGAAAATATCCTTAGTTAAAATACCAAATGAAATATTTTAAATTCTAGAAAACAAACACTTTAAGATACTCTGATATATACAAACACCTATGCCCACGCGAGTTTGTGTATGCAAGTGTGTGAAACAATGTAACTCGAAAATGATAGCTTTTGAAGTTCTCTCTGTTTCTCTTTTATCTTTTAAGAGCGTAACTTTTTAACTTGGTTGATCATATCGCACGATGAATGAAACCAGTGTAATAATGCTTCTTAAATGATCTCCGGGTCCAATGAGCTTACTACTCCACATTCGTCTTTACAGGCTAAGTAAAACCCAGAGCGAGATTCGAACTCGAGACCTCTTTAATGTGAGACAGACACGCTACCGCTAAACCATTAGTTGCTCTTTATTTTATATTTTCCCTTTACATACCTAGTAAACCTTAAGATATATCTACAAAAGTCTATACATAAAAAATGTAGATGTCATTAAAGCATGCAATTTATATTGAATAACATTTTGGTGCTGTTTATCATTTTTAAGAGATTATCTCTTGTTGGTTATATGTTCGAAAATGATCTCTTTGCATGGGATTTCAAAAGCAACACATAGTGACCCACACTTAAAATATTTGACTGTCGGTTAAAGTTTATTATATTCCCTTAATACCCTTGAGCCTAAGAAAATTATATTTATCCCCATTAATATGAAGTAGATAAAAGAATAAACTTTTGTGTTAATAGTTTCTTGAAGAACAGGCAGAGAAGTTTATGTGAATACAGAGTATCAAGTTTTCATTTCTCTTTCATATTCACAAGAAGAGAATAATTTGAAAGCCATAATATAACGAGCAACTTTGTAAACATTTGACTATCTCTTTAGCTTATTGTATTCTTAAACCTACAACTAAATGAGTAAAATTTTATGTTACTTTTACTTCCTCTACACCCACTATGTACATAGTGTGCATATAATGTATAGCATCCCACCCAAAAATTCGATTTAGAGATTTCACGGGAAATACGTGTTTTGGGGTCTCCAAAATCCAAAACTCATATGGCCCGTGTTTGTGTATGGACAGAATAGCCCCAAAATGAAAAGAAAGGAAAAAAAGTTAAGAATCAAGAAAATGCCCCCTTCTAAAACTATTCTTTACATGGGAAATGTTTTGAAAATTTTGTTTTTCTCAAAAATGGTCCTAACAATTTTGATTAAAGTACAGTTTATTAAAGAGATTTATATCACAAACAAAATGTATTTCTTTAATGTTCTGGGAATATCCTCAGAAGACCTCTTCATTCTGAATGAATTTTGCAGAACTGGTATACCGTAAGAGAAAGCAACAGCTTGCTACACAAACATGTAGAACAAATAATATGTAATACACTTTTTATGTGATTGTTTGTTTATTTTTGTCCAGTTGGCCACTTTCAAAATATTCCTTGTTATTGGTTTCAGTTGTAAACTATGTAACTTATCTCAAACGGAGAGACACCTTTGTTTTCACTCTCAAGTTTTGCTTTTGATTTTAGAATATTTAACTCTTACTTTAACTAGTGTATTCTCTTATTTCCCTTATACTTAAAAGGAAATAAGTAATAAAACCATTTCTCAATTTGCATGATGTACATAAAAGAATAATATATTTTAAGAATAGTTTTTTTTTTTTTTTTGTAGAACAGATAGAGAAAATCATGTGAATGCAACTCATAAGATTTTTCAAACATGTTAGGTTAAAATGCTTCCAAGCGAAAACTCCACCTTCCTCACCTGCATTTCTAGCCACTTGATTGACTAGTTGTCTAAGGTATTTCAAAAATTCAATAGATGATGACTCAAACAGTTAATTCTTTCTAGAACCATCCGTGGTGTAATAGTGACCATACTAACTTCAAACCCGTCGGAAGGCGATCGATTTTTTTGGGCGTAAAAATTCTTAGCATGGCTTCCTTCGGAAGGGCAGTAGAGCAGAGAAGTAACAGTGAAAAAGTAATACCTAAGTTGAAAAAATCTGATGTGCTCCATTCTCTACATTTCTGCAACAAATTATTGTTAAAAAGCTTATGCTTCTATTTACTTCATGCTAATCGAGAAGAAATTAGTAGAAGTAGTCTTATTACTTTCTTACTTGTAAGTAGAAGCGAAATAAGGGACTACTATAGGTTAAAATGATAGTCAAAAGCTGGTTGCTAAGTGACTGAAGTTCCTTTGTTTGTATGGGTAGGAGTTGACAAAATCCTGCATGAGAAAGTATACTTTTTTAAAGCTCAAACCAATAACAAAAATATCTCAAAAACGATCAACTCCACGAAGAAAGTGTATACCACATAAATTGTGTGTTTTAATATGCTCTACATATTTTGTGTGGTAAGTCTTTGTCTATCTCTTGCGGTTTAGCAGTTATGCAAAATTCCGTAATATTCACTAAGAATAAAGTTGTTTTCAGAGGTTATTCCCAGAAAATTCAAAATATATACTTTATTTGTCAGTTAATATACGATATTTTAATCAAAACCGTTAGAGCCATTTTTAGAAAATCAAAATTTTCGAAAAAAGTTCCATGTAAAGGGTAGTTTGGGGTGGGGTTTTTTTTCTTAAAACCTTCGTGTCGCATCCCTGGAAGATACTAAACTTAAATATCAAGTTTGGTATATTACCGACTGTTCGTTTTTGAGTTATCGTGTTCACAGACATACGGACACACTGACACACGGACACACACAGACACGGACATTTTTCTGAAATTACTTTTTTTGGATACAGGGGACCCTAAAACATATATTCCCGATGAAATCTCGGTATCGACTTTTTTGGTGGAGTGCAATACCTTCTCTATACACAATGTACATAGTATGTATAGAGCAAGTAAAAATATACTCTTTTGGAAATAAAAGGATATCAAAATAGATGTATGGGACATGTACATCGAATGTAGGATGATACCATAACAAAAGTAGCATTTACTTGGAATGTACGAGGAAAGAGATCGTAAGGTAGACCCAGTAAATGATAATGGTATAAAGTTTTACTTTCTCTAGTTCGTATGTGCAACGTATATAGTGGATATAAGTATGTTGTATTCCACCCAAAAAAGTATTCTCAGATTTGAACACCAAAGTTCATATTAAGTTTTACACATTTGCACAAAGGATGTGGTACAAAGATTTCAAGATAATCCCAGCATCCCAAACTACCTTTACATGAAACATTTCTCTATAATTTTGATTTCCTCAAAACTCTTACTGATTTTGATTAAAATACAATATCTTTAAGATATTTTATGATAAAAGAGAAACATATATCTTGACATTTCTGCAAAGCCTCTAAAGACCTCTTCACTCAGGATACATTTTGTAGACTTGGTAAATCGTAAAAAATATAGACAAAAACTTACTACTCAAAAAGGTAGATATCGTTAAAACACAATTTATTTCATGCACATTTTTGTTGTAGATTTAATTATTTCAGAGATATTCTTTGTTATTTGTTTCAATTTTAAAATACTAAAATCTATTCTGGAATGGAGAGTTGTTAGTCGTTACTTATCTCCTTTATTTTACACCTGAACATGTTCTGAATTTCAATTGTAGTCATAGCAACCAACTATTAAAATATATGGCTATCCATCTAGTCTAGTGTATTCTCTTGTTCCTCTTCCACTAAATAATAAAAGCATATCTGCTAATATATATGGGGTGGCATGAAGTAAATCAAAGAGTAATCTTTTGTATTACTCAGGACATTTAGGAATGCTCTTGGTGGCGGAGCGCTATTATCATGTTTACATGCAGCGGTCGGTCAGAGGAGGGAGGGAGGGAGATGAACAATACTCCACCAAAACGAGTACACAACGACGGGTAAAACATGTGCTACGCTAAAGGAACACAACAAAAGTTTATTTAATTATTTCTGGAGTGGAGATTCAAATTCTTTAGCGATCATGCTTACATTCTTTCACTTTTTCCTACCGATGTCACTGCTAGGCCGGTTTGTTATTCTTTAATGCAGAATTGTAAGACATTGTGAGCTATTTTCCAACTTTGTGAACTTATAACTCTCCGTGATGATTTTTTTTTGAGTTTCCATGGTATTACGCTGCTCACACGGATAATAACTAGACTGGCAACTTAATGCCTTGCCGTCACACACAGCATTCGTCTATTGCCACAAATAAACGCACAGTTACTTGTCGTAGATAGAAAGCATAGTCTGTTTGCAGAACTGCTAAAAAAAAGTCATGTGAATGGAACACATTAGATTTTTTTTTAGATAAAACAGGTCTAGCCGTAGTAATTATTTATGTAACTGGCGTACAATCTGATTTATCGTGATAGTTTTATGTGCGTTACAATCAGTAGAATTTTATACACATGTTTTGTACAAGATTTATGCAATTTTAGCAATAAAATACATCAAAATTAATTAATAAATGTTCTAAATGAAACATTCTGATGTATTAAAATAACAGACGTAATATGGTTGCTAAGTAGATCTTTTTTCATTTATAGGGGAAGATATGGATTGTATTCCGCTTCACATTTTGAACGCAGGCAAGAATGCTGGAAGATTATTCCTTCTAGAAAAATCAAAAGATGATTACCAAAAACAATATGAAGTGTTTTGTGAGTGAAGAAACAAAAAAAAAATCATTAGTTTAACTAATATATATTTGATTAATACATAAATTAATATTGGTTCTGGTTTTAAAATATATTTTATGAGGTGATTTTTGGTTTGAATGTTACTACAGTTGCGATTTCAGGTTACCTTAAAGTCACATTGGAGAAAATTGGGGGGGGGTGATGACTCATTGCTATATTGTTGCTATGGTAATTGTGTCATTCATTTTCTGGCACTGGTGCCAGAAATAGGGCAATTTCACACGATTTATGCCGTCTTAAACGGCCGCTTTAATGTTAGGATTGAATAACAAATTTTATGATAGAGTCAAACTGAAAAAATATAATGCTATAGCCGGGATTTGAACCACGAATCTCCCGATCTCTAGCCAGTTGCTCTGCCACTCAGCTACCATGGCAGCATGCCGGCAAAGCATTGAATTTCGCAACTGACTCGCATGTTTCCCGGTAAACCACAAGGTGATCTCAAATTATTTTGAGATGACAACACCAATGGCAACTTACAATGTTGCAAGTACTTAAGTCCAAGGATTCATAGTAAATATTGCATAGTGGCAGAGGAACCGGCTAGAGATCGGGAGATCCGTTGTTCAAAACCCGGCTATGGCATTGGATTTTTCAGTCTGACTCTACCTGTCCAACTCCTGTCCTACATAGGGCTTGTGTGAAAAAACTATTAACCCAAATTTTGTGATAATGACAAAATAATAATAATAATAGAAAACGAACGTTAAAATTTTATGGACATATCAAACGAATGAATTCTAACAGGCTCACAAAACAAGTCATTGAATTTTATGAAAATAAAAGCAAATCACATGTAGATACTATGAAATGGATTCGGGAAGTAAAAAATGATTTAAAATTAGCAGGAATTACACAAGAAGATATATTAAACAGAGAGTCTTCAGAAACAAAGTTCATAAATGGCAAGTTGACCACGAGGACAGACCGAAGAAAAAAACTGGAGCAATGTGGACAGACGAGAGAAAAGAAGCCCAGAGCCAAAGAATGAGAGAAATATGGGTTCAAAGGAAAACAAAGAGACGTTTCTAAGTACTTTGGTAGTCCCTCATGGGCTCATTCGTGATGAAATAATACCAGTGGTGGTGGTAGATACAAAATATATTGACGTATAACAACAGAAGAACCAGACTTATCTATTCTATACAGGTATAAAGCTTCAGGCAATGCTTGTCGTTTGTAACGGTGAAGCAATGAAAATACGCACAAAGAGTGGTGTTTTTTCTGCATGTGTAACAACGCGAAACAAAATTCCAGAATAACGCTCTGAACAGAACGTGTTAATCGTTTGCATGATACTCGATACTGTGAAACTGCGCCTACAGTATAAAATGGTCCTGTAAGACAGTCCTTTTAATCAAATTACTTTTACTTTTTCATGTTCGTTGTGACCTGTGTAACTGAACTGAGTGTAATACGGGTGCGTTTTTTGCTTGTGAACATATTCATGGTCCCTTTGAAGAACAGAGCATCTGTTCGCGCAAAGTGAAATTTTTGCATAGAGAATTAGCACCAGCATTTCCCTTGGGACACAAGCGGCGATTCTAGTGGTTTCTAGAGCAGTATGCGCTTCACATGTCTCTCCTGTTGCGCTTTACAGAGAGAAATAAAGAAAGTTTTAAGTCTGTTACTTCCATTAGCAGAAACACACAAGACTTTGTATTAGTAGATCCAAACATTGAAAAAGCACTTACACTCTCTAGCATTATAATATTGTTCAGATAAAAGTGTGAACAGATTTGACCAAGTAAAACTATGCAATAGAATCATTCATTTTATTGAAAAACAAGAGAAAGTTTCTGAAAAAAGCAGCATAGTATATATTTTAAGCTTAGGACATCCTTAGCAGTTAAATAAAAATTCTCATGTGTTCCATTCACATGACTTTCTCTACATCTCTGCAGCAAACTATTGTTAAAAAGCCTATGCTTCTATTTACTTCATTCTAATCGAGAAAAAATTAGCAGAAACAGCCTTATTACTTGCTTCCTAGTCTTATTACTTGCGAAATAAGGGAGTACCATAGTTAAGGTGATAGTCAAAAGCGGGTTGCTATGTGCCTGGTTACTTTGTTTATATGGACAGGAGTTGACAAATTCCTGTATGAGAAAGTTGCAAGTTTTAAAGGAGAAAAATAACAAGCAATATCTAAAAAACGATCAACTCCACGAAAAAAATGTCTAGAACATAAATTGTGTGCTTTAAAGGGCTCTACAGTTTTGTGTGGTGAATTTTATTCCATCTCTTACGGTTTAGCAGTTTGCAAAATTCCGTAAAATTCATCCAGAATAAAATAGTCTTCGGAAGCTAATTCCAGAAAATTCATGATATACATTTTATTTGTCAGGAAAATATCTCTAATATATGATATTTTAATCAATATCGTTAGAGACATTTTTGAGAAAATAAAAATTTTCAAAAAAGTTCCATGTTAAGGATAGTTGGTGGTGGGGGATGTTTCTCAAAATCTTCGTGTCGCATCTCTGGAAGACACTAAACTTAAATACCAAGTTTGGAAATTTACTGACTTTTCGTTTTTGAGTTATCGTTTTCACAGACACACGGACATACACACACACACACACAGAGATACACATACGGACCTTTCTTTTAAAAATGTTTTTTTTTCCGGACCCAGGGGACCTCAAAACATACTTTCAGTTAAATCTCGACACCGATTTTGGATGGAATACAATACTTTTTTTCTACTATGTCCTACATTGGACATACGGGCTAGAGAAAGTAATGCATCTGATACAATGTTACACACTATATGTAGAGAGGACGAGAGACTGCTAGTTAACTTTACGGCAATCAATGATATGAGAGAGAGAAGTCCTCTGTTCAAAAGCCTATTTGGAGAGTATGTATTACTTGCGTCTACAGTTACATGTATAATATGAACTTTAGTATTTACTTACCCCAAATGCGCTCCCTACTTATAAGCTAACCAATCAACAAAATGAATGAGGCGAGAAAAAAACACGTGGTACATTCACATAACCTTCTCCAACTACTATCGTTTAATTTTATTTATATTTCACAAATTATTCTTATAAACCCCCATAAAAGCAAAAGTAATGTGATTATACAATTCGCTATCGTAACAAGGGTATTATAAGAATGTAAACGATAGTTACACTTAAAAAACGGATTTATATGTGCTGAAATATTAAAAATTGAAACCTAGATTCTAAGAATCTGATGTGTTACACTTACATGACTTTCCGTAGCTGCTCTATAAAACTCCTACAAAAGATTATTCTTCTTTGTACACAATGCTAATCAAGATAAATGTTAGCAGAGTGTTATTATCTAGTTCCTTATAAGTAGAAGGTAATGCACTATGCATTCAAATTTGTTTGTCAAAATTTTTAAAAGCTATCGTTATGCGATTGCCATTGCAAATCACTTCTTTGCTTGGCCAGGAGTAGAACAAAAGAAAAACAGGCACCTCTTGTGTGAGAAAAGTTTAAGTACTTCACAATTGAAACCAATAACAAGGAATATCTCGAAAACGGTTACCTCAACAACAAAAACGTAAAGGACAAAAATTGTGCGTTTTGTCATGAGGTACATTTTTTAGCAGTTAAGCAAAATTCAGCAAAATTTATCCAGAATAAAGAGCTCTTCAGAGGCTATTCCCAGAAAATTCAAGATATATATTTTATTTGGTATGTAAATATCTTTAATATACGGGATTTTAATCAAAATTATTAGAGGGATTTTTTAGAAAATCAAAATTTTCTAAAAATTGTCCATGTAAAGGGTAGTTGGGGGTGACTTAGGCATTTCTAGTACACCATACGAGATGGAAAATATTTACTTTGCAAAAAATGTATATAATTTATATAAAATATATCAATTGTAGAATTAGCAATTACATAGTTATTACTAGTTTTTGGTTTCAATTTTAAAATATTTATACTTTCTCAAATGGAACATTGTTATTCATTCTTTTCTCCTATTCAAGCAAATAGAACGGAATGTCAAAGCAGCACATAGTGGCCACCTGTTGAAAGATTTTAGCATCGCTTTATATATTTTATTCGCTTATTCCATTTATATAGAGGAAATATATATTCAATAAAAGTATTACTGCAAGCTTTATATCAATGTACAAGAAAAAGATAGAAAAAGAAACTTTCATAGGAATAGTTTGTTTCAGAATAAGCAGAAAGGTATCATGAATGTAATGCGTAAGATTAGATTAGATTAGAAAGCATTCTGTAGATTCGTTTAGGCCAGGAAGCCACTGAACATGGAACTTGTCAAGGGATATACACGTATACATATGCTTATATACTGCGGAAAAAGAAAACAATGTATAAAGCTCTAGTGCTAAAAGCACGGGTTTCAAAAACAGCAGAATAGACATATAATCACACCATTTGCTTCCGAGGCCACTACACTATACTTAATGTGCTGTATAAAAGCATATGCACTTCCTTTTTTTTTTGCATGCACACAAAAACAAAGAGTATCCAAAAATTAGTGTTAAAATGTATAAATAAATATAATTTCATTATATGTAACACTGATGTAATGTCAGATGATAGTTTTCTAATTATCGACATAATAGTTACTACTAGCAATTATATAAAACTAAAACATGATTATTGTATTATGTACTCTTCATAAATATCAACAAATTACATATTTACAAATATATTATAGAATTTACAATGCAAAAATTTACAATTTTGCACTAGAGTGTAAAATATCAAAGCATCAGGCTGTTTACAGACCTTGTGTCATTGCTAAATACTACAAGATTCATTTGACACATTCGTACAAGTCAAAATATACTCCAATTTAATTTGAGTATAAAACACACACACACTAATACACACAAAATGCAATACATTATAATACTTTTAAATACAATGAGTTTCTGGTTATACGGTTTATACAAACACACATACGCTCAGACCTTTTATAAACACATTTAGGATTTCAAATACGTATTTCCGGTGACAAATCCGTATAGAAATTTTGGGTGGAATACAGTCCTTTTTCGACATAGTGGTATCCTCATGAGAGACTGAAACCATCAGCAATAGAAATGAAACCACCTGACTGACCTTATCGTATTCTTATTTGTCAGGTTTTGTAGCTGATACGTCTATATTTCTTGAAAATGTTTAAAATTAAATAATTCTGAATCAAATCTTTAGTAAAGATCCTTTTTTAATTGTATTGTTGGCAGATAAGCATGTATGCTATTCAGGCCACAGATAACAAAAACATTAATTACATTAACATTTGAGGTTGACCATGTTGGCTCCTCTAACATAAACAAAAATAGATTATTAGAACAGAAATGATAATATAACTTTACAAATAAAAGTTACAATTGAATGATTATGAAATTTATGAATAATTATTAACAGGAATCATCTGTGTCACTAGTTAAAAAATGTTGTAGTAGTTTTCTTTTCAGCTTTTTGTGTGGAGTCTTGATATGCAGGTGAAGTGCTTGAGCATCAGTAACGTTGCTTAATTTGTTGAAGAATGTCTTGGAGAGGTGTTTCATATACTGTTCTATTGGAAGGATGTTAAGTTCGTGCTGAAGCTGCGGATTTCTTATAAACCAAGTGCATTTGTAGCTCTGCGGAGAAACTTACTTTGTACAACTTGCAGTTTATGAATGTAGAAGCTACATAAGTGGGAGGAGGTCGAATTAAAGATTTGTAAAGCAAAATTGAGCAGTCCAGGCCAATCTTGGAGCATTTATTAATTAATGGATACAGTTTGATGAGCCTTGAGTTAGCAAGTGTTGTGATGTGTGTATTGTGATCATTCCATGTCATTTTTGTGTCCAGTAGAACACCAGGATATTTAACTGAGGTTTGAGGTGGCAACCAGGTTAGCTGTTTATTCTGTAAATTTAAATAATCAAGGTTTTGACGAGATCTTGCGCCATACTATACGCCATTCAGCTAATAGTGTCTAATTGCTGTATTTAGTTTGGATTGTGAATAAAAAAGGAGTGTCGTCTGCGGACCTTGGAAGCTGGTCGTAAATCAAGTATATCGTGAGTGAGTATATTAAACAGTAGCGGTGCGAGAACTGATCCTTGTGGTTCTCCTGCGGTGATTGTTCGTATGGTTGATTTGAAGGCATCAATTGCCGTCTCCTTATTATCTGTATAAGATAATCTGTTATTCCTATTCTATATAATTCTACTAGTTCAGATACTTATGATTCTGCACCATGATGACATTTCATTGAAATGGTCAACGTTTGAGCACACGTCTGGTAAAGCAAATACGAAAGAAAATGTAGTTGTTCTAAATGGATCACCATCCCATTTTCTACACAGCGTTCGGCACGACCTGCATATCAAGGCTTTCCTGGACGATGGATAAGCCGCGAGGGAACTGCTATACGGCTGCCACGTTCGCCAGATCTCAATCCAAAGGACTTTTTCCTCTAGGGATAGTGCGGGAGTCTATAGTACGCTAACCCCATGGAGAATAAAAAGGATTTGTGAGAATGCATAGCCCGTGTGTGTAAGCATTTGTTTTGAGCATGTTTCTCTACTACCTTCCTATAGTAAGCGAGACAATTATTGCATTCCACCCAAAAATTACACACCGAGATCTCATCGAAAATACCTGTTTTGAGGCCAATAAACTCAAAAGAACTAGAACTAACCTAACCATTTTGACTAAAATACCATATATATTTACATCAGTGAAATATATTTCTTTAATTTTCTGTGAATAGCCTTTGGAATACGCTTAATTTGAAACAGATGTATATTTTACTGTCTCAACCCAGTACTATATACGTACTAGTTAGTAGGGAAGCTATTGTAATCCACCCAAAAGTGTGATACATAAATTTTGCCATAAATGCATGTTTTGAGGGTCCCGTAAAAATATTTGTATACAAACATGGAAAATGTTTCAAATATGTTTTTTCTCAAAAGTAGCTAGAAAGATTTGGTTTGAAACACCGTATATTAAAGATATTTACATGATAAGTGAAATGCATATCTTGAATTTTCTACTCCATTCTGCATATCCTTTCCATAACAGATAAATCGTAAGAGATAGACAAAATACTATACAATTAATATAGATCTCTCGGAATTTATATAATTTACTCCTTTATGGCAGGTCATGAGGACCGCATTAACCGGCCGGGAGGAGGGGGGTTCGAGGCGCTGACCACGTCTCACCCTCCAATACTGTACCCCATCCATGATGTCTGTCATGGACCGAGATGAGGGACGCAGTGGCCGGGCGGTAAACCAAGGTTCCTTGTGGTCTGTTGCACCATGGAGTTGTTGTTGTTGTTATTATTATTATTATTATTATTATTATTATTATTATTATTATTATTATTATTATTATTATTACCCTTTATTGATTTAAACATTACCTATATATTTCTTGGTATTGCTTCCAATTTTAAAATAACAAACTTTTCTCAAACGGGAAGCTGTCATTCCTTTTTCTTTTATTTTACTTCTGGCCATACAAAGAGAACACAGTTTCAATCATATAGTAACCGACTTTTAAAAGATTTGAATACACCAGTAGTCGTAGTCCTTCACGGCCGGAGTCCAAATTATAACTACAAGAATTTTCCGAGCTGAGAAGCCGGGTCTACTGGATTTTTCAGGTCCAGATGTTTCGTCATCGCAAACAAACCTTCACAGAGATGACGACCACGCCGCCGAAAATGTTCACCACAACCGTGAACGAAGCGTCTGGACCTGAAAGCGTCTGAAAACTCCAGTAGACCACGGCATCTCAGTCCGCAAAATTCTTCTAGTTATGATTTTAATACAGTTTTAGCCTAGTGTATTCCCTTATTCCCTTTATACTTATGAGACACTAAGTAGTAAGTCCGTCCACCTCTACTAATATTTATCTTGATTCTCATGAAGCTGATAGAAGAATAAGCGTTTATAAGAATAGTTTTTTACTGATAAATGGAACACATCAGACTGTTTAAACTGTTAACCGTTAAGAGATATATGCAAAAGCTACTTCACGCCAAAACTATGATCTATTTAAAACGAACAATCTATTAAAAATATGGCATCTGCCATATCAGAGATATTCAACTGTTTCTCGTAATGTCAATTTTAAGGCCAGCATATAAAGACTAGACCTGTTTACGTACAGTAAAATGTGCGATGAAACTATTGCTGCAAAGTTTATTTCGATTTGTATGAGGTAGATAGAAAAGTAAGCTTTCGTAGAAATAGTTTGTAGTGCCCGAGCCCGATCCAATTCTTTCAAAGGAACATGTTTGAAGCGATATTTGCTGGCTAGAATGGTTGGCCTTGCTTGATTTATTCACGTTCTAAGTGATGTATTTCATTCAGAGTTGAATAAACCGTTTTTTACAAAATATAGCAAAGATCGGGAATTATATAAGAAAGGTGGGTTTGTTTAATCTACACTAAGTCAACAAATTTTATTAATAAAGTAATAACAATATGATATTCGTTTAGGTGTTTTTCACATAGGTCTGACTCTGCCTAACCAACTCCTGTCCTACACACGGCTTGTGTGAGGAAAAAAAAAACAATTAAATCAATACCAATTGACCACAATATTTGGCTAAACTATGAATCCAGGGACGGCTTAAGTACTTGCAACATTGTAAGTTGCCATTGGGGTTGTCATGTCAAAATTATTTGAGATCATCTTGTGGTTTACCGAGACACATGCGAGTCAGTTGAGAATTTCAATGCTGTGCCGGAATTTTGCCATGGTAGCTGAGTGGTAGAACAACCGGCTTGAGACCGGGAAATCCGTGGTTCGAACCCTGGCTATGGCATTGAATGTTTCAGTCTGACTCTACCTATATAATATGATATTCAATATTTTGTAATTCAAATCTATTTGTAGGCAGTGACTCTTCTCCAGTTATTTTCCTTGGATGTATTTTTTTTTTTTATTAATTTTGATATGCATATTTATGTTTATATATTTAGCAACGATAATTTACACGTAATTTATTTGGGGTTCATAATTAACGGTTATTTCTCATAAACGTAGTTTCATTTCTTTATGCGAGTGTTTACATAAAATATATATTTGGCATGGCTATTAGTGTAATATAAAGCTTCAATATTATGAGAACAATCTAATAATTTCTATTTATTTCACTTAATTAGAACTAATAAAGTCCGTTATGCATAAAAAAATCTGACATGTTCCATTCACATGACTTTTTCTACATCTCTGCAACAAATTGCACTTAAAAAGCTTATGCTTTTATTTACTTCATTCTAATTAGCAGAAATGGTCTTATTATTAGCTTCCTTGTAAGTAGAAGCGAAATGAGGGAGTACCATAGGTAAAAGTGATAGACAAAAGCTGGTTCCTATGTAACTGAAGTCCCTTTGTTTGTATGGACAGGAGTTAACAAATTCCTGTATGCGAAAGGTATTAATTTTTCAAAGCTAAAACGAAAAAACCAGGAATATTTTAAAAATCATCAAGTCCACGAAAAAAATGTATATGACATAAATTGTGTGTTTTATAGTGAGCTACATTTTCTGTGGAATAAGTTTTCCCCCATCTCTTACGGTTTAGCAGTTGTGCACAATTCCGTAAATTTCATCCAGAATAAAGTAGTCTTCAGGGGCTATTCCCAGAAAATTCAAGATATATATTTTGTTTGTCAGGTAAGTATCTTGAATATACGATATATTAATCAAAATCGTTAGAGCCATTTTTAAGAAAATCAAAATTTTCAAAATTTTCTCCATGAAAAGGATAGTTTGGGGTGTGGGAATTTTCTTGAAAATCTTCGTGTCGCATCCTTGGAAGATACTGAATCTAAATACCAAGTTTGGTATTTAATGGTCTTTTTGTTTTTGAGCTATGCTGCCCACAGACACACACACATTACACACAAACATACAGACAGGCAGATACACACACGGACATTTTTCTAAAAATTCTTTTTTTATATTCAGGGAGTCTCAAAACTGTATTTCCGGTGAAATCTCGATATCGAATTTTTGGGTGTAATGCAATGAACTATGTACATAGTTCATAAAGAGAAAGTAATATGCATGAGAATGAACACCCATTACTGGGAAAGTCCATCCAGTTAACATGGACAAAGTTGACGAACGTAGCTTTACTCACTCTAAGAAGCAAACTTCGGTAGCAGTGACACTCGACAAATATGGAGCAAATACAGAGCGCGTTTTGCATGACACTAGTAGCTGTACAAAATAAACGATAGCGGGTTGAGTAAGCCGTTTGAATGGTACACACCAGAACGTTTATTATTTGTTTATTTAAGGAGTTCAATGCAGCAGTTTACGATAGATTTTCTGACACTAAGTAAGACAATTGCTTATTCAATGTGAATTTTTAATTATATAGTATTCATTAAAACTGCATTAACAAGCTGTTGTGTGTGTTCTGCATGCTCCGTTTTTAGAAATCTTAATTTTTATTTTCGCGCTCACTTATCTATAAAGTAAACTTTGGTTAGAGTCTTTTAATACAATGGACACAGCGGCTATTGCAAAGTGCCGTCACGGGTAATAGATCTGGAGTAAAGCAACTTTTCCTTGGCTCTGGCCAACGAATAAATATCGCGTTTTACCCTAGATGAACATCAAATCTTAACTCAAAAAAACATGGAGGAGATTTTTACCCTTATCTTTAAATTTTTATTTTTTTTTATATGGGCTTAAAATTTTTCTTTTAAAGGTTTAGTTAATAAGGGGATTTAAACCTTCCATTATGATTTCAAGACATAACCTTATTCATTAAGTTGAAGTGTAATATCTAAATATGGTTTGAATTATTATTTTAATTTATTTAAATATTATGGATTTATTATTTTTTCAGGTTCTATTAGATTTATACCTTTAATTTTTAAATCTATACACTAATCTTCTTAACTAAGTCAAGTATGTTTTCAGAAGTTTTTCAAAGGGAGGAGGATTGATTTTCTCGGGCGTAAAAATCCGCAGCATGGCTTCCTTCGGAAAGGAAGTAAAGCCGTTGGTCCCATGTCGTAGAATTACGGCATGTAAAAGAACCTCAAGCCTGATAGAGAAGCCTCTAAGCAAAATTAAACGGTCTTTCACGCCCAATTTAGAACGAGACACTGAGAACCATAGTAGTTAAAGAGCGATCATAAATAAAACTCCATTTCATTTGGGACATTTCGTACAGTTGGTCTGTCTAAAATCCGTCTAACATTTTTGCTTTCTCTACACGTACTATATATAGAGAAGGTATTGCACTCCACCCAAAAGTTCGATACCGAAATTTCACAGAGATATATCTTAGGGTTAGCTGTATACAAAAAAAAAAAAAAAGCATTTTCACAAAAAGGTTCGTGTGTGTGTGTGTGTGTGTGTGTGTGTGTGTGTGTGTGAACACGATAACTCAAAAACGAAAAGTCGGTAAGATACCAAACTTGGTATTTAAGGTTAGTATCTTCCAGGGATATGACACGATTTTCAGAAAAATACCCCTCACCCCAAAACACCCTTTATATGGAACTTTTTTGGAAATTTTTGATTTTCTAAAAAATAGTTCTAACGATTTTGATTAAAATATCATATATAAAAGATATTTACCTGACAAATAAAATGTATATATTGAATTTTTTGGGAATAGCTTCTGATGACGACTTTATTCTGGATGAATTTTACGGAATTTTAAATAACTGCTAAACCATAAGAGATAAAGAAAAACTTACCTCACAACATATGCAGAATACTTTAAAACACACAATTTATGTTACATGTATTTTTTCCTTGAGTTGATCGTTTTTTTAGATATTCCTTGTTTTTGTTTCAGCTTTAAAAATCTTATACTTTTCTCACACAGGACTTTGTCAACTCCTGTCCATACAAACAAAGAAGTTCAATCACATAGCATCCAGCTTTTAGCTATCCTTTTAACCTATGGTAGTCCCTTATTTCGCTTCTACTTAAAGGAAGCAAGTAATAAGATATTTCTGCTAATTCTATCTCGATTAACATGAAGTAAATAGAAGCATAAGCTCTTTAACAATAAATTGTTGCAGAGATATAGAGAAAGTCATGTGAATGGAACACATCAGATTTTTACTTTCTCTATACGAACTATGTACATAGTGTATAGAGAAGGTGTTGCACTCTACCAAAAATTCGATACCGAGATTTCACCGGAAATATATGTTTTAGGGTCCCCTGTATCCAAAAAAAAAAAAAAAAAAGTAGTTTCAGAAAAAGGTCTGTGTGTGTGTCCGTGTGTCTGTGAACACGATAACTCAAAAACGAAAAGTTGGAAAAATACCAAAATTGGTATTTAAGTTTAGTATCTTCCAGGGATGCGACACGAAGATTTTGAGAAAAATCCCCCCACACCAAACTACGGTTTACATGGAACTTTTGATTTTCTCAAAAATGGCCGAAACGATTTTGATTAAAATGTCGTATATTAAAGATATTTAAGTGACAAATAAAATTTATATCTTGAATTTTCTGGGAATAGCCTCTGAAGACTACTTTAATCTCGATGAATTTTTACGGAATTTTGCATAACTGCTAAGCCGTAAGAAATGGACAAAAACTTACCACACAGAAAATGTAGAGCACATCAAAACACACAATTTATGTTATATACATTTTTTTCGTAGAGTTGATCGTTTTTAAGATATTCCTGGTTTTTAGTTTCATTTTGAAAAACTTATACCTTTTTCATACAGGAATTTGTTAACTCCTGTCCATACAAACAAAGGAACTTTTGTCATATAGTAACCAGCTTTTAAGTATCATTTGAACCTATTTAAAGGAAGCTTCTACTTAAAGGAAGTAAGTAATAAGACTGTTTCTGCTAATTCTATCTCGATTAGCATGAAGTAAATAGAAGCATAAGCTCTTTAACAATAATTTGTTGCAGAGATGTAAAGGAACTTTTGTCATATAGTAACCAGCTTTTAAGTATCATTTGAACCTATTTAAAGGAAGCTTCTACTTAAAGGAAGTAAGTAATAAGACTGTTTCTGCTAATTCTATCTCGATTAGCATGAAGTAAATAGAAGCATAAGCTCTTTAACAATAATTTGTTGCAGAGATGTAGAGAAAGTCATGTGAATGGAACACATCAGATTTTTTATTATAATATAAGATTAAGATACTGCTTGAAGTGGCTCCCAATAAGAGCTGTGATTTTTTTTGTGTAGCTCTGAGAACATTGTTGGCATCATTGACACACTTCACTATTTTCTTAGACGACTCGGACTTTATAAGTTGCGGGAAGCTGCCTCTTTCCAGACGACGTGTGAACTCGCCGAGTAAAATTTGTTCGTGTCTGACATCTTGGCGTTGCAGGTACTTGTATGCACTTTCTGTAGGTTGAGGAGATGAAGCAACATTTAGGTGTATGCATATTTTAAGAATTCCATGTGGCTACAGCAATTTACAGAACGCATAAGAAAGGAAAGCGTTTCACAACCCCTCGACTATATCCTTAGTTTCTCTAAAGTTACGGAAATTAAATTCAGCTTTTTGCATGAAATCCACTATATAGCAGATATTCATTAAGAGTTCGGATATTGTGTACCGTTATAGAATATATCTAACATACGGAAGCAATATTATGGCATTATATATTTCTAGCTAGAACGTATTTTATTTACTCAAGATGGCTGCATTAATAGAGTCCTTTTATGTACCATATCAAGGACAAGATTACTGTTTTCAGATTTAAAACATGTTTCAAAGTAACTGCGCGGTTTTATTTTTTATTCATATTTTATATGTCTTGAAGAAATTACTTAATGTTATTTTCTGTTTAATTTTTATTAAAAAATACCTAAGATCAAGTAGTAGTCGTTAGAGTAGTATTTTAGTAAGTTTACAGTAATACAATATTTGCGTCACACAGACACATACACACGTTCGCGCGCTACGACATCAGAACCACAAAACAATAAAAGAAGAACACTCAGATATCACACTCACACACACCTGCACTCATAACTACACCACGTATTCACACATATAGACTACTCAAACACCAATTAAGTCTATACAATATTTACACACATATTTTTATCTCTTAGTGCACGTGCTTCCATTAAGTATGTGCCCAGGCTTGGCCAGTTTTGGCTGTTTAGAAGCAAAACCCAGAATGCTGTCCCTCGTCTGTTTGAAGCTAAAAATACATCCGGCAACAAATTTTCCTAGCATCCTCCATCTGCACGCAATCTTTCAAAATATATGCTTCCTTAGATTACTAAGCAAGAATATTCCTATATCTGCGATATCATTGCGGATGTTTTTAGTCCCCTACCATTCTATTTTACATTAGTTAACGCTCATATCAGCGTAATTTGTCACTGCCTTTATTCCAGAAGCCCCCTAACGTACTATCAGATCGAAAGCTTGCATCAGTTTCCGCAAGAAGTATAATAAATGTGAACATAATAGGGTTTTGGAAGCACATGAGCAAGTGCAGGAGATAAGGTTGAATGTCAGAAAAATGCTGGTTCTTGAGAAAAGTGCTTTGGTAGCGTATATAGCACAAAGGAATGCTGCACAAAAAAGGCACTTGTGAAAGCAGTGAAAGATCAGTGGCACTGTGAAAACCACTGAGCATGATTTAAAGGAATCTAAAGAGAGAAAAATGAATGTAGATCAAGAAAGCAACTGTTTCAATGATCTACATTTCCAGCAAAACCGGAGTAGAATGTGAAGCAAGCAAAATGTTAGAAAACTTCCTGGAATTTTGAATCCTGGTATAAAAATTGCCTGTGCACCCTTCATTGATTGAAGGACCTTCATGAATAAATTATTTCATTATTCTATCAATCCAAAAGATTGCCCCATTAATATTAATTTACTATACAGGGTGTTAATGAACTATACCAAAATATTTTCACAGAATATGTAGATTACTTAAATAAGTAATTTGAGATAGGAGATTTATGGTCCATTTATTGAAATTTCGAAGTAATGGCTATAAGTTATTGAACTGCCAGTACGCAACGTATCGCGGCACTTCGTCTGGAAAGAAAAAAGAAAATAATAATAATAAAACATTTACTCTATGACAGGAATCAAACTCATGACCTTTGGGATAGCAGCTTCTCGCGCTACGCATTAAATCAGCAGAGCAGTTGAAGAAACGCCTGTAGAGTAGGCTACATACCTCAAGAACGTAGTTAATGAATGCTCAGTGTCGCACTGTCAAGTGATTAGTTCGAGATTTTACAGATGTTTACGACATTAAATCTTGAGAACGAGCTGCTAAAGATCGATATTTCTATACTCGGGCAGCAGTTTTAAAGACATTCTAAGCCACGTTTTCAACCTGCTTTGCTTTAACAAACACCGACTTATCAGCACCTGATACCCACACGTTTAACGCTATGTAGCTGCGTTATGTTTATCCGGTGACCATGCATCGCCGATCTCAAATTACTTATATCAGTCACGTGCACAATCTCGCAAGTTATTTCGGTGTAGTTCATTAACACCTGTATATTAATGAATACTTATTTCATCCAACTTAAATTATTCTCTCCACATTCATTGGAGTTATCGGTAGTTTTAACCATCGGAATCCAAAACTGTATATAGTAGTATGCAATACATGGAACTACGGAAACTGCTGGTTTATTGTTTGCACCTTTCTTAAATATGATTTAATATGCTTAGCTTTTCAGAACATTTTTAAAGTATAACTGTGATATACAGTGAAGTAATCATTATAACATCAAGAGATTTATTGTTTCTTCCAGAGTTTCTTTATATAAATAAAATTGACTTCAGTTCGTAAAATACGCCACTACATTTGTGCTTTGATTTGTGGTCTGCTTGGTGTTTTTATTTGGTCATTTTATCATCAGAGATAAGAACTAGGCACCAATATTCCGTATGACATAAATATGCAAATGCAAATTTCGTTACTTTTCTGGATACTTTATCTAGGACTGTCCATAAATTCTCAGTGCACGCATTTAAATGCCTTAATAGAAAAAAAGATCAGCCCTTAAGCACAAGTTTTAAGTATTTCTGCCGTACAAATTTTTGGATACCGTGAAAGCAAAACAAAGAAAGATTTCACATTACGGGATAAAATAAATTTTCTATTTGTTAGAAGACATGCTTTAACGTGTTGACGAGTTGGATATGTTTTATCAAAAAGTTTTATAATGTTATTTTCTAAATAAATTAAGTTAAATGTGTGTTATTATACCACAAACTGAACGAGATGGTTCTCGATGTTCCGGGTTCGATTCCCGTCAACCGCCCGATCACTTGAAGTTTTTCGTGGTTTTCAGGAATTTCTGGAACGATTTCTTATGATTTACATTTTTATTTCCATTATTTACCTTCATTGTGTGTACTTACGGTTTCTTGGTATGTGGTAGTGCCGGACAGATGGCGCGGATGCTTCTTCAAAGAAAAATTCTCGACTTGAACAGAGAGGGTTTCTTACATGGGTCCTTAATCGCCCTATCGGGACAATCACAGTCGCTAGTGCGACCAGGCGTCGAACTGGCACTTCTGCGAAGCTCTGTTGCTGTTTCCTTTCGTTCTTTCACATCATACCTTTCTACTGGCGGGTATTAGCCTTAGATCTATGAAGGTCCATAGAGTGCAAGGTGTCCCACTACACTGTATAACACATACCTCTTTGGGTAATACATAGTGTCACGTAGTTTATATTAGATAAGTACTAGTATTGCTGGCGCAAAACTTCTGGAATAGTAACCCTGACCACCAATCAAGCTACCAAGCCTAGCTTATCGGAGTTTGTAAAATCATACTTTGCTTACTTAAAGGCACAGCGAGCAAACTTTGTACAGTCTGCATCGAAAGTATTCCGCATATGTTTGCATTCAATTTGGGAAGTAAATAGTGTTCATTTTATTTATTTTATTCTTTAGCTATCGCTCCTACGTTTTCAAAGTTAAGTGGCAAAGTATTACTTAGTCAGAGCAGAGAAATCATTAAAAAGTCTTTGACTTCACGAAACAAGAGGCAGAGATGAAGGAAGAAAATGTATGTTCCCCGAGTTATTCAAAATCCTGAGGAAAGTGAATAAAAGAGTAGCTAAGGCAACTGATATTTCACCGAGATCCGTTTCCAGGGTTCTCAAAGATAAGAAAGGAAAAACAAAAACGTTGAGAACATTGAAAATCATTAGAAAGAATTGTAGATAATCAAAAAGAAAGAATTCTAATCCAGGATAATGGTGCAGAAAGTAGTGATTGCGTTGATGATGATAATGACGTGAGCGAAGACGAAGGACTGTCAGGTTTGGAAGAATTGGAGGCAGACATAGACATTGTTTACATAGTAGGCCATTTGTATAGATGTTTTGTGAATATGAATATACATATGAAAACCGTGTTTATGAGTGCAGCACCGTATAGTGCACGTGCATAAGAAGTAACAAGATATTTGACATTGACTGTGACAGGCACTCTTCCAGCATTCATGAATCGACTGGTGAACTGCTTATCTGAAAGTATAACTCGCTTCCTGGGTCTCATAAGATTTTCACATGTCCAGATCTGTTGGGCCAGTTATATATATCCAGGAGAACTAACATGGTACAACGAATAATTAATAAGTGAAGTAGACGTGGGTCTAGAAAGAGCTTTTCATGCCGTTAGATTTTGAACAGAAATAATATTCTGATTAAATCTGGACATTCTGCCTCTCTCCCTCTCTCTCTCTCTCTCTCTCTCTCTCTCTCTCTCTCTCTCTCTCCCTATATTCCAAAATGGAACAATTTGTGCTCTACCTCCCTTATCGATATGAGCAAATATTTAAACAATAACTGGCATACATTACCCGAGATTGCTGGTTACAGCGCAATGCTTTATGAGAAAGTTCAAGGTTTAATACGCCTTATCATCTCAAAATAATTTGACATCTCCTTGTGATTTACATGGAAACTTGGGAATCAATTGGGGCATTTAGTGCATGTTTCCATTGGATAGAATAACTTGATGGAGACCAGGAGATCTTTGGCTCAAATTCCAGCTGACATTGAATGTTTTAGAGTGACTATGTTTCCAAAATTTAAGATTTTTCACGCTACCCTTTGCCACTAAAAAGTGGCATTAATTCTTAATTATTCATGTCTGGCTATTTGATTTTCTTTTTACATATTGATAGCAAGCGCATTAATCAAAACTTACAGCCCTAAAATTACTCACTGATTGGCACAGTACTTAATCTTTTCTAATTTTAAAGCTTCGAATTTTCCCTTTACGATTTTACCTGAAAGCCATAACACCTTTGCACAAGTTAGTAAAGCAATAAACATTTTGTTTTGCACAGCACTCTATAAATGTACACTTGAATACATGTAATTGTCCCGAATATACGCGCAGTGTTTTATGTTGGTAAGGAGATACTAAACCACATCTGCCATTCCCAGTCTCTAACCTTTAGCTACTTCTAGCACTACATTTAATGTTTGTCTTTTCCTCCTGGGCCTGAAGCCTACTGCAGTGAAAGCTTAAAGTTTGAGATATCAGACTTTTGATATCAAACCAATGCGACATGGACTCATCAAAGTATTGGTATTGACAGTCAGGTAAAAATGAAATGGAGTTTTATTTATGGACGCTCTTTAACTGCTGTGGTTCTCAGCGTCCCATTCTACACATTTTGCTCAGATGTCTCTTTACCAGGCTTGAGGTTATTTTACGTGCCGTAAATATAAGACACGGGGCCTTACTTTCCTTCCGAAGGAAGCCATGCTAAGGATCTTTACACCAGAAACAATTCATCGTCCTCCGCCTGCTCTGAAAATATCAAAGATGAAATCCTTCGAACTCCTCCTCTTTCGCCTCTCACCTAGAATTGATATTGGTATGTATTCTAATTTGGGTGTATTCAGATATACATTCAAACCAACAAGGCAGCAGCGGAACACAAATGATAGGATATTCTGTCAATATTAAATAAATAAAATCAATATAGGAAACCACAACTATCAACTGATTTTCATGCACTCCACTTCACTTTGGGTGCGAATTCCATCCTTTTGACTATCCTGAGAAAAGACGCTTCTTCAGCTGGGAGGTGACGTCAGAGCAGAGTCCTTCTCTCTCGATTGGCAAGCCACCACCTCAAGATCAAGTGGTTTTCAGCTCCACTTCGTAAAATGAGAACAAGCTATGAGGTAGCAAATACGTGGCCACTCTGTGGATTTATTTCCCTGGTTATACTTAGAGTATACTGACAGCAAAGCAGACTTCAAATTTAACTGTCAATTTATATTGCTTTTTCTACCACGCAATATACACTTAGTAAGCAGAGATAGTAGTGCAATACACCCAAAATTAGATATCTAGATTTCACCGGAAGTATACATATATTCAAGAAATCAAGAAAATCATTTTACTTTCTCTATACATACTATGTACATAGTGTATAGAGAAGGTATTGCACTCCACTCAAAACTCGATACCGAGATTTCACCGGAAATATATGTTTTAGGGTCCCCTGTATCCAAAAAAGGCATTTTCAGAAAAAGGTCCGAATGAGTGTATGTCCGTGTGTCTGTGAACACGATAACTCAAAAACGAAAAATCGGAAAAATATAAAACTTGGTATTTAAGTTTAGTTCTTCCAGGGATGCGACACGAAGATTTTCAAGGAAATCTCCCTACCCCCATCTACACTTTACATGGACATTTTTTCGAAAACTTTGATTTTCTCAAAACTAGCTGAAACGATTTGTATTAAAATATCGTATATTAAAGATATTTACATGACAAATAATATGTATATATCGAATTTTCAGGGAATAGCCTCTGAAGACTACTTTATTCTGGATGAATTTTACGGAATTATGCATAACTGCTAAACCGTAAGACATGCACAAAGCCTCACAACACAAAAAAAAAAAATGTAGAGCACGTTAAAACATACAATTTATGATATGTACCTTTTATTCGTGAAGCTGAACGTTTTTGAGATATTCCTTGTATTTTGTTTCGGCTTTAAAACCATACTTTTCTCACACAGGAATTTGTCAACGCCAGTCACATAGCAACCAGCTTTTGACTATCACTTTTCCTCTGGTACTCCCTTATTTCGCTTCTAATTATAAGGAAGCAAGTAATAATACTACTCCTGCTAATTTTTTCTCGATTAGGATTGAAGTAAATAGAAGCATAAGCTTTTTAACAATAATTTGTTTCAGAGATGTAGAAAAAGTCCTGTGAATGGAACACATCAGATTTTTATAAAAAGGCCTGAATGTATTTGTTTCTGAACAGCAACCTGAGAAACGACATGTCCGCTAAATACCAAAATTGGTACTTAAATTCAGCATCTTACAAAGATGTTACACAAAGATTTTCCAGGAAATCCCCTCACTTCAAATACCCTTAGACGTAATCTTTTTATATTTATAATAGCTTGAAGCATGCGATATTATATTTTCAGATATATTTTAATAAAGTATCAGGGTGCTGACTGAGGTTATAGAAATAAATAAAAACAAAACTCTGTAGTAGCTTTTTCAAGCCAATCGTGGTTTTTTGTACCATTAGAGTTGTATTACAGCATAGGAAAATATTAACAGCCCCAATTTAAGAATAATGTTACGTACAAAACTACTAAACATGCTAAAGACTGCCTCCGTGGTCGAGTGGTCAGCAATCTACATTCTACCCGTAGATCCCAGGTTTTATTGCCGGCTGGGGCGGGGAAATTTTCTTTAAACAGAAGTCTGGAGATATGCATATGCCTGTCTTTAATGATATACATTACGACAATAACCTACAGTACATATACGAATTGTTTCACAAGTCAAAGCCCCGGATATGGCCATTGAAGTTAAAGGCGGCTATGCAAATGAAACAATAGAATATTCTAAAATTATATTTTGACCATATATGAAGTGGAATGGAGTGTGAAGGTACCACGCATCACTCTGGTTAAACTTCTGTGCATAGCTTAGTTTCTAATGAGTTTTAGCCAAATATTCTCCATAAAGTATTTAAGCCAAATATTTGAAAATTAGTGTGGTTAAAAGGACCAAAAATACACAACCTAATTGTTGTAGTTTTAAATCCTTCAAGTTATTTCCAGTATTTACGTTTTCGAAGCAGTTCCGCAAAAATATCATTTACAATTATCGAGTATAAGGAAACCAGCAATAATTTTTTCCGGTGTCGTTCATTGCTTTTCTTTATTTAATTTTGAAAAGATTCGCCCTATCATCTGTGTGCCATAACAGCCCTACATGAACCAATATCTTATTACTTTGAAATGCAGTCTGAAACATGTTACCCATGATTAAAAATCAGGTGAGCAACGAAAGGAAGTATTTCACCTGAGTGACTGGAAGCATAGTTTGGAAAGATAGCTCTCATCAGCCTCTGGATGAGTCCCTCTCGTATTGGTTTGATTTCAAAAGTGTGTGCCGTAACATTAACATATGAACTCATTCAGCTTCAGGCTCAGAAGGGAAGAAAACGGGTTAAAGGAGTAGAGTGAAGTGGAGTGATGGCTGGGGCTGGCGGAGGTGTTTTAGTATTTCTTTAACAATGTAAACTATTTCACAATATAGCCGCACTTGGCCGTACACTAACTGATAACACATACGCTTAAAATCATATTCATAATCCGAATTTTGAAAGCTTCCACGAGAACTATGTTTCGAGGGCTGCCTTATACAAAACAGTCTGAGGACGCATCAACACGCCAGCTAACAGAAAAAAGCATACCCCATTTCATCTGTTTCCCATTACCAGCCATGCATGAGTCAATCTCTTATTACTTTGAAATCCTGTTCGACACACGCAATCTCTGATTAAAGCTCAGGAGAAAAGAAGTATTTTACCAGAGTGACTGGATGTCATACTTTGAAAAGATAGTTCTCATCAGCCCCTGGATGAATCCCTTTCGTATTGGTTTGATTTCAAAAGCCTGTGCTCTTGTATTAATATATGAATACAGTCGGTTTCAGACTCAGAAGGGAAGAAAACAGGGCAAAGAAGTAGAGTGAAGTGGACAGATAGAATAGTTAAGGGGTGGCACTGCACAACATAACCACACAAGGGCATGCATTTGACCGTACTCCTAAATGATAATATATACGCTTAAAATCATATTCATAACCTCAATTTCGGAAGATTGCATAAGAAGTATGTTTCCGGAGCTGCCTAACACAAAACAGGTTTGTGCACGCATCAAGACGCGAGCTAACTGAGAAAAGCATACTTGAAAATAAGTATTATGTAATAAATGTGCAGGAGGTCTGGGAAAAGGCTGAAGAAATAAAAACGCCTACTACGACATTCACTACTTAACATTAGCTTCTGGGAGTTAGAAAGATTTATTGATAGCTCTGCGGGTATCAGAGAATGCATGCATGAGAGCAACAATGACTGTCGAGTGCAGCTGTTTGCATGCGAATAGCGCCCAGCAGAGAGTGAGGATGTTTGCCCTACAGGATCAAGCGCAGTGCGTTTTGCGGCGAGCTGAAATGAAGTCAATCAAGGGAATGCACTGTTGCTTTCAGGCGGAACGATATCGAAGTACTCCATCCGCAACAACATTCTGCACTGGACCAGTAATTTCAGACAAGCAATGCTGATTTACAATGGCGAATTGACAACAGAAACACTCTTAAGTTGGCTCTAAATCACAAATAATAATATAAAGTTGTGCAATGTTGTTCTCAAAAAACAAGGTTCATGAATTAAAAACTTTCATGATATTCTATATCACTAAGTCGTAAAAGAAGCATACTTGCCGCCACTTTAAGCGATTTTAAGCAACTATTGTGGGCTGATGTGGCCAAGAAAAATCTAAAAACATTAACAATAACCATGGTTCAAGTTTGGAAAAAATTCTTGATATTCTACACCTCCAAATCGTAAAAATGTCATTTTCAGGTGAGGAAGTTTTTTATTATGAGGAGCATAAAGTTTATTGCAGCTCGCCTGGGTAGTGTGGCGATAGCGTGTCTGCCTCATATTCAACAGGTCGTGAGTTCGAATCTCGTTTAGGGTGAGTTACCCGGATAAAGTTTTTTTTCGGAGTTTTCCCTTATCCTAAGAAGACAAATGTCGAGTAACTTAAAGCTCCATGGACCCCGAGATTATTCGAGCTTCATTTCACCAATTTCATTCATAATCCGATATGACCAACCAGGTTAAAGGACGTTAAGCTTAAAAAAATATTGCATTAAATAAAATTAATATAATTAAGAATATTGAGGATAATTAAAATAAATTTATTTGAGGAATAAAAAGAATGTTTAAACAACTTTTGTTCAGGGCTTATTTGGCCCAGGAATGCCTAAAGACATCAAAATTTAAGGATCTAAAAATGTAAGTTATATTCTAGAGCTCCATGTCGCAAAAGGTACGTGTATGCAATTGTCAGCGTTTTTAAATAATTTTTGTTCGGGGCTGATTTGGTCGAGAACGCCTAAAGACATGAAACAACTAGATTCAAGGTGTAAAATCTTTCGTGATATTCTATACTTCCAAGTCGTAAAAGTAACATATATGTAAATTTAAGCGACTTTTAAACAACTATAGTTCAGGGTTAATTTGGCCGAGCAAATCCTAAAAGCATTTAAAAGTCGTGATATTCTAGACCTCCAAGTCCAAAAGAGCACGTTTATGCCATTTTCAGCGATTTTTAAATAAGTTTTGTATATTGCAACTTACTTTCACCTTGCATTATGTTGCAGTATCTTTTGTCTACCTTGAAGTCGGTCTGAATTGGCGCCAGTGAAATACTTTATAAACAAGCGTGTACATACCTCTTTGAAGTTCTATGATGCGCCGGCTATGCTCATCCATGTGGAACATAAGTTTGACTCCCACTAAGGGGAGAGAGAATGACTGGAGTATGCGACACGGGGCAGACTCACAAATAGTAGTTCTTCACTTAAGGTTCTTCAGTATAGATACCCTTTATTCACCTTTGCTACTAGTTGAGGCACTAATCCCTACGAGCGATAGTAATTCTTGAAGACGTAGAAATATTAATAACTAGTGCTACTTTCTTCTGCTTACTAAGTTCTCGTTTTCTACGGTCACAGGTAATTACCGCATACTTCCCTATTACGCAATCACTGCAATGTTTCTCGTAAGAATATTACATAGTGCCGCATCCACGTACATACAACATACAGCCTACAGCATACCGCGTACAGCATAACAAGTCTAATTTCTTGTTTGCTCGCCGCTTATATACCTAACATCCAATCATAGAGCTCATTCCTGATTGGTTGAAAAGAAGCGCGAAAATAACGTTGTCACGTGATTAATTTTGGAAGTTCTTTGTATTAGACTCACGTGACCTCTCTTTATAATGGAAAAGTCCCGAGCTGCTAACTTTTAGGGAAAAGACTTGTGTCTATAAAACTCCTTATTACTTATGCTTCTATTGCGCTAAGATCTTGCTGTTCAAAAGCATTTGTGTTGCAGGATTAACAAAGCAAATAACCTTGGGGTATACAATAGCAACTTCTCACCCTAAGGTTTTGCGTTCTGCAATTTGCTCAATCTTGGCTGCTGAAGCAGATATCTTTCCTATGTTAAATCTGGACAAAATAATAATTAAAATAATACAAATCAAAACGTGCTAATATACTGTTGGAATTATAATGAGGTTTTAATCATATCTCATTGGCTGCTGGACGCAGAACTCAAAATGCGAGGTGGTAATACTGAATTCCAGAAGCTTACGAAAATAACATTTGTATTTACATGAACGAAATATGTGCGTTGTAGTAAACAGTCTACAGATTATGCATTACGCTAATTTTACCACTCAAGCAAAAACGTGCATGGGAAAATGGCTTGACCCAACTCAATTAAGCCGATCTTTTTTTTTAACACAGACGTTGTGAAATATGCATATGTATATTGCGTGCCAACGAGTCCATTAAAGGATTCCAAATTCTACCAAATTCACATCATCGGACGTGAAAACAATACCTTCCAAAGAAAAGAAAAGTAATACCATATAATTTAATCCTTTGTCAATACTATATAATTTGATCCATTTTATACTGCACTGCTAATAACAGCGGGTTGCATGTTTGTGGCGGTTATGTCGCCTGTTCTTCCCCTCACATGCTCTGCAAGTCATAGGTTATGACACGAACAGTTTTGGAGAATCAGTGAAGGGAACGCGAAAGAAAACAGTTTAGTGTGCATATGGTTAATATAAACTAATTTATATTTTGTAGTTTGAATCTTTGAGAGTATTAGTTAGACCATTCGCCTGTCTCCTAGGCAACCCGGGTTCGCACCCACGAGACGTGAGATGTGGATTTTGTGGTGGGCGATTGCTCCATAATCATGTTTTCTGTCATCTATTTCACGGAAATTTTTACCACCCTCTTCCTCATTTTCATACCACGTATCGGGATGATCACCCATCCTAGCATCTCTCTAATCCGGAGCCTTTGCTCCTCAACAGGTGTCTGGAAATGCAAATTGATTTATTTATGGACGCTCATTAACGACTGTACTGGTCAGAGTCCCTTTCTATGTTTACCGTGAAAGACCGCTTAATTTTGCTCATAGGCCTCTTTATAATTCTTAAGGTTCTTTTACGGTTTTATCTCCCTTCCGAAGGAAACCATGCTAAGAATTTTTAAAATCCACCGACCTCTACCGGGTTTGAACCCACGACCTTGGGTACAAAGGGGCTAGCTTAATAACCACCATACCACGGAAGGCGGCAACAGTATCTGACCCCAGGCGCTGGCTTATAAGTCCTGGAAGGATTAAGTGATACACATGGGAAGCGTAAAAAGAGAGAGAAAGAAAGAAAGAAAAGAAAGGAGGAGGAGGACAATAGTGTCTGACCTAAGGTATTGGCTTGTAGGTCCTGGAAGGATTAAGTGTTACACACGAGGAGAGTAAAAAGAGAGAGAGAGAGAGAGAGAAAGAAAGAAAGAAAAGAAAGGAGAAGGAGGAGGACAATAGTGTCTGACCCCAGGTATTGGCTTGTAGGTCCTGGAAGGATTAAGTGTTACACACGAGGAGAGTAAAAAGAGAAGGAAAGAAAGAAATAAAGAAAGAAAGAAGGACTATAATTCCTGACCACATGCGCTGGCTTGTACTGGAAGAATTTAGGCTTACACACGAGGAGGGTAAAAAGAGAAAGAAAGAAATAAAGAAAGAAAGAAGGAAGGAATACTAAAATGCCTGACCACATGCGCTGGCTTGTACTGGAAGAATTTAGGCCTACACACGGGGAGGGTAAAAAGAGAAAGAAAGAGAAGAAGGAGGGCGACAATAGTGTCTGATCACAGACGCTAGCTTATAAGTCCTGGAAGGATTAAGTGCTACACACGGGGAGGGTAAAAAGAGAAAGAAAGAAAGAGGAGGGCGACAATAGTGTCTGATCACAGACGCTAGCCTATAAGTCCTGGAAGGATTAAGTGCTACACACGAGGAGGGTAAAAAGAGAAAGAAAGAAAGAATGCAAAGAAGGAGGATGAAAACTGTATCTAACACTAGTCGTTGGCTTGTAAGTGCTGGAAGGATTAAGTGCTACACACAAAGAGAGTAAAAAGAGAAAGAAAGAAAGAATGAATGAAAAGAAGGAGGATGAAAACTGTATCTAACACTAGTCGTTGGCTTGTAAGTGCTGGAAGGATTAAGTGCTACACACAAAGAGAGTAAAAAGAGAAAGAAAGAAAGAAAGAATGAATGAAAAGAAGGAGGATGAAAACAGTATCTGACTCCAGTCGTTGGCTTGTAAGTGCTGGAAGGATTAAGTGCTACACACGAGGAGAGTAAACAGAGAAAGAAAGAAAGAAAAGAAGGGAGGACGACAACAGTGTCTGACCCCAGACACTAGCTTATAAGTCCTGGAAGAATTAAATGCTGCACACGAGGAGGGTAAAAAGAGAGAAAGAAAGAAAGAAAGAAAGAAAGGAAAGAATGAGACGACAACAGTATCTGACCCCAGGCACTGGCTTGTAGGTCCTGGAAGGATTATCTGCCACACACGAAAAGGGTAAAAAGAGAAACAAACAAACAAAGCAATAATTTTAGAGTGATGTGTAGGCCCGTGAAATTATCATGGAATACATCCAGCTCTGCAGAAGGCTTCCAGTAATGGAGGGTGTCTACAAAAGAGGCACAGTAATAGAAGAAAAACAGTATGACTGGACAGAATGGTTTCCCAAATAATGATATTTTGATTCGAAGTTAGTAATTCGAAGTATGCAAAGCTTCCATTTATTCAAACTTTGTGATAATTTAGCATACTATTTTGTAATTTTATAAAATTATTTTCTTTAAGTGTACATTGCTACTTTCTTAGTACTGTTTGCAGATCTTACAATTATGAGAATTGAATTAAATTTTACATAATAAGTACTAGGGTAAAAAACATGATATTTTGTTGGTCATATCGGACGATGAATGATCTCGGGATCCAAGGAGCTTAAAGTTACTCGACATTAATCTTTTCGGGATAAGGGAAAAAAACCCAAAAAAATCTTCACCCGAGTAACTCACCCTAAGCAGGATTCGCATTAGCGGACGGTTGAATGTGATTCAGACACGCTATCGGGTTTTGTGATCAACAAGTACTGAAAAAAATATTATTAATCGTCTACAGGAAATGATGGAAGATGTGGTCATCTAAATTATCACGATAGCAAGATACATGAAAATAGTTACGGATGATATATATATATATATATATATATATATATATATATATATTATCTGATTATCAGACGAAAATAGAGAAACGAGATCGAGCACACCTTTAAATATAATCATAGGTGATGAAGTTAATTAAAATGATCCTAGAGTACAAAGAGCTGATGGTTCCCACGTGTTTGTCTGATCAGTATACGGGATAACCTCGAAAAGCACCTCCATCTTACTAGAAGGCTAACACGTGGCAGCAAATGTTAGCATATAAAAACCTAATCAATGAATAAAGTAATGTTGTTCCCTATAAGAAGCTAGCTAGTTTATTCCAGTGGTAAGATGTGAGATTTTTCTCTCGGGTATGCGTTGGTGGTTTCAAGATTGTAAAAATCACCTTCAATTTATTGACAGTATTTAATGGACGCTAATATCTGAACTGCTGGAACGAACTGCCGATTGTTTTAAGATGAATACTCAACTATTCCTGAATCTAAATAAGATAAATTGTTACTGCGCCATGTTAAATCTACCAATTTATGGAATATTAAGAACATTGTGTTGAATCAGAGGATATACCAATGATCACTAAAACTTGTAGGTATATTGTGTTTTATTAACCTAAGTTCCGCCTTGTTCTGACTACCCCACCAGAGTGTTTCCGTTATATATTGCAAAATTTTACTCATTTTATTCACATCTCTAACACAATTTATACTCATTACCTTTCTCAGTCATCAATATTCTTTTTTGTAACTACTAATAGTAGAATGCGCTTTCCAAACAACCTTTATTTCAGAACTTACTCTTGTGAACTAAAGTTTTAGGCTTATGGTAAAGTAGGCTGAGTTTACCGAAATATTATTATTATTATTAATATTATTATTATTATTAATAATAACAATAATGATAATAATAATAGTCACATCCTGGCTGTGTGAACAGGATGTGGTAACATTGGAAATGTATATTTCTCATATGTATATTTTATAAAAACCACAGGTAGAGTAGCGTCACTCTCTTTATTAGTAAACTTAGAATGGAATAGTTGTAAAGTTGGCTCCTCCTGGACACCAAGCCATGAGGAAACACAAGGTAACAATATATTTGACATTGATTTCAAGTGTTCATTTTTTACTTTCTCTATACGTGCAAGTATATAGTGTATAGAGAACGTATTGCACTCCACCAAAAAATTAGATACCGAGATTTCACCGGAAATATATGATTTAGGGTCCCCTGTATCCAAAAAAAGTATTTTCAGTGTGTGTCCGTGTGTCAGTGTGTCCGTGTATCTGTGAACACAATAACTCAAAAAGGAAAAGTCGGTAAAATACCAAACTTGGTATTTAAGTTTAGTATCTTCCAGGGATGCGACACAAAGATTTTGAGAAAAATTCCCCCGCCCCCAACTACCCTTTACATGGAAAAAATGTCCAAAAGTTTTCTTTTCTCAAAAATGGCTCTAATGATTTTGATTAAAATATCGTATATAAAGATATTTACCTGACAAATAAAATGTATATTTTGAATTTTCTGGGAATAGCCTCTGAAGATTACTTTATTCTCGGTCAATTTTACGGAATTTTGCATAACTGTTAACCGTAAGAGATGGATAAAAACTTGCCACACAACAAATGTAGAATACCTTAAAACACATAATTTATGTTATATACATTTTTTTTCATGGAGTTTATTGTTTTTGAGATATTCCTTATTTTTTTCAGCTATAAAGACTTATACTTTTCTCATACAGGACTTTGTGAACTCATGTCCATACAAACAAAGGAACTTCAGTCGCAGAGCAACCAGCTTTTGACTGTCACTTTAACCTATGGTACCCTCTTTATTTCGTTTCTACTAACAAGGAAGCAAGTAATAAGACTATTTCTGCTGATTTTTGCTCCATTAGGTGAAGTAAATGGAATAATTTGTTGCAGTGATATAAAGAATACCATGTGAATGGAGCACATCAGATTCTTTTAAATTAGTAGTTAAGTTAACCCATCCACGTCCTTTTTATTAAATCATGTAATTTATTTACCCTGTTGTACAGGACTACGTTCCCATATGCACGCCTAACTGTAGTGAAAATTACTTTTTTCTTAATTTATCCTCTCCTAGCTAAGCAAGTCCCTTGGTTATAAGCAGTAGGTGTGACAATAATAATAATAATAGTAATAATAATAATAATAATAATAATAATAATAATAATACGCCAAGTTAACAAGGCAAACAGTAAAAGTGATGCGCTGAAGGGAAATCACAATACTGTTCGTGAATGACAAAACTCGGCCCTCATCCTCCTGTCAATCAATCGTATAATTGACGTTTGGCCGTTATTAATTAACAATGCTTTGAACATCAATAGCAATACTTTGCTCGATTTATATCAGTGGCGGTCATAGAAAGCAGCCATCAGTGATTCCAGAGATTTGTGCCGTGATTTGTATCAAAATGGTATTTATAACTGTGTTATTATATGGAATACGAAATGAAAGCCATTCACATTGCGGAACGAGAGAAGGCTGTACATGTTGTTCTAGCACAGAATATTTATATAAATGTTCACCTTGTCGCTGAGCTTGGCGTTGTCTGGGTATATTTTGGTTAATTATGTTTATATGAAATGCGTTGACTACTATATATACTGACTCATAAGTAATGTCGTTTTTAAGAAAAACAATCAAGACCGTAGCCATTTTTCAGCGAGGTTTATTATCACACAATGGTACCAGTTGATGGTTTTTGATGCGAAGAATTCGGCAAGATTCACTTGCACTGCTTCAATGTTATCAACATTTCTTCCACGTTGAAAATGGGTCATGGATCGAAAAACTGATAGTCTGATAGTGCGAAATCAGGGCTGTATGCTGGGTGTGGTAGCAGTTCGATTTCTCTCAATTCCTGAAAATTTTTCTATGGTTGTTCGTGTCTTGCAATGTAACTATTTCGGTCAACTAATGCTGGGTATTCCCGTGTCACAATTTCATGAACTCGTTTCAGTTGTTGAGAACAAAGATCCGCATCAATCGCTCGCACGTTTGGAACAAACTCCCAGCGAATCACACCTTCAAAATACCACCAGACACACGTTACTTTGGGACCGAACCGATTTTCTTTAACGATGAATTTGGCAGGTTGGCGGGCATCAAGCCACTGTTTCGAGGCATCAGGGTTTCGGTAATATACCCATTTTTCATTAAAAGTGACAATTCTCCTGTCACAATCTAACATCCATGGGATTACGGATAAGCTGACGTCAGATATACACCTTACGTTCAGCCTGTTGAGGTGTCAGTTCATGAGGTACAAATCTACAGCTTTTGTTTGATTTCCCATGTGTCTTAATATGGTGATGTATGGTATCTTTTTCCGCACCAAGTTCTTATGAAAGCCTAAGGATACATTTTTGCGGACTTTCTCGCAAAACTTGGCGTGTATCCTCAATATTCCATCCTTGAGGTCTTCCAGAACGTGGTAAATCTTTAAGTGTTTTCGTCTCCATTGTTGAAACTTTGGAACCATCATTGTGCCACACGCTCACTAACGACATCTTCTCCTTCCACTTCGTATTCTTCGAGCTGTGGCAGCGGCTTTACAATCTTGTTTCCAGTAGTGCTTTAGAAGGATTCTAATTTCAAACTGTTATCTCCATTTTCTAATTGTTTATTAAAAACTGAATACTGATAAATGCTCCCAATATATGCAGCACTAGCCGTGGCATCCTGTAAATAGCATTGCCAAACCAAAGATCCCCAATAAACTTTCAAAACATCAAAATCAAAAAACCGACATTACTAATGCGACAAACTAATATTTATTTAGACCACCTGAATTTAAATAAATCTGACGTGTTCCATTCATATGAATTTCTCTACATCTCTGCAACAAATTATTGTTAAAAAGCTTATGCTTCTATTTACTTCATGCTAACCTAGAAAAAAATAGCAAAAATAGCCTTATTACTTGCTCCTGTGTAAGTAGAAGCGAAATAAGGGTTTACCATAGGTGAAAGTCATAGACAAAAACTGGTTGCTATGTGACTGAAGTTCCTTTGTTTCTATGGACAGAGTTGGCAAATTCCTGTATCAGAAATGTATAAGATTTTCATAGCTGAAACCAAAAACAAGGAATACCAAAAAAAAAAGATCAACTCCATGAAAAAACTGTATATTACATAAATTGTGATTTTTAACGTGCTCTACATTCTTTGCATAGTAAGTTTTTATCTATCTCTTACTGTTTAGGAGCGACGCAAAATTCCGTACATTTCATCCAGAATAAAGTAAGCTTTCGAGGCTATTCCTAGAAAGTTGAAGATATGCATCTTATTTTTCAGGTAAATATCTTTAACCTACGATATTTTAATTAAAGTTGTTAGAGCGATTTTTAAGAAAATCAAAATTTTCGAAAACAGTACCATGTAAAGGGTAGTTTGGGGTGGGGAGATTTTTCTCAAAATCTTCGTGTTGCATTCCTGGAATATACTAAACTTAAATACCAAGTTTGGTATTTTAACGACTTTTCGTTTTTGTGTTATCTTGTTCAAAAGCACACGGACACACACACGGACCTTTTTCTGAAATTCCTTTTTTTGGATACAAGGGACCATAAAACATATATTTCCGGTGAAATGTCGGTATCGAATTTTTGGGTGGAGTGCTATACGTCCTCTATATACTATGTACATAGTAAATATAGAGAAAGTAAAAATACAAAGTGTGCATAGCTGTGAAAAGTATCTATTTAAATAATATACGGTAAAGAGGAAACTAGGGTGTTTATCTAAAATATATAAACAGTAAGCGCAAGTAATGTCTGAAAAAATAATATTATAAAGAATATATAAAATATAATTGTTTTTTCCTCACAGGCCAGGTGTAGGACAGGAATGCAGTGAGGCTGGAAAATACAATACCATATCCGGTGTTAGTAATATTATAAATAAGATATAAGGAATAATTTAATAGTTTTTTTTTCACACAGCCCGGGGGCGTGTAGGACAGTAATTGAAGTAGAGTCAGACTGAAAAATTCAATACTATAGTCAGGATTTGAACCACGGATTGGAAATGTATAATTTAAATGAGAAGTGTGAACAATGCGGGACAAAATCTGTTGTGTTGAATTCACATGATTTTCTCTACATCTCTGCAACACATTATTGTTAAAAAGCTTATTGTTCTATTTACTTAATGCTTATCGAAAAAAATTAATAGTCTTATTACTTGCTTCCCTGTAAGTAGAAGTGAAATAAGGGAGTACCATAGGTTAAAGTGAAGGCCAAAAGGTGGTTGCTACGTGAATGAAGTTCCTTTGTTTGTATAGACAGGAGTTGACAAAGTCTTGTGTGAGAAAGGTATAATTTTTTAAAGCTGAAACAAAAAACAAGGAATATCTCAAAAAAATTCAACTCCATGAAAAAAATGCATATAGCATAAATTGAGTGTTTTAAGGTGCTCTACATTTTTTGTGTGGTAAAATTTTTTGCATCTCTTACGGTTTAGCAGTTATGCAAAATTCACACAGACACACACACATGCGCGCGCGACCTTTTTGTGAAGGGGTACAGGGGACCCTAAAACATATATTTCCGGTGAAATCTCGGTATCGAATTTTTGGGTCTAGTGCAATAGCTTCTCTATACACTATGTACATAGTACGTGTAGAGAAAGTGAAAATAGGCACAACATCCGCGGATAGGAGAAAACAGAATTTCAGCCCTTGTAAAGAAGTATAAACCTGCAGGATGTGGCCGAGTGGTCAGCGTTCTGGCTTCTCAACCCAAAAATTCCTAGTTCAATTCCCGGGGGTAGAGAATTGCCCTTCAACCAGATTTATTCCTTATTCTCCATAGTCGGGGCGAAATTGATAAATTCTAAATTCATAATTTTTTTTATCTGAACCTTAACTATTTATATAGCATTACATATTTTAATAATATTTTAATAGTTAAATATTAAGTGTATGAACATGGTAACGAGTCTACGCTTATTTAATAACAGAATCCTAAAAAAGTAACGTTAAGAAGCCTAACGTTCAGCAAGCAAAATACCACGAGTTGTTCTTTAAGTCAAAGATTCCCATAGAAGTTAAAGAAGTTTATAGAAAATAAAAAGATACAGGAAAAAGAGATGGAGGGCCGAGAAAAACACGAAGTTAATTCTGTGAAATCAGTACGAGCAAATTGCTTAATTCCTGAATTGCAGAAGAAGAAGGAAGTTGCAACAAAGCACTCTCATATGGAGGTAAAAAATTAACATTCATTTTCTCGCTGTTTATAGTCGCCCTTCGTAGTGTAATGGTTACAATACTAACTTAATACACCCAAGGTCGCGGGTTCAAACCCGGCGGAGGACAATGGATTTTTTCGGACGTAAAAATGCTTAGCTTGGCTTCCTTCGGAAGGGAAGTAAAGCTGTTGGTCCCGTGCCGTAGATTTACGGCACGGAAAAGAACCTCAAGCCTGATAAAGAGGCCTCTGAAAAAAATTAAGCGGTCTTTCGCGCCCAGTATATGGGACGCTGAGAACCACAGTAGTTAAAGAGCGTGCATAAATAAAACGTCATTTCATTTCATTTCATTTCACTGCTTATAACATATAAAATATAGGCTTATCCTTATTCGAATGATTTCTTCGGTTTTTAGGGTTTTGTTTTTAAACTTAACGTCGTTTAACCAGGGTAAAGAACGACAATGAAATCTTGAAATGATACTCCAATGATCACGTGGAGCTTAAAGTTAATCGACATTTTTATTTTCAGGAAAAGAGAAAATCCCGTATTTGGGTAACTCATCCTAAGCGAAATTCAAACGTGAGCCTTCTTGAATGTGAAGCAGATACGCTACCCCACAAATAGCGAGGTGGGTAGTAATAATTATTGCTGATGTTTATTACTGTTTTGCTTTCTCACGCACTATGCATATAATAGGCAGAGAGGTATTGTATTCCACCTAACCACCGCCTCTCACCTAGACGGCCGGGGTTCGATCCCAAGCGACCGCATATGAGATTTGTGGTGCGCAAAGCGACGTGGGATGTGTGTGTGTGTGTGTGTGTGTGTGTGTGTGTGTGTGTGTGTGTGTGTGTGTGTGTGTGTGTGTGTGTGTGTGTGTGTGTGTGTGTGTGTGTGGACAACATAGCTCAAAAACGAAACCACCATTAAGTACCAAATTTAGTATTTAAGTTTAGTAACGTCAAGGAAGCGACCGAAGATTTTCGAGAAAATTCTCCACTCCAAACTACCCTTTTCTTGGAAAAGGGTTTTGGATTATTTTTTCTCAAAATAGCTCCATATGTTTTATTACAATACTTCATATTAAAATATTGATATGACAAAATGTAAATCTTGATTTTTTTGAAATAACGTTTGAAGATTTCTTCGTTCTGGATGAATTTTGCATAACTGGTAAACCCTAAGATATTAACAAAATCTTACCACACAAAAAATGTGGATCTCGTTTAAACACACAATTTATGTCATATATATGTTTTTCGTATAGTTAACTGTTTCCGAAATACACCTTTTTGTTGGTTTCAATTTTAAGCTACTTAACTTTTCTCAAACATGGGTCATCTTGTTTTTATCACCTTTGGTTTACTCCAGGCCGTACAAAGCGAGTTGTTTCACATAGCGACCGTCTTTTTAAAAGATTTAACCATTGCTTTAGCTTAGTGTATTACTCATTTCACTTCTACCTAAAAGGAACAAATACAACTATTTTCGCTAATGTTTACCTCGATTACCACGATATAAATAAAGAAATTATCTTTTGTAGCGAAAGTCATGAGAATGGAACATCAGATTTTTTATATCTGGGGGCACATTTACTACGGTAGGTGTTGGTATTTTAAAAGTGAAAATTAAATCTATCACTGCATTTTAAACTCTCTTGCAAGGTAAATATTTCATTGTTGTCTCTTTTAAGCATATTCTGGTCCAGTTAGCTTTTGCTTGCTGCTCCAGTGCACTTCATTAAAATAACACTCCTCAGAATTAGATAATTGCGAGTAACCATCTTATTAATTAGGTTTTTACCACAACGATGAATGTGTTATTTGCTAGTTTTGAAACAGATACATTTCAATTGCTATTGGATTAATTGTGTTTTCACACAGGCCGTGTGTAAGACAGGAGTTGGATAGGTAACGCAGGGGATCGTGGTTTCGAGTCCCGCCTTGGGCATGGGTGTTGATGTTTGTGTATATGTGTGTGTGTAAATGAAAAAGCTGATGTGTACCATTCACATGACTTTCTCTATATCCCTGCAACAAAATATTCTTAAAAAGCTTATACTTCCATTTACTTCATGCTAATCAGAAAAAAATTAGCAGAAATAGTCTTATTACTTGTTTCCTTGTAAGGTGAAGCAAAATAACGGACTATCATAGGTTAAAGTGAGAGTCAAAATCTGGTTGCTATGTCATTGAAGTTCCTTTGTTTGTATGAACAGGGGTTGACAAATTCCTGTTTAGAAAAGTATGTTTTTCAAAGCAGAATCCAAAGACAAGGAATGTCTCAAAAACGATTAACTCCACGAAAAAATGTACATAACATAAATTGTGTGTTTTAACGTACTCTACATTTTTCGTGTATTAAGTTTTTGTCCATCTCTTAAGGTTTAGCAGTAATTCAAAATTCCGTAAAATTCATCCAGAATAAAGTACCCTTCAGAGGATGTTCCCAGAAAATTCGAAATATACATTATTTGTCAGGTAAATAGTTTTAATATACGAGAGTTTAATCAAAATCGTAAGAGCCATTTTTGAAAAAATCGAAATTTTCGAAAAAAGTTCCATGTAAGGGTAGTTGGGGGTGGAGGGATTTTTCTCAAAATCTTCGTGTCGAATCCCTTGAAGATACTAAACTTAAATACCAAGTTTGGTATTTTACCGACTTTTCGTTTTTGAGTTACCGTGTTCACAGACACACGCACACACGGACCTTTTTCCGAAAATGCTTTTTTTAGTTAAAGGGAGCCCTAAAACATATATTTCCTGTGAAATCTGGGTATCGGATTTTTGCGTGGAGAGCAATACCTTCTCTATACACTATGTACATAGTGCGCATAGAGAAAGTAAAAAAGCAGTAATTCAATAATCATACAGCAAACATATTTCAATACCAATTGACCAATGAATCCTGGGACTTATGTACTTACAACATTGTAGGTCGCCATTGGAATTGTCATCTCAGAATTATTTGAGAACACCTTGTGGTTTACCGGGAAACATGCAAGTCAGTTGAGAAGTTCAGGGATATGCCGGCATGTTGCCATGGTAGCTCAGTGACAGAGCAACTGGTTAGAGATCCGTGGTTCAAATCCAGGCTATGGCATTGAATTTTTCAGTCTGACTCAACCTGTCCAGATACATTTAGAGTTTGCGCCGCTCTTCTCGCTATATTCTGAATGTCCCTCTCGCTTGTATTCGTATGGAAATATAACCATAAATAACTTAGTTCGTCACTTGACAATGCGTTATAATGAAAAGTATATTTATGTGGCCATTCTGCAATGATTTATATATATGTATATATTGTATAGTCTGAGTATATCTCTATGATATGCCCCGGCTATCAAGTAAACATCCTCATAGGGCAGATAAAAATGTGATTTTTTCTCCCAACATGTTTATAAGGTCAAAACAAGTGCTTATTATTATTATTATTATTATTATTATTATTATTATTATTTTTCTTTTTTGGTCCAGCCAGCAGCCAACCGATCTGGAAGTCGTCATTTAATTTTTTGCGTGCGCTTTACTCGTAGCGTGGGTGTATATTAAGCCCTTTAATAATTAAAATTATCTTATATTGGGATTAAACCGTAGATCAAAATTCTTCATTTGGCTAAAAGCAAAGAATGAAGCAATGGACAAGCTACACAGAACTATAGGTTTAAGTTTTCAATTATAGCTCCGGAAATAGATCAAAAATACAAGATAGAAACCATAACAGCTTTATGAAATTTAAAAAAGTAAAAAAACTACAAATATTTAAAAACAGTTTTATTAAACACGTGAAATAAAAGAATATTTTGGTAATTATTGGAGCAATTTATATATTATAAAAACCTGAGGTAAAAATAAGAATACTATTTCATCACATTATTTCTAAAATATGGACAAATAATGAAATGGATCCGATTTATAGCACCACAATGTTTTACTGCTGATCTAGAAGTTCCTTTTCATTAACAGCCTCTTAAAGTGTATACTTTTTCATTTGTGAAGAAAGTAGAAATAATTAAGGAAAACTCGAAATAGGAGAACTTTTTAATCATTTACGCGCCGGAATGTTTCAACCTTGAGTCAACATCAGTATAAAAACTTCCTAGAAAGTTGCTTTCTGCCTCAGTTGAAAGAATTGTCTCCTCGTGGGAATGTGCATTCATGCCAGACGTGGCAACTTGCCACAACACTAAATCAATGAAAAATGTAAAACCTTTGCCCTGACCTGGAGACTAACATGGGCTCAAAAGAAAATCTGTTTAAGTTGTCCATATAACAGCAAAACATACAATTATAACCATTAATTATCAGTACGCGAAATCCGTCAAAACCCAAACTTACTAGAAATTATACAACTAGCAAATCTTTTTAGTAAATTCCAATTTTCACTTAGGAAGTTCTGTTACATCTAGAAATATTTAATTAGCGAATGCATAATTTTTATCCACAATGAGTGAAGACTCTAGCACATTGTTTTGTTTCTTTAGCCTCTGTACTCTAATAGAAAATAAATGCACTATTATTTCCTACGAAGGTACACTCGCGAAGTACCTCATTGATATTGCAATAACATTAATTGCGACGGAAAATTAATATTTGGCTGCCCACAGAGGTAAACATGTTGGTAAACTTATTCTGGTATAGTGTTTGCTGTGTCGACCGCGTCTTGACGCTAAAATCTGCCAACGTTTCGCCCATCTTATGACTAAGCTTCCTCAGGGCTGATGCGTCTTGTCCAGCTGGCGTTCCTTCTTTATACTGCGGTTGGGACTTAGGAACGGAGACATCGTGACTTTTCCTGACATTTCAATGTTACTGTTAGCTTCGGCTTCTACTACCGTCGATAAGTTTCCAGAAAGATTGTCACGTCTTTTTTTTCGCTATAAAAGGAAGAAGAATTGCAGCGAGTTGTGTCGTGAATTGCACTGAGTCGAGAGTTATTAAAGTATTAGTGCGCAGTGGGACGGCCTTAAACTGTCAACTGTCTAATGTCGAAAGAACTATTTGCAGCAGCGAGTTAAAATTGTATTTATAACTAATTATTGAGTCAATAAAGACATTTGTGACAATATTATAGATGAAAAATGTTAGGAACAAAATTACGACAAAGAGCCCTAGGCCTGGCAATTGCGGGGTGTCCTTGCACTGCAGCATTACAGAAAAGTGGGAGGGCCGAGGTATAGGATAACTACAGGAAGAATCAAGAAACAGAACAACTTAAAATGTAGAACGACTTAGAACGGAGTGTTTCTCCGAACATAGCATTTATGTAAACCAGGCCTTATCTGAGTCAATATGCTAGCTTTATCAAGAGCTTTATGCTTCTTTATGAAGTTTAACCTACGCTGAAGTGTTGCGGAAATGGGACAGTGTCTTTGATATGAGCTCTACGGAACTGCACAGAAGAGGACTTGATGCATTAAGAAGCCGCATAAATACAGAGTTCTCAAAGCAAACGGAATTAACGGATTAAAACGCTATATCCAGGCACATTATGCTATTTATTCATAATCTAATTAATTCTGTTATTGAATCAACTCATATTCATAGAGATTAATGTCCAAGTATTATCATGTAATAAAAGCGAGCACTATAAGATGTAGGGGCACGGAGGAATGGCGGGAAAAATATTTACCGCGATTCTGTACCACCGCGAATTAGAGCTAGAAGCATGTTGGACGCTACTGGCAGGCACGGAAGACGTGGACGGGCTAGGTAAATTTATACTTAAGGCAAGACACCGAGATCTGAGAAGTCTGCCAATAGAGAAGGGGGGGGAGGGATAATAACAACTAAACAAAAGTGGCTACAATGTTTTATATGCATATATATATATATATATATATATATATATATAATGTCATACTTAGGCCACTGTTGTATTATGGTTTTATATATATATATATATATATATATATATATATATATTGTGTATATACTTCTTTTAAGTGTATTTATCTATTATAAGAGGGTACATTTATGACGGTGTACTCTGTGCTGTACATTTAAATTGCTATATTTGAATATCTTTGTGTTTTATTGTCGAGTTTACTCTTGTAATTCTTTGCTGTTATTATAATATTGCTTTTTAGTGTGTATTACTTTCTCTCCATGTACTATGTACATAGTTTATAGAGAAGATATTGCACTCCGCCTAAAAATACGATACCGAGATTTCACCGGAAATAAAATATATGTTTTAGGGGTCCCCCGTATAAAAAAAAAAAAAAATTCACAAAAAGGTCCATGTGTGTGTCCTTGTGTCTGTGAACACCATAACTCAAAAATGAAAAGCCGGTATAATACCAAACTTGGTATTTAAGATTAGAATCTTCCAGGGATGCGACACGAAGATTTTGAGAAAAATCACCCCACCCTAAACTACCCTTTATACGGAAAATTTTTCAAAAATTTTGATTTTCTCACAAATGGCTCTAACGATTTTCATTAAAAGTATCATACATTAAAGATATTTATCTGACAAATAAAATGTACATCTTGAATTTTCTGGGAATAGCGTCTGAAGGCCACTTTATTCTGGACGAATTTTACGGAATTTAGCATAAATGCTAAACCGTAAAAGATGGGCAAAAACCTATTACGCAAAAAATGTAGAGCACTTTAAAAAACACAATTTATGTTATATAAATGTTTTTCGTGGAGTTGATCGCTTTTTAGATATTCCTGGTGTTTAGTTTCCGCTTGGAAAAACTTATACTTTTCTCATACAGAAATTTGTCAACTCGTGTCCATACAAACAAAGGAACTTCAGTCACATAGCAACCAGCTTTTGACTATCACTTTAACCTATGATACTCCCTTATTTCGCTTCCACTTACAAGGGAGCAAGTAATAAGACTATTTCTGCTAATTTTTTCTCGATTAACATGAAGTAAATAGAAGCATAAGCTTTTGAACAATAATTTGTTACACAGATGTAGAGAAAGTCATGTGAATGGAGCACATCAGATTTTTTTTTATTTTTTCGTGTTTACTCTTTTAATTCTTTGTTATTGTTGTTTTAAATTGCTTTTTAGTGTGTATTACAAAAGCACGTACGGTCTGTGGACCCGTGCGATTGTTGAAATTCAATGTATAATATTGTTATGTCAATAAATACACTTATTCACTCATTGATTAGAACAGCAGCATGCAACTGTAAGCCAGTTTTACCCAACAGTTTCAATATAATAAAAACACGATGGGTATTAATGTTCCTATAACGGAATAAGAAGGGAAAAACCCGTGCAGATTAATGAAAAAAGGAATGTGAAACTACTGAACAAATAACGAGACCGGAAACCTATACCTGGATCCGATTACCGCAAGCATTAATCTTGAAAAACACGCAAAAAAGGGAACAAAAGCCCAGTTTTAATAGATTTCAATAAGCAAACCCTCATAGATTACAGCCTCAAGGTAGATTCAGATAAAGGTAGCATCATACTTCAATAATAGTGGAGAAAATGAGACAAAAATGAATCAAAATGCGTTGTGAACGAGTTTATGAAGCTACTGTTATTTCATTTGGAAACAATCTGCGCTTTGATGTTTACATGTTTGTTCTGTACATTTCAGTACATTTCTACCTGTGTTGTCAATAACAAATATATTGTTTCGTTGATCTTTTTCTGTTGACAAAAACGTGTATGGCTATTACCGTACACCAGAGAGGAATACTAAATTAGTTCAGCAATTAAACATGAATGGTTATAAACGTAATAATAATTTGTCAATTGCTTCCTTTTACTATTACAGCTACAATGTTTGCAAAGTTTTTAAAAGAAGTTAATAAAAATAACCAATCACTGTGATTGGACAGGTAGAGTAAGACTGAAAAATGCAATTCTATGGCCGGGATTTGAACCACGGATCTTCTGATCTCTAGCCGCTTGCTCTGTCACTGAGCTACTATGGCAGCATTGAATTTCTCAACTGGCTCGCATGTTTCCCGGTAAACCATAACTCCATGGCACGACAGCTCACGGGGAACCTTGGCCGCAGCGTCCCCCATCTCGGTCCACTACAGGCGTCATGGATGGGGGGCAGTATTGGAGGGTGAGACGTGGTCAGCGCCTCGAGCCCCTCCCGGCCGGTTAATGCGGTCCTCATGACCTGGAGCCGCTACTTCTCAATCAAGTAGCTCCCCAATTGGCCCCCCAGGGACCTTACGAAGCTGAGTGCACCCCGGTCCAGGTCTCCCAGCGGGGGAAAAATCCCCACGCCGATACTGGGGATCGAATCCAGGTCTCCCAGGTAAACTATAAGGTGTTCTCAAATTATTTTGAGATGACATACCTCAATGGCGACTTACCTGTTCAACTCCTGTCCTTCACACGGCTTGTGTTTTTTTTTTTAAAAAAAAAAAGCAACAATTATTCCATACAAGTTGATTATAATAGTTGGCCATACTATAAATCCTGGGTATAAAGTACTTACAGCATTGTAATTCGCCATTGGGGTTGTCATCTCAAAATAATTTGACATCACCTTGTGGTTTACCGGGAAACATGCGAGTCAGTTGAGGAATTCAATGCTATGCCGGCATGTTGCCATGTTAGCTCAGTGGCAGAGCAACCGGCTGGAGATCGGGAGATCCGTGTTTCATATACCGGCTATGGCATTGAGTTTTTCAGTCTGACTCTACCTGTCCAACTTCTGTCCTTCACACGGCTTGTGTACATAAAAAAAATTGTTTTCGATGTATCTGAAGGATTAGGGCTTTCCGAAATATAAGAAAATTAGAGCGTTATAATTGCAGAAGTAAATGCTGAAATCATGAAGAGTTCCACGATAATTCATGAGGTATAAAAAAGCTATCCGCAGAATTTATTATATAGCAATTCGTATAAGGAACGATTTAGCAAGGTTTTCGAAATATATACATAAAATACTCAGGGGTCTATATATATTTTATCATTTACAATTATTATCTTGTTCACTCAATTAGACAGCGATAGAAAAAGTATTGAATTCCACCTAAAATCAATACCAAGATGTCAAGAAAATACAGTTTTAGGATCCTCTGTATAAAAAAGAAATTTTTTTAAAAAAAAATGACTGTGTGTATGTGAACAGCATAGCTCAGAAAAGAAAAGTCTGTTAAATTGATAATGATAATTAAATTCATCACCTTTCAGGATACGATACAAAAATTCTCAACAAAATCTCCTCACCTTCAACTTTGTATGTAAAGTACATTTACATAGGAACATTTTCGAAGATTTTGATTTCTCAACACCATCTATTAAATATATTTACATGACAAAATGTGTATCCTTAATTTTTTGGAAAAAGCCACTTAAGACCTCTTTATTTTGGGATTTCCGTTCAATAGACAACCTAAGAGATACACAAAACTTACTAAACAAAAAATGTAGATCTTATTAAAAAAATTCAATTTATGTGTTATTATTTTTATGTGAATTTAAGCATTTCGAGACATTATTTTTATTGGTCTCAGTTTAAAATATTTAAATCTCGGAATATTTCTTTCCTTTATCTTTGGTTTTATTCCTGGCCGAATTGCAATCACACACTAACCAAATTTTAAAAGATTTGACCGTCACTTTAGCCTAATGTAGTTCGTTATTTCCCTTCTCTTTACAAGGAAATAAGTAAGCAGATATATATGCTAATGTTTACCCTGAATATATATAAAAGCAGCTCTTGCAAGAATAGTGTTACAAACTGGGTAGAGAGAGACATATGAATGGAGCTTGGATGTTTTTAATTTCTCTACACGTACTATGTACATAGTGTATAGAGAAGTTATTGCATTGCACCCAAAAATTCGATACCGAGATTTTACCGGAAATACATGTTTTGAGACATCTGAATAAAAAAAAGCATTTTTAGAAAAATGTCCGTGTGTGTGTCTGTCTATATACGTGTGTGTGTGTGTTTCCGTGGGCAGCATAGGTGAAAAACGAAAACACCGTTAAATACCAAACTTGGTATTTAAGTTCAGTATCTTCCAAAGATGCGACACGGAGATTTTCAAGAAAATTCCCCCACCATTTTGATTTTTCTAAATAATGGCTATAACGACTTTGATTAAAATATCGTATATTAAAGATATTTACCTGACAAATAAAATATATATCTTGAATTTTCTGGGAATAGCCTCTGAAGACTTCTTTACTCTGGATGAATTTTACGGAATTTTGTGTAAACCGCAAGAGATAGACAAAAGCTTACCAAACAAGAAATGTTGAGCACATTAAAACACACAATTTATGTCATACCTTTTTTTTCATGGAGTTGATTGGTTTTTAAATATCCTTGCTTTTGTGTTCAGTTTTGAAAAACATATTTTTCTCATACAGGAATTTGTCAACTCCGGTCTATACAAACAAAGGAACTTCAGTCACATAGCAACCAGCTTTTGACTATCACTTTAACCTATGGTACTCTCTTATATTGCTTCTACTTACAAGGAAGCAAGTAATAAAATTATTTCTGCTAATTTTTTCTCGATTAGCATGAACTAAAAAAAAGCATAAGTTTTTAAGAATAATTTGTTGCAGCGATGTAGAGAAAGTCATATGAATGTAACACATCAGATTTTTCTTAAATGCCTCGTTTCAGTAAAATTCTTTATAAGTAATTTAAGATGATATTACGTGGCTACCGCTGCCTGGATGATCGAATACAAGCTCGCCTCGAACAGCTATGACAGGTGTGTCATAAGCTATCAAAGACTCATATAGTTTTAGCTATAAATATAGTTAACGGAATTATACGTCTTTTTACTCTCTCTCTACACGTACTATGTACATAGTGTATAGAGAAGGTATTGTATTCCACCCAAAAATTCGATACCAAGATTTCACCGCAAACACATGTTTTTGGTCCCTCTGAATCCAAAAAAAAAAAAAGCATTTTCAGAAAAAGGTTTGTGTGTGTGTCTGTAGACAGCATAGATCAAAAACGAAAAGACCGTTGAATACCAAACTTGGTATTTAAGTTCGGTATCTTCTAAGGCTGCGACACGAAGCTATTCAAGAAAAACCCCCCATCCCCAACTACCCTTTACATGGAACTTCTTTTCGAAAATCTTGATTTTCTTAAAAATGGCACTAACGGTTTTGATTAAAATATCGTATATTAAAGGTATTTACGTGAAAATAAAATGTATATGTTAAATTTTCTGGGAATAGTCTCTAAAGACTACTTTATTCTGGATCAATTTTGTGGAATTTTGCATAATAGCTAAACCGTAAAAGATGGACAAAAACTTAGCACACAAAAAATGTAGAGCACTTTAAAAAACACAATTTATTTTATATACATTTTTTTCGTGCAGTTGATCGTTAGTTAGATATTCCTTGTTTTTGGTTTCATCTTTGAAAAACTGATATTTTTCTTACCCAGGAATTTGTGAACTTCTGTCCATACAAAGGAACTTCAGTCACATAGCAACCAGCTTTTGACTATCACTTTAACCTATGGTACTCTCTTATTTCGCATCTACTTACAAGGAAGCAAATTATAAGACTATTTCTGCTAATTTGTTCTCCATTAGCATGAAATAAATAGAAGCATAAGCTTTTTAACAATAATTTGTGGCAAAGATGTAGAGAAAGTCATGTGATTGGAGCTGATTTTTATTCGTTACTTACATAAAAATAAAATAGTTTAGTGGTTAATCAGGTCTATGTATTAACTTAACTCCATGGCACAACAGTCCGCAAGGGGACCAAGGCCCGGCTGCAGCATCTCCCATCTCGACTCGAAGGCGTTATAAATGTGGTGCAGTGCTGGAGGATGAGACGTGATCAGTGCCTCGATCCCTTCTGGCCGGTTTATGCGTTAACCTCAACCAAGTAGCTCCTCTATTGGCCTGCCAGGAACCTCACGAAACTGAGTACACTTCGGATCAGTCTCCCAGCTGGAATTTGAACCCAGGTCTCCCGCTTGGCAAGAGCCGCGTCTATGTATTATTTGTTGAAATCCAATCATCTTCTTTAAATTGTTAAAAGGAAGTACTCAATTTCCTTTCATTTTTCACTGAACAAACAATTTGATACTTAACTGAAGACTTTTGTATCTGATAGTTATAAAATCTGTCCTTCATTTATTTTTTATTACTTTCTCTACACACACTATGTGCATAGTGTATAGAGGTGGTCTTGCAATCCACCTAAAAATTCGATACCGATATTTCACCGGAAATATATGTTTTAGGGTCCTCTGTATCCAAAAAAAAGTTTTCAGAAAAAGGTCCGTGTGTGTGTGTGTGTCCGTGTGACCTTGAACACGTTAAATCAAAAACGAAAAGTCGGTAAAATACCAAACTTGGTATTTAAGTTTAATATCTTCCAGGGATGCGACACGAAGATTTTGAGAAAAATCCCCACACCCCAAACTACCCTTTCCATGGAACTTTTTTCGAAAGTTTTGATTTTCTAAAAAAATGGCAGTAACGATTTTGATTAAAATATCGTATATTTCACATATTTACCTGACATATAAAATGTATATTGAATTTTCTGGGAATAGCCTCTAAAGACTACTTTATTCTGAGTGAATTTTACGGAATTTTGCATAACTACTAAACCATAAGAGATAGACAAAAACTTACGATACAAAAAATGTAGAGCACATTAAAACACTCAATTTATTTTGTATACACTTTTTTTTTTCGTGGAGTTGATCGTTTTTGAGATATTCCTTGTTTTAGTCCTCAGGTTCGAAAAACTTAACTTTTCTCATACAGGAATTTGTCAACTCCTGTCCATACAAACAAAGGAACTTCAGTCACATAGCAACCAGATTTTGACCCTCGCTTTTACCTATGCTACTCCCTTATTTCCCTTCTACTTAAAGGAAGCAAGTAATAAGACTATTTCTGCTAATTTTTTGTCGATAAGCATGAAGTAAATAGAAGTATAAGCTTTTTAAAACTCATTTGTTGCAGAGATGTAGAGAAAGACATGTGAATGGAACGCATCAGATTTTTTTAGGTGCATAATAAGCGAACGTTAATGCTAAACATTTTTCAAACTTAAATAAAGGTGCTGGATTGAGCTGACTTCATTGAACATTTCACGGAAAATGAGAGACTTACCTGGGTAGTAAAATAACATTTGTACAGTTAATTTATTCCCGTAAAACATAATAACTTGCAGCGACATCTGGGATAGAGCACCAATTACAACTCGCGTTGAACTTAACATTACCCTCCATATGATTTTCTCTCCCACCTGCAAGGAAAGCGCACTGTTGCCAAATAACATGCATTTGAAAAGTTGTTCTACAAAATCTATTAAAGATAAAATAAAGGTGTTCAGTGAATAAAGGCATTCGGTGTACTAGATGGCGCCCTATAGTTTTCCCTCATCTTAAGGAAAGAATGTAAGCAACTTCAAGCACCATAAATCTCGCGCTCATTGGGTATCATGTCATCGGCTTTATTCATCCTCCGATATGACCAACCGGGTCAAAGGACGTTAAAATTACAATAAAGTACATAAAATGCATATGAACTTAGACCCGAAAGTCTTTTGTTATAAAAGAATTTATCGTTCGTTGACAACAATGTTGATTACTTGAATTCTTTTGTCAGCATATTTTTGATTGGTTGTTCGCGTGAGGAAGCCATCAATAAATGACTGAATTTTTGTTCGCTGAATGTTTTCTTGTTGTAGAGAACGGAAGATAGAAGGAAATGTATTCTGTGTGTAAGTAAGCCTATGTGGCTGTGCAGACAATGTTCAGATGTTATGGCGCAAACATAGGTAAACAAAAAGCTGCGCGTCGGCATAGTAATATCATAGTCTTTGCGCAACCAGTCACCACTGAAAGGAGGTGCGAGAAATGTGTCAAAATTAATCTTGTTTGTACAGTGTACCTTATTTAGTTATTACTTTCTCTATACGCACTATGTACATAGTGTATAGAGAATGTATTGCACTCCACAAAAAAATTCGATACCGAGATAAAGGGTCCCCTTTATCTAAAAAAGCATGTGTGTGTGTGTGTGTGTGTGTCCGTGTGTCTGTGAACACGATAACTCAAAAACGAAAAGTAGGTAAAATACCAAACTTGGTATTTAAGTTTAGTATCTTCCAGGGATGCGACACGAAGGTTTTGAGAAAAATCCCCCCATCCCCAACTACCCTTTACAAGGAACTTTTTTCGAAAATTTTGATTTCCTCAAAAATAGCTCTAACGATTTTGATTAAAATTTCGTACATTAAAGATATTTACCTGACAAATAAAATGTATATTTTGAATGTTCTGGGAATAGCCCCTGAAGACTACTTTATTCTCGGTAAATTTTACGGAATTTTGCATAACTGCTAAACCGTAAGAGATGGACAAAAACTTACTACACAGCAAATGTAGAACACCTTAAAATACACAATTTATGTTATATACATTTTTTTCATGGAGTTGATTGTTTTTGAGATATTCCTTGTTTGTTTGTTTTTTTTTCCAGCTATAAAGACTTATACTTTTCTAATACAGGACTTTGTGAACTCGTGTCCTAACAAACAATGGAACTTCAGTCGCAGAGCAACCAGCTTTTGACTATCACTTTAACCTATAGTACCCCCTTTGTTTCGCTTCTACTAACAAGGAAGCAAGTAATATGGCTATTTCTGCTAATGTTTTACTGATTAGCATGAAGTAAATAGAAGTATAAGCTTATTAAGAATAATTTGTTGCAGAGATATAGAGAAAGTCATGTGAATGGTATACATCAGATTTTTTTATTATTATTTATTAATAAGGAAAATGTCCTATCTCCGAGGCCGCATCTTGAGACGACGACGACGAAGAAAATACACTACAGCTAGACCGAGGTACGACAGGAGACATCGTTCAGGAGACGAAATGAGCAGAGGGAACATCATATCGCAATAGCATATCTGTTTCGTCACAAGGAACGAAACTGGTCCAAGGTTAAACTAAATACAAATATTTGGGGTTCGAGAGGAAACGGTGGAGAATTATTTGCATGCGTGGAAAAACCGAACGACAGCTATGACATTTTTATATATGCCCAATTATTATATTGCTCAACGTGTCACATTAATGCTTCAAATATCTTTATTGACTCAGCATTGGTTACAAATAAAGTTTTTTTTTTTTAATTCACCGTTGCAAATAATTCATTCGACTCTTCGGCACTTTAACACCACTGTCCGCGCGTCACTGCGTGCTAAAACTCCAGTCGAAGTCTGACTGACGACACATTAATTCGGCTTGTGTTCTCCTTTCCGTTTATAGCTAAATATGATGTCACAGAAGATTCTGGAACTTATTCTAGCATGTGATGGCTGATGTCTCGTGTTCCAAGGCTTCTGATTACTAGAGCGTCACTTCCTGTGCATACCAAGACAAACATGAGAGCGCCCTTACTCGGCATTGCTCTCTGCTCGGGACTGTTCGTCCCGACTAGCACCATCGTAGTGGCCTTTAATTTCTTCCCTCGGGGTAGGCTTTGTATGCGGTATAAGACCCCAGTTTTCGGCCTCAGGTATGCCCCTTGCATGGCTTGTTGGGGCATCGGCAGCAACTCTTGGTCCGGATAGAACGATATAACCACTTTTCAATGATTTCTCTAGATTTCATATATTCCAAAATGCCTCGTTACTCTGCTAGCTTAGCGAGTGGAACACGTCTTGCTGATTGCCGTATAGGTCGGGCTTGTGGTGTACTCAGCCGTGCGAACTTAATCGCCGTTCTCATCACTGAAGACAGGCTGTATCAGTTGAGAGACACCGGACGCTCTCCGGTTGTGAAGTGCAGATAGTCTGCCGCCCTCTTAGTTAAGTCTTCACCAGAATCCCAAGGCTTGCGACGGTAGTGGTTCTGTTGGCTACCATTGGATTCACCAACTTTACGGTTTACTTCCTCCCGGCAAGACAAAAATGTTTCGGCAACGTATAAACCGTGCAGCTACGTCTTCCTTCTAGTCCAATACCAAGTGCCTTGACTGTTAACCCTTCAGGTGCGTCTTCACCACCATCTCGCTTCTAGTGGGTGAACTGCATCGTCTTCAGGATTACTCTGCAAATCTCCGGATGTTCATAAGTGCTCCGGAGCAACAGCTATTCTCGGCCCAGTCACAAAACCCTCCAGCTGACTTCGACTGTCGACTCTTGGCCAGTATCACATGCCCACTCAACCTAGTGACGAGCACCCCTATGGCTCACTGTGCCCTGCCTCAGGCACAACTCTAGTAGGTCCTCTTTCACCCGACCTCGCCACTGGGCGAGTAGAGTTGGCAAGCCCTTCGCCACGGCAGATCTGATTATAGTCACGGCTGCACCTGTGTCTTCAAGTATCCGGCAAAGCATCCTTTGTATCCACCCATCTGCAACAAGGCTGCAGTCAACTTTTCTGCCCAAGACACCTAAGGTCATTCAAGGGGGTGATGGAGATGAGCCCAACGTGACCTTCGCCATGCCGATCTTATTCTTTTCCCGACTGCTCGTCGTCTTGGTTAGGACAGCCCTTCACTAGGTTACCTGGCTTGTTACACCCCCCCCCCAACCCATTGAATGTCGTCATCATCTCTGGGTTGCTTGGCGAACGTCATAGCTAATATTTGTGATCTCCGAGATGAACGCAGCTGTTGTTTTGACCACCTCCATTATTAGTGCTGCCATTAACGCTTCTTATAAACTCTGAGTATCAGGCGTCACGCACCCTGTCGAGGATTGAGAAGGAGTAAGCAGCTTCCTGTGACATGTAACTAGGTGAGTTGGATGGCTGGGGCGAACTCCTGCCTCGTCATCCCAATAGCCTGTTGCAGCCTCGCTTTAAGCTGACTGTGGTATCTACAGCCAGGCAATGTTTCCCAACTGGTTTTTGAGAGCCTCCCAGAAATCCCTGGACCTCACCGACATCGGGTTCGTATTCAGTACTTGGAAACTTCTATCAGCTGTGCGGTTTACTCTTCTGCTCACATCGGTTGTGGATGGCGACAGCGAGAACTGTCGACGGAAGATTTCTAAGGTGACATCCGTCCGTATTTGGGTGGCTTTATGCTCGAGATTGTTGTATCGCATCCTGGCGTATCAACCTTCAAGTCTTTCAACCTTGCATCGAGTATCTTTTCCATCATGGCGTTCAGTTTCCTGGTGTCGCTCTCGACTCTTCCCTTCAGGGCATTAACGCGCTCTTTGAGATCTTCCAGGGCGACAACGCGATGGTCAAGATTCTTTCATCGTTCCCGCAAGCTCCTCCACCTTTTCTCCTAGATCTTCAATGTTCTTCTTCACATCGGCCAGCTTTTCGTTGATTTCGGAAGAAAGAGCTTTTATCATAGACATTTCCCTTTTAATTTCTGTTTGCATCTTTTCCATTTTCTCCTCTGCGAGTTTTATTGCAGTTTTAATTCTTTCCATTTTCCCCATGTCGAATCCCATTTTCTCCTCCATCTTCCGAATTTCATTTCTTCCATGATAGGTTGATTTTTTCATTCATCTTTTCCACAATAATTTAATTTTTGTCTTCATTTCCTTTATTTCGGCCAACAAACTTTTCATCGCCTCCATTTTGGCGTAAAACTCTCACTCCTGACAGCGGTGTGACAAATATCCTTATTGACTCAAATGCAAAAATTAAATAAAATCGTTAATTTACTCGACACTTCACCATGTAGGCAGTTATCGGCTTTCTTACACCGCTGCACGATAGCACTCCAGTCGAAGTCTTGCTCATGTTTCACTAAATTGGCTTGCAATGCTTCATTTCTTTTATGTCTAAAAATGATACACAGAAGTTTCTGAAAGTTGGTGGAAGCTACTGGACGAGTCCATTATGTGTCGGCTGATGTCCCGTGTTCCAAGGCTTCCGGTTACCGGTGCGTCACTTCCTGTGTTTGCTGCATACCAAGACAAACGTGAGCGCGCCCGCACAGGCACTGTCACATTAATAATATTGGAGGAATATGCAAGAGGTTTTCAATTCCAATCTAACGCTGCAGTAAAGTAACAGCGAGAAGCTGCTACACGAAGCCACATACATAAGCCAATAGATATAAGAGCTCTTTCCCATGACTCTAGCAAAAGCTTGTGTATTTATTGAACCCTATGTAAGTGATATTTTTCTCAGCAGCCCTTTCGATCACCGCGAGAGCTAAACATGCTTTCCTCTGAGCAGCAGGTTTCAAACTCTAATCTTGATAAAAGTCACTTGCATGTTTAAAGTTTTCTATTCTGTTTTGTGTTTCTGCTTACATCGGAAAGGTAATTATGAGTTGCATCTCAAAAACTCCGGCTCTTTTACCATTCTTCATTTCATTTAAAAGATACTTAAATATAAGTCAGTGTAAAAAACATCGTATGTGTACCATTCACATGACTTTCTCTATATCTCTGCAAAAAATTATTCTTAAAAAGCTTATACTTCTATTAACTTCATGCTAATGAGTAAAACATTAGTAGAAATAGCCATATTACTTGCCTCCTTGTAAGTAGAGGTGAAATAAGGGAGTACCATAGGTTAAACCTGATAATCAAAAGCTAGTTGCTATGTCACTGAAGTTCCTTTGTATGGACAGCCAAATTCCTGTATGTGAAATATATGTTTTTCATAGCAGAAACCAAAAATAAGGAATGTCACAAAAATGACGAACTCCACGAAAAAAATGTATATAACATAAATTGTGTGTTTTAATGTGCTCTACATTTTTTGTATAGCAAGTTTTTACCTATCTCTTACGGTTTAGCAGTTATTCAAAATGTATTCAAATTCATCCAGAATGAACTACTCCTCAGAGGCTATTCCCAGAAAATTCAAGATATACATTTTTTTTGTCAGGTAAATATCTTTAATATACGAAATTTTAATTAAAATCGTTAGAGCCATTTTTGAGAAAATCAAAATTTTCGAAAAAGGTTCCATGTAAAGGGTAGTTTGGGGTGGGGGTATTTTTCTCAAAATCTTCGTGTCGCATCCCTGGAAGATACTAAACTTAAATATCAGGTTTGGTACTTTACCTACTTTTCATTTTTGAGTTATCGTGTTCACAGACACACGGACACACACGGACCTTTTTCCGAAAATGCTTTTTTTTAGATAAATGGGACCCTAAAACATATATTTCCGGTGAAATCTCGGTATCGAATTTTTTGGTGGAGTGCAATACATTCTCTATACACTATGTACATAGTGCCTATAGAGAAAGTAAAAATGGTTAATTTGTGCTACGTTCCATACATCCATTCTGTACCATACATATTTTTTAACACACACGGTACTAAACGAGTAAATAGTAAATTACAATTATGTATTAACCTACCATGGCACTTAGATGTGCTTCATAACTTGAATTCAATTGAGGATTACCATTTATGGGGTTCATAATGACTGTATCTATTAAGGGTATTCTCTGTAAATTTACAAAAAGCTGCACGAGTTCTTAGTATACATACATAATCTCTTCTTTCATTTAACCCTCGTTTTTTTTAATATGATACGTTACCTTGTCAGATCTGCCAAAACACTGCGTAGTTCGTTTATTATTTGAAATAGCATTGTCACCTAAGTGAATTTCAAGTGAGTCAATTCTAGTCAGATACATTATATTTCTGATACATAACTTAAGTAAAATCGTCGGCCTAATTACTTGTTTTAAGATAATGAAAATATGTTAATGATTTTATTTTATGTGCAGCGATAACTTCATCAATATCTTTACTGAACAAAAGTCCAATGAAGAAGTTGGAAAGTTTTATCCGCGTACAATACTCCTGCAACCTATATGTGCTGAGGTTATTCAGGTCTGGTCCCGCTGAGCCAAACTCGTTATGTCATAATTCGGTCGATCCCTTGCGTCATGAACTTAAGGGAAATTAAATGTATAAATTGCAATTTATTATTTTAGTTCATCAATTAATTGCATCCCACAGTCGATTATACAGATATTTCTTTCTAGTAATGTTAGCTGGATCTTAAAATTCTTGTTATGCTTTTAGAGAAATTAATGATGTTACACATCAATAATACAATAGGGGCATATATGTTGAAAAATTAATCCAATATTTAATGTTTGCCAATGTTATAATGAATAGTTTTTCTCACTGTTACAAAATACAAATTATGACTGAAGAGCTTAAAAGGCACACCCATATTAAATTATTATAAATAACGTTAATGCATACATTCTATAAATTTCTTTTATTATTTTAATGATTTTCTCTGTACTTGTTTATTATAAAAGTTAAACAGACAATTATCATTCCTTGCATTGCCCGAAAATAATGAGACAAAAGTATAATAAGTTTCATTAAAACTGAAGCACGACTACTCAAGTATGGGGAATACATGATTCACGATTACATTTGTATTACTTGAGTTTATCACTCTTGTTCAATTATTTTATTTATACTGCGAAATTACAAATTGTTTAATTTTGTGATTCAGACAACAAACTATTTTTCAACTCGTATAAGTCGAAAACAGTCGTTTCTTCAAAATTCATTCCCTCTTCTTTTTCTTCGATTATTAACAAGTTGGGTTTTCCGTTTTGGATTGCCATAATCTTCGGTTTGTCCAGTCTCCTTTGTTAAATCTTTTTTTTACAGTTTCTAAAATATATGTTTACCATACGTTCTCTTTGATGTCTTGATTTGGCACACAATTGCACCATTTTTTGCATGCTATTTAGTCCATTCGTTTCATATATCATACCACTGGATTCCACTAATTTTAATCTTCTGTTATTGAATATTCCACTTTTTCCCTCTTTCATACCTCCTTATTTCACAACTTGTCGAGCTTTGTAACTTGTGAACGTCTAATAAGATCTTACTCCATAGTTCTGAAATTGTCCCGTTGTCTTTCATTGTTAAGGCCCGAATCTCTGCTCCACACCGTGGAAGATTCTCTTATTTTATTGGATAAAATTGATAAAAATCTGATGTTCCATTCACATGGCATTCTCTACATCTCTGTTAAAATGCTTATGTTTCTATTTACTTCATGCTAATCAAGAAAAAATTAGCAGAAATAGATTTATTACTTGCTTCCTTGTAAGGAAAAGCGAAATAAGAGATTACCACAGGTTAAAGTGATAGTCAAAAGCTGGTTGCTATGTGACTGAAGTTCCTTTGTTTGCATGGACAGAAGTTGAGAAATTCCTGTATGCGAAAAGCAAAAGTTTTTCAAAGCCGAAAACAAAAACAAGGGATATCTCAAAAACGATCAACCCCACGAAAAAATGTATACGGCATAAATTGTGTGTTTTAATATGCTCAACATTTATTGTGTAGTAAGTTTTTGTCCATCTATTACGGTTTAGCAGTTATGCAAAATTCCGTAAAATTGATCCAGAATAAGTAGTCTTCAGAGGCTATTCCCAGAAAATGCAAGATATACATTCTATTTCCGAGGTAAATATCTTTAATATACGATATTTTAATCAAAATCGTTACAGCTATTTTTGAGAAAATAAAATTTTCGAAAAAAAGTTCATTGTAAAGGGTAGTTGGTGGTGGGGGAATTTTCTTGAATATCTTCGTGTCGCATCCTTGGAAGATACCATACTTAAATACCAAGATTGGCATTTAACGGCATTTTCGTTTTTGAGCTATGCTGTTCACAGACACATACACACGCGCGCGCGGGGGCCTTTTTCCAAAAATGCTTTTTTATTTTGGATTCAGGGGAACCCAAATTATGAATTTCAAGTGAAATCTCGGTATCGAATTTTTGGGTGGAATGCAATACTTTCTCTATACACTATGTACATAGTACGAGTAGAGAAAGTAAAAATTTAGGAGGTTAATATTTTTGAAGCTACCGAATAAGTTTCGTATATTCAGATATTGGAATACCATCTTTATAATTTACTACCATTGAAGGTAATATTGTTCTGAACAAAATAAAGTCAAATGGATTTGGCCGGTTCCTACCTGAGCGTTAGATATATACAATGCTGAAGATAAATTTTCGATTTTTATATTTTTGGGTTTTTATGATATCTCTTTTCAGTCGACTAGGATGTCGAAAGAGAGATAGGTGAGAGTTTACCTCGTGCAACCGACCAGCGAAAGTGTTTGAGTTTTCTAATGTATATTAACTGCGGTATTGCTACAAGAATGTGATTTGTTGTGAGGATTGAAACTATTCCAACTCTATCATATTCTTGTTGAAAACTCTATGATTTTGAAAACATTTTAACACAGAATATTTTCACTTCGGACCATAAATTATTTGGATTAATTTTTTTTTTTTTTTTTTCACACAAGCCGTGTGTAGGACAGGAGTTGGATAGGCCGGGATTTGAACCACGGATCTCCCGATCTCTAGCCGGTTGCTCTGCCACGGAGCATTGAATTTTTCAGTCTGACTCTACCTATCCATAAATTATTTATTAGTATGTTTATAATTTATTTGTATCACGTTGGAATTCTCAACACATACAATTTTATCTCTGGAAACAAAGATAATAGGCAAATCTTTGTTATAATTTATGTTGCGAGAAGACCAAGTCCTGGACACTTCATTTGTGTCGCTGTTCTTATCTAAAGTTCACAAAAAGTGTCTTGTAACAAATGCTTAACGATTGGAAATTCATAAATTCTTGAATCTCAATAAGAAATCGGAGTAATCAGAAATGCAATATCACGTCACGCTTCAGCTGTTATTGTAGCGCTACTCATTTTATGTAGTTTAGGTGTAATTAGGTTTTTATGAATGTTACATATTACTTCTATTAAAAATTCTGTAGTGTTACAATCACATGACTTTCTCTAGCTAATCTACAAACAAACTTCATTCAACAACACTCTAATCAAGATAAACATTAGCAGAACTTTATTACATAGTTCCTTATAAGTAGAAGGGAACTGAAGGATTGCACTAAGCTAAAGTAATAGTCAAAGCTTTTAAAAGATGTCGTTATGCATTGTCATTGAAAATCGCTTCTTTGCTTGGCCAGGAGTAGAACAAAAGAAAAACGGACAAAAGTATAAGTACTTCACACTTGAAACTAGAACAAGGAATACCTCGAAAACGGTAAGCTCCACGAAAAAAAATGTATATGACATAACTTGTGTATTTTAACAAGATCTACAATTTTTGTATAGTAAGTTTTTGTTTATTTCTTACGGTTTACTAGTTATGCCAAATTAAGCAAAATTCATCCAGAATAAACAGATCTTTAGAAGCTATTCCTAGAAAATTTAAGATATACATTTTATTTGTGATAGAAATGGCTTTAATATGTGGGATTTTAATCAGAATTTTTAGAACCATTTTTAAGAAGAACAAAATTTTCGAAAATGTGTCCATGTAAAGAAGGGTAGTTAGGGGTGGGGGGATTTTATTGAAAATCTTCGTGTCGCATCCTCGGAAGATATCGAATTTAAATACCAAGTTTGGTATTTAACGGGCTTTTCATTTTTGAGCTATGGTGTCGACACACACACACACACACACACACACACACACATGGACCTGTTTCTGAATTTTTTTTTTTTTTGGATTCAGGGGGTCCTAAAACATGTATTTCCGGTGAAATATCGACATCGAATTTTTGGGTGGAATACAATACGTCTCTATCCCTATTGTACATACGGGGCTAGAGAAAGTAAGAAAGTAAAAAAGCAAATGTTAAAATCTAAAATTTGAATGCTCGTACAAAACGTTTAAAAACTGTATAGTATTTTAATAAATACAATAGTAACACAGTATCCTGAGCTTAAAATTTTATAAATTTCCACGTACATAGCCTAAGGATAGCGTATATGATATACGCCTGTGAGATTTCGATCGGTTAGTAATTTAAACGCACCTTCAGGCCATCGCTCCACAGGAATGTAGCGAGATATTTATATTTTATACTTAAATTCCTTCCGGGTTCAAATTCTGCTGAGAATACACACGTTACCCGAAACTCTTCGTAAGCACTTTTTCGTTTTTCCGCCAAACTTTTGGGAAGAAGATAAGATGTCTTCCTTCTGCAATTCACCACAAAAAAATCTGATGTGTTCCTTTCACATAACTTTCTCTCATCCCTGCAACAAATTATTGTTAAAATGCTGCTAATCGAGAAAAAATTAGCAGAAATAGTCTTATTACTTGTTTCCTTATAGGTAGAAGCGAAATAAGGGAGTACCATAGGGTAAAGTGATAGTCAAAAGCTCGTGTCGCGTCCTTGGAAAATACAGAACTTCAATATCAAGTTTGGTATTTAACGAAATTTTCATTTTGAGCTATGCTGCCCATACACACACAAACACACATCCAAACACACACACACACACAAGCGCGCGCACACATAACATTTGCTCTATTCTTTATCTCGGATTAGGCGGATGTATTTCCGGTGAACTCTTAGTATCGAAATTTGAGTGCCATACAATACCTTTCTCTGTACAATGTACACAGTACGTATAAAGAAAGTAAAATGTATGTAATCGTTAATAAATAATAATTCTTACTTGAAGTTCTTAAACAAAGCCTTTATTGCATGAAACAAACCTTTTTTTTTCCAGCACTGCTGAATGCAAAAATATTTTAGACTTTAATTCACAAAACCAACCCAAAGGCAGGGTCGTTAATGCTGAGTTTCGTGAACGGGATATCCGAGATTCAATGCCGCCTGACGAAGGTTTAATTCGGAGGATTTTAGAAACTTCCAGAGGCAACTTTAGGCTGCCACAGTATTTTTCCAGATTTCCCTTACAAATTATCATTTCATTTCGTGTATCATCATCATCACATAAGCCGTAGATGGTAAAAACTAGCAAGCATCTGAATTCCATATCCGTCTAAATACCATTTAATTAAAAGCATAATGTACTTCATTCACATGACTTTATCTGTTCTGCTAACAAAGCGGTCTACAAAAGATTATTCTTTAATTCACATCAACCTGATCAAGGTAAATGTTGCCACCAATGAACCGATTATTTAGTCCTTTATAAATAGAAGGAAAATAAAGCCATAGTCAAATATCTTAAAATATTTCGCTATGTGATTGTCATTGAAATTGGTTTATCTTTCTAAGACCAGGCGTAAAACAAAAGAGAGATGAACCGGACGAGGACTTCCCGTTTGGGAAAAGTTATAAGTATTTTGAAATTGAACCAGTATGAAGGAATAGGTATCTAGAAAATGGTTCTACAAAAAAAAAAGTATGTATATCTTATGGTATATCTACCAGTTATGCAAATGACATTCAGAATGAAGAGCACTACCGGGGCTATGTATACATACATCATACAGCATTTTGGGGAGAAAGTCTTTGTACTGCAACTTTGGAAAATACTAAACTTTAATACTGGTAACTTAAGTTTGATATTAACGGAGTTTTCGTTTTTGAGTTATGTCGTCCAAATACATATACAGATCTTTTTCTAAAAATACCTTTATGGATCCTCAAAACATGTATTTCCGGTGAAATCTGGGTTTTGGATGGAATACAATACTTTCTCTATGTAAGTTGTTCATATAAAGTAACGAGACATTAAGATTTCACCTCATTATTAGTTTCTCTACTACATACAATAGGCAGAGTAAATATTCTATTCCACGTTGACGAGATTTCACCAAAGATATATGTTTTAAGATTTCCTGAAGTAAAAACTACTCTTTAGTCCCGTATGTGCAATGTACATAGTGTATAGAGAAGGTATTGTGTTGCACCCAAAAATTCGATACCGAGATTTCACCGGAAATATATATTTTGAGACAACCTGAAACCAAAAAAAAACATTTTCAGAAAAAGGTCCGTGTGTTTGTGTGTCAGTCTGTCTGTGTGTCTTCGCTCCATACACGAGAAACGACCTCATTTCATTTGTTTGGATTTGAGTGCCAGATATTTGACTTACGATCGATAGAACGTGGGCACATCTAAGTAGTGTCTTTCAGCCACTAAGTCAAACTGCTTTCGTTTTGCACCTCTTCCGCCGCTCACTTTGTTCAATGTAAAAGGAGGATGATTAAACATCGGGGAATCAAAACCATTAACATGTTTATTTGCTCTCGACTGTATCTCAATGAAAATTCTTATTTCCAAAATATGCTTAGACGAAAGAACTTGTAGCTTATCATAAATTAGCTCTGGGATAATATAATGCTAAAGTCAGGGAGGATATCCTCTTACGAAAGAGTGCAAAAGCAGCGAATTGGCAAATAATGTGTCGTGTCTCTCATATTTTTCTGTCACACAGAGGATATCACACGCCTCGTTTCCCACTTTATATGCCACTGAACCGAAGAGACTGCATATGCGGAAAGAAAACAAATGAATGAGTGCTCGCAAAACGGAATAACCATCAGTTCATCAGAACAGAGAAAATTCAACCACTGCAAGAGCCAATCAAACAAATTTCATAAATTACAGCTTACATAAGAATAAAATCATAGTATAACTATTTTACAAAGTTATGTAATCTGAGTAGCCTCCGATCTAAACTGCCAATTTTTACTTTCTCTATACGCGCTATGTACATCGTGTATAGAGAAGGTATTGCACTCCACCAAAAAATTCGATACCGAGATTTCACCGGAAATATATGTTTTAGGGTCCCCTGTATCCAAAAAAAGTATTTTCAGAAAAAGGTCCGTGTGTGTGTGTCCGTGTGTCTGTGAACACGATAACTCAAAAACGAAAAGTAGCTAAAATACCAAACTTAGTATTGAAGTTTAGTATCTTCCAGGGATGCGACACGAAGATTTTGAGAAAAATCCCCCCACCCCAAACTACCCTTTACATGGAACATTTTTCGAAAATTTTGATTTTCTAAAAAATTGCTCTAACGATTTTGATTAAAATATCGTATATTAAAGTTATTTACCTGACAAATAAAATGTATATTTTGAATTTTCTGGGAATAGCCTCTAAAGATTACTTTATTCTGGATGAATTTTTCATAACTACTAAACCGTAAGAAATGGACAAAAACTTAACCCACAAAAAATGTAGAGCACGTTAAAACACACAATTTATGTTATATACGTATTTTTCGTGGAGTTGATCGTTTTTCAGATATTCCTTTTTCTTGGTTTCAAATTTTGAAAAACATTGTTCTCATACAGGAATTTGTCAACTCTGTTAATACAAACAAAGGAACATCAGTCACATAGCAACCAGCTTTTGGCTTTCAATTTAACCTATGGTACTCCCTTATTTCGCTTCTACTTACAATAAAGCAAGAAATAAGACTATTTCTGCTAATTTTTCTCGATTAGCATGAAATAAATAAAAGATAAGCTTATTAACAATAATAATTTAGAGACATATAGAGAAAGTCATGTGAATGGAACACATCAGATGTTTCTTTAACAAAACAAAACGGCTTTCAGTGAAAAATTGTCATAAGACTAGCTAGGATCTCATCACACAGATTCAGCGCAGTGTGATGTTCTTTTTTTATTGCCCAAACTGTTTAAGAAAGAGAGTTATAATTGTATCTGCAGGATTTCTGGCCGTTGTCTATTTACGTTATGATTTCCGATGTATAGTACCTATATACACAATAACTGTGCAAAATGTAACTGCTTTATGACGGACATTGTGGCGCTAATAAACAATTTACCTTATGAAGGTACTTTTATTTACATGCTTCTTAAAGGTAAATAAACACCTGCCACTGAAATATGAAACATGTACCTGAATCATTTCTGTTAACATTAACAGTGATTATCATAAAGTGAATAGATTACGTTTTTGTAAAATACTGTGCATAAACAAGTTGATAATATTAAAGTATATAGGGAATTAATTATCAGTCTTGATTTTGTCCATCACTTTCACTCCTAAGATCTACCATATTACTTACATTTTAAGAACTCTGATGCTCCTTCAAATGACTTTCTTTTTTATTCTGCAATAAATTATTTTCATAAAATTGTATTCTTTTGTGCTAATCGACTTAAACTTATTACTTAATTTATTTTCCCATTAGAAGGCAAATTAGAGAATATAATAGCTTAAAGCGATAGTGAAATCTTTTAATAGCTGGTTGCTATGTGATACAATTGAAATTTGGTTCTCTTTGCATGGCTTGGTGTAGGTTAAACAAATGTGAAATGTGAAACGAATGACGACTTTCCGTTTGAGAAAATATTAAGTGGCGTTTTAAAATTGAACTCAATAGCAATAGATATCTCAAAAATAAGTAGCTCTACAAAAAATTAATGTGACATTTTGTGTACTCTGTTTTTGAAAATATTCTTAAAAATCTTCGTGTTGGATCTCTGGAAAATTCTGAACTTAAGTATCAAGTATATTATTTAATCAATTTTTCGTTTTTAAGCTATGATGTTCACAGATGCACACGCGGACACACATATAGATATTTTTCTATAAATGCTTGCTTTGGATTAAGGATATATCGGAACATGTATTTCCGGTGAATTATCAGTATAGAATTTTGGATGGAATACAATACCTTCTCTAATTACTATGTATGTTGTACACAAGGCACAGAAAGAAACCGGCACTATCTTGTTCCGCATTCCTTACCGTTAGTAGGGTACTTTATTACGTCATGTTTTTATTTTATTGGCTGATACTGTTACCTTGCAGGTGAGTGTTCTATATCGAATCAACAGAGCATACCTATGCTGGGTTTGTCAACTCATTCGCTAATAGGAATAGCCAGCTTACTCGACTGGACGTGCGATTAGGTAACGTGGACCACAACAGTAAGCTAAACCCCTCCTCCTTCCCCAATTAGAGTGACGGAGTGGCCAGCGGATATCAGAAGACACGTCCTATAAATGCCCTACAGACAATCAGAAATTCGATGTCTAATAAATACTATTTGTGCTCTGTGTACATATGCGGTCAAGAAAGTAAACATTATGCGTAACAGGGCAAAAATGTGAAGTTATTTATTCATTGAACTTCCATGTTTACATTTACCTGTTGATCAACAAAGTGAGGTTTCTAATCACTTAGCGCTGTAGATAAATTACGTGTTAAATGATGCATTGCATTTATTTCTGAACTACATCGAAGACAACACGCTGTTCAGAGCCAGAAGAGCTAAGCATGTCCAAATGCTACTTCTAAGTGCTTGAGATTCGATTTTTACTTTCTCTAGTCCCGTATGTACAATGTACATAGGGATAGAGAAGTATTGTATTCCACCCAAAAATTCGATGTCAAGATTTCACCGGAAATACATGTTTTAAGACCCCTGGTGTCCAAAAAAAAGCATTTTCAGTAAAAGGTCCGTGTGTGTGTGTCCCTGTGTCTGTGAACACAATAACTCAAAAACGAAAAGTAGCTAAGGGATGCGACACAAAGATTTTGAGAAAAATCCCCCCATCCCTAACTACCCTTTACATGGAACTTTTTTCGAAAATTTTGATTTTCTTATACACAGTTCTAACGATTTTGATTAAAATATCGTATATTAAATCTACTTAGCTGACAAATAAAATGTATATCTTGAATTTTCTGGGAATAACTTCTAAAGACCTGTTTACTCTGGATGAATTTTGCTTAATTTGGCATAACTAGTAAACCGTAGGAGACAGATAAAAAGTTACTATACAAAAAATGTAGGTCTTGTTACAATACAGAAATTCATTGTTATTAGTTTCAGTTGTGAAGTACTTATACTTTTCTTAGACGGGAGTTTCCATTTTTCTTTTTTTCTACTCTTGGCCAAGAAAAACAGCGATTTGTAATGACAATCGCATAACGACAGCTTTTAAAACATTTGACTATAGGTTTAGCCTAGTGTATTCCCTTTTTCTTCCTACTTATAAGGAACTAAGTAATAAGAACATTGTGGTAATGAGTACATCGATTAGCAAGGTGCAAAAAGAAGAATAATCTTAAGTAAGAAGTTTGTGGAACACCTAGAGAAAGTCATGCGAGTATAACACATCAGATTTTTTTCTTAGCACAAATAAATGCACTCCAAGTAATATTTTAGAACCATTCTGCGTTATGATTTTATATCATAAAATATATAACTCATAAAATTCGCATGGTTAAAGCCTTTACGGGTTTTACATGAAGCCTTGTTTAATAAAATATAGCGGTGATTTAGCAAGTCTGCTCAGAGAACATCCTTCCTACGTCTTTTCTCTCTGGCGTTTCTGGAAGGCTTCTCGTCATATTATACAGACCCCTGACATGTTTGCATCCTCTATCTGCATAACTTAAGGTAATGTAATAGCGAAAGTGGCCTGGGACCACGCCTTCAGCCAGGCTTGTTTAAAGAGCAAATAAGTTTCACCGGATGTTTTCGCTGAGAGGAAGCTTTTCTACCTTCCGGGAAAAAGAGGGGGTCGCTTGTTAGGGTAACAGAAACAAGCACAATAACTTTCAAACACTTTTTACTTTCTCTATACGCACTATGTACATAGTGTATAGAGAAATTCGATACCGAGATTTCACCGGAAATATATATGTTTTAGGGTCCCCTTTATCTAAAATAAACATTTTCGGAAAAAGGTCCATGTGTGTCCGTGTATTTAAATTCAGTATCTTCCAGGGATGCGACGAAGATTTTGAGAAAAATCCCCCCACCCCAAACTACCCTTTACATGGAACTTTTTTCGAAAATTATGATTTTCTCAAAAATATCTCTAACGATTTTGATGAAAATTTCGTGTATTAAAGATATTTATCTGACAAATAAAATGTATATCTTGAATTTTCTGGTAATAGCCTCTGAAGAGTAGTTTATTCTGGATGAATTTTACTGAATTTTGAATATCTGCTAAACCGTAAGAGATGGACAAAAACTTACTCCACAAAAAATGTAGAACACGTTAAAACACACAATTTATGTTATATACATTTTTTTCATGGAGTTCGTCGTTTTTGAGACATTTCTTATTTTGGGTTTCTACTATGAAAAACTTAAGGAATTTCAATGACATAGCAACCAGCTTTTGATTATCACTTTAACCTATGGTACTCCCTTATTTCACCTCTACTTACAAGGAAGCAAGTAATATGGCTATTTGTGCTTTTTTACTGATTAGCATGAAATAAATAGAAGTATAAGCTCTTAAAGAATACTTTGTTGCAGGGATATAGACAAAGTCATGTGAATGGTACACATAGATTTTTATGATATCCTGCGTATCCAATTGTTTCTTGCTTTCCATTATCCTGACGCAATTGTGAAATTTCACTAAAATTGTATGAATATATTCCGATGTGTTCCATTCATATAACTTTCTCTATTTGATTTGCAAACAAACTATTCTTAAAAATGAAAATTCCTTTATCTACATAATCCTAATCAAGACAAATATTAGATAAAGCAAGAGTCAACGTTTTAAAAGTTGTCGCAGTTCAATTGTCTTTGAAATCCAGCTCCGTTTTCATGATGTGTTCCATTCATATTACTTTCGCAAATAAAATATTCTCACAAAAGAAAATTATTTTACCTACATGATGCTAATCAAGATAAATATTACCAGAAATTTTCTTAAAACTTAATTCCTAATAAGTAGAAGGGAAATAAGAGAATACAATACACTAAAGGGAGTCAAGACTTTTAAAAGTTGTTGCTATGCGATTGTCATTGAAATCCAGTTCCGTTTTCATGTCCGGGAGTAAAATAAAGGTGGATGAAAACTTCACGTTTGCGAAAAGATAAAAGTATTTTAAAATTGAATCAAAAACACAGAATAATTTTGACTCTACAAAAAATAGGATGTGATCCATTCACATCACTTTCTCTACATCTCTGCAACATTGTTAAAAAGCTTATTCTTCTATCTACTCCAAGCTAATTGAGATAAACGTTAGCAGAATTACTATTTTGTAAGTAGAAGGGAAATAATGGAATACACTAGGCAAAAACGATAGTCAAATATTCTAAAATATGGTTGCCATGTGGACGAAATCCATATCAAAAAATCTTATGTATTCCATTCACATGACTTTCTCTACATCTCTGCAACAAATTATTGTTAAAAAGCTTATGCTTCAATTTACTTCATGATAATCATGAAAAAATTAACAGATTATTACTTGCTTCCTTGTAAGTAGAAGGGAAATAAAAGAGTACCATAGGTTAAAGTGATAGTCAAAAGCTGGTTGCTATGTAATTGAAGTTCCTTTGTTTGTATGGACACGAGTTCACAAAGACCTGTATGAGAAAAGTATGTTTTTTTACAGCTGAAACCAAAAACAAAGAATATCTCAAAAACAATTAACTCCAATTTATATAACATAAATTGTGTGTTTTAAAGTGCTCTACATTTGTTATCTGCCACCAGGTAAAGTAAAATGTACATCTTGAATTTTTCTGGAAATAGCCTGGAAGTCTGCTTCATTCGGAAGTAATTTTGTACAGTTTCGTATAACGGGTGGATCAAAACAAGAGACACAAACTTTATGTTCAAAAAATTGATTTCAATTAACTCTATTGTAGTATCAGTTATTCGTTTGAATATTTCAATGGGTACTAAATCACTTTAAAGCGTTACCGCTATTGAATCTATTTTGATTTTGCTTTTTTATTACACATATTGGCTACTTAGATAGCATGACTTGGAAACACAGAAACACAGAATTATCCGTCCATGCCCATAGCGAGATTCGCAACCGCGACCCTTTCGCGGCAGGACGTCAACACCAAACGCGCCAACGATCACGGCTACCGCAGCCGACTCTATTGAATCTTTTCTTATAATGTAATTGCAAGAATGTATAATAGCAAAGCCAGGATATAATGACATCTGACAATTGATTATGCATTCTATATATCCCTTGTAAGTTATAAATGTATTTAGATACCATGTCTGCAAAGGTTTATTCCTATTAACATGAAGTACACAGAAAAAAAAAGCTGATGAGTTCCATTCACATGCCTTTGTTTACATCTCTCCAACAAATTATTGTTAAAAAGTTAATGCTTCTATTTACTCATGTTAATGGAGAAAAAAATTAGCAGAAACAGTCTTATTACTTGCTTCTTTGTAAGTAGAAGCGAAATAATAGAGTACCTTAGGTTAAAGTGATAGGTAAAAGCTGGCTGCTATGTGACTGAAGTGCCTTTGTTTGTATGGACACGAGTTGACAAATCCTGTATGAGAAAAGTATAAGTTTTTTTAAAGCTGAAACCAAAATCAAGGAATATCTCAAAAACGACCAACTACACGCAAAAAAAAAAAGTATATAACATAAACTGTGTGTTTTAATGTGCTCAACATTTTTTGTGTGGTAAGTTTTTGTGTATCTCATACGATTTAGCAGTTATGCAGAATTCCGTAAAAATCATACAGAATAAAGTAGTCTACATAAGCTATTCCCAGAAAATTCAAGATATACATATGTGTCAAGTAATTATCTTTAATAGGATAATATTTTAATCCAAATCGTTAGAGCTATTTTTGAGAAAATCAAAATTTTTGAAAAAAGTTCCATATAAAGGATAGTTGGGGGTGGTGGAATTTTATTGAAAATCTTCGTGTCGCATTCTTGGAAGTAACCAAGTTTGGTATTCAACGGTCTTTTAGTTTTTGAGCTATGCTGTCCACAGACTCACACACACACACACACACACACACACACACACATATACGTACCTTTTTGTAAAAAGCTGATGTGTTCCATTCACATGACTTTCTCTACTTCTCTGTAACAAATTGTTAAAAAGCTTATGATTCTATTTACTTCATGCTAATCGAGAAAAAATTAGCAGAAATAGCCTTATTATTTGCTTCCTTGTAAGTAGTCAATTCATAGTCAAAAGCTGCTTGCAATGTGACTGAAGTTCCTTTGTTTGTATGGACAGGAGTTGGCAAATTCCCGTATAAGAAAAGTGTAAGTTTTAAAAGCTGAAAAAGAACGAATATCTGAAAAGCGATCAATTCCACGAAAAAAATGTATACGACATAAATTGTGTGTTTTATCCTGATATACATTTTTTGTGCAGTAAGTTTTCGTCTATCTCATACGGTTTTCAGTTATGCAAAATTCAGTAAAATTCATCTAGAATAAAGTAGTCTCCAGAGGCTATTCTCAAAAAATTCAAATATACATATTATTTGTCAGGTAAACATATTTAATATACGATATTTTAATCAAAATCGTTATTGCCATTTTTGAGAAAATCAACATTTTCGAAAAAAGTTCCATGTAAAGGGTAGTTGAGGTGGGGGATTTTATTGAAAATCTTCGTGTCGCATTCTTGGGAGAAACCAAACTTAAATAGCAAGTTTGGTATTCAAAGGTCTTTTAGTTTTTGAGCAGTGATGTCCACAGACACACACAGACCTTTTTGTAAAAATTGTTTGTTTGTTTCTTTGGATTCAGTGGGACCCAAAACATGTATTTCCGGTGAAATTTCGAATTTTTGGGTGGAATGCAATACCTTCTCAATACACTATGAATATAATACGTGTAGAGAAATTAATAAGCTTTTAAAAGCAGCTTGTCAGGATGAAAATAAATTGTGTTAGAGAATTAAGTATTTGTTATTAGTATATTGGTATAATTTCATGTTCTGTTGAACCATAAAACAAAATCAAGGAAAATGCGAATGTTTTTGGTTCAATGCCTTAAAATATATTCCAAATCATTTCAGGAATGTATTTCACTGTTGCAAGGAATTTGCGGTCAAAGTGTTGCGGTTACTTCGGAATGCAATTAGCATTCCAGATTACTAACCTCCACTTGATTTGTGTCAATTTGAATCTCCTTTAATTAATTCTCTGCTAACATTAGGGATCCAAGAAATGTAAAATATAGTAAAAACCGACGGTGTACGTATAATTGCTTAGTTTAAAGCGTATTCCTCCATATTTGGAATCGTTATAGTTCGAAAACACGCAAGTTTAACGAAATGTATTTCTTTATAGTGAAACATCTGTGAAAGTCTGAAAACAAAAGTTGATAGCTTTTGTGCGAAAAGTTGGAAATGCCCAGCGTATCCGTTAGCCAAAATGAAGCAGATAAAAGGAAAAGTTTAGCTTGGTGTGTATGTTTATGCGCAAGAGAAAATATCGCGTGATATTGGCTTGCATGATATCGAGTTCATCTTGTTCCTTTAATCACATTAGGTAGAGGAAGCGGTGTGCCTCCTTATTTCCATTTTCTGTAGTTTATTCTTACTTACTGGTTTAATAAATGGCTCATTGCTTTTAAACGTAGTCAGCCATAGTCTTGATGCCATTATGCGCCAGAGAGGTAGGGGGTTAGGGCCCTTAACCGCTCTGTTAAAAACTTTCAGCTAATTCTAATAACCATGAAGGGGTTTAACCGAAAATATATTCACCTGCCTTCCTTTTCTTGAACAAACAGTTATGTTGCGATGTGAGGAACGAACAGAAAGCTTCTGAAAACTACTTCATCGTTTGTGACGTAATAAAATCGTAACTTTTCTCTCGTTTAAAAACATTTAATTTATAATATATAGGATAATTAGTGTATAAATATAAACAATTATGCAAATATTTCAATTAAACAATACAAATTGCTTGTAATAATGATGAATGGATAAATTAAATATAATTATAGTTCTATAATGTGACCCTCCTGCATTCTGGTATTTATAGACGCTTTAATTTTAATGTAGAGCAGCATTTGTTAACATTATATATTTGGCCACTCTACTTTAGTTAAGTAGAGCAAAAATAAATATCACTAAATCTCGATACCGATATCACTGAAAATACAGTTTTGAGACACCCTAAATTCATCCAAAAATTTAGAAAAAGATTTTCAAATATTACATGAACCATTTTTATTAGAGTTCTAGATATTTAAGGTATGACAAATAAAATGTAGATGTTGAGCTTTCTGAGAATACACTGCGAAGTGTTCCTTCTTCTCAATCACCACACGAAAAATGTATATCTCGTCAAAGCTCTCTATTTAGAAGTCAAATAAAGCCTTTGGTGGTGTAAACCCTTTCGAGATGTGTTCAAGGCTTGAACGTTTAAATACTTTAAACTTTTCTTAACTGCAAATATCCATTATATTATTTTTTTATTGTTATTTATTATTACGATTGTAATAACTATAAATAACTAGGAATAAAAATAGAGCAATATTGATATTAATGGATGGAACATTTCAGTAGAGTGATCCTAAATTATAAAAACTACAAGATCAACTAGCTAAAAGATGGAGTGACCAAGTATACACAGGAACAATAAATAATGCCATAAACCGTAATAGATGATGACCTTTGAGGTATCATATAAAACCTGCATTTCAAAACTATTAGATAATGACATGCTTTGAAAATATCTCTTTGGACTTTCTTTTGTTTTATTTTATTAATTTTTAACATCCTTGATAGGTCATACCGGACGATGAATGAAATCTGTGAAATGATGCTCAATTGAGATCGCAGTCCATAGAAGTTAAAGTTACTCAACATTTCGTCTTCCCAGCATAAGGGAAAACCATGGAAAAATTAAAGAAAAACTTATGGATAATTCTTCCTAATTGAAATTTGAACTCGGGACAGTAAAGAAGCGGACCCTTTTATATTGTTTTATGCTTACGACAAAATGTGTAAGAAGAAATTATGTGTTTTAACAAGAAGATAAAAAAATTAAGTTTTTATAAGAATAGTTTGTAGAAGAGTAGGTAACGAAAAATCTGATGTGTTCCATTCGCATGACTTTCTCTATATCTCTGCAACAAAGGATTGTTAAAAGATCTTATGCTTCTATTTACTTCATACTAATCGAGAAAAAATAGCAGAAATGGTCCTATTTCTTGCTTCCTTGTAAGTAGGAGCGAAATAAGGGAGTACCGTGGTTAAAAAGTTGTTGCTATGTGACTGAAATTCCTTTGTTTATATGGACTGGAATTGCTAAATTCGCGTATGAGAAAAGTAGGTTTTTTTTTTAAAGCTGAAAACAAAAACCAAGGAGTATCTCAAAAACGATCAACTTTACGAAAAAAATGTATATTAGATAAATTGTGTGTTTTAAGGTGCTCTACATTTTTTGTGGTGTAAGTTTTTGTCCATCTCTTACGGTTTAGCAGTTATGTAAAATCCCGTAAAATTCATCCAGAATAAAGTAGTCTTCAGAGGCTATTCCCAGAAAATTCAAGCTATACATTTTATTTTCCGTGTAAATATCTTTAATATACGAAATTTTAATATAAATCATTAGAGCTATTTTTAAGAAAATCAAAATTTTCGAAAAAAAAAAAGCTCCATGTAAAGGGTAGTATGGGGAGGGGGGATTTTTCTCAAAATCTTTGTGTCGCATCCCTGTAAGATACCAAACTTAAATACCGACTTTGGTATTTTACCGACTTTTCGTTTTTGAGCTATCGTGTTCACAGATACACGGACACATACACGGATCTTTTTCTGAAAATGCTTTTTTTGGATACAGGGGAACCTAAAACACATATTTCCGGTGAAATCTCAATATCGAATTTTTGGATGGAGTGCAATACTTTCCCTATACACTATGTACATACTACGTATAGAGAAAGTAAAAATTACGAATCCAACACATCAGAGTTTTCTTATATCATTATGTGTTAGCCAATATATTCTTCTATTGGTTATACTCTTACGTCAGATATCTTATGTCTTGTTAGATATTTCGATAATTGCGGACCACGCTTTACTATGTTGTTTTTAATATAAGGTATATTATAAACAAGAGATAATTTTAAACTACTTTCTAAGCAATAAATAAAAAAACTCCGATGTGATCCATTCACATTACTTTCTCTACATCTGTGTAACAAATATTATTAGTAAGTTTAATCTTATATCTACTTCATGCTAATCAAGATAAACACTAGCATTAAAAATAATCACATTAAAATTTCACATTAGAAGCTTTAGGGTAAAAGTCTTCAGCAACAGCTACTTATATATAGTAGCATATTTTTATTTTCTCTACTCAGTACATAGGCAGAGAAGATAATGTACTCTACCATAAAATTCGTTTCCTGTGCCAAAACATTTTTAGAAGGACGCGTGTTCGGGGGAGAGAGAGACAGAGAGAGAGAGAGAGCAAGAAAGAAAGAGCACGATATTGCACTCATACGAAAATTCGGTAAAATACCAAAATTGGGATTTAGGCTCAGTACCTTCCAGGGTAGCAATACGAAAACGCTACCCATTCCATAAAAAAAAAAATCGAAATTCTGAGGACCCATAGACAAAAATGCACTTTATAACAACAAAGGTCATCAGCGACCACATTATTCTTACAAGATCAATGTATATACAAAATTTAATACAAATATATGGTCATGAACTTAACTAATTGAACATTGGTAACAGTAAAGTATAGTACATGTAAATTGGCAAACAATTATAACAGTATCAAACTCTGGTTATAACAATTAAATCACATTATATAAAAGACAACATTTGTGACATCTCCATGAACTTGATAACTTTTCTGCATCCTTCGGTGGTGTTAAAGCTGGAATACAGATCACTCTTGAGGTTTAAGTTCCTTGTGTCGTTCAGTAAAGCAGGGCACTTGAGCATAAGGTGAGATGTTGACACTACTTCTGGAGCTGAACATTTTGGGCAAGGATCTTAGGTTGTTTTCTTCATCAGATACAATTGCAATTACGATTGTGGTTACCACACACTACGACTTACAATTACCGTCGAAGTGATGATGCATGTCTTCTTCGAAAAGTGCTAGGAAGTAATCAAGATGGTAAAAGGTATAAACTGCGAGAGAACACACGAAAGTTTCCACCTTAGTACAGTAGATAACAAAGGCAAAGTAAATATAAAGTGCTAAGTATATTATTTTTTTCTAGACGATTGCTCTAACCTCTGAGCTGCCATATCAACATGACATTAAATCTCAGCTGACTCACATGTTTCCTGGTAAACCACAAGGTGATCTGAAATTATTTTTAGATGATATATCCTAATGGCAACTTACACTGTCGTAAATGCTTTAAGTCACGGGCTTCATAGTTCAGCCAACTACTAGATCAATTAGTGTTAATTAAATTGTACCATGGTTCTAATCCCAGCTACGGCATTGAATTTTTCAGTTTGATTCTACCCATCCAATTCCTATCCTACACACGGCTTGTTGAAAAAAACACCAACTAAACTATGAAGTCCAGGACTTAAAATACGTACGTCAAGTAAGTCGCTATTATGGTATGTCATCTCAAAAATGTTGCCATGGCACCTCAGTGGTTAGAGACCAGGAGATCCGGGATTCAAATTCCGGCTATGGCATTGTTTTTTTTCTGTCTGACTCTACCTATCTAACTTTACATATTATTTATGAATTATAAATAAAATATTTAGTAATCAATAATTAAGCATTCCATATTTTGCAAGTTATTTCCTCAAATGAGAAACTATTTATATTAAACGTGGGAGTTCTTGTTTCTAATTAAGCATTCCATATTTTGCAAGTTATTTCCTCAAATGAGAAACTATTTATATTAAACGTGGGAGTTCTTGTTTCTAAACAGTAAGAATAATATTTTCAAAACACTAAAAATATCCATTAAACAAAATGATTAATAAATGTTTCTTGGTTCACGTAGATTAAGGAATAGCTACAAATATAAAGAACAGCTGTCAATGAATGTAAGGATGAAAGCTAACCTGGTGCTTTACATACAGTTACTCTATCACAGATTATCTACTTCGGGTAAGCAGGTCCTGCTTGTGTGGATTCCTACCCATGCTGGCATACCCGGGACTGAGAACGCCGATGCTGCAGCTAAGGAAGCAACACGACATCCTCCCAACTCACTGGACCTCAGGATTCCTCACCAGGACTTCAACCGTTTTATGCGTGGCACCATTCTCCGGCAATGGAAGCAACAGTGGTTCAACTCAACTAGAGACAAATTACGCGATGTCTGTCCTCTTTCCACTTCGGTTTATCCTCTCACACATTACAAGCCTCGTCATCAAATTCTATCTCGCCTACTGCTACACACTGCTCTCACTCATGCTTATCTTCTGTCCGGCGATCTTCCCCCCAAGTGCAACTATTGTCATTCTCCACTTACAGTCAGTCAATTTCGCACCAGCTGCCGTTTCTACGATGATGCAAGAACCAGATGCAGTATTCCAGCAACTATGTTAACCACTATTAGTGACCCAGCCTTCTCGAAGAATTTACTGAACTTTCCTAATGAAACACATTTATGTAAAGAATTGTAAAATGTATTGCAGTAACGATTTGACCTTGTCTAAATAAAATAAAAAAAATTATGATGTGTACCATTTATATGACTTTCTCTACATCGCTGCAACAAATTATTCTTAAAAAGATTATAAGTTTTTCACAGCAGAAACCAAAAATAAGGAATATCTCAAAAACGACGAACTCCACGAAAAAAAAGTATCTAACATAAATTGTGTGTTTTAACGTGTTATACATTTTTTGTGTAGTAAGTTTTTGTCCATCTCTTACGGTTTAGCAGTTATTCAAAATTCCGTAAAATTCATTCAGAATAAACTACTCTTCACAGGCTATTCCTAGAAAATTCAAGATATACATTTTATTTGTCAGGCAAATATGTTTAATATACGACATTTTAATCCAAATCGTTAGAGCCATTTTTGAGAACATCAAAATTTTCGAAAAAAGTTCCATGTAAAGCGTAGTTGGAGGTGGGGAGATTTTTCTCAAAATCTTCGTGTCGCATCCCTGGAAGATGCTGAACTCAAATACCAAGTTTGGTATTTTACCGACTTTTCGTTTTTGAGTTGTCGTGTTCACAGGCACACACACACACATGGACCTTTTTGTGAAAATGCTTTTTTTGGATATTGGGGACCCTAAAACATATATTTCCGGTGAAATCTCGGTATCGAATGTTTGGGTAGAGTGCAATACCTTCTCTATACACTATGTATATAGAGAATATAGAGAAAGTAAAAATGAAAGCTGAGAAGAACAAATACTTCCGAACATTGACGAATGGTGCGAAAATAGCTTTTGGAGTCATTACGGCATTATGTCCTCGCATCGGGCAAGATGATATATAAAGTTAGGGGTGCGAAAACTCTCTAATAATACGGAATGTATTCTTACACCAAGACCGGCTGTTTTTGAGTATATTCGACTTTCTGACCCGTTCAGGACAAACCACAACTCCTTACTTAATCTCATAAATTATAAAATACTTTTTTTTTTTTTTTTTTTTTTTTTTGTGTAGCTTAACGTTCTTTAACCTGGTTTGGTCATATCGAACGATGAATGCAATTGATGACATGATGCTCAAATGATCTCGGGGTCCATGGAGCTTAAAGTTACTCAACATTCGTCTTCTCAGGATAAGGGAAAACCCCGAAAAAAAAACCTTACCCGGGTAACTCACCCTAAGCGAGATTCGAACTCGCAACCTTTTGAACGTGAGGCAGACATGCTACCACCATGCTACCCAGGTGGGCTATAAAATACTTATATAAAAATCAGATGTGTTACACTCACATGACTTTCTCTAGCTACTCTACAAACTTCTTCTGAAAGATAATTCTTAAACATTAGCAGAATGTTATTACTTAGCTCCTTATAAGTAGAATGGAATTAAGGGAATGCACTATGCTAAGTGATTTCCAACATTTTAAAAGGCTGCCGTTATGCGATTGTCGGCGCTTTGCTTCGCCAGGAGTAGAACAAAAGCAAAACGGACACTTCTATCTGAGAAAAGTATAAGTACTTACAATTGAAACTAATAACGAGGAATACTTCGAAAACGGTAAGCTCCACGGAGAAAATGTATATGACATAACTTGTGTATTTCAACCAGATCTACATTTTGTTGTATTGTAAGTTTTTGTCTATCTTTTACAGTTTACTAGTTATGCCAAATTAAGCAAATTCATCCAGAATAAGCAGGTCTTTAGAAGCTATTCCCAGAAAATTCAAGATATACATCTTATTTGTGATTCATATGGCTTTAATATGTGCTACTTTATCAAAATCGTTAGAGCCATTTTTAGGAAAGACAAAATTTTCGAAATTTTTCCAGGTGATGGTAGTTAGTGGGGGATTTTCTTGAAAATCCTCGTGTCGCATCCTTGGAAGATGCCAAACTTAAATACCAAGTTTGGTATTTAACCGTCTTTTCGTTTTTGAGCTATGCTGTCTACAGACACACACACACACACGCACACGCACCTGTTTCTAAAAATGCTTTTTTGGACTCAGGGGATCCTAAAACATGTATTTCCGGTGAAATCCAGACATTGAATTTTTTAGTGGAGTACAATACTTCTCTATCCCTATGTACATTGCACATATTCGGCTAGAGAAAGTAAAAATCTGATGTGTTCCATTCACATGACTTTCTCTACATCTCTCCAATAAATTAGTTTTAAAAAGCTTATGCTTCTATTCACTTCATGCAAATCGAGAAAAAAATAATATAAATAGTCTTATTACTTGCTTCCTTGTAATTAGAAGCAATATAAGGGAGTACCATAGCTTAAAGTGATAGTCAAAAGCTGGTTGCCATGTGACTGAAGTTTCTTTGTATGGATAGGAATTGACAAATTCCTATATGAGAAAAGTATAACAAAAACAAGAGATATCTCAAAAACCATCAACTCCACGAACAAAACGTATATAACATAAATTGGGTGTTTTAATGTGCTCTTTATATTTTGTGGCTAAGATTTTGTCCATCTCATACGGTTTATCAGTTATGCAAAATTCTGTAAAATGCATCCGGAATAAAGGCTCTTCCAGAAAATTCAAGCTATACATTTTATTTGTTAGGTAAATATCTTTAATATATGACATTCTAATCAAAATCGTTAAGCCATTTTTGAGAAATCAACATTTTCGAAAAAAGTTTCATGTAAAGGGTAGTTGGGGGTTGGGGGATTTTTCTCAAAATCTTCGTGTATCTTCCCTGGAGGATACTAAACTTAAATACCAAGTTTGGTATTTTACCGACTTTTCATTTTTGAGTTATCGTGTTCACACACACGGACACACACATACATACATACAGACCTGAAAATGCTTTTTTTTGGATAAAGGGGACCCTAAAACATATATTTCCGGTGAAATCTCGGTACGTATAGAGAAAGTAGAAATTCAAATTTCCTGATGCTTGGATTCTGTATCATGAATCTACTGGATTTGCCCAGAACTCAACAAATATTACATTCTAACCAGATAAAAGTAGCACTATGCAACTCAGATGTATTTTAAGCATATTAACCAGCATTTCAATTCTTTGTTTCACCACAAATGTGTAATTTTTGCCAATCTGTACAAAAGGATACATGGGGAGGTAGTTGTTCAAGCTAGCGCAGCCACGGCGCTTTTCATTCACAGTGCTGATATAAATGAAATAGTAGGGGAAACAATGACCCGCTCTCTCTCGCCCCTGCATTATTAACAAAGCTTCCGAGGAAAATCGAATCCTGGCCACCCGCGCAGAAAAACGGGCTCCACCTCTGCATCGTCCAGAGGACTAGGGTCTGGATAGAGGTGTCCAAATTATCTCTCGCTATCCCGCGACCTATCGACCCACATCTTGCAAGAGGACGACATGCACGCAACCACATCCTCCCGCCTCTCAACACGATCGATATTACCTGTTCTTTGGCTACGTGTGGTTTGTTGCATTCTCAAGACATCTCCATCTAAATCAACACGTGCTAGCGTTGAGGCGTTAGGGTTACTGCAGAATGAGATTGTTCAGCAATGAGGATGCGAACGGGGACGGCGAAAATTTGTAATCACATAGTTGTGCGTATTGCACGATAGTATTAGTGGAGGGAAAGAAATCAAGTTTATATTTACTTTCGACATATCTATTCATCGGTCGTCTCCTTAGCGCTGCGGGAGACCTGGGTTCGATCCCCAGTACCGGCGTGGGGATATTTCCCCCGCTGGGAGACCTGGACCGGGGTGCACTCAGCCCCGTAAGGTCCCTGGGGGGCCAATTGAGGAGCTACTTGATGGAGAAGTAGCGGATCCAGGTCATGAGGACCGCATTAACCTGCAGGGGTCTCGAGGCGTTGACCACGTCTCACCCTCCAATACTGCACCCTTTCCATGACGTCTATAGTGGACCGAGATGGGGGACGCAACGGCCGGGCGGTAGGCCAAGGTTCCCGGTGAGCTGTCGTGCCATAGAGTTATTATATCTATTCATCTATTTGAATTCAGTTATACAGATTCCTTGCATTCGACTAAAATTTAATTATCTTACAAAAATAATCACCTGCACATTTCTCACACGTGGTACTGACACAAACCGTCCATCCACTGACGTTTAACTTCATGTTTCCCACTTATATAATAAATGGCACCAGAGTAAACCAAGTCATGACCACGCAAGTGGCGCAGGGGATCGTGTATTCGAGTCCCACCTTGAGCATGGGTGTTTGTGTGTTTGTAAATGTAAATATGTTTTTATAGTAAAAAGAATACGGTCAAGTAAATAGAAATACAAAAGAAATATAGGAAACAGGGGGGAAAAAAAGAAGAAAAGCATTGTAGACCTGGAAAAACTGTTGTTCATTGTTTATACTGTTATTTGTGACGCTAGCCTTCCCTAATTCTAAAGTCCTATTTTAATTCTTCGCTATTTTTAGCAAAAAACTACAAACAAACCCAATGAATACGTCATTGTTTTACGTGTTTCTAAAGTCTTTATCTCTTTCTGTCTATGACAGATGACCTGGACCTATGGCCTATACGCCTCTCTCTCTCTCTCTCTCTCTCTTTCTTTCTCTGACTTCATTGTTTATACTGCTATTTTTTATGCTAAGCTTCCCTCATTCTAAACTCCCATTTTAATTCTTCGCTATTTTTTCAAATGTTACAGATTAAAGATTTAGCAAAAAACTACAAACAAACCCAATACTTCGTTGTTTTACGTGTCTATGACAGATGAGAGCCAAGAGCTAGGTTAAACTCTAAAGGTTATTTTCTCTGGCAATATCAGCCACGAGTAGATACTGCAATATTCTGCACGTTCCTAGAGGTCCTGAATATTATTTTGCGATAAATTATAAATACACCTGAATTTATTCTTAACACACCCAGTATTACCCAAATTAAATCTATAACCTTAATTATTCCAATTATATTAATAATTTGCTATTACATCTATATCTAAATGGATATTTCTAATTATCAAGCTATATTTCTGTAATGATGTCATTCCTTTTAATATAAATCACCACACACACTTGGATTAAAGGAGAGATTGCTATATAACCAAAAGCAAGCTTACAAAGAAGTATCACAGAGTTTCTCACAGCTTACTTGTGTAGAAGCATACAAGTATATGCACTGTGCACGCCACTCTGGCGGCAAGTTTGGTTACTAACAAGAGGATAACAGAGACAGTGGAGTAAGAATATTAGCGTATGCTAAGATGTCAAGTATCGAACCTCCTGAAAATGTAAGTACTACAAGAAGGCGGAAAGGGAACAATAACTGCTGTGTTGTAGAATGCAATAATACCTACAAGAATACTTCGCCAGCTATTGCCTTTTATCCTTTACCCACGCGGAAAACTGAAGCGCAAAGAATATATGGATTCAAGTTGTACATCGCAAGAAGTAAGTGCACTAATTTTATATTGTACATCAAAGCGGTAACATATGCTTAAAATTAACTGCAGCATGGATAATGTCGTTCAGAAAGTAATGCTAACGTTGTTTTAAGTTAACAAATAGAAACCTTAAATACTGTGAGTATTAGATTAAACGACACACTATGGGAATAGTTTGTCAATTATTATTGTTATTATTACTTTTATTTTTATTAATAATATTGATATTTATGTACGTATTGATATGTATTTTCAGTCCTGAGACATCAACAACATTCGCAACAAAAATTTCAGCATTCACTGCATCGGAAATAAAAGATTCAGAACATTCGCACAGTTCAGCATGTGTTCTCAGTATATTTCCAGATGTGTACAAAAACAATTTCGACCTTTTGAAACAAAACTTCCAGTCAAATGTATGCACTTTATAGGCAAAAAACCACAAATAATATCTACATCGTACATAGCTTCCGCTTCTAACTATCCTCAAATAAGTACAAAGCGTGACACGGAGCGGCGCCACTAGTACGATTTTCTGGCACGATGCCTATAACCTCACTTATACTCGTCAAGTTATTTTATGACTTTTGTTCCATACTTTAATAAACTAATTCCTCTGGCATTTTCTAAATGTAGATAAAAGCGTTTGCTTGTCGAGTATTGGCATAACAGTAATCTCAAAGGGACGATGCCCATATTTTTAAATTTTACACCAGCCATCTATCAACATGTCCAAGTGAAGGAAGCGAGGAGGCTGTGGATATCTCATCCAGATAAGCAGTGGATGGGAAACTGCCTCAGTCTCTGGCTTCTAAAACCCTCAAGGGGAGCGTCAAACCTTCATCGTGAAACACGCGCTGAAATTTTTGTGAGGGAAGCTGCGTAGGGAAACGCCATCTCCAAAAACTTAGCTGACAGTTTCAAATGCAAGCAATTGAAATTGAAGCCGGAAGCCTGCATGGCTGATACAGTACCGATTCGTTGAATATCTCTTCTTGAAGTGCCAGTGATTGGTATGCGAATAGATTCTCTTTTATCTACCATTGCGATTCTCACTGTTAACCTGAAAATCGGGTGCTCCATTTATGCAACTGTATATTTTTATGTTCCGATTATGAGTGTTTATTATTAGGCAATTTTTTGTCAATGCATTTAAATTTCTATTTTAGGGAATTTTTTTCCAGTTTGCCATTAATTTAACATTTTCTCACCCTTTGTGTCTGCAACTAGGCATTTTCTTGTATTCAAGATAGCTGCCTGCTCGGCAGCACACAGGATATAAGTATTTTTCTCGTATATTACTCAAATTTTACATAAGAACATCTTCAAATATTACAAATGTTACTATTAACTGGCAAATAAAAGTAACTTTACCGAATGTGATGGTTCAGGCACGTCTGTGGCCCGAATTTGGGAGATGCTGAGTTCAAATCCCTGTGCTCACCATTCTAGCAGGTTTTTTTACTTTCTCTACATGTATCATGTACATAATGCATACAAAAGGTATTGTAATGAACCCAAAAATTTGAAAATACATGTTTGGGTCCCCTTAAACAAAAAAAGGTATTTTTAGAAAAAGGTCCGTGTGTGTGTGGACAACATAGCACAAAAACGAAAAGACCGTTAAATACCAAACTTGGTATCTCTCAAGGATGCAACAAGAAGATTTTTAAGAAAATTCCCCCTCTCCTAACTATCCTTTACATGAAAAAATTTCGAAAAGATTGATTTTCTCAAAAATGGCTCTAACGATTTTGACTAAAATGTCATATTTAAAATATTTACATGACAAATAAAATTTACATTTTAAATTTTCTGAAGACTTCTTTATTCTGGATGATTTTTATCATACGTTGCATAACTGGTAAACCATAAGAGATAGATAAAACTTCTTACCTACACAAAAGACGTAGATCTCCATAAAACACACAATTTATGTTGTATGCATTTTTTTCGTGGAGTTGACCGTTTTCTAGATATACCTTAACATTGATTCAGTTTTAAAATACTTAAAACTTTTTTCATACGGGAACTTATAAACTCCTGGCCATGCAAAGAAACCAATTTCAATCCCATCGCAACCATATTTTAAAATATTTGATTATCGGTTTAGCCTAGTATATTCCCTTATTTTGCTCCTACTTAAAAAAGAACTAATAAGATCGTTTCTGATAATGTTTTAGTATGAAATAGAAGAATAAGCTCATTAACAATAACTTGTTACAGAGATGTAGAGAAAGCCATGTGAATGGAACACATGAGATTTTTTTTATCGTGGTTAATTTAAGTTGAACTACTACACACTAATCCAATTGTCGTGGAGCTAAATGATATTAGAAGGTGCAACCTCGAAAGGCTAACTGCACTTAGTTATGTGACTACAACTGATAATAAAATAAATAATAAAAAATCAATTTTAATTAATTATAATAGTAATAGTAAAATTATACATTAAAATTAAATACAAATTATTGATATATATTAAAAATATGTAATTATAATAATATTAATACTAATTAAATTGAAATTGTATCAACTAAATATTAACACACAGTTTAATTGACAATAATTATGATTTTAATTGGTATTTATAAAAGTTTTAGGCTAAGTTTGGTTAAGTTTATATCTGTAAATTTAAGTTGTATGATTAAAATTGTAATTGGTATAAGTAGTAATAAATGTATAAAGTTTGGGATATTTTACCCTGGTTTAAGTAATTAGTTATCAGGGTTTAATATACAGATTTGATTTTATTTATTTATTTACACCTGACTATGAATAGTAGACCAACTATATTGGGCGGCACTCTGGTATTAAAGCGATGAGAGCAGATGCGGGAAGAAGACCTTAAAAAGCTACTGTCCACAATATACCGTTGATCTGGAAGTTTCGTCGCAATATAACCAAACAATAAAATTACAAATAATAAAACAGAGTTTAAAAAAATCAGATGTGTTACACTCACATGACTTATTCTAGCTGCTCTATAAGTTTCTTACAAATACCTTTCTACACAAGGCTAATCGAGATAAACATTAGCAGAATGTTCTTATTACTTAGTGTAAATAGTGATAAAGTGATAGTGGAATGTTTTAAAAGCTGTCGTTAGGCGATTGTCATTGCAAACCGCTTCATTGCTTGGCCATAAGTAGAACAAAAGAAAAAGGAAACTTCCTGTCTGAGAAAAGCATAAGTTCTTTACAACTGAAACTAATAACAAGCAATATCTCGAAAGCGATAAATTTCACGAAAAATATATATGTGACATAAATTGCATATTTTAACGAGATTAATTTTTACTTTCTCTATACCACTATGTACATAGTGTATAGAGAAGGTATTGCACTCCACCCAAAAATGTAATACCGAGATTTCACCGGAAATGTATGTTTTCGGGTCCCCAATATCCAAAAAAAGCATTTTCACAAAAAGGTCCGTGTGTGTGTGTGTGTGTGTCCATGTGCCTGTGAACACGATAACTCAAAAACGAAAAGTCGGTATCTTCCAGGGAAGCGACACAAAGATTTTGAAAAAAAATCCCCCCACCCCAAACTACCCTTTGCATGAAGCTTTTTTCGAAAATGTCGATTTTATTAAAAATGGCTCTAACGGTTTTGATTAAAATTTCGTATATTAAAGATATTTACCTGACAAATAATATGTATATCTTGAATTTTCTATGAATAGTCTTCTGGATGAATTTTACCGAATTTTGAATAACTGCTAAGCCGTAAGAGATGGACAAAAACTTACCAAACGAAAAATATAGAGCACGTTAAAACACACAATTTATGTTATATAGTACATTTTTTTCGTGGAGCCATCGTTTTTGAGTCATTCCTTATTTCTGGTTTCTGCTATGAAAACTTATACTTTTCTCATATAGGAATTTGTCAACTGCTTCCATACAAACTAAGGAACTTCGGTGATATAGCAACCAGCAAGGAACAGAGCAAACATAGTAACAAGGAACCAAGTAATAAGACTATTTCTGCTATTTTAGTCGGATTAACATGAAGTAAATAGAAGTATAAGTTTTTACGAGTAATTTGTTGCAGAGATGTAGAGAAAGTCATGTGAATGGTACACATTAGATTTTTTTGTGTAGAAAGGTTTTGTCTATCTCTAACGATTTACTATTTATACAAAATATCAACATGATTTGAGATATTTTTAAGAAAAATATAATTTTCGAACATATTTCCATGTAAAGGGTAATTAGAGGTGGGGCAATTTTCTGAAAATGTTCGTGTTCGCATCCTTAGAAGATGCCAAACTTAAATTCCTAGTTTAGTATTCAACGGTTTTTTTTGGTTTTTGAGCTATGCTTTCCACAGACACACACATGGAAATTTTTCTGAAAATGCTTCTTTTGGTATCAGGGGGTACTAAAACGTGTAATCTTGACATGTAATTTTTGGGTGGAGTAAAATAACCTACCTTCTCTATCCACTATGTACATTGTACATAAGGATGTTGGGAAGAGTAAATTCCTCATTCTTGGAAAAACAATCATTGATATTTGATAGTTTTTAAAGGGTTACTAGTGGGTAGAGGAGTGGCTATCGTCGAGGGAACAGACATCATTACAGTTATGCATTGATTCTGACTGGGTCCTGGGGGACTTGTGTTTGATTTCCAGTACCGGCGGGAGGATTTTCTCCCCCGCTGGGAGGACTGATCCTTAATCGTCATCACGACGAAGGAAAATGGCAACATTACCGCGTATCATCCTCGCCCGAATGCCGTGGTCAGGTTGTGTTCATTTCCAAAATTCAGCCCCCGTTGACTGACCTTCAGGTCGTCATACATTAATATCCCAAACTTGGGACGAAGTAATTCAGTTTTCTTTTTTCCGCATTACTAAGTGCATACAGTTAGGTTGCTATTTCCAGGGGCTGCAGTATAGGCATTTTGTGCAATCCGAGAACTCAAAACAGAGTTTTGAAACTTGCTTCATTTTGTCATTACTTTCTCTATACGTACTATGTACATAGTGTATAGAGAAGGTATTGTATTGCATCCAAAAATTCGAATCCGAGATTTCACCGGAAATATATGTTTTAAGACTCCCTGAATCCAAAAAAGGCATTTTTAGAAAAATGTCTTTGTGTGTGCAGCATAGCTCAAAAACGAGAAGATCGTTAAAAACCAAACTTGGTATTTAAGTTTGGTATCTTCCAAGGATGCGACACGAAGCTTTTCAAGAAAATCCCCCCACCCCAAAATACCCTTTACATGGATTTCTTTTTTCGAAAATTATATTTTCTTAAAAATGACTAACGATTTTGTTTAAAAGCTCTTATACTTAGGATATTTATTTGACAAATAAAATGTATATCTTGAATTTTCTGGGAATAGCCTCTGAAGGCTGTTCTATTCTGGATGAATTTTACGGATTTTTGCATAACTGCTAAGCAGTAAGAGATAGACAAAAACTTACCACACAGAAAATGTAGAGCATATTAAAACACACAATTTATGATATATACATTTTTTTTTTTCGTGGAGTTGATCGTCTTTAGGATATTCCTTGCTTTTAGTTTCAGCTTTGAAAAACTTCTGTCCATACAAACATAGGAACTTCAGTCACAGAGCAACCAGCTTTTGGCTATGACTTTAACCTATGGTACTCCTTTATTTCGCTTCCACTTACAAGGAAGCGAGTAATAATAATATTTCTGCTAATGTTTTCTCAATTAGCATGAAGTAAATTGAAGCCTAAGCTTTTTAACAATAATTTGCTGCAAAGACGTAGAGAAAGTCATGTGAATGGAACACATCAGATTTTTATAATAAATAATTGCACAAAATGCAATTGTTGTTCATTACTTAGGTGATTACTTTCGCCTTCGTTAACCCCTTTGTCTTGTCTTTTCCAATCGGATTGAGCAGTTCAGTGATTACTCTGAGTGGTTTTACAACCTCACAAATATAATCCTAACTGCTGTTAAAAAAAAGAATAGAACTTTGGGAATGTTTTATGGGAGACTTAAAAACTTTCGCTTTTAAGTGTGCATTATCGAGGAATTTCGTACCTTAAGGATTGCAGTAATTTATTCGGCTTACGAGCGAGCGACTCAGGATAACTGTCATGGTAGATAAACGTTCTTGTTAAGTCTCCCTCACTAGAACATTAGAATGCCCTCCGATTGAAAAAAGCAGCTACGGGCGCAAACAGATAAGTGCGCGAAGAGGTCGACCGGATTAGGCATGCAGCCAAGAACCCAGCCGTGTTTTTATGCTGGTGCCTGTGGTGTGAGCTTAACTACATGTGTTCAGTCGAGCGGCGAGGTTCCATTGTCGCTTACAAGTAGCGTGCAGTGGCGGATCAACGGCTTAAAAATGTAATGGGCTAAACACGATAAATAAATTATCTTAACGATATTAAAAAATCTGATGTGTTACACTCACATGACTTTCTCTAGCTGTTCTACAAACTTCATACATAAGATTCTTCTTCTTCTTTCTGCAACTTGCTAATCGTGGTACTCATTAGCACAATGTTCCGTATAAGTAGGAAGAAAATAAGGGAATACACCAGGCTAAACCAATAGTCAAATGTTTTAAAAGCTGTCGTTATGCGATTGACATCACAAATCGCTTCTTTTCCTGGCAAGAGTAGAACAAAAGAAAAACGGACACTCCCGACTGAGAAAAGTATAAGTACTTCACAACTGAAACTAATAACAATGAATACCTCGAAAACGGTAAGCTCCATGAGAAAAATGTATATGACATAATTTGTGTATTTTAACAAGACCTAAATTTTTTGTATAGTAAGTTTTTGTCTATCTCTTACGGTTTACCAGTTATGCCAAATTAAGCAGAATCCATCCAGAATAAACAGGTCTTAAGGAGCTATTACCAGAAAATTCAAGATATGCATTTTATTTGTTAGGTAAATACCTTTAGTATATGATATTTTAATCAAAATCGTTAGAGCCATTTTTAAGAAAATGAAAATTTTCGAAAAAACTTCCATGCAAACGGTAGTTTGGGGTAGGGGGATTTTTTTTCAAAATCTTTGTGTCGCATCCCTGGAAGATACTAAACTTAAATACCAAGTTTGGTATTTTAGCTACTTTTCGTTTTTGAGTTATCGTGTTCACAGACACACGGACACACACACACACACACACACACACACACACACACGGACATTTATTCTCAAAATGCTTTTTTTTTTGATACAGGAGGTCCTAAAACGTGTATTTCCGGTGAAATCTCGGTATCGAATATTTGGGTGGAATACAATACTTCTCTATCCGTATGTACATTGTATATATGGGGCTAGAGAAAGTAAAAATCTGATGTGCTCCATTACATGACTTACTCCACATCTCTGTAACAAATTATTGTTAGTAAGCTTATTCTTCTATCTACTTCATCGAGACAAACATTAGCAGAAATTGTTTTATTGCTTGGTTCCTTATAGGTAGAAGCGAAATAAACTAGGCTAACCGGCAGTCAAATGCTTTAAAATGTGGTTGCTATGTATCCGATTCTTTGTGTGGCGTGGCCAGGTGTTGACTAGTTCCCGTATGAGAAAAGTATTTTAAAACTGAAACCAATAACAAGGAATGTCCTAAAAATTGTCAGGTTTACGAAAAAATGCATATAACATAAATTGTGTGTTTTAACGAGCTCTACGGTTTTTGATTAGTAAGCTTTTGTCTATCTCTTATGGTTTACCAGTTATGCAAAAATCCGCAAAATTCATTCAGAATAAAGATGTCTTCAGAGGCTATTCCCAGAAAATTCAAGATATACACTTTGTTTGTCATATAAATATCTTTAATATACGTTATTTTAATCAAATTCGTTACAGCTATTTTTGAGAAAGTCAAAATTTTCGAAAATTGTTCCATGTAAAGGGTAGTTGGGGGTGGAGGGATTTTCTTGAAAATCTTCGTGTTGCATACTTGGAAGATACTGAACATAAACACACAGATGGACCTTTTTTTAGAAATGCTTTTTTTTTTGGACTCACGGGGATCCAAAACGTGTATTTCTCTAATAACGAGAAAACAAGGATTTTAGACGTATGTTCATCCGACTTTATTTACTGCTATTGATGCAAGGAATCCATGTTCGATGTGTGTGAAAGTATTTTTGAATCATCTGAATGTTTTACTTTCTGTATTTATTACACAGGTAGGAAAGGTATTGCATTCCACCCAAAATTTCCATATCGAGTCTTCACCGGAAATACACGTTTTAGAGTTCTCTGTATCCAATGAATGAATTTTTAGGTCGTGTAAGTATCCGAGCGTCTGAGAACACGATAACTTAAAACCGAAATGTTGATACTTATGCTAAGTATATTCCAAGGGTACGAAACGAAGATTTTGAGGAAAATCTCCTCACTCCAAACTAGGCTTTACATGGATAAGCTTCGAAATATTTGATTTTCTCAAAATGGCTCGACGAATTTTATTAAAATACAATATATTAAAGAACACATGGAATCCGAAAAAAAAAAAATTAGAAAAATCTGTGTGAATGTGTGTGTGCGCGCGCGCGAGCATAACTCAAAAATACAAAATGTCAAACTTGTTATTTGACTTCAGTATCTTCCAAATGTGACATGAAGATTTTTAAGAAAATCCCGCTTCCTCAACTATTTCTTATAGAACATTTTTCGAAAATGTTTTTCTCACAAATGCCTCTTACGATTTTGATTAATAGCCATATGTTTTAAGATATTTTCATGACAAACTAAATATATATCTCGAATTTTCTGGAAGATGTCTTCATTCTGGATGGCTTTTGTATAAACCGTAAGAGATAGAAAAAAACTTACTACACAACAATGTAAATCTCATTAAAACACACAATTTAGATAAAATTAACTGTTTCCGAGTTTTCCTTGTTATTGGTTTCAATTTTATACTATCAACGAGAAGATAACTTTCGTAACATCTCTTTCTACCCCCGCGAATGCAACATAGCAAGAATTTTTAAAATATTTGATTATAGCTTTAGTCGAGTGTGTTCCCTTATTTCCCTTCGACTTACGATGAGCTAATGAGGAACACATTCACATGATTTTCAACTATATGCTTTGCAAAATATCAATGTAAAGCCTTGAGTGATAAATATATGCTGACTACCTTGTTGATGTTTGAAGTGTCACTGGTAAAGGCAAGCATGTTAGATGTTTGAAGCACTCTTGGTTATGAATGGTCCTAGGTGCTTGAGTTAAGTGTAACATGAAAGGCCGTATTACTGGTGAATGTGCGAATAAGACCAGCAATGATCCAATCAGTAATGGAATGTATTAGGGCGCAAACGTTTACGAACTTTTTACTTCCTTTAGCACATATGTACATAGTAGATAGGCGGCCTCCCATTTAGACGGCCCGGGTTCTACCCCAAGCGCCCGTAGTAGGATGTGTGGTGGACAAAGTGGCGTCTGGGCGGGATTTCTCCGAGTCCTCCGGTTTTCCCCGCCACTCATTCCACCATTTAGGCCGCGCCGTGATTAGACAATCGGGTTTGATCACAAGCGGGTTATCTTCAGGTTTTCCAGTTCCCCCCGCCGTCGCATTCCACCGGTGCTCCATCTTCATATCATGTATTACCAGTGTCATCACCTTCGGTAGTAAAAGCAGGCGTTAAACCCTACCTAAACAAATCTGATGTGTTCCATTCACATGACTTTCTCTACAACTCTGCAATAAATTATTTTTAAAAAGCTTATGCTTCTATTTACTTTATGCTAATCGAGAAAGAATTAGCAGAAATAGTCTTCTTACTTGCTTCCTTGTAAGTAGAAGCGAAATAAGGGAGTACCATAGGTTAAAGTGATAGTCAAAACTTGGTTTCTATGTGACTGAAGTTACTTTGTTTCTATGGACACGAGTTGACATATTCCTGTATGAGAAAAGTATAATTTTTCAAAGCTGAAACCAAAAACAAGGAATATCTCAAAAAACGATCAACTACACGAAAAAATTATATAACATGTATTGTGTGTTTTAATATGTCTTACATTTTTGTGTGTTAAGTTTTTACCGGTTTAGCAGTTATTCAAAATTCATCCAGAATAAAGTAAACTTCAAACGCTATTCCCAGGAAATTCAAGATATATATTTTATTTGTCAGGTAAAAATCTTTAATATACGATATTTTAATCGAATACCAAGTTTGGTATTCAACGGTCTTTTCGTTTTTTAACTATGCTGTCCACAGACACACAGATTCATACAAACACACCCACACATGCTTTTTTTTTGCATTCAGGGGGACCCAAAACGTGTATTTCCGGTGAAACCTCGGTATCGAATTTTTGGGTGGAATGTAACACCTTCTCTATACACTGTGTACATAGTACGTGTAGAGAAAGTAAAAATTCCACCAATTGCTCCACTATCACATTTCCTATCATCAACTTTGCTTACATTTCATATCATCCACTTCCTCATGTTCATGCCTGGCTACAGGCTGACCCTTCGTGGTTTCGTGCCGTTGGCTCCCCGACAGGCTTTTGACCCCAAAGCATGGGTTTATAAGTCCTATGAATACGGGGAGGTTAAGCCGATTACGAAACGAAACATGGTAGATAGAGAAGGTATTATATTCCACCCAAAAATTCGATACCGAGATTTCATTGGAAATACATGATTTGAGATCGCATGAATCCAAAAAAAAAAGGTATGTGTGTGTGTGTGTGTGTGTGTGTGTGTGTGTGTGTGTGTGTGTGGCTGCCTGATCACAGCATAGCTCAAAAACGAAAACTCCGTTAAATACCCAATTTTGTATTTAAGTTAGCATCCCCCGAGGACGTATTACGAAGATTTTCAACCATATTCCCCCATCGCAAAATCCCTTTACATGGAAACTTTTCCGACAATTTTGATTTTCTTAAAAATGGCTCTTTCGATTTTAATTAAAATACTGTACATTAAAGAAATTTACAAATGCAATAAAATGTATGTTTTGAGTTTTCTGGAAATAGCTTCTGAAGACTGCTTTATTCCTAAGAATGTTTTTTGAATTTTATATAACAGGTAAACCATAAGATATAGGCAATAACTTACTACACAAAAATGTATATCTCGTTAAAACACAATATTTATTTCACATACATTTTTCTTTTGAGAGTTTTCGAGATATTGTTATTGGTATCAATTTTAAATTACGTAAATTTTCTGAAACGGAAAGACACCTTTCGTTGCGTCTGTCTTATTTTACTGCTGGTCATGCAAACTCAACCGCACCGAAGTTGCTTCACATAGCGACCAGCTTTTAAAATATTTGACTATCGTTTTAGCCCAGTATATTCCCCTATTTCCCTTCTACTTACAAGGAAGCAAGTAATAAGACAATTCTGCTAATGTTTATCTCGATTAACATGATGCAGATAAAAGAATATTTTGCAATAATAGTTTATGGAACAGTTTATGGTAACCATTATGTTAGTGTAATATGTTCTGCAGGTGTGTGACAATTTCTTACAACTATATTATTTAAAACAAAATGGTTATAGACTGTCTCCGTGGTCGAATGGTTAGAGAGCTGATTTCTCACCCGGAGCTCCCGAGTTTGATTCCCGGCTGGGGCGGGGATTTTTTCTTTAGCCAGAATTATTCCCTAACCCCCACAGTCTGAAAGTATGTATGCGAGAGTGAATGTGTGTATGTGTATGTTTGAAGAAAATAAAACAATTAAACCAAACGCAAGAACCTACAGACAACGAGTTGTTTCAAGTGCAAAACCCCCGACATGACCTTAGATGTTATATAAATGAAACAATAAAAAAAGTCTTATATATTGCTTATCGTTTCCTTAGAAACGCATACCTTTAACTATTATGTTTTGTAATACCAACGGTGAAAACTTCCATGCTAAAAAGAATTTGGTAATTAAAGGCAATCAAATGGCTATAATTATATTTCAACTTGCCAGTGAATATTGATATATTTAAGGGACACAGAAATACTTTTTTTTAGCAATTTTGTAGAAAAATTACCATTTCTAGATATTTGGTGATTTTCCATATTCAAAATCTACCTTTTCAAAAAAAAATGTTTCTACAGGTGTAAGCAATTTCCCCAACGTGCTTCAGAATGTGTGTAATAAAATAATATATGATAATTTTGATATTGGTCATAGTTTAGTTTCAAAAAATAATCACCATAATCAAACTCGGCTTTTTCTCAGTTTTATCGCTTTGTGGTATAACTTATATGTTTAACCTATCAAATATGAGAATATTCTAATAAAACATTTTGTTATAAGGATATTAAGGAATGCAGGTTAAAATAATGACACTTTGAATACTATACTTGACGGAGAAAAGAAATAACTTAATTAATAGATCCAGAAAAAAACTTTAAAACATGTTTAAACAGAACGTAAAATGTATTATGGCTTAAAAATCACTTTAGTTTTGCAATTATTCTTTTTTATTGTACAAATTCTGTTGTTGCTGCATATCTATTATAATATTTGTTACAATTTGCTCTCATAACTTAATTTTTATAAAACTATTGCAAAGTATTATAAAATATTTTAGTAATACTCGCCTATAATTTTTTTAAAACCTCTAAATGTATATGTTTGTTATATGTCATTAGGTAAGCTCATTTATGAGTCAGACTAATAAAGAAATAAAAATAGTAATAAACCTTGGTATAGATATTTGTTGCTTGTGATGAATGTGCAAAAACTCAAAGCTAACACAACTTCTAGCACTTCCGTGTCCTCTTAAAACATAAAAATCTGAAGTGAACCATTCACATGACTTTCTCTATATCCCTGCAACAAATTATTCTTAAAAAGCTTAGGCTTCAACTTACTTCATGCTAATCAGAAAAAATTAGCAGAAATAGCTTTATTACCTGCTTCCTTGTAAATAGAAGCGAAATAAGGGACTACCATAGGTTAAAGTGATAGTCAAAAGCTGGTTGCTGTGTCAATGAAGTTCCTTTGTTTATAAGGATAGGAGTTGACAAGTTTCTGTATGAGAAAAGTATAAGTTTTTCAAGAAACCAAAAATAAGGAATGTCTCAAAAACGACGAACTCCACGAGAAAAATGTATATAACATAAATTGTGTGTTCTAACGTGCTCTTCACTTTTTGTGTAGTATGTTTTTGTCCATCTCTTATGGTTTAGCAGTTATTCAAAATTCAGTAAAATTCATCCAGAATAAACTACTCTTCAGAGGCTATTCCCAGAAAATTCAAGATATACTTTTTATTTGTCAGGTAAATATCTTTAATATACAACATAATAATCAAAATCGTTAGAGCTATTTTTTAGAAAATTTTCGAAAAAGGTTCCATGTAAAGGGTAGTTGGGGGTGGTGGGATTTTTCTCAAAATCTTCCTGTCGCATCCCTAGAAGATACTAAACTTAAATACCAAGTTTGGTATTTTACTGACTTTTCGTTTTTGAGTTATCGTGCTCACGGACACACGGACACACACGGACCTTTTTCTGAAAATGCTTTTTTTGGATATTGGGGATCCTTAAACATATATTTCCGGTGAAATCTCGGTATCGAATATTTTGCTGGAGTGCAATATCTTCTCTATATACTATGTACATAGTGCGTATAGAGAAAGTAAAAATGGAATGATGTGCTAATAATATAAATGCTGTAGAGGAATCTTCTGTAGAACTTCTAAAAATAAATATATTTGTGTATGCGTTCCTATGTTCTAATGGAATATAGATAATAATAACTAATATGATTGAAATTATATATATATATATATATATATATATATATATATAATTTAATTACACACACTGTATAATGAAACTAGTTGATTATGTTGGCAATTAGTTCTAATTATAAACTGCAGTGGGTCATTTATTACATGAAAACTTGAGTTATAAAATAATTGCTATGTTTTTCCATATTGATAATTTCCGTCAATATAACGTCGCTGATTGCCCGGTGTTTGTTGTTATTCATCATGTACACAGCTAAACAATCACTGCCAGCCATTGTAGTCAGTTGGTTAGAGTAACTACTTAAACTAACTCAACTTAAATATATAATCAAATTAAAATGTATTCCAATAAATGAATAGAGCAAAAAATACTTTAATAAAACGCTCGATTTAAAGGTTTTTTCGTGATAAGATAAATAAAGTAATTCTATTACTTTTGAAAGAATAATCTTAGTATTTTTTTCTCGCTGGGTGTTAGTATTCACACGCATGCGCCCGTGTTTCCAAATAAAGACATCCTTTCTCCATTAGCTTCACGCACATCGCTCGTGGAAAGAGCCATGGTCGATACAAATTAGCCCTTAACTTGGAGAGAAGGTCAGAATTACTCGAGACTCCGTTCACCTCTAAGAACCCAATCTCTTGGTATACAGATAACATTTACATTTTGGTTCTGTAGGCTCTGGTACGAAATTTCATTGTACACTGCAGAGAGGGGTAAAAAAGGATAAACTGTCGGTTAACCAGGTATCTTAAACTCCAAATGGTCAACTTTGTTCCTGAAAATCTAAAACATCAGTCAATTTCTATTACTTTCCCTACACATACTATGTACATAGAACGTATTGCTATGTACCCCAAAATTTGATACCTATATTTCACCGGAAATAAAAGTTTTGAGACCCCCTGAATAAACATTTTCTTTAGAAAAACGTCCGTGTGTGTCTGTCTCTGTATATACCGTTAAATACCAAACTTGATATTTAACACATTGAAGCCCGGTCGTTTAAGTAGTTGAGTGCCAAGAAACCCAGGATTTTTACGCCTACTTTGAGTTATTGTTTACGGTACATCAATCAAATCTGCGACAAAGTATAAGGACAATCTAAAAGTATGGCATTCAACGATTTTCTACAAGTAATAAAATACTCATAACTTCCGTATTAATATTCTGTTTTTAATTTACAACAAGTATCAAATATGAGTTTGAAAAAATCTGCTTACACTCCATTTATTGAAAGTTGGAAAAACTCTCCCTTGGAATCAGAATTTTCCACGGCTTCATTTGCATCCTGAATTTCAGCTTCAGTTCACAGATATCCAAGAAAATGCAGCATTTTAACATTTAAGAGCACAAACGTAACAAACAGATCACCTTCAAGGAAAATAGCGCAAGCAGCCAATATTACTAACTCTCCTAAAATCCCTAATAGTTGACTAAAGCAAGGACAGATGGAAGCACAAATCAGACAACTAACTGATGTATGTTCAAAGTCGTGGAATTGCATTAAAAGCGTTAGAAATACCTGCCGGAACTGTACTCAGGCTTGGGTTCCAATGTGATAAGTTTGACATCTTCCAAGGATGCGACACAAAGATTTTCAAAATAATTCCCCCACCACAACTTCCCTTTATATGAAACATTTTTAGAAAATGTTGATTTTCTCAAAAATGTCCCTAAAAGGTGTTTTGATTAAATACCGTATATTTAAGATATTTTCATGAGTAACGAAATGTATATCTTGGATTTTCTGGGAATAGCCTCTGAAGACCTCTTCATTCTGGATGACTTTTCTATACCTGCCAAACCGTAAGAGATATACAAAAACTTACTGCACCAAAAATGTAGATCTCATTGAAACACACAGTTTATGTTATATACATTTTTTTTTGTAGAGTTAACCGTTTTAGAGATATTTCACATTTTTTATTTCAATTTTAGTCTCTTAAACTCCTGATAATGAAAGAGACTAGAATTTCAAGTGTTTCATATAGCGGTGGTCCTTTAAAGGAAGATACTATCATTTTCTTATTTCCCTTCTTCTTACAAGGGACCAAATAATAAGGACCATTTCTGCTATTACTTTCTCTAGCCCCGTATGTACAATGTACATAGGGATAGAGAAGTATTGTATTCCACTCAAAAATTCAATGTCGAGATTTCACCGGAAATACATGTTTTAAGACCCCCTGAGTCCAAAAAAAGCATTTTCAGAAACAGTTCCGTGTGTGTGTATGTGTGTGTGTATCTGTGGACAGCATAGTTTAAACACGAAAAGACGGTCATATTCCAAGTTTGGTATTAAGTTTGGTACCTTCCAAGGATGCGACACGAAGATTTTCAAGAAAATCCCCCACCCGTAACTACCCTCTACATGGAAAAAAATTCGAAAATGTTGTCTTATTTAAAAATAGCTAACGATTTTCATTAAAATATCACATATTAAACCATTTCTATCGCAAATAAAATTTAAATCTTGAATTTTCTGGGAATAGCTTCTAAAGACTTGTTTATTCTGGATGCATTTTGCTCAATTTGGCATAATTAGCTAACCGTAAGAGATAGACAAAAACTTTCTATACAAAAAATATAGATCTTGTTAAAATGCACAAGTTATGTCATATACTTTTTTCGTGGAGCTTACCGTTTTCGAGGTATTCCTTGTTATTAGTTTCAGTTGTGAAGCACTTATACTTTTTTTCAGACGGCAGACGGAAGTGTCCGTTTTTCTTTTGTTCTACTCTTGGCCAAGCAAAGAAGCGATTTGCAATGACAATCGCTTTTAAAATATTTGACTCATTTTAGCCTAGTGCATTTCCTTAGTTCCATTCTACTTATAAGGAACTAAGTAATTACATTCTGCTAATGTTTATCTCGATTGGCGTGATGTTGAAAGAAGAGTTATCTTTAGTAAGAGTTTGTTTGTAGATAGAGAAAGTCATGTGAGTGTAACGCATCAAGTTTTTGTAGTATGAAGTAAATAGAAGAATAAGCTTTTTCGCAATAATTTGTTGGAGAGATGTAGATAAAGTCATGTGAATGGGACGCACCAGATTTTTGTTATTATTCTATTGGCTATTGGAAATTGATTTCTACACATCTACCTGTGTGTAAACGACGGCAATATGATTAGAAATCTTACATGGTTTACCTCTGAGAAAGCACTGTCTATGGCCATTGACTATCGAATTTTATAATAGTACAGACACGTCTGGAAGATGTTAAGCTTAATATTTTATCTAGCACGGACATTTCCTATGACACGCAATAACTTGTGCCATTTAATGAATGAACATATAAATATCTCATCGTGCTTAAAGCCGTGACAGACAACCTAAGTTTAGACGTAATAACGCTGTTCGTCTGGTTGAAAGCTTGATTTAAAACTCAGAGCTTTAAGGTTAAAAATAGCTCAGCGGTACGAACTTCGTTCATTATGCTACAAAATGACAACCACAACTGCAAATGACGATAATGAGTAGGAGAAATTACTTAAGGGTGTCACAAAAGAGAAATAAACAATACAAAGATGATGAGATGTAGTACGAGAAAGTACTTATTAAGGATTTTTTACACAAGAGAAGTAAGTGACGAGATGTAGTGCGAGAAAGTACTTATCAAGGATTTACACAAGAGAAGTAAGGTGACGAGATGTAATACGAGAAAGTACATACCAAGGATTTTACACAAGAGAAGTAAACAGTTCAAATGTGACGAGATGTAGTACGAGAAAGTACTTATCAAGGATGTTACACAAGAGAAGTAAGGTGACGAAATGTAATACGAGAAAGTACATACCAAGGATTTTACACAAGAGAAGTAAACAGTTCAAATATGACGAGATGTAGTACGAGAAAGTACTTATCAAGGATGTTACACAAGAGAAGTAAGGTGACGAGATGTAATACGAGAAAGTACATATCAAGGATTTTACACAAGAGAAGTAAACAGTTCAAATGCGACGAGATGTAGTACGAGAAAGTACTTAACAAGGATGCTGCACAAGAGAAGTAAGGTGAAGAGATGTAGTACGAGAAAGTACATATCAAGGATGTTACACAAGAGAAGTAAACAGTTCAAATGTGACGAGATGTAGTACGAATGTTACACATCACGGATGTTACACAAGAGAGTAAATAGTTCAAAGATGACGAACAGTACTTATCAAGGATGTTACACAAGATAAGTAAACAAGTCAAAGGTGACAAGATTACAAGGACGCCACACAAGTGAAGTAACAGTAAAACGATGACGAGATTTAATACGAAAAAGTACTTATCAAGGATGTCACACAAGTGAAGTAAACAGTTCAAAGTTGACGAGATGTAGTACGAGAAATTACTTATCTAGGATGACACAAAGTGAAGTAAACTGTTCAAAGCTGACGAGATGTAGCACAGAAAGTGATTATCAAATGGTAAAATCTCACCTAGTAGTTAAGCCGTAATCTGACACTCTCCGATTTGATAGTGCTGAGATAGTATATTCTGAACAGAATATTATAGTACAAATATAATATTTCTGAACAGAATATTACAGTATAAATGTTATAAATAAGTTGTACAAACTAAGAGTTTAATGGAGTCTCCATTGGGTTCACTATACCGGGCTTGAGAAAGTATTATCATGAAATCAACAAAACTTTTCCTATGAGAACAGATACAGTATAATACATTTAATAATCACATGTTCATAATTATTAATTGTGTTTATTCAAATCAGGTGAAATAAGCAAAGACATTAAAGCGGATCAACCAAAAAGCTTCACAAGGCAGCAAATTTGAATAAGTGATCTCCACAGCCTTATCACTATTTTAGGCGTAGAACTCAGTTTGAACCCTTTGAGGCGTCTCAGATATTTAGTATAAAGAAACACCTTAGCCCCATGTGTTTTCAAATATCCGCCAAATTATTGTTTTTAAAGACTTTAGAATGTTTAATATAAGAATAACAGTATCTATATTTCTATGCGTATGTAAGAATACACAAAGAAGTTTAAGATTTTGATAAATTGAGGCTTATATATGGGCAATTATCACTATTTTTGTAAGGACGTTTTATATTTAAATAATTTAAAATAATTTTAAGGACTGTCCCCTCAACGTTGATCCCTGAGAAACTGTAATTAGGACCACCTACACATTTTCTTAAATTGTCATGGTTCTTTTCTTATACTATGAAGGTATTTTATTTTCCAAACAAACACTTCCTGTGTGTTTTCCCTCCAATGCCAACAAATCCCTAAGAAAAGGGGGTGGGGGAAATAATAACCTCACTCAAGTAGATGTAGGTACAACAATAAAGAGCTTTTTTTCCTCCAATATTTGTAAGAATCAAAAAACATTCTAAATAATAATCTTTCCAGTAAAACTAAATCTTGAAAATTTAGAGGAATTGAAAATATACTGTAATAAAAGACAAACTTAATTATCCTTGGCATTATTTTAAAGAATGCTATCAAGTGCTAAAATAAACCAAATCAACTAGTAAACATTTGGTATCGTTTTTCTTAATCTCTTACTACTTTCCCCTTTTGCCCGCCTCGATAGTGTGGGGCTAGCGTGTTTGTTGCACATTCAAGAGGTCGCGAGTTCGAATCTCGCTTAGGGTGAGTTACCCGGATTATGTTTTTTCGGGGTTTTCTCTTATCGTGAGAAAAGGAATGTCAAGTTAACTTTAAACCCCATGGAGCCCAAGATCTTTTGAACATCATTTCACTGACTTCATTTATGGTCCCAAAGGACCAAGCTAAAGAGTGTTAAGCTAAATAAGATAATAAATAAAAAACTTTCCCTCGTGCTTGTAGCGGCAATGTTTCATAATATTTAGAGACATTACTACTAATTTTTATACATTTGTCTTTTTTTTTTACTCTTTTGAAAGATTCACCAGGACCTAAATGTACTGTCAAAATAAATATAACACATGGTAAATAAATGGAATTATCATTTTGAAAGTAGATGTATAATTGTGGTATAGTAGGTAAGTGTAAGTACGCGAATTAACTGTAGAAAAGTAACATTTTAAATATAAAAACATAAACGGTGGAAAGGAGAGAGTTGATTTTATTAGTAATATTTTTAGGTTAGGGCATATCTTCCATTTTATAAGATTATTTTTTTTTTTTTACTGAAATGTATTTATTTTTAACCAAAGCCAAAATATTAGCTCCCTGAGAGTTTACAGTGTTGCTTTTAAAAAGAATAATCTTAAGTTTTCTTATTTTTTCAAATATGGATAGTGTTTAATGCGCCTTAAAAATTGCATATTTAATTGTTTATTTGTCAGATGTCTGGCTGAGAGTTATTTCAAAAAGCAGTATACGTATAACGAGTTATCAAATGCTATATAACAGGAACATGATTTTTTCTTCAATATACAGGCTGTTTCAAAAATACGGGGCATAATTTCAGGTATGTATTTCCCACATGAAGACAATCAAAATAGTTCATTATAACAGCTGTTAGCTTTTTTTAATCATTAAAATGTTGCATACATGGAGTTTTTACCAATTCTTCTGAAAATTTTCATGCACATTATGAGCATTTAAGCAATTACAATGGTGAAACATTTTCATACTCTTATAAGATGTTATTAAATTTAAATAAAAATCCAATGTGGCAAAATAGAAATTTACAATGATAAGTTATTAAAAGTTACTTCTTCTGAATTGAAAATATACGTAAATGATATACGGTATGAATAGATTAATCACATGGTTATTTTAATGAAATATTTAATGTTATGTAACATTTGGCATAGGAGAACGATTTTATTGCTTTAATTTTAATGACTTTAAAAGTAAAGAAGATACCGAAATGAGGTTATGTAAGGAAGATAAACTTAGATTTAATTTTTAGTAAAATAGAATCAAACTTTGAAATTGCTGTGTAGGTAGCCTATTTGTATAAAGCTAAGGTTTGGAAGAATACAACTAGTCTTTTATCTATTGTTTTATACCTAAGACATAGAGTTATTTAATTCTACCCAGAAACCTATCAATGTTTCATTGTAAAAATGTTCGTGTATCTGAAAGTGAGTTTATGAGCAGTGTATTTCAAAAGATAAATGCCGATTAATCATCAAGCTTTATACAATTTTAAAGTTTCATATTGTATCATCTTCGTCGTCGGGGTTCAGGTCTCTTGGAAGATAAATTTGTTCAGCCCATCTCTTCTATGGTTGACCCACACTCCGTTTGTTTTATTTACCTATTTATACGAAAATTTGGATAAATGTTAAACTCGGTATTTAAGATCTGCACCAGAGAGAGCGAGACAAGCAGATTTTAAATAAAAAATTCTTATGTGTTCCATTCACATGAACGTTCTCTACAACTCAGTAATAAAGTATTGTTAAAAAGCTAATGCTCCTATTTACTTCATGCTAAACGAGAAATAATCAGCAGAAATAGACTTATTACTTGCTTCCTTGTAAGTAGAAGCGAAATAGGAGAGTAGCATAGGTTAAAGTGAACGTCAAAAGCTGGTTGCTATGTGACTGAAATTCCTTTGTTTGTATGGACAGGAGTAGACAAATTCTTGAATGAGAAAAGCATAATTTTTTTAAAGCTGAAACCAATAACAAGGAATATCTCAAAAACTATCAACTCCACGAAAAAAATGTATTTGACATAAATTGTATGCTTTATCGCGATCTAAATTATTTGTGTAGTATGTTTTTGTCTAACTCTTAAGGTTTGCCAGTTCCACAAAATTCCGTAAAATTCATCCAGAATAAAGTAGTCTTCAAAGGCTATTCCCAGAAAATTCAAGATATACATTTTATTTGCCAGGTAAATATCTTTACTTTACGATATTTTATTCAAAATCGTTAAATCCATTTTTAAAAAATCAAAATTTACGAAACAAGTTGCATGTTAAGGTTAGTTGGGGCTGGGGGGATTTTCTTGAAAATCTTCGTGCTGTATCCTAGGGAGATACCAAACTTAAATACCAAGTTTGGTATTCAACGGTCTTTTCGTTTTTTTCCAGACACACAGATACACACATGCACACACACGGGGGCCTTTTTCTGAAAATGCTTTTTTTGGATTCAGGGGGACCCATTTTCTATTTCCGGTGAAATCTGGGTATTGAATTTTTGGGTGCATTACAATACCTTCTCTATGCACTATGCACATAGTACTGTAGAGAAAGTAATATATCTAACCTAAAATATAATTTACTCGTAAAAAGTGTCACTATACTTTCTTTTTCAAAACCGGAAACAACATTCAAATAAGACTTAAATTAAAACGTATACATTATGTTAAGATATAAGCAGAACAAAATATGTACAACTAACTTTCCGTAAATTGCCTCTGATGCTCTCTCCATTTGAATGTGAAATGATGCTCAAATGATCTTAACCCTTTGCTGCCTGTGGTTTCTATAAGTTCCCCTTGTTTTAAGCGTAACTATGCAAATAGGATTGTACTCTAGGATTATTTTCATGTTATACTAACCTTCAACCATAAACCACAAGTAATCAAGAATCTTTTATATTGTAAAAATCTGATGTGTACCATTAACATGACTTTCTCTATATCCTTGCACCAAATTATTCTTAAAAATCTTATACTTCTATTAACTTCATGCTAATCAGTATAACATTAGCAGAAATAGCCATATTACTTGCTTCCTTGTAAGTAGAGGTGAAATAAGGGAGTACCATAGGTTAAAGTCATAATCAAAAGCTGGTTGCTATGTCACTGAAGTTCCTTTGTTTGTATGGATACAGTTGACAAATTCCTGTATGAGAAATGTATAAGTTTTTCGTAGCAGAAACCAAAATTAAGCAATGTCACAAAAACGACGAACTCCACGAAAAAAAATGTATATAACATAAATTGTGTGTTTTAACGTGCTCTACATTTTTTGTGTAATAAGTTTTTGTCCATCTCTTACGGTTTAGCAGTTATTCAAAATTTAGTAAAATTCATCCAGAATAAACTACTCTTCAGAGGCTATTCCCAGAAAAATGAAGATAAACATTTTATTTGTCAGGTAAATATATTTAATATACGAAATTTTAATCAAAATCGTTAGAGCCATTTTTGAGAAAATCAAAATTTTCGAAAAAAGTTCCATGTAAAGGGTAGTTGGGGGTGGGGGAGTTTTCTCAAAATCTTCGTGTCGCATCCCTGGAAGATACTAAACTTAAATACCAAGTTTGGTATGTTACCTACTTTTCGTTTTTGAGTTATCGTGTTCACGGACACGGACACACACACACACACACACACACACACACACACACACGGACCTTTTTCCGAAAATGGTTTTCTTAGATAAAGGGGACCCTAAAACATATATTTCCGGTGAAATCTCGGTATCGAATTTTTTGGTGGAGTGCAATATATTCTCTATACACTATGTACATAGTGCCTATAGAGAAAGTAAAAATATATACAATGTTGTCCTAAAATTGCAACAATTTTTTTTAAATAAATAAAAAAGTAAAACCTGCATAACTACAGTCACATTAGTTTCCAAGCATCACACCGATTATTTTCCTTGGACTCTCCCGTCCTTTACCACAATGACTGGAATTTGAACTTGTAACATTTTACTTTGAATGAATGGCCAGTACAATACCTATCACCTAACACTCATGGCCATTTGAACCACTTTTTGGTAGTGCCTTTGACAGGATCATGAAAACTGGTTTAGAAGAATTTAAACTTTTAATTGCGAAGAAAAGTATTAATAAAGGATCTACACATATTTTCAGTTCTATTATTTTATATTGTTTTATATAATAAATGTATAGGTTTATACCCATATATTTTTACCAGAGCTCCAGTTTTAAACTTAAATTAAAGGAGAAACAGCATATGCAGTATACTAATGCAGGCAACTAAGGTTTAAAGCTACTCGACATTTTCTTCTCAGGATAAAGGAAAATCCGGAAAAAAACAACCTTGTCCGGGTAACTCACCCTAAGCGAGATTCGAACTCGCGACCTAGCACACAGGCTACCCCTACACTACCCAGGCAGACTAAGGATGAACGGGTGAAACACGCAGCATTGCTCATGAATTGACGGTTTCCCTTGATCAAAGTCTTGCGTTTCTTTAAAGTGCATCACAACCGTCTCTGTTATAAAAATATTAATGCATGTTATAGATTGGTACTATAAAGCTTTAGAATTTCTCAGAACTATTTTTGGTTATTAAGGTTCAATGCAACACACGATTTGTATTCAAATACATCAAAGTACTTCATTGGCTTTGGCAGCTTTACTGGGCTACATGAAACTCTACTGCAAACCTGCCAATACGTTTCACCAAAGTCGTTTGTGTGTGCGATTTTAGGCCTAAGTAAGTGTGTTTATGTCCGATTTTAGTACAATTTAGGCGTGAATCTAGCTAGTTTCACTATTGCACAATAGAGGTGAAGTAAAATGGCGTGATTTTCTTTCTCGCAACGCATATTTTCGTAATATTTGGTATTTCAGCAAGTGCCTTAACACGGCGGGTGCGGCAAGCTGATTCAGAGCGTCAGGATAACATTGTGGATATCCGCAGAGGATAATAGATTTATTTTTAAATATCTTACTAGCCCTGGGATATTCGTTGAGTGGTGCCAAAATTATTTCACAATCCACTTAAACAGTAGCGTAATTAAAGTATGAGAACAACACAGAAGCTACTGCATACATGCTTGACTGTTACAAAAATCTTGAGTCGGAGTTGG